>JACTTY020000046.1:0-1200000 GCA_014595695.2 Epargyreus clarus clarus
ACACAGTACTGCGTGCATTGCCAAAATTTGGGAATGCACTCCGTATTTAATTGTATCAGGCGTTACTTTGCGGAAATCCATGCTATTAAGTTAAGATTAAAACTACTTCGCAACAATCCGCTACAAATATGTATGATGGTATATATTTTGACTTAGCGATTAACCGTCGTAGAGTCTTGATGATGCTCCGTTTTGGAGCGAAACACGTGTTGGTGGTGGTATGTATGGTGGTGTATATTTTTAATTTTTGCATCTGCATGCATCCTTTGAGGGAGGGAGGGTGGTACATACTACATACTGCATGGTTTAAAATATATACCATCATACATATTTGTAGCGGATTGTTGCGAAGTAGTTTTAATCTTAACTTAATGCACTCCGTGCTTATTTTACGGTGAATCGTCAGAAAACTTAAGAGATTGTCATTATTTCTCATAGGTAAATACTAAAACCTGAGGCAGGGTAACGTTCATTTATTTATAATACAGTACCCTTACCATGAGTTTTCAAAACATCCCACAATTTTACGTTACGTTTACTCAATCCATTATTCTTGTTCCGTTTGCTTAGTAGACTGAGTAAACGTAACAATTAGTAAGTTCTCAAGGCTTTTTGTCTACCTCACATGTTCGTAAAAAAGAGAGACAAAACATAATGGATCATTTTGTCAATTTAGATATTTAATTTTACTTTACTGACACTATAGTTCTGATATAATCCGCTAGGGGCACTGATTGGAATTTGTATGGGCAATACGTAAACAAATACTAAAACAGTCATATTTGTCAAAACGTAAAAACTCATGGTAAGGGTACTGTTAGCAACGACGATAGAAGAAAGAAAATTAAATTGTCAATTGAGGGTATAACTAAAAATAGGCGTATAAAAGGGCACTGTAGATCGCCTTCTGTGCAGTTATTTTCTGATTATTGTAAAGAACGTTACTCTGCCACTTTTGTTGTCGGATCTATAATTTGTATGCTTACTTGTTATTTTGTTAACTTAGTAAAGTAAAATGTTCTCGGTCTACAAAAGTTGTTTTTAAATAATTTCCTGACGAGTTTTTCCTGACAATACATTTACCTATATCAAATATTATTAATATTACTGCAACAAGCACAGTACGTTAAATGTTCTAGGAATCGTGCAGTTAACAAATATACGAGTACGGTAATAATTGTAAATATTTACCTCATTATTACAGGAAGTGCTTTGATCAAATAAGGTAGTGTGTACAAAGGTAATATTACCATGTAATATGATACATATTAACTCTGAATTTATAATGTAAATATATTAATATAGTTTTACTAAATACTGCATTATAAAACGGCGCTTTGAGCAAATAACGTAGTTGTGTGGTACAAAGGTAATATTGCCATGTAATATGATACATATTAACTCTGAATTTATAATGTAAATATTTTAATATAGTTTTACTCAATACTTTATTATTAAAAACGAGCTGTGGCCTGCGGTTTCGGATGTGTTTAAAAGTGAAAATAGTTTAGAGATTTCATGGGCTTTAATTTGTTACGAGGTTTGTGACGACCCGCGTGGCGAAGCGGTCACCATACCGGTCTGACGCGCAAAGGGTCCCGGGTTCGATCCCCGGCCAGACAGATGTCTAAATGATGAATTTAGATTTCTGTTTCTGGGTCTGGGTGTTTGTGTATTTGTCTGTGTGTGTCCATGGCACCCACGACACAGGGAATCCTAGTGTGGGGCTGTGAGTGTAGAAAGCGTTTATTATTGTATTGTTTATATTGTTTCCTAATTCATTTAACACGCTTTTATTTTTTTAAATAAAAGTAGTAACAAAAAATACACTAAATTGTTTCTTTTTGTTATAATTTCAATTAAATTGTGTATGGTTGCTTATGGCTTGAAATACACGATACTTTTAGGACCAAATACATTAAAAAAATAATTATATGTTTTATATTTGCTGTAACAACTTAGTATGCAGGTATTCTAGTAGAATATCCGAATTAAACACGTAAAGTATGCCAAATACTACGACAAACAAACATACGAAAAAAAACCCTTTGCAGTCGGTAAAAATACTTTTTTTCCATACATTTTTGTTCCAACCATATGTATTTTTTTCTTACAATCTAGCTAAGCTTGTAGTCCACCCACTTCGTTATAGGCATTATCTACATATAATATTGTAAACTTGTAATCTGTCTCGTCAGCTTCTCAGCCAGAGGGTCTGGCCCACTCGAAACCGTCAATATTTACTCGAGCACTTCGCAAAGGTTCGCCCTTCCGGATCTTTTAAAGGTCGGCTTCTAAAACAAACAAATTTCTGAATACATTTGCTGAACGAAATGTTTTACTTATAAATAAGTGAAACATTTTAGCGGTATAATAAATATGCTTGAAAGGTTTTTTTTATAATATAGGAGTAGCAGACGAGCATGCAGTCCACCTGATGGTAAGTGGCTACTGCCGCCCATGGACATCTGTAATCAACCCCAGATAAGATTAGATATTCCTACCTAAGGTCGGCCACAGATGCGCCGCTACCCCTGAGGACTAAGCTGGAACGCCTCAGAAGAGTCTGTCTCCCTTACCACACCCTTCAAACCGGAACACAGCAGCGCCTAACACTGCTGTTATAAGGCAGAAATGCCCGTAGAACCCTTTGTGGTTCGACTCCGGCGGCACCACCGCCACACCTATTTCTGGTTATTAATAGTAGATAGTGTCAAGCGCTGCTGGGTTCTGGTTTGAAAAGTGTGGTAAACAGCTCAAGGGAAAAGGGTTACAGAGCTCAGAAAAAACCGAGTTTGGATCACGACAACTGATTTTCAGCCATATGCGAACGTTGCTCGGAAGGCTGTTCACTATACAGTACCTCACCTGTACCCTTACCATGAGTTTTTACGTTACGACAAATATTACTGTTTGGATATTTGTTTACGTATTTGCCCATACAAATTCCAATCAGCGCCCCTAGCGGATTGTATCAGAACTATAGTGTCAGTAACGTTACATTAAATGTCTAAATTGACAAAAAGGCGCTTTGCGTTCTGTCTCTTTTTTGCGAACATGTGAGGCAGATAAAAAGACTTGTGCACTTGCTTATTGTTACGTTTACTCAGTCTACTGAAGCAAACGAAACAGAATAATGGATTGAGTAAACGTAACGTAAAATTGTGGGATGTTTTGAAAACTCATGGTAAGGGTACTGGAGTTCATTACAGATGTCCATAAGCATCAGTGGCCACTTACCACAGATGGATTGCATGCTCGTGTGCTACTTCTTTATAATAAGGCAAAAATAGGTGTAGTGGTGGTGCCTCACTGTCAAACCACAGAGAAGAACTTCACTAGCGAAAATATCAATATTTTTATTTATTAATAGTTTATCTTTCAAATATTAAATGTCATTTACTATCTGTAGTCATAATGATTTAGAAGTAAAAGCGTCTCAAAGAAATATTTAATTTATTTTATACTCAGAGCAAAGAGAAATGGAAAAGGATATAGCTCTTTGCAGCTATTTTCAATATTCCGAGAAGGTATGATTAGGTACGGGTTAGACTGTACGCGAGTAAATAGAAACGATAATATAATAATTTTAATAGTTTCATAATATAATAGTTTTTAAGTTGTTGTTCTTGAAAGGAACTTGATGACCCGTGGCGCAGCTTTCCATTCAGCAACATGCTGGGTACCTAGTTCGATCTCTGGTCAAACACATATATAAATTACGACCGGAAGTTCCAACTTTGTGGTTGGGTGTTTGTGTGCTCGTCTTTGTGTGTGTACATGACACTACATAGAATATTCTCCATAGTATTTCTAGCTATACACAATAAGAAACTTATTGTACCTACATCATCATTATCAGCCCATTTCTGTCCTACTGCTGGGCACGGATCTCGTCTCAAAATGAGAAGGATTAGGCCATAGTCCACCACGCTGGCCAAGTGCGAATTGGTAGACTTCACATACCTTTGAAAACTTTTAAGATTTTTCATTTACTTATGCAGGTTTTTATATGATGTTTTCTTTCACTTTTTAAGTAAGTGATAATTAATTTCTTTTTCGCACATAACTTTGAAAAATCATAGGTGCGTGCTTAGGATTTTAACTAGGCTATCACAGCTTTCCTTATTGTACATATTTTTTTATCTGTCATATAAACTGTTTGTAAATATCGAAGTAGTCATCATAACGGTCTAACACACAGAGGGTATCAGTTTCGATCCCCGGTGAGAGAGATATCGTCATGATCAATATAGATGTCTCTTCTGGGTTTGGGTGTTTGAGTAGTCACTATACAGAAAGTATGCTAGTGTGGAAGCTTTTTTTATAATATAAGAGAAGCAGACGAGCTTGCAGTCCACCTGATGGTAAGTGGCTACTGCCGCCCATGGACATCTGTAAACAACCCCAGGATTAGATATTCCTACCTGAGGTCGGCCACAGATGTGCCACTACCCATGAGTACTATACTGGAACGCCCCGCATAAGTATGTCTCCCTTACCACACCCTTCAAACCAGAACACAGCAGCGCCTAACACTGCTGTTATAAGGCAGAAATAGGTGTGGCGGTGGTGCTGCCGGAATCGAACCACAAAGGGTTCTACCAATGTGTCTAGCTATGTGTGTAGAAAGCATTATATAGCTAGTGCCTTACTTAAAGCTGATCATAACTACCATGTAAATGTAGGACGACCATTGCCTACCATAAGGCATGCCCCAGATAAGTACCAATTTTGTATTTCAACTATGAAGTTCTATGAATTTCTATCCGTATATAATCCGTTTACACAGAATCCAGTCTGAAGACGATGTTAATGATATCTTCCTTGAAGCGAATTATTAACTAAAGTTGTCTCAAAGTTTACCGTAGCCAACAAGACACGTACCTAACAAACGGTATAGAAGTGAATATACAGTGTTGGTACAATTATGGAGTTAATTACTCGCTCTGTTAATTTTGTTTTCAAATAGGACTTCTAAACACTATTGTACCATCACACATTGAATTTGTCTGCGCGATTGTACCGTACGTTAAGTTCACATAATTGTACCGGTACAACGTACAATGGTCGTTTTGATTATGTTTGCCTAATTGAGTTTCAATGAAACTTAACATGCTGTTAATTGTTCGCATAATATGTAACAAATTGAACTTTTAACGCAATTGTACGTTAATTTGAGGTACTGTTACGTAACACGGTGTGACATAACAACTTTTGTGCGTGATTGTAGTAATATGGAAGCCATATAAAGAAATAGAATTTATACAGTATTATAAAGTAACACATTTTACTGACTGCTATTCTTATTGTATTAAAAAAATAAACTTTGTCTATTATATGGAACGTTGGGCCGTCCATTTTAAAAAGTATTTAACTTAAAATAATTGTATATTACAATATTGTTTCCATTAATTATGAAAATTTATAAAATTTTACATATTACGTAAGCTAATAAATATTGTAAGGTGTATAGAGTGAAATAAATGTTTTTCTTATTCTAAATTAATTAAATATTTTATTACATAAATGCGGACTTTTTTCCTTCCCTATTATGGACTAGTTGACTTTTCCGACTTTTCTATTTTTCATAATAATGTAATAAGAAGATTCTTAAAACCTTTCTCTAAAGGACAACACTACCGTTCCCTTAAAAGGTATACTGGTAAAACTATTTAGTTTGACAGACTATCAAAAAGGTCCAATTAATATTTAGTACACTACCCGTCCTGAAATTCAGTAACCCTGCCAATTATTTTTTATTTAACCAACGAGTACCCTTTGTCTGGGCTATTAAGTACCCGGTCCTTTGTTCAGCTGACAACCCTTAGGATAGTGTTCTGCTCGACACAAAGAGAGGATTATATCGATTCTCATCTTAAGAAGAATGTTACATTTAATAACCGAGAGGTAGGAAAGTAATCGAAAAATGTCTAAGAAATAGTACTAGCAATTGTTTGAGAGTTATATCATGTAGAGACATTGCGTTTTATTGATTTTAAATTGACATACATTGATTAAAGTTTCATACTGTATAGACTAGAAGGTGGTAGAACCCTTTGTGGTTCGACTCCGGCGGCATCACCGCCACACCTATTTCTACCTAATAACAGCAGTGTTAGCCGCTGCTGTTTTCCGAGGCGTTCCAGCTTAGTCCTCAGGGGTAGCGGCACATCTGTGCCCGACCTCAGACAGGAAAATCTAATCCTATCTGGGGTTGATTACATATGTCCATGGGGGGCAGTAGCCACTTACAATCAGGTGGACTGCATGCTCGTCTACTACTCCTATATTATAAAAGAAAAAAATCTGGACTAATAATAAAATTGACTGTTAATATTAATCATAAATCTGATCACAGCGCCATCTATTATTTTTGTTTCACCAACAGGTACCTATATTTTGGGCTATAAAGTAGCTGGTCCTTTGTCTGACAGCCTTTGGCATAGTTCTTCGTCTCGACACAAAGAGCAGCTTATATCGATTCTCATCTGGCGAAGAATGTTGCATCTAAACCCGAGAGTAAACGTGGAAGAGTAATCGAAAAATGTGGTGTAAGATATAGTACAAGCAATTGTTCGGAAAATTTATCTGATGTTGAAAGATCATTGGATTGTATGACACTTACAAATATGCCAATTTTTCTAGTTTCGTTCATAGATTAGTAAAGATACTTCGCCGCCTTGAAATTGAATGAAGCCACAACCGGCTTATTAGTAAGTTCTTTTTTTGAATTCTTGACAAATAAAAACATTTTTAGCGAAAATTTACGAATAAATAACTAATACTGCGTAATTTACATAATAAATAAATAATTATTTCAAATATTTTAGGGACATTTTAGCACGGAGACGTGGCAAAACTTTTTTACGCAACTATTTCAATTCTCAAAACTGGTTACATTTTCTTGTTAGGAGTGAGTAATCTTTACTAAGCTATGGATTCGTTGCTATCATCATCGACGTATAATAAATACGTTGATTCACTGTTAGCACGGGTCTTATCTCAGAGTGAAAAAGGTTAAAGCCACTAATTTAAGTTTTAGGAAATAAGTTTTCTAAATTTTAGGATACCTTATCGCATTTTCTTTTTACCTGAATGTCGAGGGTAATGTTTTTGAGAGTATGTTTCTCTCATGTTAGACATGCCCTATAGATCCAACGGCTTAACGAAATTTAACGTTTGAGGTGTCATTAGATTCGCCTAAATTGGGTATGACAAAGGCTAAATTGCTTCCCTTTTTTGTTAATTATTTTTTAGGGGTCGAGATTTTTGTTTTCTTTTTATTCATTTGAAGGTGGTAGAACCTTTTGTGGTTCGAATCCGGCGGCACCACCGCCTATTTCTACCTAATAACAGCAGTGTTAGGCGCTGCTGTTTTCCGAGGCGTTTCAGCTTAGTCCTCAGGGGTAGCGGCGCGTCTGTGCCCGACCTCAGGTAGAAATATTTAAGCCTATCTGGGGTTGATTACAGATGTCCATGAGCGGCAGTAGTAACATACCATCAGGTGGACTGCATGCTCGTCTGCTACTCCTATATTATAAAAAATATATTAAACGCTTTCTACACTCACAGCTATTACTAGTTCCTCTTGAGTTAAAGGTGGTAAAATTATAGTAAATTACATTATCGCGGCATATATAAACAGGAAAGGCGACATGAAAAACCGTATTACATAATATTGCTTAATACAGCAGAATGTCAATTATTTTTCATTTAACAAGTACCGTTTTGTCTGGGCTATCAAGTACCCGATCTTTTGTTCAGGTAACAATCAGTACCCTGTTCGTCTCGGTGGTAACAAAGGGACTTTGCTTCTTATCGGGCGAGGAATATTGGAAAAGGTAGATTAAGATTTTTATAAGTAATAACTCTAAGAAACGAGTCGGATCAATTTGAAATTAACTGTAAATCATCACAGCTGCCTAAATATTAATTAAAAATAGGACAGACGTCTGTTGGCTAAAAGGACTAAATTGAAACTCTTCGTAGAAGTGAAGATCCCTATGTGGTTCGATTCTGGCGACAACACGGCCGCACCTATTTCTGCCTAATAACAGCAGTGTCTATCATTGATGTGTTCAAATTTGAAGGGTGTGATAAGAGAAATAAAACACTTTTCCGAAGCATTCCAGTTTAGTCCTCAGGTACTCAAAAAATAAACCTACCTGCTTTACATTTTTAAATGAGAATACAGTAGTTCACAGCTGTTATGCAAAATTGCTCTTTTTGGCAATCGGACCAAGAAAATTATTTTTATCTTTTAATAAAGCTAGTCCATTGCATAAAAATATAGGTCGAAGTCAGGAGCAAATTGAATCTGTTTTAAGCTCTTTTTAACCCGAAAGAACTTGTTTTTTACCTCGTTTTAAAGATGAACTCGTTGTTCGACCGCGGTGGCAGACGCTGGCGCTCGTTCGTTCAAAAATTAATTATCGATCGATCAAATTTGCTCTGACCGATCGGACAATTATGTTCCACAATGATCTATCGTTCTAAATGGATCATGCTATCAAAGAACGTGATGAAGTACGGTAGACCAGTAATTTCATTTTAATTAAATTTCCGACGGTGTAATTAAATTTTAAAGTTTGTTGTTAAAAATATTAACATTATTTACTGACTGTTTTCAATTAGTACACATGATATCATTGTAATAGGTTAAAACCACAGTTTAAACAGTTGTGGGAGAACCTTTTTGTCATTCTATTATTATAACCACCGCACTTATTTCGAGAGTGTGGTGTAGAAGAGACATTTACCTACACGAGATAAGACGTTCCAAATCTACACTTGAGGACTGTTCTGATATGAAATGTGTGGTATGAGACATATATTCCCAGGCATTCCAGCTTAGTCCTCACAGGTAGGTGTATATTTAACATTACAGATATCAGCTAAAGTAAATTTACCATCAGCTGAACCTTTTTTCGTACTTCATTTTCCTGAATAAAATCCTGTACAAAAACATAATTCTATATAAAAATTCATCCTTGAAAACTTAACTCAAATACTTTTTGTAATCCAAATCACCACGTTGTAATAAAAGTTAGTAAGTAATTTATAAGCATTTGAGTTTATGATGGGTGTAAATCTAGCTGAACACAACAGTTACGGAATTAAACATTTAATATTTAAATCCTAGAAATTAACTGGTGACGAGTCACATGTGAGCCGACGTAAAGCTAAGGGTGTGTTCATAATTGTTTTAGACTGAAATATTAACTGACGGTGGTAAAAAGACTAAAATGGACGGTAGTCCATTTTAGTTTTTTTACCACCGTCAGCTAATAGCTAATAGCGTTCAGCTAGATTTACACCGAGAGTGTAAATCTAGCTGAACACAACAGTTACCTCTGCATATTACACACGTAAGGAGATATACCTATCTCCGTACGTGTGTAATATGCAGAGAAATAATGAATCGTATATAATAAACTGCTGTTATTAGGTAGAAAGAGCTGGCGGTGGTGCGCACAGAGGGTTCTGCCACCTCTACAAAGTTAAAGTTGGTCAGGTTATATCCAGTCACCGATGTTTTTTTTTTTATAATATAGGAGTAGCAGACGAGCTTGCAGTGAACTGATGATAAGTGGCTGCTGCTGCCCATAGACATCTGTAATCAATCCTAGATAGGATTAGATATTCCTATCCGAGGTCGACCACAGATGCGCCGTTACCCCTGAGGACTAAGTTGGAACGCCTCGGAAAAGTATACCTCCCATACCACGCCCTTCAAACCAGAACACAGCAGCGCTTAACACTGCTGTTATTAGGTGGTTTATTTGTTTTAAAGTGTAACCTATGTAGAGCCGCGTCCGCACGCTTGCCAAACCACCACAAATTCAAACGTGGATAAAGAGTTTCATTAAGCGTAACACAGTTTGTACAGATTTGGAGTTAGCCACACGTTCCGAGAATTCTTCAGGAAGAACCTTATTCCATGCCTTACGTTCGTGGCGAATAAATGTGTAATAGCTACACATTTATTCGCCGTGTTTTTCTAATGTTTTTTGTGTTTGTAACACTTGGAACCCGAGAAATTCTAATGTGCGGGCATGAGTAAACAAAGCGTGTTGTTTCGAAAGCTTACGTGGCGATCAAAACATTTTTCCACTGTTGCCACTCCTGAAAAAGGAGTTGATCGGCTTCAGGTAAAACCCTGTTCTATATAATTTTGGTTACAAGGGTCTTTGGGTGGCAAATAACCACTTGCCATCAGATGGACTGCATGCTCGTTTGCTACTCCAGTCTTACAAAAAATATCGTTTTGAATAAAATACTTCATCAGGCAGTTTCACATAAAAATGCATTTAAATTGAAAGCCTACTAAATATTTATTTTTTAAACTTCATTCAAAAATGTTTTTCCCGGTAAATACCTACTTTAGCATAAAAGGCTGTAGCGTGAACGCAGCCTTATTATGCAAATTACCAGCAAGTACTACTTCAGTGGGATTTGCGGTGTAAGGGCGTAGTCGTAACTTATGTTATAAACAAAAATTGGTCAAGTGTGAGCCTGACTTGCGTTGAGGGTTCCGTATTATGTTCCCGGTGGGAAATTAAGGGATTAGGGGATTCTATGACTATGATGGATGCCATAATAACAACCCCTATTTTTTCAAACTTTTCAGACACTTAATGTATTTTACAACACGTTTTAAAATTCTACTTAAATGTGTGTTTCACTCAAGAGGCCATTAAATATTAACATTAAATACACTTGAATTTTAATTTCCCAATTTTCCCTAAAATACGTCTTATTGACACTTATCGTTTTTGAGCAGAACTCTATATAAGTGTCATAGGTAAAACATTTTTCATTGAGAGTTACAGAGAAAATGGGCAAGATATATAAGTTGGAAGGTCAAATATTAGCTACCATATGTTCCTAAATAGGTGAACTGTATACGGAACCCTAAGTAGCTAAACTCACCGAAGCGTTATCGCAATACCAATTTATTCCGTTCTATTTGTTCTGATTTAAACGTTGTATGGCAAACATCCAAGCCGAAATGAGGCCTACAACTTAGACCTCAGATGCAATAAACGCACCAAATTATTGAGTGATTTCATTTAATGTTTGTGCCTTTCGTTTCGATTCATTCTCTCTCGTTACGTTCTGTTTCGTCACGTCTCGGTGCATCTCGATTCGTTTCGTTTCGGTTCAAGTTTTGAGGTATATTTGGATACCAGGTGTATATTTGATGATAAGTCGACCTACATATACAAATATGTATAATGTATATATCCATAATGAGAATTAGGATTACCAAAATTATAGGATGAATAAAAATATATTTTTACCTTGCATTAGTTATAAATTTTTGAATAACTCTCTCACCAAAGAGTATAAGTGCAATGAAAAGTGTATATTTTCGACTTTAGTTATTCACGCCTCGTGCGGATTTATTTCAATTAAAAATCAGAAATGTCCTAACGTAGCACAATTTAACATATTTAACATCACGTGTGTCTAGGTGGTACTAACCTGTCCCTGTAGTTCCGGGACTAGAATAGGGCTACGGTATCCCCTGCTGTCGTAAGAGGCGACTAAAAGGGGCTTCCGGGGTTGCGGACGGCAAGTGTGGGAGCTCAAACCGTCCAGTAAGCTACCCTGGGAAGGACGGCGGTATGTGTGGTCGCATACCGTCTTAATCATCAGATGCTGTGGGAGAAGCGAACGCTCCCCTAGGGCAGAGCCCGATGCGGGCATCGCGCTTGGACTCCGGTTGTGTTCCGTCGGAGATCCCGGAGTTCTCCAACAAGCGCTGAGGACGGCCACCGGGGGGCTTTAGTGCGGTAAAAATCCCATATAACCCGGCGTCGCTCCCACGTTGTCGGGTACCTTTTGAAGGTTTCCCCCTCGAAAAGAAAAATAAAAAAGGTGGTACTAACCATTTAACATTAGACAGTAGGCGGATTATATTACTATTAGATTGTACCAGAGACTTGCGTGAAAGTAAGGCTAATTGATTTAATCCCAGTTATAAATTTAATACAAATCCTATTGTACCTTTAAGATTACCTTGAATTATAATCCATTAAGGTTCTGTTCATAATATAATGAAATATATGAATAGTAAGTTTGCCGGCCTAATAACTTATTACTATTTTATTAGTCATAAGGTCAGTAGTGCAACCGCAAGATTTCTGAATAGTTAAAGCCAATCAATCGACGGTCAATAGAAATTTGGGTAGAATTTGATAGCTTTGAAGTTTGCATTCAAAACTATAATTATTCTATTCATTTTATATGAAGAATTAACATGATATGAATTGCATACACATAATACTTAGGGAAATAGTGAACATAGGTAGGTATAGTCCGCGTAAAACTGCTAGTCCGTGCAGTGTAGTCCTTTACCACATCTTTCAAAGATACTTACACTACACACACTACATACACTTACACTAGCTGAACAATGTGGTAAAACCATAGATTAGTAAAGATACTTCGCCGCCTTGAAATTGAATGAAGCCGCAAATGGCTTATTATAGTAAGTTCTTTTTTTGAATTATTGACAAATAAAAACATTTTTAGAGTAAATTTACGAATAAATAACTAATACTGCGTAATTTACATGAATTTACATAATAAACAAATAATTAATTTAAATATTTTTGGGATATATTAGCACGGAGACGTGGCAAAACTTTTTTACGCAAGTATTTCAATTCTCAAAAATGGGCACATTTTCTAGTTAGGAGTGAATAATCTTTACTAATCTATGGGTAAAACAGATACTATAAGGCATTCCAATGTAGTCCTTAAGGATGATTGCTTCATTAAGGACTTCCTTCTCCTTAAGGACTTCCTTCTCAGAAATCGGTAACAGATGCATTGGCATCAGTTACCGATTCTTGAGGACTTTAATCCTAATTATGAATACATATTTATCCATGGACTACAGGGACAACTTACCATCACATCGGTTGCAAGCCTGTTTGTTGTTGTACTCCTAGATAACAACATATTCCTATATACACGCAAGTTCAGAAATAGATGTCAAAAATATACCCCTATTATATTTCTGACCTAATGAGTACATCATTAGGTAAGAAATAGATGGCGCTGCAGTCGCACAGAGTTTTACCTTTACATGTCGCATGACTTCAAGCGATTTCTAGGCTTCCGGCGATTGTGCTACTAACCCCTACCTCCTCTAATTCGCAAAGCGTAGCGCAGTGGGTGTGTTCGGATTCGCTGATTTGTTGGATTTGCTTATTACTAACGTTAATAATTATTGTCTTTGAGTTTTGAATTTGGAAAATTATATTGTATTGTTTAACTCCTACCTCCTCCAATTTGCAATATAGCGTATTGGGTATGTTTGGGATGTGTCGGTTATTTCGAATATTAACAATTTTGTTATTGGTTTCTTTTTATCTAAATACGTTATCGTTAACTCTTTATTGTCTTACTACTGGGCACGGGTCTTCTCTCAGAGTGAATGGGCTTTAGAAAGTACTCCACTAATCTGAACATATGCTGACTTGACTTGACTTAGGATCCACATACACTTGAGAACTTTCTCTTACTTATCACCATTTATGCAAGTGATATAATCTCTTACAAAATAATTAATATGATTGTAATCAAGGATATTTTTGTTGACTATCATGATAGAATTTTGCCTAAACCCTGCTCATATTGCAAGAAGGTAGGTTGTCGTTCAACTCTGGCGGCATCACCTCCACACCTATTTCTGCCTAATAACAGCAGTGTTAAGCGCTGCTGTGTTCTGGTTTGAAGGGTGAGGTAATCCTATCTGGGATTGATTACAGATGTCCATGGGCAGCAGTAGCTACTTACCATCAGATGGATTGCATGTACGTTTGCTACTCCTATATTGTAAAGAAAGAAGATTTATTAACCTGAAGTGAAACTTCTACTACCTTTGAAATATACAAACTCTGTAAATGAGTACTATAAAGTTTAATGGCTGTGGTTATTAGGCTATTACTATTTTGGTAGTTCGAAAGATCAATTCAACGTTGTAACCGCAACGTTTGTAGTTTCATCCAGTTTATAATGAACTATAAGTATTTTGCAATATTAGATAGAACATAACAGTAAAATAATAGAAATACTATAGGAACACGCAGTCGACTTCATGGAAAGTGGTCATTGTCTCTCATATCTGTAGTCAATCCCAGATAGGGTTGAAGTCTTGAGATTTGTCACAAGTGCGTCGCTACCTTGAAGTCTAAGTTGGCACGCCTCGTAAAAGGATATACCTTAACATACCGTTCAAACCAGAACACAGCAAAGCTTAACACTGCTGTTATTCGGCAGAAATAGTTGCAGCTGCTTCGAGTCAAAGCAGCTGCAACTATTTCTGCCGAAAGTACCATCTTTAGAAGGTGGTAGAACGCTTTATGGTTCGACTCCAGCGGCACCACCGCCACACCTATTTCTACCTAATAACAGCAGTGTTAGGCGCTGCTGTGTTCCGGTTTGAAGGGTGTGGTAAGTGAGACAGACTGTTCCGAGGCGTTCCAGCTTAGTCCTCAGGGGTAGCGGCGCATCTGTGGCCGACCTTAGGTAGGAATATCTAATCCTGTCTGGGGTTGATTACAGATGTCCATGGGCGGCAGTAGCCACTTACCATCAGGAGGACTGCATGCTCGTCTGCTACTCTTATATTTAAAAAAAAAAAACTATTTCTTTTTACAGCCAAATAAATATCGCACCGCTAATCAAAACTTTGACAATTCAATAAAGTTGCTATTATTATTCAAATTTGTAAAGTTAACGTTTGAGAGGAGAATTTTCTTATAATCAACTTGTCTGACTTGGAAGCGAGTAACGATAATATATTTTAAAGCTGACATTGTTCTTTATTTAAACTGCATCGCTGACTATAATAACGCTGCATCTTTGCCTTGTGGAAACAATTGAACTGTAAACGTATATTTACGATTTAGTTTATGTAGTTAGAAGTCAAATATATAGATAGATATTTCTCTATTGATATAGTGTTACATTTTAGATTATTTTAGATAATAATAAATAAGATTTTTCGGCTTTGGCTCGACTTGGCGGAGGCACTGCCGTGCCTCCAGATTAAATTTATCTTGGGTTTTACAAGATGTGTTAGGTGTAAATCTCAACTTCGTTTAAAAATATTTATTAATCTTTTTGAATTCATCAATTAACCTAAAAGTACCTAATTCTTTCTTTTACATTTATACAATTGTATTGTTTTATACACTATAAATTAATTATTTATTCGCTACCATTAGAACAAGAACTTTAACTTTATCGAAACCTTAGACTTTTAAAGGCTAAAGCTGAAATGGCGTCTGTTGGAATAACAATCTTAAACAGATGTTGTAACAAATTTACTAAATCACCTAACTTAGCGATGGGTGTAAAGATTAAGTTTCATTTATTCTAAAATTATATTATAATTATAATTTAAGTTTATAACAAAAATTGTAAAAAATTATTAGGTTTAATATGAAAATAATTAGCTACCAAATCAAACAGGAACGTAGCAGTGAACTATCCTACTTCCTACTAATTCTACTAATATTATAAATCCGAAAGTTTGTGAGGATGTGTTCTTGTAACAGCTAACCGGATTAGGATGAAACTTTCCAATAATATGGTTTATACATCAGAATGAGCTGACCCGACAAACGTTGTGTTGCCATATAAATAAAAAAATGTTGAACAACCCTATCACTTAGGGGGATGAAAAATAGATAGTAGCCGATTCTCAGACCTGCTGAATATGCATATAAAATTTGGTGAAAATCGGTAAATCGGTAAAGTCGGAGGAGTACGGTAACTAACATTGTGACACAAGAATTTTATATATAAGAGAGATAACATTTAAACAAAATAATTAGTTGGTTTTTTTATGCTTCGACTATAAAGGCACCATCGATCCATATTTTGTCTTAGACTCGAATAGTGGCTTGGATCTAAATGACTTGTTTGACCGCGTATGACAAGTTATGAAAGTCAACCATAATAACCATAAAAGTCTTGAACGGTCTATTTTTATGGCTTTATAACTTTTGATAACTGCGAAGGTCATTTTGGTAAATAATCTAAAAATTAACATTTCTGAACACTAAAGTTTAAGCCTTTAATTTACATTTTATAACATTTTTTACACTTAGAAATATATATTTTGTATCCTTTAATGTGTGATTAAAAGTAGGTTTAATCATAATATATTTGCTGTATATATCATCGTCGCCCAAAATTAAATAAAACAGCTAGATCCAATCGATTGCTGTGTATTATATAAATCATTAATATACCACCCGCGTGGCATAGCGGTTAGCATACCGGTCTGACGCTCAAAGGGTTCCAGGTGCGATCCCCGATCAAATAGATAACTGAGTGATGAATTTAGATATCTGTTCTGGGTGTTTGTGTATTCATCTTTGTGTGTGTCCATGGCACCCACGATACAGGGAATCCTAGTACGGGGCTGTGAGTGTAGAAATTGTTTATTATTATTATTTGTTCCTAGCTGACCCGGCAAACGTTGTGTTGCCATATAAATAAAAAAATGTTAAGGGTGAACAACCCTTATCACTTAGGGGTATGAACAATAGATAGTCCGATTCTCAGATCTACTGAATATGCATATAAAATTTGGTGAAAATCGGTAAAGCCGTTTCGGAGGAATACGGTCACTGTGACAAGAGAATTTTATATATAAGAGAGAGCACACACAACAAGTAATAGTCCACCAAGAAATAGTTTATCGCTAATCGGTACTAGTAAGACAAGTCATTATAACTATTCCAAACCTCATTCGACCAATAGCATTACTATTGTCCATTTCAATAGCCCATTTTAGTTATAATTAATGGCATTCAATTCAATAGAATATGGCATTCCAGATTATATTCCAAGGACGTTATTCAGATTATTATCTTAACTATAATTAGTTTTAGTATTTAATCTACCTTCCATTAAATTTCTATGGATACCGGCTACTTTACATGTGTGGCGATCATCTTACGCCCGATTTTAATACATAATCTATCCGATGTTTTGCTTAGCAAAGATTCTTCGACAACTGTTGCATATTAGAATTTTGCAAATATCGATCTTTTGTAGGAAAAATTTAGATAAATCTAAATATATATAACTCAAAGGTGACTGACTGACATAGATGATCTATCAACGCACAGCCCAAAGTACTGGACGGATCGGGCTGAAATTTGGCATGCAGGCAGATATTATGACGTAGGCATCCGCTAAGAAAGGATTTTGATCTATTCTACCCAAGGGGATAAAATAGGGGATGAAAATATTAGTTCGTAACGCGAGCGAAGCCGCGGGCAAAAGCTCGTGCTTCATGTAAGTCTCACGGACCACACTCGTTAAACTAGAACACAATACCTCTTAACTCTACTGTCATAAGACAGAAATAGGCGATGGTATCACCAAACTACCATAAAGAGTTCTACCACATTTCCTTTCTTTAATTAGGTCTCCAACTTACCAATAAGGATTAGCTACTAATTGGCTGCAGTAAACCCTAGAAGAAAGAACCCAAAGGCACAGAAGGGTTGGTATTAAGTTGTAAAAAATGTTAATTTAAGGGTCGTTGCCGGCTCAACGGACCCACGACCCTAATTGGTCTGTAAAATAAGAACGGTTCTTTTTGGGTGCAACAATGAACTGGAATAAAGTTAATAAATGCCTGAATAAATAAAATGCTGTTGGGTTTATTTTGGATTTCATTTGGATTAGTTCTACTCTAAGTAATGGACTATTCCAAGATACTTTTAAGGCCCGGACAAACAGAACGCGTATTTTAGCGCTCCGTTCCCAGTTTCCCGTTTTAGGGTTTTGTTCCTAAAGGGTAAAAACAGAACTCTATTACTTAGGATCCGCTGTCTGTTCGTCTGTTTGTCTGTCCGTCTGTCACAGTGCTCTATCTCCGGAAGTGTAATAGAGAGACACTTGATTTTTTACAGAGTAGAACAATTAAAAAAAAGTTGAAAATAATTGGGGGTCGCCATACACACAAGATTTATAAGTCGCTTTATAGATTGAATTGTCATAGATATACAGTTCAAAATTTGGGTTTATTTCAGCATTTCAGACCATTTTAATTAATTCCAATAAATAAATAAAAAGAATATAAATAAACAGAAGTTTTATCTAACAGGTACCGTTTTAAATAACTTTTGCTAGATATGTCTATCTTACAGATTCTTTACTCGAATACCTTAAGAGATAAGTTCCACTGTATAGTCCCGTGACGGGATGAATTTTCAAAATTCATTTCTTAGTGCTCTTCTGCGTTATACAAGAAACTATTGTGCAAAACTTCTTGCTTCTAGATCCACGGTCTTAAACTATGCTTTGTTTGTCAGTAAGTGTTAAAGTTTTATTGAGTATATATAAGTACCTTTTTATAATATAGGAGTGGCAGACGAGCATGCGCTTAATCTGATAGTAAGTGGCTACTGCCCTTGGACATCCGTCATCAACCCCAGATAGGATTAGATATACCTACCTGATTTCGGCCACAGATGCGCCGCTACCCCTGAGGACTAAGCTGGAACGCCTCGGAAAAGTTCGTACCACAATCCTTGGAAATATAGTAAAATAACGTAATAAAATATGTCTCTGCTTCACCATGCCTTTTCAGGGTTCCGTAGCCAAAAGGTAAAACGGAACCCTATCCCTAGCCTATCCGCTGTCTGTCCGTCTGTCGCGGGGCTCTATCTCCTGAACCGTAATAAATACCAATCGGTTTTCCCGTAATTTAAACTTAATCTATCCAATGTTTAGCCTAATAACGATCGAAACCAGACAATTTTTGCATAGCCGACATTGTAAACCTGCGATCTTTGATTGGTAAAATTTGGATAGTTAACGGGCGTATATCTACACTTTAAAAGATACCGATCTATACCTACCTTTTTTTCGAGGGGGAAACCTTCAAAAGGTATCCAGTGCGGTGGGAGTGACGCAGGGTTATGTGGGACTTTTACCGCACTAAAACCCCCCCGGTGGTCGTCCTCGGAAAGGAACGCAGCCGGAGTCCTCTTTGCGTGTTGCCCCGTTGGGCACCTCCCAGGTGATCTTGGCGCCGGTATGCGACCACACATACCGCCGTCTTTCCCGGGGTCGCTGGCCGGGCGGTTTGAGCTCCCACTCTTGCCGTCCGCAACCCCGGAAGCCCCCTTTTAGTCGCCTCTTACGACAGGCAGAGGATACCGTAGCCCTATTCTGGTCCCGGAACTACAGGGACAAACCTACCTATACCTATAGCACCTTTATCTATTCAGCTAGAGGTGCCAAGTATGTAGTTTGAGAGCTCATTTGTAGCTAGTTTAAACTTGTTTTGCTATTCTCTTTGTGGCTTCACCTAGCGCATGTGAAACTTTAAATTAGGTGTTTTATCTATTTAACTTTTAATTGGTTGTAGTTGGGAACATATTCTAATTATCTTGTTATACAAACATAAAAAAATAAAGGAGTTTTGGTGTTTCGAAGTTATTTATTTATTTACGTACATATGGGATAGAGTTACAAAGTACGAGTAAATGAGTAATAAATATATTTTAATGTTAATTATCTTAAAATACAGACAGACAAAAAATATTTAGTGATGTTGCAGTCATTATATTATTACACCAATCTAAACCCCTGGGAACACAGAAGGTTCCAGGTTCGAACCCCGGCTAGACAAACGCTTAATTAATGAATTAACACGTTTGTCTTTGTGTATAAATATGTTTGTTTGAGGGTACGGGGGGGGATGGAGGTAGACTGTAGCACCCATGTCACAGGATATCCTGAGTATGATTATAGGAAACCTTATTTTACATTATTTCAATAGATTATTAGATTAGTAACATGCAGTAGAGCACCTAGGTAAATAATGGCTCCAGCATTCTTATACTCAAAGGAGACAAGTACTAGTTAGATACTCGTACTAGTGAGTAAATAGACAACAAGAAGTAAATTTAACTTCCCGTGTGTAAAGTTGCAGAGAAAAACCGCTTTTAATTTTACATGAAACTTTATGATAAGTACTACTTATTAGTACTACCACTAAAGTAGGCAAAGCGCCTATAGGTTGTATAAGTATCGTATGTTTTAAACTGGAACCTCTCTACTCTCTTGTATGTGATTTACACATACACATTGTATGTGATTTATATTTATTACCCGGCTGCCAAACATAACTACCCTAAGTTATGTTTTTTAGTAGAGGTAGGCTAGTTGGTTGAAACCAATGGACGGGTCCGAGGTTCAATTCTCATGTTAGAAATTAATTATCACTTGCTTAAACGGTGAAGGAAAACATCTTAGAAAAATCTACTCCCCCGAACATTCTTGAAAAAAAAAATAGAAATAGTTCTCAAGGTTGCATGGTGTTCTTATTTAATTTAATTTGCACTAATTTCCTCTAAACCTTTCTTACTCTAAGAGGAGACCTGTGCCCACCAGTGGGGCACTGATGGGTTGTCAGGAAATCAGACATATTCCAGTGGTACGAAGGACGGATTTAGGCTGACAAGCATATAATTCCAAGTTATTTATACTCTGCCCAAATTAGAGCCGTCCACACAAACATAAATTACATAAAGGCGTGGTCTCATTACCATGCACAAGTCGACTTTGCTCTCAATGGATATTTTCATAATAAATAAAGTATAATAAATATATATATTAAAATAAAGAGTAGCACACGAGCATGCAGTCCACCTGATGGTAAGCGGCTACTGCCGCTTATGGACATCTGTAATCAACCCCAGATAAATAAACCCCTTCCTGCGGTCGGCCACAGATGCACTGGTACACATGAGGACTAAGCTGGAAAGACCCGGAAAAACATGTCTCCCTTACCACTACCTCCAAATCAGAACACAGCAGCGCTTAACACTGCCCTTATTAGACAGAAATAGGTGTGGTAGTGGTGCCGCCGGAGTCCAACCGCAAAGGATTCTACCAGTAATTAGACAGAAATGGGTGTATCGGTGGTGTCGCCGGAGTCTAACCACAGAGTTCTATCACCTTTATTTATATTCTGGCCAAATTAGTGCTGTCAACACACACATAAATAACATAAAGGCGAGGTCTCATTAACATGCAGAAGTCGGCTTTGCCTTCGGTGGATAAATACCGTTATTTGTATTAACTTTGACCTATCCTAACGTTTAACTTTCTATGTATCTTGTAAGTTTACACTGGTCAGTCTTGGGAAAATAGTCTTGTATTTCTATTGTATATACATATGAATCTCTGACTAAAATACATATGAGACGTAAATCTAAAAAGATAATTCTGACTACAATTGTATTGGTTGTTCGTTTAATATACATTAATAGAAATTACCCTAATACTTTGTATGTATCGGTTACTGTCCCACTGTTGGGCACAGGTCTCTTTCAGTGAGAAGGGATTAGGCCCCAGTCCACCGAGCTGGCTAAATGCGAGTTGGTAGATTTGAAATGCCTTCGAGATTTTTTTAAATTTATTCCGTTTAAGTAAGCGAAAATTATTTTTTTATTTGCACATAAACATAGGTGCGATAGATGCCAGGGAATTGAACTACGGACCTTCCGATTGAAAGACTGTGCTTCTAACTACTACTAGGCTGGTGCTACTTTTTAAAGACTTTATAATTATATTTTTTGTTACATAAAAAACATAAATATTTTTTTTTTCATAATATTGGAGTAGCATACAGTCAACCTGGTGGTAAGTGGCTACTGTCGCCCATGGACATCTGTAATAAACCCCAGATAGGATTAGATATTCCTACTTGAGGTCGGCCACAGATGCGCCGCTACCTCTGAGGACCAAGCTGAAACGCCTCGGAAAAGTCTGTCTCCCTTACCACACCCTTCAAAACGGAACACAGCAGCGCCTAACACTGCTGTTATTAGGCAGAAATAGGTGTGGCGGTGGTGCCGCCGGAGTGGAACCATAAAGACTTCTACCACCTATACGACTTGTATGAAGTTTTCTACTTTTGTAACAAAAAGTATATATTACAACCTGGACCATACCCACTGGTATTTTTCCTAATGAAGCGATAAATAAAACGGTATAATAACACCCGTTGACAAGTATCAGTCTATTTAAAACTAATTTACGAGCGACTCCCGTGGTGTCAACACAAATAGTTTTACAACCGAACATATGTGGATGCTTTATGGTACATACGAGTATATTTGTAATAATTTGTTAGGTGGTTTCACAAAAAAAATATTAAAATTATTAAGCAAAGATTGTTTGAGATGAAAAATAATATTTTCGAATCTAAAACTTAATAAAATAGAAGTAGGTAATGAGACAGAATAATGGTAGCTCATCCATTTACAAAGTTGTAGAAACTATTGTGGTTGGCCTCCGGTGTACCTTCTTTTTTTTTTTTTTGTTTAGAGGGGGAAACCTTCAAAAGGTACCCGACGACGTGGGAACGACGCCGGGTTATGTGGGATTTTTACCGCACTAAAACCCCCCCGGTGGCTGTCCTCAGCGCTTGGTGGAAAACTCCGGGATCTCCAATGGAACACAACCGGAGTCCTCTGAGCGCGATGCCCCGGTCGGGCTCTGCCCTGGGGGGAGCACTTTACGCTCCTCTCGCACAGCTGGTGTTTACGACGGCATGCGACCACACATGCCGCCGTCCTTCCCGGGGTTGCTCTCCGGACGGTTTGAGCTCCCACTCTTGCCGCCGGCAACCCCGGAAGCCCTCTTTTAGTCGCCTCTTACGACAGGCAGGGGATACCGTAGCCCTATTCTAGTCCCGGAACTACAGGGACATGCCTACCGACACACCTATTTCTGCCTAAAAACAGCAGTGATAAGCGCTACTGTGTTCTGGTCTGAAATGCTTGGTAAGGGAACATATTTTTCCGAGGCGTTCCAGCTTGGTCCTCAGTGGTAGCGGCGCATCTGTGGCCAAAATCAGGTATGACCCTAATCTTGTCTGGAGTTGATTACAGATATCCATAGCCAGCAGTTACTTCTTTTTGTATCAGGTGGACTGCATGCTTGTGTGCTACTTCTTTATTATAAAAAAAATATTTATATGAGCTTTTAAACTGAATAAGATTCATTGAAATCCATTAAGACATTTTTCGAAAATCAAAAGACAATTTTCCGGTTTTGTGACCTTTAAACAGTAGATCTTAAATAGTTTCTTATAAATATCTCTAATGTACAGACATAACCCCATTACAATTTTATAAAGTAAAAATAGGACAAGATAATGTGTGATGTCACGTTTTATTAAAAGCATGTGCATGCAAAACATTACTTTTAATAAAATCGGTTTCATATGCAAAGGATAGAGTTAGCATTTGGCCGAGGAGTCATATAATAAATAGATCAGTTGTGATTTTAATCGTACCTCGGGTTGATTATGAATGTCTATGGGTGGCAAAGAGCTGTGATATCCTAGTAGTTAAGAAACTCGGCCTCTCGATCGAGAGGCCCAAGGTTCAAATCCCAGGCACGCACCTCCGATTGTTCAAGATTATGTGCGTATTAGAAATTAATTATCACTGGTTAAACGGTGAAGCAAAACATTATGAGGAATCCTGCATTCCTGAGAGATTTATGAAAACAAATCTCAGAGATATGTAAAGGCCACCATTACGCACTTGGCCACCGCAGTAGATTATGGCCTAATCCTTCTCATTCTGAGAGGAGACAGTAGTGTTACAGTCCAGCAGCCCAGCAGTGGAACAGTAATGGGTCAATGATGATGGGTGGCAACGGGCACGTACCATCAGGTGGGCATGCACTTAAATCCAAAGTATATGGGGTTTTGTCTATAAAAATATGCACTAAGGTGGGAAAATTTATCAACCCATATAATATATAAGTTAAAAAACTCATACAATACATATACTTAGTCTTTATTAAGTCATAGTACATTCGATTAATATTATTAATACACAAACAAATAATTCCTCCATAAAATTTTCAAACTTATGCACACAACTCGAAGAATATTAAGTTTGGTATTTCCAATAGATTTCCTGAAATGCAGACATTTCAGTATTCGCTAAATTGTATAAATATCACCCACTTCTTATCTGAAAGCGTTCGTGCTAAAACTTAACAAGTTTCAAGTAACTTGTGTCGATAAATTAAACTTTCAACTAATCCATACTAATTGAAAAGCTTTCGCTTAAGCTCAGATAAAAAATTAAGGGAAGCTTTTCGAGAACCGGGGAAGTTTTGAGAAGCGACGAAAGTTGATCACTTGAAACTATAGTTTTACAAAGTGGGACGGGGAAGCTGTTCGTGTAATATTATATGATAACGCTTATGTTATAAGCGTGAGCGTGTTACACGTCAATATATACAGCCCACTTTTTACCTTTAAATGTAGAACTCTTTAAATTTCACCAGACAGACACCAGACAGACACCAGACACCAGACAGACACCAGACAGACATTTTGAAGGTGGTAGAACCCTTTGTGGTTCGACTCCGGCGGCACCACCGCCACACCTATTTCTACCTAATAACAGCAGTGTTAGGCGCAGCTGTGTTCCGGTTTGAAGGGTGTGGTAAGGGAGATAGACTTTTCCGAGGCGTTCCAGCTTAGTCCTCAGGGGTAGCGGCGCATCTGTGGCCGACCTCAGGTAGGAATATCTAATCCTATCTGGGGTTGATTACAGATGTCCATGGGCGGCAGTAGTCACTTACCATCAGGTGGACTGCATGCTCGTCTGCTACTCTCATATTATAAAAAAAAAAAAAAAAAAGACAGAGCTACCACCCTACATATATTTATTGTTTCTTACATATTTTTATTTAATTGTTAGTTCGTTAATATGAAGGTCTTTCAACTGAAACTTTAACCAGTCTATCCAAACGGATTTGGCTGACATGTTGCAGGCTCGTTTAGTTTGCATAACATTGCATTATTAGATTCGCGCAATTGTGATGTGCGATGTAAGTGTATCGATATAAATACGCAGGTATTTAAAACGTTGACTACCATACGTCATCATACTACAAAAAGTGGCAATGTTCAGCAATAATTTCATTGGTAGGGGAAAGTAGTACGAGTACCCTTGGGGTAAGATGATCCTTTACGATTGTGCCGAAACCACTAACATTATTTAGTCGCTTTCACTGCTTATGCATAGCTCCGGACACCCCCCCGCCTCAGTCAATTCGTAATGGCAGCGTGAGCGATACGTCTATTTTGACAAGAAAAAATATTTTTTGTGTACAGCTGATCTAAGGTAACAATGACTTTAAACTTATGTTACTTTTATTTTAACAATGTTTAAGGTAATTACTGTTGCGTTTGTGGCTTTCTAATTTGCTTAATTATAATATTTGGGCTACGTGAAAATAGTCGCGTGTTTGTAGGTTATGTTAGCAACCATTAAATGAAAAAGTAGGACTTGGGTCAAGATGATTCCTTTCTATATGTACGAGTTGATCCCCGGGGATCATCTCGTACATATAGATTTTATTATGTAGGTATGCAATTTTAATTCAATTTTTTCACTGTCGCCAATCCCATCTATGAGCCGTACAATCAACCACAGTGAGACATCGCTTACTAATAATAATAAAGTAAATTTTGCCATTACACCTGCTACATTAAAACCTTTGCCACGAATTGTGGGCAAAAAAAGCACGCTGAAAAAGAAGACCACTCATACGACTGTTTTAACAAGCACACCGTATAAAAAATATTTAGAAGAAGAAAATAAAAAAAAGAACAGAAAAAGAAAATAAAAAAAAATCAGAATAAGAAAAAGACCTCACCTAAAAAACACAGAAAGGCAAAGTAGTAGGTAAAGGGAAGTCAAATAAAAGAAAGAAAATGAGAATGTAAGAGATGTATTCTAAATAAAGTTTATCTCTCACTCATGTGTATTTTTTTAATAATTTCTTTCTTCAAAAAAATGTTTATCTACTTGAAATGGGGGTAAGCTCATAGGGATCATCTTACCCATAGGGGTGTACAAGATGATTACTTTGTAAGGTTTAAAAAATAAAGAAATATTTTAATGAAACATCAATTAATTTTTGTTTTTGAATATGTGGAGAGTGAATTAGATAAATATACTAGCAGTAATCGCCTTTATTTTTGGTTTACCTCGAAAAATATGCATTTTACAGCGATTCCCCCTTAAGGGGATCATCTCGTACTACCTTCCCCTATATTGTTAATCAATGTTGTACTAAACTGAAAGTAACGGTCGAAATTTTAAGTATCACTGCAAACTCAACTTATTTACCAGAACACAACGGTATTTAACTCTGTAATTATAATTAATAAATAGGTATAGCATATGTATAGTTAATTGTATCAGGCGTTACTTTCCGGAAATCCACGCTATTAAGTTAAGATTAAGACTACATCTCTTCTACTTAACGATTAACCGTCGTAGAGTCAACTTACCCTGATGATGCTCCGTTTTGGAGCGGAAGAAGTGTTTGTGGTGGTATGTATGGTGATGTATATTTTTAATTTTTTGCATCTGCACGCATCCTTTGTGGGAGGGAGGGTGGTACATACTGCGTGGTTTAAAATATATACAATCATACATATTTGTAGCGGATTGTTGCGAAGTAGTTTAAATCTTAACTTTATAGCTTCTGTAGTTTACTTTAGTATCTATAAAAAGATTCCGACATAATTGTATTGATCCTTCTCTATTATTAAAGTCGGTTAAAAACAAAAACTGATTCCTAATTTCTTATCATTCTCCTTGTACGGATTAATATTGGAAATTACACTAAACCGAGTAGTAAGTTTCATATTAATCGTACGTTCATTGAAAATTTTCTTTAGTGTACACATATTTTTATCGCTCGTACTGTATTACTCATAACTTGGACCATACAGCAAGAGTTACGTGCCTTGCGCGAATACGTGAGCCGCCTATGTTATGCTTCTTCGGCACGGCACCACTTTAATACTATTTTATTAGTTGATTCGCACTTTGCCGTTTTATTGGTCAGAGCATCGCCAATTTGTCAAGGAAATACGGTGATGTCTAAACGCGAAAACTTAATTGTATTTTTAAAGGTTTTATTGGGCTTGTATAGTGCGCGTAAAACTGCTAGTCCGCTTTGAATATAGAAATGAATCGCGTCGCCATAGCAAATTGTATGACTTCACCTGCTCGCAACAACTCCAGAGCGGACTAACAGTTTGGCGCGGAATATACTAAAATGAGAGGTATTTGGGTATATCGAATTATATTAAGAAAATTTGATCATTTTAAAGGGTTGTAGTATTTATTGCGATAAATCTAACAAGCCTAAAATAATCAGTTTATTTTGTATTATATAGGAGTAGCAGACGAGCATGCAGTCCGTCTGTCCGTCTGTTACCGGGCTCTATCTCTGGAACCGTAATAGATAGACAATTGAAATTTCTACAGAATATGCATAACGGTGGCCGCTATAACAACAAATACTAAAAACACAAAAAGTTGAATACAAAAAGGGGTCCCGTACAAACTGCTATTCGATATTTTTTCAACGAACTTTTGAACCGTTATAGGTAGACAGTTAAAATGTTCACAAAATATGTACTTCAATTGCTACTATAGTAATAAATAGTAGAATTAAAAAAAAATTGGTTGTACGGAACCCTCCGGGTGCGGGTTTTAGCTTTTCAAATTGTACATCATACCCATTCAATATTGCGTTGATGTTTTGCATATTTTTTGCACAAATTTAGAGTTTTTAAACGCGGCTCGTATTCTAGTATTTGGTTGGTTATAGCAATAATTCTGAATTTTCTATTTCACTGAATAACACTTGATATGAACCACTAGTTGTAGAGTGCTCTCTACCGTCCATTTAAATTTATATCCCGTTATTCACTACATTCACGAATTTAGATTAAGTGCAATTCTAAAATTCTGCCTAATATGCTGTGAGTTTTGCTATGTTCTGGTTTGAAGGGTGTGGTAAGGATGAGATATTTATGTAAATATTTAGCATTGAGTTATCTTACATATTAGCTTCTATAAACAAATAATATATTTGATATAATTTTGATTTGGTTATTTCAAATTGTGTGTAATAGCAATACGAGAAAATATACCGCAATATAGCAATAGATGATATAATAATTTAGTATTCAATTTTTTGTTACGTATGAGTACATAATTTTGAAGTGGCGCTCAACATACCATATTCCACTGGATCACTACGTAAACAATGTATCGAATATGAGCGCCGACTGTTTTTCTGATTTTCCGGGAAAACTGGCTAACTTTTTCCAATTTCCACGAAGTGGGACCCACTGTGAAAGTAGTCGCATACAATGGCGTTTGAATCATGTCGAAATAATCGCTGAACATACATAAGAAATATATATTCGACGAATAGATAACCTCTTTCCTTTGGGAAGTGAAAAAGTCTACTATTTTTTAAGATTTCGCCATGTAGAGTCAGCTCCAAAAGTAGATAAACATATTCGAATTGCAAAAATAACTATACACCCGAGCGTACATAAATACACGTCAAAAGTAACTGAACACCGTTTGTGTAAAAATAGCTAACGTCACGAATATGATATCATTGTTCAGCTACATTGTTCAGCTAGTTCATTGTTCAGCTTTTGACACTGTAGTGTTCATTTTCTTTTAAAAGTTTACGATGTTCATCTAATCGTGATACTAGGGGTGTTCAGCTTGACGCTGTAGTTCCGGTATGGGTTTGGGCTACGGTATCCCCTGCCTGTAGTAAGAGGCGACTAAAAGGGGGCTTCTGGGGTCGCGGGAGGCAAGAGTGGGAGCTTGAACCGCCTAGCCAGCAATCCCGGGATGGATGGTGGTATATGTGGTCACATAATGTCGTACGCACCAGACGTCGTGGCGAGCGTCAAGCTCACCTGCGCGGAGCCCGACGGGGTAACGCGCTAAGAGGACTCCGGTTGCGTTCCTTTGGATATCACGGACACGTCTAAGCAGCGCCGAGGTCGGCAACCGGAGGAAGTTTTAGTGCAGTAAGAGTCCCACATAACCCTGTGTCGCTCCCAGGGCATCAGTTACCTTTTGAAGATTTCCCCCTCGTGAACAAAAAAGGGGTGTTCAGCTATTTACGATCGCTTGGATGTATGGGTATTTCTGAAATCTTCATCTGCTCATCCACTTCTAGATCTGACTGTACCTAGTTATGAACTAGTATCTAAACCTAAATTTGCAAATGATATTTAAATGTCAGCGGTCTGAACCACCGCCACGCCTTTTTCTACCTTATAAGAGCAGTGTTGAGCGTTGCTGTGTTCTACTTTGACGGGTGTGGTAAGGGAAATATACTTATCCGAGGCATTCCAGCTTAGCCCTCAGGGGTAGCGATGCATTTGTGAGCGACCTCTGTAATCTTAGCTTGGATTGTTTACAGATGTCCATGGGCGGCAGTAGCCCTACTATCAGGTAAACTGCATGCTTATCTGCTACTCTTATTCTTTAAAAAAAGTATTTTAAAAAATTGCCATGTACCTAGTTATGTACTACTTATGTACTAGCACACTAGTATCATGTGCCTAAATTTGCAAATGATATTTAAATGTCAGCGGATTGAAAGCGGTCTGCCAGCCCGATAATTAGAGGAAACCATAAACTATGTTCAGAACATTAATTTACGAGTCAATCCGGTGGCTGCCCCTAAATCATTTCTAAATTATGTGTTCACTGAAGTTCTTAGAGATGTTTTGGCAGCAATGCGTTATGTGGTTCCCGTCTGCTATGTTTCTGTTGGTATTGATATATGGTCGTTAGTAATAATCAATCCTGACCAAATATTCCTTACCGAAGTAGGCTGTAATAAGGAAAGAAAAATGTATTCGGATAATTTAAGGGAGACATACTTTTCCGAGGCGTTCCAGCTTACTCCTCAGGGGTAGCGGCGCATCTGTGGCTGACCTCAGGTAGAAATATGTAATCCTATCTGGGGTTGATTTCAGATGTTTATGGGCGTTTACTAGCTATTTCTTACCAGGTGGACTGCATGCTTGTCTGCTACAAAAAATGTTTCACAATTATTGCTTAAAAATTGGTTAAAAAATATTGCTTAAAAGTTTAGTTAAGTAGCCAAGCATTGGTAAAATTGAATATTAGTAAAGGGGTTTAGTGACAAACGGTTGTTGGAAATAATTCATATTCATAGTAAAAATATCTGAAATAAACAAAATATGTTTTTTAAAATTTTGATTTTTTTTGGCTACATACGACATGATTAACATTTTGGTCTGTTTTCGATAGTTGTTTTCGTCGTCAACTTTCGCCATTGTACGAGTAGTTTCTACTGTCTGTAACTCATATTTTCAGGGTAATTTGAATTCCATTAGTTTGTATACCAATTACATGCGTGTTTCAACTGTTACATGTACATTAATTGTGGATTCAGACTAGTCTTAGAACATATAACATGCTTGTTAAACATGTTACTGAAAGTTTATATAAATAGTGTTCTATTTTGTGAGGTTTTTCAAGCATGAGTAGCACTGGAAGTCGATTTATCATAATAGCGTGTAGGGCCTGCAGTCAGTACTTTTGAAGTTTTAGGTATAGGAATGTAAGGTTAAACTTAACGGTACAAAAGATACACCGATAAACTCAAAAATGTACCGGTTTGTTTGTGGACGCACTTTATTTTTAACTTTTTTTTATTATTTGATGTTATACGCTCACTATCAATAATAAATCTATCCAAATTCTTCCAAGGATCGATATTTAGCATTAGGTTGGCAAAACATTAGTCCTTGTAGTTCCGGGACTAGAATAGGGCTACGGTATCCCCTGCCTGTCGTAAGAGGTGACTAAAAGGGGCTTCTGGGATTGCGGGCGGCAAGAGTGGGAGCTCGAACCGCTCGGCTAGTGAACTCGGGAAGGACGGCGGTATGTGTGGTCGCATACCGTCGTGCCCACCACCAAACGCTCGGTTACCCCGCTAAACCCCTAGGTTTCCCCCTCGTAAACAAAAAAAACGGTTGGCAAAACATTGGATAAAATGCCAAGTATCTATCTATACTTGTAAGAGGTAGAGACGGTTTGCTGACGGAGGCTTAGCAATATGGTCACGTTTTTACTATTGGCTACGGAACCCTAAAAAACAAGATCACATTTCAGAGATTGTATATTTATCAGATTATGAATTATTGTGTTCTCTGATAAATTATAAATACCGGTCTCGGCATCCGAGGTCGTGTACGTCTTTCGTAAACAATGCTCGGGTTTGACGGTAAAATATTATTTACACGTCTTATAAATGTGGTAAAAATAGACCACTATAGTACACTTGAAACTTTCCACAAGAAATACAAACGAGTCAGAAGAAGCAGGATATGACGTGTAATAAGTATATTTTAAGTCGTGATCAACCTATTATTGTTCCTTTGCTGGGCACGGGTCTCCTTTCAAAATGAGAAGGATTAGACTTCACATACCTTTGAAAACGTTTTTTTAAGTTCTCACAGGTATGCAGGTTTCCTCGCGATGTGTTCCTTCGCCATTAAAGCAAGCGATAACTAATTTCTAAAACGGACATAAAAAACATTGAAAAAACAGAGGAGACCTGATTTGAATTTCGGACCCCTTGATCGAAAGGCCGAGTTTCGACTACTAGGCTATCACTGCCCTTTGATTTGCGGATTTGTCTAGTCGCTCTTATTCTAAGATTTATTTTAGCTTTTCGACTTTCTAAAATTAAGACTAACTGCTTATAGAAGTACTTACCATTCTTCTAAGTACCATAAGTTATAGCGCGGTACAGTCATTTGTTTTCTTGTTTTTCAAGCTTAATGTGCTAAAAGCTCATATGGATGAGCGTTCGTTTGGTTTTATGGCTTACCCAAATGATATATTTGTCATCATCATCATCATCAACCCATTACTGTCCCACTGCTGGGCACGGGTCTCCTCTCAGAATGAGAAGGATCAGGCCACAGTCCACCGCGCCGGCCAAGTGCGTATTGGTAGACTTCACATACCTTTAAGATTTCTTTTTATACATCTCTCAGGTATGCAGGTTTCCTCACGATGTTTTCCTTCACCGTTTAAGCAAGTGATAATTAATTTCTAATACGCACATAAATTTGAGAATCAGAGGTGCGTGCCTGGGTTTTGAACCTCCGACCCCTCGATCGAGAGGCCGCGTTTCTTAACCACTAGGCTATCATTGCTACTGCTGATATATTTGTATTGTGAAATAAAATACGGCCGTCTGGAGGCATGAAACTAAATCTTAATATTTCTTAATTATTCTTATGGATTGAGGTAAGGATTATTCTTTTATAATTATTTAAATAAATATTTTTTATACATGTACATTACCCTCCGCGATCGAGTAAAAGTATTCTCTTTACCCAAGGGGTGGGGTGTGCCACCGGTGTGGGTGCAGCTGACTAATCTTTTGAAGGTGGTAGAACCCTTTGAGGTTCGACTCCGGCGGCACCAGCGCCACACCTATTTCTGCCTTATAACAGCAGTGTTAGCTGCTGTGTTCCGGTTTGAAGGGTGTGGTAAGGGAGACATAGTTTTCCGAGGCGTTCCAGCTTAGTCCTTAGGGGTAGCGGCGCATCTGTGGCCGACCTCAGATAGGTATATCTAATCCTATCTGGGGCAGCATTAGCTACTTACCATCAGGTGGACTGCATGCTCGTCTGCTACTCCTATATTATGAAAAAGTCTATATATATCAATACGCATAACGGTTCTTGCAAAAATCAAAAAACTACACCAAAAAACACTCCTTTCACAAATACAAGAAAATTCGCTATTACCCGCTAGTTTCATCGGTATGATTTTTCCGTTCCCCGCGGAATTCCCGTCCATTGGCATTATCGGGAACAGTTTTGGGAATTGCTCGAGAATATTCCTAAACTGTTCCTGTTATTCGGTTTCGCAGTTTGGAAGTAAACAACCGTTTTTATTGGATCCCATCTCCCGATTTCCCGAAACAGTAGTAGGAAAGTCGGGAATTTTAGATCAAGATTTTTATCAGGTAATGGTGGTCTTCAGTTCACCTTTTTATGGCATTGAAGTTGCAAATGTGCATGCAGTCCACCTGATGGTAGATGCTACTGCCGCTCATGGATATCTGTAATTAACCCCAGATAAGATTAGATTACTACCTGAGTTTGCCCACAACATTTCAACCATTTACAAGGTGGTAGAACCCTTAGTGGTTCGACTTCGGCGAAACCACCGCCACACCTATTTCTAACTAATAATAGCAGTGTTAGGCGCTGCTGTGTTTCGTTTTAAAGGGTGTGGTAAGGGAGACAGACTTTTCTGAGGCGTTCCAGCTTAGTCCTCAGGGGTAGCGGCGCATCTGTTGCCGACCTCAGGTAGGAATATCTAATCCTATCTGGGGTTGATTACAGATGTTCATGGGCGGCAGTAACTACTTACCATCAGGTGGACTGCATGCTCGTCTGCTACTCCTGTATTATAAAAAAAACCCCTGAGGACTAAGTTGGACTCTAAAAAGTAGTCACCTTACCCAGGAAACACCAGCACTTAATTCTGCTGTTATTACTCAGAAATAGGTGTAGCGGTGGTGACGTTGGAGTCTAACCACAGAGGTTTCTACCATATTTAGACAGAAATAGGTGTAGAGATGGTGACGTCGGAGTCTAACCATGGCGGTTTCTACCACATTTAGACAGAAATAGGTGTGGCGGTGGTAAGGTTGGACTTAAACGACAAAGGATTCTACCACCTTTCATCTTATCAAGAGATGTACTATAAGCGTGTTTGTTACTTCAATATTTTAAAACAATCTAAGAAGATATTACAGGCAGCTCAGGTAGATCTTGTGTCAGGGTGACATAAAAGTTCCAGCCAATAAATAATTCATAACACTGTCCATTCTTATAGCCTTATACTAAGATCCTTATACCGTTCGTGCTATGACCACACAAAGATTTCGACAGACACTCAAATATAATAAAAGAAATATTTTTTTAATCTTTTACTTGTCTGGGATTGAACCCGGAACTTTTTATGACGTTTTTTCTTCATAATATAGGTGTAGCAGGCGCACTGTTCACTTGATGTCCAATGTCTCGGAAACGTATAACTCCTGTACGTGCTGTTCTCATGCCTTCAAGTCAGAACACAGCAGCGCTTAACACTGCTGTTATAAGCAGGAATAGCATTGCCGCCGGAATCGAACCACTAAGAGATCTAACACCATATTTTTAAAGTTTTATAATTTATAAATATTATTTTTTATTATTATTATTATTTATTAAATATTAATTATTAATATTATTATTTATTATTAAGGTTCAAGATTATAAAATTCGAAGGTAACTTGTCCTTACGTAGTCTTCAAGACCAATCATTGAAATAGTCGGGTATTCTACAGGGAATTTAATAAGCTTCGAATATTCTCAGAGATGAAATCTGAAACTCATTCAATTTGACTTAATCACGGGTCCCTGAATTGTATCATACATACATACATACATACATACATACATACATACATACATACATACATACATACATACATACATACATTTATTTATTTATTTATTTATTTAATTATTACAAAATCCACAGCTCTTAAAATCATACAAATACATTTCTTATATAGTATTTCTTACAGCCAATTACGGATTTACAATTTTTTAAACATAACAGCACGAATAAGTAAGTTTTATAAATAGGTATTAATATATATAAATACAGGTATAAATACTATAAATATATAATTAATTTTAAAGATAAACACACACATATGTATAATAATCTATATACTAAAGATGTTAATTATAATTTATATACCTACTAATAATATTTCAATTGTACGTTTACTTAGTCACTAATATGGAGATTATTAAGGACTTTATGTACCTCTTTTTTAAAACTATATTTACTTGTATTGAAAATGTCTATTGTGTTAAATCTTTAATTATAATTTTTTTGTAATCTAATGACATACATACATACATACATACATACATACATACATACATACATACATACATACATACATACATACATACATACATACATACATACATACATACATACATACATACATACATACATACATGCATACATACATACATAATATCTGAAGTTTCTACTTTTATCTTTTAAGTCGGTCTGTTTGTTATACTTTCAGGGTTTGATTGAGAACTGAGTTGGCCATTAATGCCTCATAGGAATCTACGTGTACCGTGTCAGACACGGGTCGAGTCAGACAAAGTAATGCTAAACGCTTTCTACACTCACAGCCCCACTAGGATTCCCTGTGTCGTGGGTGCTATGGACACACACAGAGACAAATACACAAACACCTAGACCCAGAAAAAGAAATCTAAATTCATCTTTTAGAAATCTGTCTGGCCGGGGATCGAACCCGGGACCCTCTGCGCGTCAGACCGCTCCGCCACGCGGGTCGTCACTACAAAATACTACACAATACCTAAAAGTAGAACCCTCTGTTCAACTTCGGCGACACTACCGCCACGTCGATTTCGGCATGATAACAGAAATGTTAACGCTGCTGTGTTCTGGCTAAAAGGGTATGGTAAAGTAGATATACTTTTCCGAGACAATTCAGCTTAGTCCTAAGGGGTAGCGGCGCATTGGCCGAACTTAAGTAGTTAACTGATCGTATATGGAGTTGATTACAGATGTCTATGGTCGGCAGTAGTTAGAATGAGGTGGACTGCATGATCGTCAGCTATTCCTATATTATAAAAAATAATCTAACCTTCTATAAATATAAAGTAAAAAACTTCACATAGTTCTGTGAAAATCCAGATGTTTCATTAGTATTTCCAAAAGTCTTGATTCAATTACATGCTTAGTACATATTTGATGAGAAGGATGAAGGGACACATTGTGACTCATTCTATTCGGGTAAATGTAGGTAGAGGATTTCCTTTGCGCTAGGGTTGGCACTACCGCCCATATTACTTTTATACCTAGCAACTTATGTACCTGAAGTACCTACTCTTTTCTAATAGTATAATTTTCAATTTTAGATCAAAAACATTAATGAAATAGTACTCGAGGTTTGCATTTAAATAACGTATGTATTGCAAAGGTTTTAATGTTCATATATAAAAATATAAGAAGATGGACTGCGCAAAAAAGTCTCTAAAGAAGACTTGAATTTTGTTGTTTTTTTTTTAACAAGTTGCTGTAAAGCTGGAATTTCCTGAAAAAGTATGTATCCCTCACCACACTCTTCCATCCAGCGAAAAATATTCGTAGTTTGAAAAAAAAAACAAAACAGCTCAAAACAAATGAACTTTCAACCAAATCTCATTTCGAATCACTATTTTATATTCTTAATAAATTCTCAAAATATCAATGTAATGATAATAAATTAATATGTCGGAGAAGGACGGCTCTCATCGACATCATTGATAGAATCTATGGCTTTTGTGGGCGTTTTCATAGGGTAGATGCAGGCACAAATACAGTAATCACAGAATTTATTGTTAATAACATTTATAACTTCGGATTTACAAAATAACTATACTATACTACTACTATTACTTTACAAACAAAGGATTTGAGCAGCAGGTTCAAGGTAGTGACTACACGCTCCAAAGCACAACAAAATAATGATCCACCTCGATCACTCACATCAGTTCTTATCCATGTTTCCCCACCGCGCGGCCACATACCTCGACTCCGCTAGAGACCTCTTAAAAGTCTCTACTCTGATTCGACATCTAATACGATAGCAATACAATGACTGTTAATTATAATTTAAAACAATATTCCCTTCGATTGATCAAGTATCAATAACATTACTAAAATACTAAAGTTACTGTTACTTTCTAGTCTAGCTATATTAAATAACTTCTATGTCGTATTCGACTCTTCCTCCGACAAATATATTATTGTGTAAACAAAAGTATGTGACAACCCTAGCGATTCAAGGCGATATTTAATGAAAGAAGCTAATGAAGCAACAGGGCGTAACAGGGAAAAGGTTCAAATCCGGCCTCGCACCTAAATGTATGTAAATCTTCTAGCGATCTTCAGCAGATGGAGAGAAAATTATGGAGAGAAATGCCTATTTATTCTATCTCATGCTCATATAAATGCGTATGTGAAATGAATTAATTTCATTTTATTTATTTAAATTAGATCTTATGTGTAAAATTCTCGTGTCACAATGTTAGTTACCGTACTCCTCCGAAACGGCTTTACCGATTTTCACCAAACTTTATATGCATATTCAGTAGGTCTGAGAATCGGCTACTATCTATTTTTCATACCCCTAAGTGATAAGGGTTCACCCTTAACATTTTTTTATTTATATGGGAACACAAAGTATACCAATCTTCCTTTGAACATTATGGTTAACTATGGCCTAAACCTTTGACACTCTGAAAGACCCATGTCCAGCAGTGGGATAATAGTAATATTAACCATATTGATATTGCCTTTCGTTAACTTGTCTACCTTTTCAAAATTGACATTTGAATGGCATGTTCATTTTAACTTCAAAAAGTTGAGCGAAACAATGCAGCCTCTATAGATTTTCAACTAGAAAATAGAACGTGAATTTTTAAACTGAGCCTGTACGGGCAAATTCGAAGTATGTGGAATAGCTCAAAGGAGAAAATAGGTAAAGCTCAAAGGAGAGTCAGCATCGATTTTGATAAAAACTGTATAAATAGATTTTTAAAAGTCCTTGTATTTGCTCACAACATCTACGCGTCACATATTAGAAAAGACAATTAATGTCATTGCTATATTCATATATTCATTACACACACGTAAACATGCACGCATGCATGCACACACACATACACACACACACACTCACACGCACTGACATAAACACACAAATACCCAACCCGCAACGAAAATTGAAAGTCTTTCTTACTCCTAATTTCCTTCTTTCCTTAATTTAGTTTAAATCAATTATTGTTAGCCATAAAGTGGTAGAAGCTATATGGGTACACAACTATTTTTAATGTGGAGCAGTTCTTGTGTTTCAGAGGAGGGGTGACGATGTGCTGACTTATATATGACGCGACCATGTTATCCTCAGGAGTAGAAAACCATCTGTGATCAGCTCAAGGTAGAAACCCCGTAGCTCTTTCTACCCTGGAGTAGTTCTTACGTTCTGGTGGTTGCCAACTAACTAACATATTAGTCAACCATCATAATCCCCTGGAGTGTCAACGCATCTGTGACCGGCGTCAAGGAGTACCCATGTTTTATGGATTTAGTTACAGATTTCCATGAGCGGTGACTACTTATATACAGGTGGTTTGTATTCTCGTCTACTACTTAAATTTTTATTTTTTTATGTTTTATTTTTTTTTTTATTAGGAAAACATACAGTACTTAAAAACTAAGTTACTTACAATATAATAACATACTACCATTTAATAGTTTTCGCATATTACAGCTAAAGTGCTTGTTTGCTTCAAAGTTTAATCAAGTTAAAAAGAAAGAGAAGGAATACAGTCATAGTTAAGTTACAAAAACTAAGTAGAAAAACTAGACAAATAATACCAAAATTTACCTATTATTTACTTATTATTAATTACTGAGAACTGCTATAAATAAATACTTATTATGAAAAAAATATGCGCGTTTACGCATACTGTAAAAAAGTGTTGTAAAAATGTATTGTAAAAAAGAAATAATTATTAAAATAGTTAATTGTATCAGGCGTTACTTTGCGAAAATCCATGCTATTAAGTTAAGATTAAAACTAATAGCTTAATCGTAAGTCTTAACGATTAACCGTCGTAGAGTCAATTTACCTTGATGATGCTCCGTTTTAGAACGAAACATGTGTTGGTGGTGGTATGTATGGTGGTGTATATTTTTAATATTTTGCATCTGCACGCATCCTTTGTGGGAGGGAGGGTGGTACATACTGCATGGTTTAAAATATATACCATCATACATATTTGTAGCGGATTGTTGCGAAGTAGTTTTAATCTTAACGTAATAATTATTAAAATGTTTACATACCCAATTCTTTGAAAACACTCCAAATCAGAATCAGAAACATTCTTAATTTAGAATTCATAACGTTGAGATAAAACGGATAGCGTAACAAACTAGCCATTTCATTTTACGCGAAAACTTTTGAATCATTTAAATTGTCTATTTTCCACTTGAAAGCTTGTTGGAGCTTTTAATTTTTAAAGCTCTAGTACAACGAGGCTTTGTTTATTTAAATCTGTATCAATTAATCATGGAGGACTTTTTGTAGTATCTTCTTAATCAGTTTAACTGTTGAGTGCAACGTAATTCATTACTATGTTATTTAAATGTTTTTATTTATATTAAATTGAAATAGAAAACGATAAATAAAGAAATAAGTGTTCATTGTTCCTAATGGATGTAAAAGATAATAATTAAGCTTTAATAGGCCAGTTGTCCTACCTTTTTCGTAGGACAGAAGTAGTATGAATCACAGGAAAAGTGCTTTTCGAAGGACGCTTTCTACACTCACGAGTCACGACCCTACACTATGATGCACCGTATCGTGGGTGCCATGGACACATACATAGACGAATACACACCCAAATTCCCAACTAAAATGTAAATTCATTCAGATATCTGTCTGGCCGGGGTTCGAACACGGGACCGTCTTCAGACCAGTATGGTGACTGCTTTGGCACGCGGGTCGTGGGTCGAAAGCATTAGAGTCCTATCAGAGTTCATACACTGAGTTGCCACTCCTGATAACTATGGTCACTGTAGTGTAACTTGTGGGTTTTTTTTTATATTATCGGAGGAGCAGACGAGCATGCAGTCCACCTGATGGTAAGTGGCTACTGCCGCCCATGGACATCTGTAATCAACCCCAGATAGGATTAGATATTCCTACCTGAGGTCAGCCACAGATACCCCTGAGGACTAAGCTGGAATGCCTCGGAAATGTCTGTCTCCCTTACCACACCCTTCAAACCGGAACACAGCAGCGCCTAACACTGCTGTTATTAGGTAGAAATAGGTGTGGCGGTGGTGCCGCCGGAGTCGAACCACAAAGGGTTCTACCACCTTCAGGGTTGTTTGTCTCGAGGGCATACGACACGGAATGAGAGCGGACTGTGTGGGGGCAGTCATGCTAGATCGTCGGTGAGGACGGGCGTGTTGGTGCGTCAGCGAGCCAAATGGGGTTTAAGTGATACTATCCCGACGTTGAGTCGGGAACACTACAGTCACCGTATATGTAAGTCAACCGGCATCAACACCCTTCTACCGAAACTTAAGAACAGTAGACCTTAACTTAAGAGTAGTAGAAGGTGACCTTAGTATGAGATTTTAAGTTTCTACAAAAATGACTGTTTTTGTATTTGTTTACGTATTTATCGATTGTATCAGAACTAATTGGAAATGTATGGGAAATATGTAAATAAATAAAAAACGGTCATTTTTGTAAAAACTCATACTAAGGGTACTGAACGCTAGAAATAGGCATGGCGGCTACCTCCCGAGGCATACCATACTAGTTAGCATTTTTAAAATTACCATGTCGAATTATTTCTAATATACTCGTGTTAATAACCCAGTGCCTCCTATCCCGAAAAATGTCAAATAACCTTACACTTAAAATACAACCACTAAAACAAGTTTCATGTTCAGTTGAAACGAAAGAATTTTCCAGTTACTAGCACGAAGCCTTAAGATCGCCGATTAGATTCTTGATTAAAGGTTTCATTGCTAAAATTACAAATTCATTTAAACTCACTAACCTTGGAATTCGTTGTTTAGATCGTGATTTCATTAAAAATATATTAATTATGCTTTTAGTAATTGCTAACGTGTAACAACAACCTTAATACATATTTTGAACATGGTGAAACCTTCTGTTTTTCAAGTTTGGTGGCACCACACACAGCAGTGTTAAGCGCTGTTGTGTTCTAGTTTGAAGGGTGTGGTAATGAAGACATACTTTTCCGAGGCGTTTCAGCTTAGTCCTCAGGGGTAGCGGCGCATCTGTGGCCGACCTCAGGTAGGAATTTCTGATCTTATCTGTGGTTGATTACAGATGTCCATGGGCGACAGTAGCCACTCGCCGTCAGATGGACTGTATGCTTGTCTGCTACTCCTATATTATATGATATAAAAAAGGTAAAACCTTCTATATCGTTACAGGTAGTACAAAGTTTGTACTACAAACCATTTACTATCAGCTAGACTGACAACATCAAAAATTCTAATACTTCAAAAAAATCACCTAAAAGTGCATGCTCCACTTGATCATTATCATCACCATCACGCTTAGATTCTCATATACTCCGCAATTCAATATGCAATAACACCTGAATTGTGGCCATTTCCGGTGTTTTGGTAAATGGAACTGCTCATGCGCGGTGCGTCGTATCTTGTCTCAAGTGGAACTTATCGTAAGGGATGTGTAATGTGGTGGATAAAATGATACTTGATATTATAACGGGCTTGAAGAAAGTAAGATGTATACAGAATATTGGTATTATTACTGTTATAAGTATTTTTTATTAAGTTGTGTTTCTTGAAAGACTTCAACTTTAATTATTATATTGAACAAAAACGCAGTCCAGTCAACCTTATAGTCAGTGACTTCTGTGCCCATGGGCGTTAGTAATAAACCCCAGATAAGATAAGATTCCTACGTTACTTTGACCATACGATGCTACTTCTGAGAACCAAGTTATTTTACCACCTTTGAAAGGTTAACTTTGTGGTTCGACTCCGGCAACACCATCGTCACAACTTCTTTTGCCTTATAACAGCAGTGTTTATCGCTGCAAATCGGAAGATTTGAAGGGTATGGTAAGCGAGACATATCTATCCGAATCGTGTCAAGATTCCTTAGGAGTAGTAATGCATGCAAGATCGATCTCGGTTAGGATTATTATCTGGGGTTGATTATCAATGTCCATGGGCAATAGTAACCACTTGCAGATGGATTGCAGGCTCGTTCGCCACTTTAATATTATCAACAAAACTCTCTTATTACAAAAATTAATTAATGTTATCAAAAGGTAAGCCCCAACGTCGTAATATTTTAATATTATTATGACCACGGACTTAATTTTATTGTCGGATTGCGCTAAAATTCTTTAGTAATTCTCCATCTTGAGATTTTTTCACTTGCTTCAGACGAATGGCATATTAAAGCAATTGTCTTACCGCGAGCGAGGATTCATTAGAGTTAAACGATAATTCTTAGCTAAATACTTCACTACTTCTTATATTACTACCGAGCTTTTGCCCGCGGCTTCGCTCGCGTTACGAAGTAATACTTTCATCCCCCATTTTATCCCCTTGGGGGTAGAATTGATCAAAATCCTTTCTTAGCGGATGCCTACGTCATAACATCTACCTGCATGCCAAATTTCAGCCCGATCCGTCCAGTGGTTTGGGCTGTGCGTTGATAGATCACTATGTCAGTCAGTCACCTTTGAGTTATATATAATTAGATAGATGATAATTATTTATTTTAATTAATATTTTTATAAATTATATTGTTTATTATTATATTTCAATTGACAAATAATGGTAAAACTGTGCGTTTTAATACGCTTTTATTAGCTTGGGTTGTATGTATATATGTACGTATGTAACGGAATCTTTGAGCTCAATTTTCATCTGTTTCTACAATGTTGATAAATTTTAAAGCGTGTTTTTTTAGTTTTATTAAACTATTATTTGTTGAGCTCCGAGCGTTACCGCTAAACATATTTTTGCCTTAGAACAGCAGTGTTTGTATGCTGCTTTATTTTTACACAGTTTGTAAGCGACAGGGACCACTTATGATCAATAATAAACTCACGCTGTAAGATAGCCGTTGTTCTCTCGCTTTGATAAACGTTGGCGGTGAAACACATACCTAATTGCGTCATACTTTATATTCTGAAAGCTGAATTCAGAACCATTTCATTATGTAAAATACTGAATAAATAATAAATACGGAATCATTTACGTAGTACTAGCAGTAAAGTATGAACTTCAAGTTGGAATATTTTTGGATATAAAGGGGTAAAGAAGTGGAAGGAAAATAAAATAATTTATGTTCATATATTTGGAATGTAAGAAATATAAAGGAGAGATGTCATACAATTAATATATATTATTGAATACATATAATATTAGTAGCTGACCCGTTTTTAAATGTTAAGGGTGAACAACCCTTATCACTTAGGGGTATGAAAAATAGATAGTAGCCGATTTTCAGACCTACTGAATATGCTTGTAAAATTTGGTGATAATCTGTAAAGCTGTTTCGGAGGAGTACGGTAACTAACATTGTGACACGAGAATTTTATATATAAGATTATTGAACGCCATTATGTTTTTAAATTTTATTATTTAGACGTCATATGTAAATTATGAAAATTAATAAGAATTATATGTCTTTGTTTCAGGTACGCTACAAATAGTAAATAAGAGTATAAAAATACATACTCGTATGGTAAGTTTATAGTACTGTTTGATTCTCTATGCATCACAATAATACTAATAGAATTCATATCACGTCACATCACGAAATAAATTAAGATAATATAATACGGGAAACAAACGACGATATAATTTGATATGATGTAATCCGATTAGTCAACGAGATTCCCGAGTGAGATTCTGAACATGTCATTTAAGTTAGAAAATAACATAATTTGATGTGCTGACCTACATGATTTGATTAGTCAACGCGAGATTCCCGAGTCAGATTCTCAACGTGTCATTAAAGATATTACAACATGATATTATAGGCATGTAATTTGAAATGTTGACCAATGTGATTAGTCAACACGAGATTCCCGAATGTGATTCTGAACGTGTCATAGAAATAATGGATAGTATTTTCTTGTTTTGTTGTTGATAGTGTTTTTGTTTGTTATAACAAATTGATATATTATTGGATGAAAAGGAAGTAAAACAACAAGCGTGTATCATCACCATCATAAATTAAAGTAGGATAGCAATAGATCAGTTTAAGAATTGAGAAGTACTAGCACGAAGGGGCGTATTTTTATGGTGGTAGAAGACTCAGACTTTCGTCTCTGGAAGCACCACCGCCACAAATTTATGCTTATACACAGTAAAACAGCAGTAACCAGCGCTGCTGTGTTTTGGTATAAAGGTTGGTGTGGTAACCCTTAATGTCTCACTGACACATAAGTATCCGAGGCGTTTAAACCTAGTCCTCAGGAATAGTAATCTTATTAATTCTGGAATCTAATCTTATCTCGGGTTGATTACATGTCCATGGGCGGTAGTATCAGTTTTCTGCTTCAATATTATATAAAAATCTTTAATAGTATATAGCCCACATTTTAATCTAGATTTAGTAGTAGACAATTGTTACACAGCAGTCACTACAGACATCTATTATCTACCACAAAGAGTTTCGTGTACATGAAGAAGTGCATGTGTGCGTACATGAACAGTGCACACATGCACGTATCTCATCACATTACATGCAACACAATGCAATATAATCTTGAAGCGATTCGTATCTAAAATAAAATTAAACTGAGTACGCCATTGTTCTGTTCCTACATAGAGTCGGTTGTTTTACTTCGAATCTTTCCACGTAGGGATGTGAAATTAAAAATGGTGTGGAGCTGACGTGAGAATGGAATTCTCGTCATGAAAATTCTATGTACGAGGATATGTTTTGTTCTGTGTTGGATGAAGAAAATTATGGAACTCGAGCGATTTAGTGCAAAACAATAAAACGCTCATGGCATACTATAAAACGCTTTTGAGTAAATGTTTTTTAATTTATGGCGTACTGGGCCGTTTTTGAGTACAATGGATATGATCATAGAAAATTATTTAGTGCTTTAAGGTGGTAGGTCTATTTTTAGTTTATTTTTTCTTTTTTTTATAATATATGAGTAGCAGACAAGCATGCAGTCCACCTGATGGTAAGTGGCTACTGCCGCCCATGGACATCTGTAATCAACCCCAGATAGGATTAGATATTCCTACCTGAGGTCGGCCACAGATGCGCCGCTACCCCTGAGGACTAAGCTGGAACGCCTCGGAAAAGTATGTCTCCCTTACCACATCCTTCAAACCAGAACACAGCAGCGCTTAACACTGCTGTTATGAGGCAAAAATAGGTGTGGCGGTGGTGCTGCTGGAGTCGAACCACAAAGGGTTCTACCACCTTCATAATAGTTCTTCAGTGCTACCGGCTGCTGTAGTGCTGCAGTGTTTGGGTTTGCAAATGTGTAAATTCAATTGGGGTAGGATAGGGGAACTATTCAAGGTGCTACAACACTCTGTGGTCGACTCCGGGGGAACCACCGCCACACATTGGTGTGTAGGTGGCAGAAATAGTTCTGCCTTATAATAGTAGTTTCACAGCTAATGTGTTCTGGTTTGAAGGGTGTGATAAAATAGACTTAATTTTTCGATTCCGATTTAGTCTTAAGGGGTAGTCACATCTGTGGGCGACCTCAGATAGAAATTTCATTTTAACTGGTGTTGATTATAGATCCATGAGCGGCATTAGTAACTGACTTTGAAGGTGGAAGAACCCTTTTTGGTTCGACTGCGGCGGCACCACCGCCACACCTATTCTAACCTAATAACAGCAGTGTTAAGCGCTGCTGTGTTCCGGTTTGAAGGGTGTGGTAAGGGAGACATACTTTTCCGAGGCGTTCCAGCTTAGTCCTCAGGGGTAGCGGCGCATATGTGTCCAACCTCAGGTAAGAATATCTAATCCTATCTGGGGTTGATTACAGATGTCCATGGGCGGCAGTAGCCACTTACCATCAGGTGGACTGCATGCTCGTCCGCTACTCTTATATTATAAAAAAAAAAAAAACCATCAGGTGGACTGCATACTTGCCAGCTTCTTCTATATTATAAAGAAAAAACAATATATGAAATGTATATTATTTAAATACAATTTAGTAGACATAAAGTATAACAATTTATCTATTCTTTTACAACTATACTATTATCATCTCATAATTTTATATGAGATAAATCTCACGTAATGATAACGGATAGAATTGAAAAATATTTTTTAAAACTGACGCCTCACCTTTTCATGTTTTTGACTGGTATATTTTTAACCCCACAAGTGGAATATATTTCATAAGAATGCAAATTTTATAGCTATTAGAGCACGCCCACACGGTGTAGTCTGACTGAAAATCGTTTTATATTATTATCCTTTGTAGATCGTCTGATTTTTATGCTAATATTTATTAGATTAACTTCTGAACTGGTTGTTTTGTAAATATATTGAACTTTGCTCTTTTATTCTCCAGTGAATTATTTTTTTTATTCTCCAAAAAGTATACAATTATTGTTACACGACAACATAGGTAGTTTCTAAAACAATTTTGGATGATACATAAATTTGTTTGTCGTTACTTTTTTTAATTGAATGTACATGTGTTTTTAAGTACATTAATTGAAATTTCATTCTGTTAAAAACGCCAATAAATATTGCCTATTTTTTAAATATTTACCTGAAAGTATAAAATTAAATCATACATGCAAGCTTAACTACATAAATTGAAATTTCATTGTGATAAAAGCGACAATAAATGTTGCCTATTTTTTTAATATTATCTTGAAAGTATAACATTCATTGTAAAATTTTAAATCGCAGACTGAAAGAGTTCAGTTCAAAGTCAATATGCAAAAATACGGCACCAGTAACAACAATTCGGCAGTATTAAGCGAGCGGCACCCCCAGGCGCGGTGCCAAATTAAAAAGCTGAAACACCGTAAGTCTTAATTTCAGACCTCTATTGGAGTGAAATAGTTTTTGGCTGAAACAATATAAAATTTAGAAATAAAAGTGATTTTTTTTTGGTAAAACGTGACTCGTAGCTTAAAGGTGGTAGTTAGAGGAAGATGTTTCGACTCCGGAGTCACCATGGTATCAATTTTTGCCTAATTACAGCAGCGTTAAGCCTTACGGTTTTTTGGTTTTAAGGGGGACATAATTATCCCAGGTTCCAACCAGTGACCAACCTCTGATAGGGCTCTAATCTTATCTGGGGTTGCTGCTACTTCCATATCATAAAAAAAGAACTACAAGTGGTCAAGTAATTTATTTTAATACTGTAGGGCCATGCAAGTTAAAAATAAAACTATATATAGCGGTAAAAAAGAGCACGTGGTCAAATGATTAATTGTTTTGTTGGTCGCCACGGAGGTTAATAAAATAAAAATTAGCGCAAGTTTATTAATTGCAAGTTGTGGTAAATTATTTAAAAATTTTATTTTGCACGAGCCTTAGAGCACTTGATTTATTAGGGTCTGTTTAGGAAGAGTTCTCCAGGTGTGGTTACCACCTAACATGGTGGACAAACATTCATTACTTGAAGGGAAAAGTATGACATCTACAAGTTAAGCAAATTTTAGATCTAGCAATGTTAAAGTTGCCTTGGTGTTTATAAAAACTAACAGTGAAGCATCAGTCTCGCTGTATTTTTGTAGTAATTTCGACAGCAGTAGAACTGTATCGGGCGTGTGGACATGTCATATGTTCTAACTAGTTAAGTTATATATCAGCAACGGAGAATGGCGTTAACGACATCAACAATACCCTTGTTTTCTCATAGCAGCGCCGCTGCTGCTGTAGTGCTACTGTATTTTAGTTTGAATGCTCAAAGTTACGTTAGAGTAGCAACGTTACTTAGTTATTTTAGTTATCAAGGGCAGAAACCCATCGCATAAAATCTGTGACTGCTATACATCAGCATAACTGCATGCTACTTCTTAATAGCATAACGTTGAATATGATATAAAGTGTTTTCTAGAGAAGTTTCCTAAATATAACCGATCTTAAAACACTAAAATTACCATAGTTGTCCAGCACATACGCTCGTAAAAGCTAACAACTTGCGAAGTATCGCGCTGCGTTTGTAGTTAAACTGTATCGGGCTTGCGGCCAAGTCGAGCTGTAACAACGTGCTACCGTGTCGTACAAGTTAACGGTGGAATACTTTGCTTAACAGACGCAGTATACTTATAGTTTCCATACATTAAACTTCCCTGTGTTAAAGTTACCATAGACGCACAAAAGGTACGTCCACTAACATAAACACCAGGCGATGGATTGGCGACTCCTCTGGTGTTGCAAATGTTCATAGGCGACGATGACTGCTTTACATCAGGTAGCCCGTCTGTCTCATCGTTTACATATAAATATAAAAAAAAAAACAAACCCTGTGCCCTAGTTGGAAATCAATCTCGGAACTTTTGTCATATTATACTATCACAAGTACGTGCTAAAATATGTATGATGTACAATGTATTTAAATATAGATTTGTACATAGATAGATAATCTAATATACTGTCGACGACCGTGTATTAGATCAGTTTAATTATTTTACGTTTGTAGTTAAACTGTATCGGGCGTGCGGCCAAGTCGAGCTGCAACAACGTGCTACAGTGTCGTACAAGTTAACGGTGGAATCCCTAGTAGTCGCTTTGTAGTAACGAGTAGCTTAGTTACGCTTTCTACACTCCTATGAGTATGGGACTATACACACATTAAGGTTATTTGTGTTACGGGTACCATGGGTACCAGGATGTGTCTTCAAACACCTAGACCCAGAATAAAGTATAAATTCATTTAGATGTCTGCCTGGTCCGAAATCCAACCTGGATCTCTCTGTTATACACCGCTATTACATAGAAAACATCACCACCATCGCCAAAAACTATATTCTACATTAAACATAAGAAAGCTCTACATATTTTCATAGTAAAAAATATTCCTATATCACTTACGTTAAAATCTCACTGAAATAAATTCAACCGTTTCCAAATTGTCTTGTTTAAAGTTAAAATGATCTAAGAAAATAGCATTTAAGTTCAAATTAAGTGAAAGCAGTCCAATTTTACTTATTTGTGAAGATTAAGGCCTCCATTTTAGATCAGACAAAAGTAAATACGCTGGATTTAGGATTAGATTGATAAAATTCAAATAAGTCTCATCAGGCCTTGAAGAGAATGGATTGAAAATTATCAGTTTTTCCATTATTGCAGCAAATCTTAGCCGGTTATGGCCTGACCGGGTAATCGAACCGAGTAATGTATTTGCATTGTGAGACAGTTTGGTGTGGTACAAGTTAGAAACTTTGGGAACATTTGTAGCGATGTAGCGTGAAGTAGTTCTGCGTTTTTTTTGTATAATATAGGAGTAGCAGACGAGCATGCAGTCCACTTGATGGTAAGTGGCTACTGCCGCCCATGGATATCTGTAGTTAATCTCAGATGAAGTCGGCCACAGATGCGCCGCTCTTCCTAAAAAATAAGCTGGAATGCATCGGAGAAGTAGGTTTCCGTTACCACATCCTTCAAACCACAACACAGCAGCGCCTAACACCGCTGTGATTAGGCAGAAATTGGTGTGGCGGTGGTGTGCCGGAGTCAAACCAAGGAGTCTACCTTTAAACTTACATATGAGGTGTCCACCTTAGTCCTCAGGATTCGCAATGCATTGCCGCCAAAACTTACTCTGTATATCTTTTGGTCTGACCGAAATTAGATTTTGCATTTAATTTTGTGGTTTGTAATTCTAGGATCGCGAAATTTTAGGATTTGAGAACTTTCAATTGCCTTAAACTCATTATCATATACGTAACTATCATACGACACTGCATCAAGTTTGCTATCATTACTAGATTTGCTATTCCTTTTGAGTATTGATTTTAAAGCCATGTTCGCATGCTTGTCAAAGCATCACAAATTCAAACGTGTGGATAGAGTTTAACTTGGTTTGTGTAGGTTTGCAAGCGCTTGTAACAGAGCGTTGATCAAGCCAAACATTTGTAGAGGTATGGTTTGGAGGTATGGTATGAGTTTGTAGGAAACGCCAAGTGTGGACGCGGCATAAACCTTAGAACGATGACTTTGTGGTTTTTATACAATGTAAGAATAGGAGAAGAGCTTGCAGTCAGCATGCTAAGTAGCTAATGCCACCCACTGACGTCTGTAATCAACTCCAAATAACTTTAGTTTTTTACTTGACAAGTACACCGCCATTCTTGAAAACTAAGCTGATTTGCCTAGGATAAGCATGTCGCCCTTACTTCGCCCTTTAAATCAGAACACAGCCGTTTTACACTACTGAAATTAGGTAGAAATAGGTGTGGGGATGGTGCCGCTTGAGTTGAACCAAAGCTTCTAGCATCAATCAATTATCATATACATAGTATTAGTACTTATGAAATCCATCTGTATTCGTACAGAGGAACTCTTTAAAAGAAGCACTATGAACACTAGCACTATATTATCATTATGTTTCACTGGAAATCGATCCTAGAACTCAGCGGAGCGGTATGATGACCAGTGACACGGCCATTACTATAATATTCATTAAAATTCATACCAGCTCAGTTCGATTGAATTCGCATAAATAAGCAGGGAGTAAACGCTCAATTTACTCAATGCTTAATTTATGTTAATGAATAACAAATGAGCATGCATCACTTAACACTAAAGAGTATGTTGTATGCATGTACACGTGTAAAATATACACTTCACTAGCTGACCCGGCAAACGTTGTATTGCCATATAAATAAAAAAAAAATGTTAAGGGTGAACAACCCTTATCACTTACGGGTTTGAAAAATAGATAGAATATTTGAAACTGCGATGGTAGCGATGTCTGTCGAATCCAATGTGAAACATTCCAAAATCAACGACTACTTACGAATTTAAAATTAATTAAAAAAACCTTTTCCCACGGACTAAATTGTGGATCTAAGCCATTCTCAAGTCCCCTTGAACACACAACAAATTTCATCAAAATCAGTCCAGTCGTTTAGGAGGAGTTCAGTGACATACACATAAGAAATATATATATATATAAGATAACGAGTGCTTAAAAATATTTAAAGGTGGTAGAAGCCTTAGTGGTTCGACTCCGTCGGCACCAGCGTCACACCTATTTCTGCCTCAAAACAGCAGTGTTAATCGCTGCTGTGTTCTGGTATGAAGGATGTGGTAAGGGAGACATACTTTACCGAGGTGTTTCAGCTTATTCCTCTGGGGTAGCGGTGCATCTATGGCCGACCTCAGGTATGAATATCTAATCCTATATGGGGTTGATTACAGATGTTGGAAGGTTGGCAGTAGCCACTTACCATCAGGTGGACTGCACACTCGTCTGGCACTCCTATATTATAAAGCGTAATAAAGCGCCTAGGGTATTATCCTTAACAATAGACAAATAAAGAAAAAACCATCAAAAATTTCCAAATTCTACTAATAAATTTATAATTTTCCGCTTACGCTTTTAACTTGTACCTATTTCTCATATCGTTTTTAGCAAAGAGACTGGAGGTAACGAGGGGCGTGGAATACAAATTGTCATCTGCCATGGAAAAATGGTTCTAGAAATACTTTTTCTATTTAGGTTCCATAGATTTTGTGTTAAAGATCTTGCTTGGTATACAAGGCACGTAGACTTTATCATTTATTTTTCCCAACTCAGCTTGAAATTTGTATGTAGATGCTTCTCTTATAAGGATTTGGGAACGAAGATTCTTATTGCTTCCTATTTTGTTTTTATTTTAACATATTTTTAGTGTTCACAGGGTAAAAATGGAACCATACTAAGGCTCCGCTGCCTGTCCTTCTGTCTATTTGTTGCACTGAAATTTTTGCAGATTATGTAACACCAAATCCAAATAGTAAAATTAAAAAAGCTTTGGGATTGTAATACGAGAAATTTTTCAACGTTTTTGGCTTCTTTAATTTAACCGTAATAGGTAGACACTAGACAGTTTTAATTTCACAGTCTATTTAATTTCATGGTATTACTATTATTACAAATAGAATTTACTATTATTAAATTATTACTATTATTACAAATACTAAAATTAAAAAATAAATGAAAATTTTTGCGAGTTCGACTCGCACTTGACCAATTATGTTATTTATAATATTGAAGTAATAAATAAGCATGCAGCCCTCCTGATAGTAAGTGTCACTTGCCGTTCATAGAAATTTATGATAGGATTAAACAATTTTGGACACATATTTTGTAAACAAAATGTGATATGTATATTACTGGATGAAATTTTTATTTTACATTGTACAGGATGGTAAAACAACATAAAGTATGTTTGAAATCCCTTCTGAGCGTTATAATCTTATACATAAAATTTTCCTGTCACAATGTTAGTTACCGTACTCTTCCGAAACGGCTTGACCGATTTTGATGAAATTTTTTGTGCTTATCCGGTATCTATGAGAATCGGCCAACATCTATTTTTCATCCCCCTAAATGTTAGGGGTTGTTCACCCTTAACAGTTTTTTATTTATATGGCAACACAACGTTTGCCGGGTCAGCTAGTCTTATACATAAAATTTTCCTGTCACAATGTTACTTACCGTACTCTTCCGAAACGGCTTTACCGATTTTCAACTAATTTTATTTGCATATTTAGTAGGTCTGAAAATCCGCTACTATCTATCTATTTCATACCCCTAAGTGAACTACCCTTGGTTCACTCTAACATTTTTTTATTTATATGGCAACACAACGTTTGCCGGGTCAGCTAGTACTTATATAATTACAATCATCGTTAGTTTAACAAAATCTTTGTTTTGATAGGCATCTAGCTGTCAAATTATTTGGTGATAAGTCCTCATTATCCCGTGATCGATCCGCCCGCCCAAGGTCCGCCCAATTATGTGTAATAACCGAACGCACATTATAACGTGATTCGACAAATTTCACGATCATTATGGTATATGGTACATTAATCTTTGAAGTAGTTTGGAGGTCGACGTGAATTTTCGTATTACAGCCTTATGTATTATAACAATGTATATAATGAAGCTTAAGGCTTTTTATTGATGTTGTTCGGCTTGTGATCGAAATTTCTAGTGAGAAAAAATATTTTAGAAATTGAATAAAACTAAAGCTCGTGAAAATATACGAAATAAAATTACTATGATTAGATAACCTCTTTTCTATGAGGAGTCGGTTAATAAGTAGCAATTATTATGAACAAAAAACATACGGCTTAAAAATAGCCTATGGTCACTCACACAATTTAGACGAATCTAATGACACCTCATATTTTAAAATCTATACAGCAGTTTGGGCTGTAGGGTATGTCAAGGAATGGGACTTACAACATGTACAGTATGTGTACATGCATACATACATACATGCACACATACGTACGTACATATCAAAAACATTACCATCCGCAGCCGGGTGAAACGAAAATCTGAACCCTTAGTATGAGTTTTTGCGTTTTGACAAAAATGACTGTATTTGGTTTTGTTTACGTATTTTACATATATTTCCAATCAGTACTGATACAATCCGCTAGGGACGTTGATTGGGAATGTATGGGCAAATACGTAAACAAATACCAAAACAGTCATTTTTGTAAAAACATAAAAACTCAAACGAAGAGTACAGTAGACAAACAAAACAACCTTTACAACAAGCATGAATCACACTCCTTTACTGCTTTTATTATGCAAAAAATATTAAAAAAATAAAAATAGTCTCCTTACTAAAGATTCGGTTCAAAATGAAGCGTTTTATTAAGCGTTAAATATTTATACATTAATTTATTTCATCCAAACAACTCGAGCTAGTCATACAAGAACTTCTAGGCAATAAAAAGGTCGCAGAACCTTTTCTTTGACCTGTGTTACAAAGGGCATCTAAACATTTCTCTCACTCTTACTTAATTAACAAAACTTAGACATGACCTTTGAATGGGGTCAAAGTTTTCAATTGTTTTTCGCATTATCAGCTGTTAACCTATGAGAAGCATAGTTAGGTAATTCATAGTTCATGCGAATTAACATTATTAGGGATATATTATTAACAATGGTAATTCGTAGATCTACTTTAGATATTTTGAAGGTGGTAGAACCCTTTGTGGTTCGACTCCGGCGGCACCACCGCCACACCTATTTCTTCCTAATAACAGCAGTGTTAGGCGCTGCTGTGTTCCGGTTTGAAGGGTGTTGTAAGGGAGACAGACTTTTCCGAGGCGTTCCAGCTTAGTCCTCAGGGGTAGCAGCGCATCTGTGGCTGACCTCAGGTAGGAATATCTAATCCTATCTGGGATTGATTATAGATGTCCATGGGCGGCAATAGCCACTTACCATCAGGTGGATTGCATGCTCGTCTGCTACTCCTATAATATAAAAAAAAGACGAGGTGGAAGTCGGCGCTCATATTAGACACGCTGTTTACATCGTTATCCAACGAAATATATTGAGCGCCGACTTCACAAATATGTACTAAACCAACATTTATTTCAATTATTTTTTACTTTGTAGTAACATAGAAGTCGGTTGTATTTTTTGTTAAAAATTTTTTGTACGTAAGGGTCTAATTGTGCAACTAATTGCTTAAACTGAATTGTAAATGATGAATTGAATGTTGTGTAAATTGATTTAACTGAAATTCTGTAGACAGGTTTGGTTTGTTCATTGCATGATTGGTAGAAAATTGGTGTTGTTGTAAGTTAAATGACTATAAACATTGTTCTCTAATAGAATAAATAACTTCTATGTGTTGTCTTGTACATTTTGCTTGCTCTCAGATAACAAAGAAGAGCGAGAGGTAAAATAGGGCGCCATTTTGGATTATAACCTTTATTGACCCAAGTTATACCTTTTATTTCCCTTTTCGCTTACTGTGGCTCCACAATTTCCTACCCAGCTCTTACGCGGGGCGGAAATGTCGGTAATCCATCAAGCGCTAACTGATCTAGCGCAAACAAGCTAGTGTTGTCAAAAAAATGGCCTATTCAATTATTTTTATTACTTTGTTCCAAAACTAGGAAGTGTATAACCGCGATTTTTTTTTATATATAACCTAACGATAAGGCAGACGGGCTACCTGATGGAAAGCAGTCACCGTCGCCTATGGACATTTGCAACACCAGAGGAGTCGCCAATGCATCGCCAGCTTTGAAAGAGCGCTCTTTACACCCCTCTTGAAGAGCCCCATGTCATAGTCCTGAGGGAATACCGACTTGCGTAATGGGACTTGCGTTAATCGTAACTGTAATTATATTTATGGGCCCTTTTCTTGTCATGCGGATCTATTTATTTCCGCGCGTGTTGTAGATCATAACTGTAATTATTTATAAGGACCTTTTTCTTGTCACGCGGATTTATGTGTCGTACCCGAGTGCGTGGAAACTAGCTGCTGTGTCTCGCGTGCGTGTGGCTTACCTGCTTACATAAAGGAAAATTATCTTTGTGAGGCACACGCAGGCGGACCACAACTGCATGCGGGTTTAAGCCTGTATGATAAGAAAAGGTGTTATTATCAGACTGACCGTCAGCGAAGCGTGGCCAACTTTAGATAGTCTTTTATAAATGTGAATGAATTTGTCTTATGAATTCGATCTATGACAATGTCATGGTATGATATCATGGACTTGGCCTGCTTATGAACCTGGATGCTAGCAATAACAACGCGTTAACTAAACAAGGGTTAACTGACCTAAACACAATATAGTCCTATTGTGATTAGTTTTAAGTTTTAGTTGATTAGGTTGATTTTATTCTATTTACAATCAAGTGATTTAAAAAAGTTTGTCATTAAAAATATTTCTTGCGATATGTTTGCAATCTAATTATCTTTATTTTACAGCAAAATCAATCATGATAGGTATAAAGCCTAAACTCTAACGAGTTTTTATCGCTATTCTTTTAGCAAAATCTCGAACACAGATAATCTATCTTGGCTTATCGTTGGAGCAATCAGAGATGGCTGAAAAAGTCCAAATCCATCAGTGCTTTCATTTGTCACGATAAAGTCTGAAATGCACGCCTACCTCTAATTTCTTTTGAAGTTTAAGTAGGACCCTTAAGGGTTAACATAAGGTTATTAACATTAAGGTTATATTATAAACTATTTGTTTATGATTTACTGTGAATGAGCCATTTTCTGGAGGGCTACATTGAATAGGCTACGTTTTGGTTGTACTTTTGGTTCCCTACGTCTTCTCTCAAAACGAGAAGTATATAATATAGGGCCGTAACCTACCATACTGGTGCGGTTTGAAGACTTCACACATCCTTGAAAACTTTATCGAGAACTCTGAAACATGTAGAATTTCTAATTATGTTTTTCCACGTTAAAGTTAGTTTTAACTTCTAATATGCATATAACTTCGAACAAAAAGTACGTACTTGTTATCAAACCCTAGACCCGATTCCAAAGCTTTTTGCCTACGATTGTCACTTCTCATAAGTAACGTTAGTCATAAAAATTGCTTAAAATTAGCAATCGAAAAACTAGCCTTTTCGAAACGTTCTTTTCCAAAGTCATTCCTAACTATATTTTTAATAGCTGCCCCGGCAAACGTTGTGTTGCCATATAAATAAAAAAATGTTAAGGGTGAACAACCCTTATCGCTTAGGGGTATGAAAAATAGATAGTAGCCGATTCTCAGACCTACTGAATATGCATATAAAATTTTGGTGAAAATCGGTAAAGCCGTTTCGGAGGAGTACGGTAACTAACATTGTGACACGAGAATTTTGTATATAAGATTATTATAAAGCTTTTAAAATTATCTATTTCCCAACTTCAAAAACAGCTAAATCTAAACGATAAATGACTCAGACTAACTTACTACGATGTTCTTTTCTTTATCTAATTAAGATGTATTACCGCTTACAAGTCATGCTGCTCAAAGGACAACTTCCAAACTCAATTACACGAAACTACACACGACCCGCTTTGTTCTAAGAAATATAAAGTACATAACATGTATGTGAGTACACTATTTATCTTATATATAAAATTCTCGTGTCACAATGTTAGTTACCGTACTCCTCCGAAACGGCTCTACCGATTTTCACCAAATTTCATATGCATATTCAGTAGGTCTAAGAATCGGCTGATAAGTGATAAGGGTTGTTCACCCTTAACATTTTTTTATTTATATGGCAACACAACGTTTGCCGGGACAGCTAGTATTTCTAATATTAAATCTTAGTATTAGTTTTATGCGCGTTTAGTGTGAAATTAATTTAATTGTTGTAAAAGTAAGTGTCTAAAATGTTTATGGTTACAAAAAAACATGCATGAATATGAATTTTGAATTAAGACTGACTAGCCGGGATTCGAACCTGGATCTCTCTGAGCATTAGGTCTTTACAATGAGAGCCTTATCTAAATCCCGTATTTAGGTAGATATCTGGCTTTCCGGGGTTCGAACCTGGATCACTTTTAGCGTCAGATTTCTACAAACTCTTATCAAAATCTCGCTTATAGGTAGATATCTGGCTTGCTAGGGTTCGAATCTGGATCCCTTTGAGCGTCAGGTCACTGTATTACACAGTACTGTATTAGTACACGTGGTCTGAGACTGCATTAAACGATTTGCTAGACATTAGAACGCAAAAATACCTACTAATTCTAAAAACGTGTGGTTTATATCACGGTCCTATCACCGCCATTGCGAAAACGTTAGACATTAAGGCTATTGTGTCCAGAATATTATTTTCTAGAGCCTTTATCCCCATTAGGATGCCTTTCCACTTCAGATGTGCGGGGTAGCTAAGCTATAGATGATGTGAAATATACTTATAGGATTTTTTCATTTGCTTAGCTAACATTTTTTATATAATAATAATACATTTAAAATAGATATATAATATAATAATAGATTTTATAATAATTAGCTTACATATTTTGGTGGCTGAGCTATTTTCTATATTGAGCGATGCGAGCTAAAGATTATACCTACATATGCAACTAGTATTTTACAGCATATCTTAGTTTCTTATTCTATAGCTTAGCTTCGACCTTTTTTTGTTGACAAAGGTTTCCCTTCAAAAGGTATCCGGCGCCGTGGGTATCCCACATAATCTGGAGTCACTAGATTATGTGGGATTTTAACTCACTAAAACCCTCCTGGTGGCTGTCCTCAGCGCTATGTGGAGGACTCCGGAATTTCCAACGCAACATAATCGGAGTCTTTCGAACCACTTCCAATCTTAAGATGCCTTAAGCCGCTTATTACGACAGGCAGGGGATTCCTTAACTTAATTCTAGTCCCTAAACTACAGGACTAAGATTAATTTCGACGTTTTTTTCTTGGCGAGGGGAAACCATCAAAAGGTATCCAATGCCGTGGGGATACCAGTAGTTGGGGAGCCCAAGAGGGTATTTCGGCAGTATCTCGAGCGCGTCAGATTAAGAAATGGGAGATACCTTACACCCTGTAGAGTATCCTAAACCATAAATGTACTTTCTATGTCGGGGAAACCCCCCAGGGAAACAGTAAGAAAAATCGATCACTGGACATGCTCGAGCGCGGTCCATTTTCTTTTTAATATAAAGAAAATAATGCTAGAAAACGGGAAACATCATAATTTGCCGATTACCACACGTCGAGGTAGTGATAAATAGTCATTTTGAAAAAAGAAACAGCCTGTATTATTATGCTATCTGATAGTATCACTCATTAGCATGAATCCTTGGGCAATAATGATGTATCACAAACTAAAAGAAAAGGCTATTTTTTGGAAAATACATTATTTCATTTTTCTCAAATCGTCAGAACAAGAAAACACCCAATCGAAAAATATTATATAACCTTTTCTTCATTCTAACGTCTAATCTACACAATCGTATAGGTCTCAATGACGCTTGAGTTTCTTTTAGCATCATGGGCTCCCCTATTACAGATTATGTGTGAATTTTACCATTTATATCCCCTCCGATGGCCGTCCTCAGCGCTACGTTCAGGAATCTAGGATCTAAATTTAATTTTGACCTAGCACACCGTCTAGCTACCTTGCATTTCTCTGGTGGAAAAACACCTTTATGCCATTAGTATTTACAGCTAATTGAACGCGCAGAATCCTAAGAGCAATTATATAAGTCGTAAACGCCTCTGGATTACCGTCTTAGTCCCAAATATCGGATTATGAACGAATCTATTTAGCACTGAAAGAGCTTGCAAATTGAATCCTGATTAGTTTTCTTTTATGTGTTTAACGTAGAACTTTAAGTTGTTTCTTTATACTATAGAAATAGCGAACGGGTATAAATACCAGATATATCTTGAATCTTACAGAAAGTTTATACAGCTTATTAAACAAACGATATAAAAGTGGTTAGTGAAACAAAAAATCGTATTATAAAATAAGTGATTACTTGACAGATAAAACTGTGTAGCTACAGCTCCATATGTTCGATTAGCTTACGTTTGTCATTATAGATAAAACTTTTTAAAGATATGTGTTATGGAGTTTCTTTCGCCGCTTTTGATCGATAAAAACACCTTTGACAATGGTGGTTCGTTTAAAAGGAAGTTTAATATTTATGTTTTTCATTTTATTTTTGCGTTAATTCTAACAAAATTTGAGATAATGATATAATAATGAATGATATGGCTCTTCCTAACAATTAACAAGCCAGCAGTGCCTAAATTCATATCATAGCCGAGAAAAGAAAAGTTTTGCTAGTCTATTTCGTAAAATAGCACGATCTTTATTTCATAGTGCAATTACGTTAAACCACCATGTCTTGTAAGTCCCTCATACATAGATCACACTTAATGTAATAAGTTTCATTTCCTTTAATAACTCTTCAAACCAGAATATAGCAGTGCTTAAAATCATCACGTATATAGGGGACGTGTATATCTTTTTCGTTTTGTGCCGTCAAATTTCGCGCAACGAAGTAGCATAGGAGGCGAAAACATTTCTAAGATTCATTGACTTTTTTTCGCCGATCTCGACTTCTATCTTTTGCTTAAATCAATGCAGAAATAGGTGTAGTGCTAGTACCTCTGAATCGAACCAAAATTTATTTAATAGTGCAATTAAGTTAAACCACCATGACTCGTAAGTCGCTCATACATAAATCACACTTAATATAATAAGTTTCATTCCCTTTAATTGCGTTGGAACGACTTTTTCTCTTCCTTACTATACTCTTATGAAGGTGGTAGAACCGTTTGTGGTTCGACTCCGGCGGCACCACCGCCACACCTATTTCTACCTAATAACAGCAGTGTTATTAGGCGCTGTTGTGTTACGGTTTGAAGGGTGTGGTAAGGGACAGACCTCCTCCTCCTTAGTCCTCAGGGGTAGCGGCGCATCTGTGGTCGACCTCAGGTAGGAATATCTAATCCTATCTGGGGTTGATTACAGATGTCCATGGGCGGCAGTAGCCACTTACCATCAGGTGGACTGTATGCTCGTCTGCTACTCCTATATTATAAAAAAGAAACCTTGAAACCTAACAGATAGCATTAGTGGCGGAACGAAAGAAATCACGAAGGGCTCTGCCTTTTCCTGGTCTATTTCGTAAAATAGCACAATCTGTATTTAATAGTGCAATTAAGTTAAACCACCATGACTAGTAACTTCGCTCATACATAAATCACACTTAATGTAATAAGTTTCGTTCCCTTTAATTGCGTTGGTAGTGACAGGCTCATATTATTCACTGGTCTCGTCGACTTTTTATGTGCTTAAGTTGTGCAAAGTTTGTACCCCCTTCGTCTATAAGCGGCGAGTAGCGACGATGTCTTAGTGCGGAGAGGAATGATTTCCGAGCGTATGTATGTTTGTGTGTATGTCTCACTGTTTGCCACTTTTTTGATTTAAAATCAAAAAAGTGGCAAACAGTGAGACATACATATGAGGTGCCGTTGAATTTCTCTAAATTGTGGCAGTGACATAGGGTACATAACTTTCCTTTTCAGTTATTATTTCAAACAGTCGGTTTTTTATAATAACTCTACAATCCTCCAAATACCACAGTCGGGTTCAAATATAACCCTCCACAGTCATTGAAAGTGGTAGAACCATTTGTGGTTCGATTTCGGTGGCACCACCGCCACACCTATTTCTGCCTTATAATAGCAGTGTTAAGCGATGCTGTGTTCTGGTTTGAAGGGCATGGTAAGGGAGACATACTTTTTCGAGGCGTTCCAGCTTAGTTCTCAGGGGTAGCAGCGCATCTGTGGCCGACCTCAGGTAGGAATATCTAATCCTACCTGGGGTTGATTACAGATGTCGATGGGCAACAGTAGCCACTTACCGTCAGGTGGACTGCATGATCATCTCCTACTCCTATAGCATAAAAAAACACAGTCTGTTAAACATTACCATCCAAGCTCTGGTAATAAAATTTGCTAAAGACCGTCCTTCCACTTTCTGGTCACACATTACCCTCCACATAAGGCAACATATTACCTTCCGCAGTCGAGTCCATAAAGTGTTCTAACATATTACTACTAGCTTACATGTCCTCGCTTGAGATCTCATAGTCGTTTAGTAGCCAACAACTTTGTAAGCTCTAACTTAAGTTTTCCTAGGAAGTTTTAAGTTTCCGAAAATTGTGTCGTGCTCGGAATAAAAACTGACTAGGAATCTCGAGTTTCTTGAGTGTCAAACGTCCTAGATTAGAAGTTGAAGGTGAGGAGGAACCCTGAAGTTTGTGAGTTTTGTCTAAAAGTAGGAACTATTTGAATCAGATACCGTAGGAGTAAATAAAGTCTTTCCTGAAGTTAGGATAGAAGTAAACTGACATTTTTGAAGTTAGAAAGTAGCTCGCAACAATGCTACTAACGTGTATGATTGTACATATTTGAAACCATGCAGTATGCAACACCGTACATATAAGATACTTGCGCATGTGTATAAGTACCACCACCAACACGTGTTCCCCTATAAAATGTAACTGAATAATCGACATGCCTAGAATTCGAATTTGGTTCGACTCCGGCAGCATCACCGCCACACCTATTTCTGCCTAATAACAGCAGTATTAGGCGCTGATGTGTTCCGGTTTGAAGGGTGTGGTAAGGAAGACAGACTTTTCCGAGGCGTTCCAGCTTAGTCCTCAGGGGTAGCGGTGCATCTGTGGCCGACCTCAGGTAGGAATATCTAATCCTATCTGGAGTTGATTACAGATGTCCATGGCCTTACTTACCATCAGGTGGACTGCATGCTCGTCTGCTACTTCTGTATTATAAATAAAAAAATCCGATCCTTTGATTTCTTTGACAATAATGACGTCATTCTACGAGTACAATGTATCTTAAACTCACGATTGAATTCATTATTAGGAGCTTATCCATGAGGGATAAAAGGCAAGTACAGTAGATTCCTTTACGTCAGATAAGACAGCGATACTTGTGTGAGATTGTAAAATATTTGAATAATTCCTTTTTCGACAAAGAATCGGGTCATTTCTTTCTTCCCGTGGGTATTAAGGGCTAAGGGACTTTGGATTTTATTTACCTTACTAAGTGTCTTTACAATTTTGACTTTATACGAGTAATAGCTGATGTTTTAATAGCTCTGGTAAGTTAAGCAATGTTGGACGCGGCCGGCAATTGGATGGGTTACCGCGGGTGGTTGAAAATACGCAGGTTTATTGTTTGGCGCCCGCATGTCTTGGTTATTAGCATCTTATTAGCGGTTCTTAAAGTGCCAGAACCTATTAGCGCTACTGTGTTCCGCTTTGAAAGGTATGCTAAGGGAGACATACTTATCCGAGGCAATTTATTTTTCAGGGCATAGCTACGCATTTGTGGCCGACTTTAGGAAGGATTATAATCTTATATGGAGTTGATAAAAGATGTTCATGTGCGACAGTAGCCACTTCCCATCTGCTACCATCAAGTAGACCATAGTAGAATACTTTAGCATTATAAAAAATAGGTTTAGGTGGTAGAACCCTTTGTGGTTTAGGTGGTAGAACCCTTTGTGGTTTAGGTGGTAGAACCCTTTGTGGTTCGACTCCGGCGGCACCACCGCCACACCTATTTCTACCTAATAACAGCAGTGTTAAGCGCTGCTGTGTTCCGTTTTGAAGGGTGTGGTAAGGGAGACATACTTTTCCGAGGCGTTCCAGCTTAGTCCTCAAGGGGTAGCGGCGCATCTGTGGCCGACCACAGGTAGGTATATCAAATCCTATCTGGGGTTGATTGCAGATGTCCATGGGCGGCAGTAGCCACTTACCATCAGGTGGACTGCATGCTCGTCTGCTACTCCTATATTATAAAAAAAAAAATATATATATATATTGTTTCATATATATGCGGATCAGAACACGATTTCAATAAAATTTCCTTATACGGGCTAATCCGTACTTTATTACAGAATCTGTACCATCATAGGACCATCGCCTATTGTTTCCTAATAACCTTACTGAACTCGACATCAAAGGGTCAAGGGTTACAATGGATCCACAAAGATCCACATCCATTGTCCGGAACCATTGGCTCGTAATTCTATTATCGTTACATCTTGGCTTGAATCGCTGGATTCATCGCGTAATCAGTTTAGTGAGACGATAAGTGCTCAGTGGATTCTGAGATCTAAGAGGGCAGTGACCTGCCGAGGTATTTTTTTATCATCGTCGTTATTAATTGGGCTTGTTGTAGTAGTTATATTGTGGAAAGCGTCACAAAAGAAAAAAACGTTGTACATTTCTCATCGAACTTTCTTTGTCTATGACTTTTGTCTATTGAATATTGTGCGTGCGTGTGTGTTTGTGTTTGTGTGTGTGTGTGTGTGTGTGTGTGTGTGTGTGTGTGTGTGTGTGTGTGTGTGTGTGTGTGTGTGTGTGTGTGTGTGTGTGTGTGAAGATGTTTTGAAATGTGGCTTATTGTAGAAGTAGTATAGTAGAAAACGTCACGTAAAGAAAAATGTTACGCACTCTTCATCCAACATTATCTGTCCATGTCATTTTCTGTTATAAGTTACACTGTGTGTACTTGTGTGTCATAATAACGATCAGAATAGGATTTGAACCAAGATTGACTTATATTGGATAATTCGTACTTTATGACACAACTACCAACATTAGACCGTCTAAGCCTATTGTTTCCAAATAACCTTACTGAACTCGACATCAAAGGGTCAAGGGTTACAATGGATCCACAAAGACCATCCATCCATTGTCCGGAATCATTGGCTCGTAATTCAATTATCGTTACATCTTGGCTTCATCGCTGGATTCATCGCGTAATCAGTTTAGTGAGACGATAAGTGCTCAGTGTATTCAGAGATCTAAGAGGGCAGTGACCTGCTGAGCAACATTTTTTATTCATTTTTGGAAAGAAAGTTATTAAGTGGTTTACTGTTGAAATATAACAGTGGAAATCGTCATGTAATCATAATTGGCCAAGTGCGAGTGAAATTTACACACGGAGGGTTCCGTTCTACCAATTTTGTATTAATTTTTTAAATACATAGTGAAAAATTGAACTGTCTACCTACGGTTTAATAGATAAAGCGAAATATGCCGAAAAGCACAGTTTTCTTGGATGGAGACCCATTTTGTTCTTTTTTATTATTTTTAGTTTTTATTGTTATAGCGTCCACCGTTATATGTATGTACACGATGCGGAGACTTAGTATTAAGGCTCTCTTTAATAAGGCACATACAAGAATAAAAGCAAAATTCGGATGTTCCTGCTCGATCCATTTGTGAACAATGAAGAACACAAAACCGTGATAAAATATACTTAAACCTCTGGAGCAGCGTGGGGCAATATGTTCCAGATATTTGGCAATTTAGATGGAAAATCTTAACTATTACTTACTTATAGATTTTATGTTCTACATATTAGCAACAATTAATGTACATTATTCAGGAGCCAATTAACTGGTTGAGCGGTTACCACGCTGAGGGCTAATTGAATTTAGCGGTTTTGAGGTATAATTATATTCAGTAGGTACTTAATTACCTTTATATTATCCTTCCAATGCATAGTTCTTCTTATTTGACTCGTACATATTTAGTACAAAAAAAAAACAATTATTTCTATTTATATACGCGATCTCCTGTTAAAAGGGATGGAGCCAAAATTGCCGTGTGAGGCATAGTTCCCAAAATGTTTCTCTCATTGTCGAAATGTACGTATTATTATCATCATCAACAACCCATTACTGTCCCACTGCTGGGCACGGGTTTCCTCTCATAATGAGAAGGATTAGGCCATAGTCCACCGCGCTGGCCAAGTGCGTATTGGTAGACTTCACATACCTTTGAGATTTTTTTTTTATAAATCTCTCAGGTATGCAGGTTTCCTCACGATGTTTTCCTTCACCGTTTAGCAATTGATAATTAATTTCTAATACGCACATAACCTTGAAAAATCAGAGGTGCGTGCCTGGGATTTGAACCTCGGACCCCTCGGTCGAGTGGCCGAGTTTCTTAACCACTAGGCTATCACTGCTTTTTTTATGTACGTACGTATTATTATAGAAATTAATTATCACTTTCTATAATGGATGGAAAACACTGTGAGGACACCTACACAATTAAAAGTTTTTAAAAATAAAGTTGTCTAAAGCGATATACATCGTGACGTTATCTATCAATCGGTCCGTCTCTACCGTCAAATCAGAACACAGCAGCGCTTAACACTGCTGTTATTAGGCAGAAATAGGTTCGGCGGTGGTGCTGACGCAATCGAACCACAGAGGTTCTACCACCTCCAGCACACCTGCAGTAACAGGTTTACGACGGTCCAATGATTTACTATAAGTTACAGAAACGACAACGACACGAAACAAATTTACTTACACAATCTATAAGTCACATGACACGGCCCAAATTTACTCACACAAACCTCATTTCTCGGCAAAATTTCCCAACGTTTGCTTAGTGTAAATTTAACAGAATCCGCACCGACCTGGCCCGGATATTCGGTCCATATACCGCGATATCAGCGGAAGCGCCACCTGGCGGCTTTATCTGCGGACGAAATGGGATACATCCATCCATCCGTCCGTCCCTATTTATATCGAACGACTTTGCGACACAAATCTGTTTTTGAGTAGCTACGTTGAAGGTTTGAAGGTGACTCCCTCATTATTATCGATAATTTTATGAATTCCCATACAATATTAAAAAAAAATCTAAAGTAATATTTATTACAACAAATAAACAATAGTAATATTTTCATTGTAAATTCGACGTCACTTCAAGGTTCAAAAAAGCTCTTCAAAAAAGGTGCAAAAAGAGCTCTCCTTCAAAGCCGGCGATGCATTGGCGACTCCTCTGGTGTTGCAAATGTCCATAGGCGACGTTGACTACTTTCCATCAGGTAGCACGTCTGCTTTATCGTCAGGTTCAAATATAAAAAAAAAAAAAAAAAAAAAAAAAAAAGGTTACTTCATTAGAATTCGATCCGTCAGGAAAGGCATTTTTCACCGGTCAAATTATAGTATAAAAATAAATTAATTTCAGTTTTAGTGCCGTACTACCCATTGTATTACTGGTAGGAAAACTATTAATGAGGTTTGGAACAAAGGAAAAGCGTTAAAACTTCGATAGTAAAGCTTAAGAGTTTATACTTACGGGAATATACTTCTTATCCAATTAAATTTGTGGAATGTTTAATTACAGATTATATTATGTGCTTTATCAAAATACCGCACCACTTATTCATCTCAATGAAAAAATCGATTCGGTTTTAATTTACCTCTTTGGAGTTCTGCAGTTGAATCACAAAAATGAAAACCTTCTAATTTCGTTATTTGTTTGTCTGTCTGTCAGTTCGTCAATATATCTCAAACAGATGAGTAAAAACATTACACAATAGTAAGTATAATAAAATCATGAAATAAACTGTGATGATTTTGGCTTAACGACTGTAGCAAATATAATAAGAATTTCATAATATTGCAGGCACAAAGTAATTAATTTAACGGACTATATTTTATCCAGAAATATTGTTATATCTGCAGCCATGTAATGAAGCTATTTTTATCTATAGAGTCATTTTAAAACCAAAGAAAAGTTATCACCTTAATTGTCGCATTAACAAAACACAAAAACAGAAATAAAAACTTTAACTCTTAAAATATAGCCTGCTAAAAGGAAGAAGGGAATGTAATGAGACCGGTAAGCATATTTAAAGGAAAATTGTTCCAGTTTTCCAACTTAGCACAGTTATAATTAATGAAGCTGCGTCTGTTAGGAAAGGAGATTATAGTACTAACTTTCAGTGCAGTGCAACATTAACGAGGTAATAAACATTTGATACTTTATAATATGCTAGCTTTCCCCGCGGCTTGGTTCGCTTTCAGAGGTTTTTATCTATCCTTCTTATATTATGTCATAAATTAGTAAAGATTACTCACTCCTAACAAGAAAATGTATCCAGTTTTGAGAATTGAAGTAGTAGCGTAAAAAAGTTTTGCCACGTCTCCGTGCTAAAATTTAAAAAAAATATTTGAAATAATTATTTATTTATTACGTAAATTATATAAATATTACGTAAATTAGTTATTTATTCGTATTTTTTTTCTAAAAATGTTTTTATTAGTCAAGGATTCAAAAAAAGAACTTACTAAAATAAGCCGTTTGTGGCTTCATTCAATTTCAAGGTGGCGAAGTATCTTTACTAATCTATGTATTATTTATTTATCTTTTCTGAAGCCGTTGTCAGCGTGTGTACAATATTTCATGACAATCGGTTATATAGTCATGCTGTGAAAGCAAGTTAGCTTGCCATGATGCTGGATAAGTGTGATTTGTAGACTTTACAATTTGGAACCTTTTGTTTTGTTTTATTTTTCAAGTATTGTAAGACAACCTTTTTTTTTCACGATGTTATCCTTCATGTAAATGATGATAGCATATGAATACGCACATTACTTACAAATAAGAAAAAGTAGCCTGCTATTCGACCAACAGATTTCTAGTCACTTTTAAATCTGTACTATTTGTCATCGGTTAATGTGCTTTTGCTGTACAATTATTACCATCAGAATTCAGATATACTGCAAGCTTTTCTAATAAATAAAGAATAATAGTACTTCCGAGCGACACCTGTTCCGTAGAAAAAATACTATCACACAAAATGGCCGTCACGAGCCAAACCGTAAAAGAATAAACAAATAATAATTCACATTAATAATAGAACAATTTATCACGTTTCAGGCAACGTCGTACTGAATGCATTCCTGAAACTTTTTTTCATTTATTCACGTATTTTTCAAGCGTCCAACAAGAAATATGGCGTCGCTATAAATTCGGCTATTCAACGTGAAAATATTCTAATTAATGACAGAGTGTTATTTCTTTTTATTTACAAATAGGAACTCATTTAGAAATGTTATTTAAAGCCCGAGAATTATGGGGTGACAAACAGCTGATGTAGTGTTGTGTGAAATGGAACGTATTTCCCAATGAGTGAGTTGAGAATGGATTGAGCGGTTAAAAATATCTGTTGCGTGTCTGTCACTTCACAACTTTTTCGTCTCAATTTGAAGACAACGTGGAATGTAGCAGTGAAGCTGCTCAAAATTGATTTACATTTAAATCTTGTGCTAGATTTTTTTAACTATGTAAATTGTAGACGCATCAAATAAACATCAATTCAATTGATGTTATACGTTCTGCACGACCCATAAACTAAAATGTGAAACGTGCAGAAAAGAAGACTAAATTAGAACTTTTTTTTTATAATATAGGAATAGCAGACGAGCATGCAATCTACCCGATGGTAAGTGGATACTGCTGCCCATGGACATCTGTAATCAACCGCAGATAGGATTAGATATTCCTACCTGAGGTCGGCCACAGATGCGCCGCTACCCCTGAGGACAAAGCTGGAACGCCTCGGAAAAGTCTGTCTCCCTTACCACACCCTTCAAAACGGAACACAGTAGCGCCTAACACTGCTGTTATTAGGTAGAAATAGGTGTCAACGTCTTCAGAGTCTAGATTATTATAAGTCATAGGTACCTATTTTTTCTTATGCAACGGTAGAGCTGTAGTATCTATCCCTTTGTTTTCGCCAAAAATGTAATTGTTGTATTTGCTGACCGATGGCCATATTCACTTCTGAAGCTGACTATACACATACTTTTTTATTCTAAATTTAAACTGAATAGCCGTTCCTAGAAATCCAGTTACACAGTTAGTTGGAATGCTAATTATTCGGTAGTTTGCATAAACCCGCAACTTGAATGCATTGCACTTTGAAATGAACAAACATGTGGTCTTTAACAGTTCTAAATTGCTTTTGATAATGAGTTTTTTAATCGCGTTGATAGAAGTGGTCTTTATGGTTTGATGACGGTCGTGCTATTGCCACAATAATTTTTTAGGGTTCCGTACCCAAAGGATAAAAATGGAACCCTATTACTAAACCTCCACTGTCTGACCGTCAGTCACAAGGCTCTATCTCCCGAACTGTAATAGATAGACACATGAAATTTTTACAGAGGATGCGGGATTAACGGTGGCCGCTATAACAACAAATACTAAAAATAAAATAAAGTTGAATATTAAAGAGGGTCTCCATACAACTAACCGGACTTTTTCGGCATTTTTCCATTTAACTGTTAAACCGTACTAGGAAGACCGTTGATTTTTTTTTATGGTCTGATGACGCACCACCGCCACAATCACGTTTTTATGTAATTGAAGTAGCAAGCAAGAATGCAGTCCACCTGATGGTAAGTAGCCACTGCCAGCTAATACCTGTATCAGACTCAATATAGGATAGGGTTTCCACATGAAGCCGATCGCAGATGCGCTGCCTCTCCCGAGGATTGATGGTCACCTCTTATGTAAGTTAGATATCCACATTCTTTAACGCAAGAACTGTTTCAAATGCTAGAAATAAATGTGGCGGTGGTACTACGGCTCTGTTAAGAATCCCACATAACCCCGTGTCGTTCCCACGGCATAGGGTACCTTTTAAAGGTTTCCCCCTCGTAAACAAAAAAAAAAAAGGTATAGCTCCTGTTATAAGAAGTTATTATGTTCAGGGTGGCAAGGAGCTTGGTGGCAGAAAACTTAGTGGGCCTACTCCAGAGGCACTGCGGCTTTACGCGCTGCTGAGTTCCGGTGTGAAGGGGTAAAGGAGACATATTTATGCAAGAAATTCCAACATTATCCTCTGGGGTAGGAATCCAATGTGATGTGAGCTTGATTACAGATGTCCATGGACGTCAGTAACCGCTTACTAATAGTATGACTGCATGCTCGTTGCTATTCCAATCTTATATAAAAAATCAATAGCTTAGTCAAACCAAAATACAATTAACTATTCAAACAAGCGGATTGTGTACAAGCACTCGTCGGAAAATAAATAGAATCGTAATTAAATTTCCTGTTTGAATTTCAAAATGAAAACAATATGGAGTGAATATACGGACGCCATTCGTATTATTATTATATACGGTTTACGCAAATAGCTGGGAATGAATGTAGTTGGCGAACACGTCGTAACTCCTTTGTTTCCTTGAAGTAGACTGTAGTTGAAATATTAAAATGTGAAGTTGAAGTTTGAAGGTGGTAGAATACTTTGTGGTTCGACTCCAGCGCCACATCTATTTTTGCCTCATAACAGCAGTGTTAAGCGCTGCTATGTTTTGGTTTAAAGGGTGCGATAAGGGAGACTTTATCGAGGCGTTCCAGCTTAGTCCTCAGGGGTAGCGGCGCATCTGTGGCCAACCTCAGGTAGGAATGTCTAATCGTATCTGGTGTTGATTACAGAGGTCCATGGGCGATAATAGCCACTTACTATCAGGTGGACAGCATGCTCTGCTACTACTTGCTCCTTGTTCCTTCTTAATAAAATAAAACATACGCGGCCCACCTGTTCAATGTTCCGACAGACATCTATAATCTAATTCATTTTGGATTCCTCTTGAAATTGATCACAGATGTTTCTGAAGATGGATTGTTCCCAAAAAAGAATCTATCTTATCTATTCTTTAATTATGTTTATCACCTATTTAGTTTCCCCGGGTAGAAATGATTGCTAAGTTATTTGCTCAGCTACGTTAGAAAATTCTGACTAAAAGTTTATACTTCTAAACTTGGGTGTAAACTATGGAGTTTTACGTTCTGTTTTGAAAACTGTTTAATTACAATAATTTAAGCGTTAAGTAAATATTGAAACGATCAGGTCCAGTTCATACAGAATAAAATATCAATACGGTTTTTTGAATCTGCTGCCTTATTACATCATGAAGCTTCAAATTTTGAGAAGAGATCCGTATCAAGAATTAATTGGCAGATTTTACAAGCTCTTGACAATTTTCTGAAAACTCTGCATTTTTCCAACATGAAAAGTGCTGAGCTTTCATATTTCGTATTTAACCCATAACCAGAATACAATTTCACATGAAAATCCCATTGAGTCGTTCGATCAATACCAAGGCGACCCAATCCGAATTACAGAAACTCCGATAATACAAAGGTTTATCAGAACAACCAATTAAAACAATGAAACGAAAAAGTTGTTAAAACCAATTAATTTTACGGAAAGCGAAGTTAATTTTACTGGGCCGATCTCACTCTTGCGTAAATTATAAAATGGAAGGTTGCCAAGTGTGAATGCGTATACATTATAGGCTATTCGTGTTGTTCTTAGCGTCCGCTCGAGATATCCCATTTGTTTCGTAATTACTTGTTTATATACATTCATTTGCAATTTAATTCCTGTGTTAACATTACACTAATTGTGTGATTAATTAAGAGTTATATAATTCTTTTGAAATTGTTTTGTTTTGTTTAATTTTCATTACTTATTTTTTCTACTTTGTTTAAATGCTGCGTCCCTTGCACAAAATAGTATTTAACGAAATCTATTAAAATCTTCATTAATACGTAGATATACATAATTATATTTCGCTTTCCCTTTTTCTTTTCTTAAAAGTTGTATTTTATGTACATTTTATAAATTTCTATGTATTTACACCTTTTCTGCCATTCGTTTTAATTCCCACGTTAGCTTTTTAACCCTCCTTACCCAAAGAAAATTGCTTTTATCAATAAGATTAGTGTAACTGTTTGCATTATTTAATTTATTGGTATACTTTATTTAATCTGCGGTGTGAATTAAAGAGTATAAATTAGAAACAAGTCGATAACGGTAATTATGCATCTTAAAACCTATTAAAAATGTTGTTGTAATTTGTGTACTAGTTGGAATAGATCTAATAAATCTTATGCTACAGAATAAACTAATGCTGCTTAAACACGATGCACAATTAAATTTATATGATATCTGATTACTGATTCTAAGAGTGATTTCTGTGTACAGTACTTTTGTCGTGTGTGATACGCATAATTAGAACAAGGAAGCCATTACGCACTGTCAAGCAAAAACGTTGGTAAAAAAACATTATTTTAAATTAGTTCAAAATTGTTTTATGAAACGTAATGCCCAGCTGTCACATTAAAATTCTTTCACAGATAAAATATGTGTGTTAAATGTATGGTAGCCATTATTTGTAATGTAATTATATCGATGACATAGTTTTTATTGTGTATTACTATGTTTTCAGTATGTTGATCAATCTTTTTGTATCAATACGTCTATATATATTTTAACGAAATGTGAAAAATCGTAATACTCGTGTTTTTCAATTGCATTAATTTTAGTGAATTACCATATTTATTTATCCTATTTTTTTTCCCATTTTCACCTATCGTATGCATGAATCCAGCGGTCAGTAGTTGTTTTCTTCACGTCTCTGGCTTTCTGAACTGATCATTAATTTATCGTTTGCAGAGGGTAATGATTTTGAGCGTTGATGAGCGTGTATTTATATCTGTTTAACTCTTTGATACGCTCTGCAGTTCAACGGCTTAACGGATTTTAACACAAAGGTGTAGTTGAATTCGTCTTAATTGTGGAAGTGACAAAGGCTACATTCTTAAACATTTCTTTTATAATACATAATTACTAGTAATAATAATTATATAGTATCTAACTTTTATATTTATTCTACAAACGATGTAACTTACTGTCAGTTTCGAATGTTTATATTTATTCTACAAATGTAGCATACATATAAACATTTATCTCTTCAGTTTACTATATGCAGTAAAATTTCCACGTTTACTGTAGGGATAATTTATGTAAGAACCAGTTCTAAGTATAAGCAATGCCCTAGTTCGAGACCGATTCGTTATGATAACATTGTATTCAGCAAAGTTATAAAATGCTAAGCATTTCGCCCTCGGCATCTGGTTTTGATGTTTAACAATTAGCATAAAAGAGACAGACAGGCCTGAATAAAGACGATATAAGTAATATTTATGTGTTAAACTTTGTGTTATAACTTCGTTTATTAGTGTAACTATTAAAATTAAAAGATATAAATAAAAGAAATACATAATTAAGTACAGTAATAAAGTATATAGCGGAAAAAGAGAGTAAAGTAAATATTACTACATGAATAAATAAAATCATCATATTACAATCTATGTAGTACCGCCACTGTGAAAGTAGTTTTACCGTCTAGAACTTTCTAAAACCTGAAAATATAATTATTACCTACCAACCTAGTCTTTTAATTGAGCTGTTAAACTGAAAGCCTAAACAATTTGAATTGCGTACGCAATAAAACTAGTTGCTAGTAAAAATATAAATACACAGCATTGAAATGTCACTTTGAATCATCAAAGGAAACTCTTACGTCGTAAAATGACCGCGATTGGACACGCAGACAGATAAAAGGGTATGCTTATAAAATTTTGATATATATATTTTTATTACTAGTTAAAATATGAGGTCTACTTTTTATTTTTGTGTTATTGTGTAGTATAGTGTGTGGTAAAATAGTTAGTTCGCGAAGAGTCTCGTCTGTATAGATTTTATTATAATGTTTTTTACGACACACATAGCAGAGAGGTCTACCAGTTGAACGTAGAGTACATTTTATTATGTAACGGGTACTCACGATGTGCGTTTTTAAATTTCTTTATTGCCGAAATTTCGACCCAGTTGCATGGATCGTGGTCACGGCGAAACTGCGGTGGCGGGGAGAAACCGTTGACAAGTACTAGTGGTAGATTAATCTATCTACCCTACACTATTTGTGACTTGCATAAACTAACCACTGGATGGATGGAGGTAATTCCGCGATAATTTTAGTCTAAAATCATAAATAACGTAGAGTAATATTTCATGTGTTTAGATTTATGTCATTATTGCTTTGTATGGAAAATAATGTATCTAGCTCCATTCATTCATTAATTATTTCATTGTTTATTCGTTCGTTCGTTCATTCTTTCTTTCAATGGTCTATTGAGAGCTTCAGTTGTTCAGTATTTCTTTTTTTAGTTCTTTATAAATTCATGTTATCCCTTATTAGTTATTCCATTATTTTATTTGTTAGTTCGTTTATTAATTCTTTCTTTCCATCAACTATTCAGAGCTTAATTTGTTCACTTATTCCTTATTTCATTATTTTTAAACTCAATTTAATTTTTATTCCTCTATTATTTTTTCAATATTTTACCCATTCATTCACAAGTTCATTCAGTAAACTCCCTATTGATAAGTCCACTAAGCGATGCCCATTCCTTAGTAATCTTAAAGCAATATCGCTATATTCAAATTAAAACTCAACGAAGGGATTTCTTGAAGCTTTAAATAAAATCCACGCTCATTTTCCTTGCAAACTTCCTGCTAATTTTATATGCACTTACAATGTTTTCCGTAAAGTTCAAACTCGGTTTAACTGCTGCGTTCATTAGATAGCCTACAGAACGATAGCATCAAACATCTCGGTTAATAGTCAGTACACCTGACGTTCTATTTTTAATTTGAATAATGAGTATTGCCAGGATGCTGGCCGTTTTATTTGCTTTTCTTTTTCTTTTTTAATATACACGTAGATTGTACACGGGTAATTAGTAAACCGAATAAGAATTAGTTATTTACAAAGCGTTTCAGTTGCCAATGAAAAGTAAATAAAGTTTGATTTATATAATAATACTTTTTATAAAAATTGAGCTCGCATTAAGATGATCAGTGTAATTTTGCCCATTTTAAATACAAAGTACAAATATACTCAAACGTAAGGCGGAAATATCAATAGGTACATTTTTCAAATTTCTGCCTGACCCTGACTGATATTGAACCCGGATCCTTCTTTGAAAGTTTGGTATAATGCCCATGCCATGCGGAGTCAAGAAATGATTTTCAATTTTTACTTAACATTGCCTCTGTAGGTAAATAAAAACGAATTTACATTTACAAACACAATGAGTATATATTATTTTAGATAAGTCAGCAATCCTCCATTCTTGTCAACATAATAATATTAACAGTTAATGGCATCAGCTTGTCTATAAACGGACCCGCGATTTTAGAACAAAGCCGATTTATGAACAGAGACAGGTATTTTGGCACACGAATCGGGTTTAACATTTCATGTTACTTATGATCGGTACATGACTAAACGAGGCGTGAAATCGTTAAGGTGTTTGCACACTCTCGTTTCGATCCATCATGGTTGACGGCTTGCAAATACGGCAAATAAGATCCATGGTATTCCTTATGGTGGAAACCCACGGTGTTTTTCTGCCGCGGAACAGTAATAGAAAGAAATAGAAAATAAGGCGTTCTGCGGTTGGAGAAACCACTGTCACAGTTAGTCACAGTTTCACATTTTATATGCCTTAATCATACATAAGTAAGTGCTTGTAGTACTTTCATTATTTCAGATTTCAGATTGTCCTTGCTGAATTTAAAAATATCAATATTATTAAACCTTTTGTTATAATTATTATGTAACCGATTAAATGAGTTTCGGGCATAATTGGAACTTTTGTGTGAGGAAGCAAATAAATGTTGGTTGATTACAAATTACCAGCGGCAGAACTACTTACTAATTATTATGTTGGACTGCATTAATTTCTACGATTATTTTGCGCGACGTACGTGATTATCTACTGTTTTTGCTTTAACTGTGGGTACAACAACAACAACAACATATTCTTTATTTGTACACCAAATATAAGCAACATATAAAACAATACATGAGGCAGCATACAAATAGGCGGTCTTATCGCTTAGAAGCGATTTCTTCCAGACAACCTTTGGGATGGAGTTAAAGATATATGAGATAGTGAAAAGGTAGGGTGTACACATACATAAAGAAAGTATATACATAAATACATGTAAATGGCGCAATAGAGGCACAAAGGGAAACGTAACATGGATATATGTTGTGAGGAAGAAGGCATAAGAGGAAGAAGGAAACCAAGTCAAAGCTGCAAATAATGAGCCTTGTCTTGGTTCTTAAAAATATGCAAGGAACTGGATAGACGGATAGATTTAGGGAGAGAATTAGAGAGACGGACAGCAACAACAGTAAAGGATTTTTTGTAGAAAGAGGAAGAGTGCATAGGAGTGCTGAGGACAAGGTTATTTGTGGAACGTAAAGAGCGGTCATGGGCTAAGTGGAGGTAATTAAAACGGCTTTTAAGGTAAGGAGGAGAATTCGGGTCAAATAGCTCGCGGTAGAGAAGTGACAAAATATGAGCATTCCAACGAAGACGAATGGGGAGCCACTTGAGTTTAGTGCGGTATTCAGAAATGTGGTCATATTTCCGAAGGCCAAATATGAACCGTATACATAAGTTTTGAAGGCGCTCAAGCTTATTAAGTTGCTCTTCAGTAATGTCAACGTAGCACACGTCGGCATAGTCAAGAATCGGTAGAAGCAAGGAGTGCGCAAGCATAATTTTAGTAGGAACGGGTAGTAAATTTTTTAGTCTCCGCAGCGATCCAACCGCGGCAAACAGCTTCCTACTTACCTCGGCAATTTGCGGTACCCAGGACAGGGTCTGATCCATATGCAGGCCTAGGTTTTTTACCTGACTGCTGAAAGGAAAAGCCACATTGTCCAAGGTGATAGATGGAAGCTCAGACCAATCAATTTTAGCCACCAGCCTCGAACTACCAACAATTATAGCCTGGGATTTCTCGGCATTTAATTTTAACCCAAATGACGTACTCCAGTTTGAAATACAAGTTAGATCCGCGTTGGTAGATTTTTAGTATGATGTAAATTATTTAAAGATGTTTTTTGATAAATTTGTAGATCGTCTGCATACAGATGGTAGAGAGTAGAGAGATTGAGATTAATAGAATTTATGAAGATAGCAAAGAGCAAAGGGGACAACACGCCACCTAGGTAGTTCATGTTGATCTCTTTTCGTTCGAATAGCAATTGTTTTACGCCGAGTTTGCGGTCAATTTCGTAACTGCGGCAGATATATAACTGCAAAAAGCAGCGGTCTCGTGTGTTTTTAAATAAAACGCGTCCGCGAGCGACTGCGGAAGAAAAACGCTGCGTACGTGTTACTCTTAATGTTAATATGTTTAACAAAATATTTATCTATTTTACAATATTTCAAATGTAATGTAAGCGGAATGTATTAAAAGATATTTAAAATGCAGTTAAGATAAACCTAATGCTTTGTATGCAGGAAATGTGTCATCAAGAGACACTTAGCGAAGTTTAGATAAAGGAGCTTTACGCTCGTATTCTGAGCGGAACCCAGTTGCAACGCTTATAATGCTGTATGGCATAGTTATAATCTCTGATATTCTCCTATTGGGCTTTCTTATAAATAACCTTGAAGATTTTTCTATGCACTAGCATAGAAAAAGATAGACAGACAGATATACAAAAAAACAGATTTCATGTCATTTAAATCTGAATTTAGAACTGTTCATAATTCTGTCTACGAACTGCACGCCACTCCTATTACTGATGCAGTAATTCCTAGTCTAAAGGGTTTGCAGAGGTCACCTTACCTGTCTCATGTGCAGAAGGATATCTGAGGGAATTTGGGTATCTGTTCTGGGTCTGGGTGTTCGCATATTCATTTTTGTGTGTACATGGCACCCACGACACAGGGAATCCTAGTGTGTAGCTGTAAGTGTAGAAAGCGTTTATAATTACCATTTAATTGCTATTTAACAGTACACTTGTTCACATCGCTAAACACAATAGCATTTGGATTGAATTGTAACGATTAGCGAGAGTCTACATCTCACCTCTCATTGCAGACTGCGCACGAGTCGCTTGGCAAACATTACAATTATATATTAATGAATGAGCTCCCATAACGGTTTCCGTTTTATTATTTCTGGGGGATTACGTCACGTTACGTTTCTTAGAACGACACTTCCACTGATTACAAAGTATTTTAGTGTTAAAAGTGTGTCAAGTGTAAGACGCTGGGATGTAGCTGTCGACATTTGGCGGGAGTGGTTAGCGTAATTGAATTTCTGGTTAGGGTCTGGTGTTTCACTCGTTGTACCCGTGGTAATTAAATAAAAAAACTAGGAAAGATAGCGTCTTTGTTCTGTGAAATTCTAATTGTTTTTAGGTACATAATATCAATGTGGCTAATAATCTGAAAAATTTACATTTTTATACGTAACTAGCTGACTCGGCAAACGTTGTGTTGCCATATAAATAAAAAAATGTTAAGGGTGAACAACCCTTAGCACCTAGAGTGAAAAATAAATAGTAGCCGATTCTCAGACCTACTGAATATGGATATAAAATTTGGTGAAAATCGGTAAAGCCGTTTCGGAGGAGTACGGTAAGTAACATTGTGACACGAGAATTTTATATATAAGAAGTAGAAAACACGCTTGAAGTCAACCTTTTTTTTATAATGTAAGAGTAGCAGACGAGCATGCAGTCCACGTGATGGTAAGTGACTACTGCCGCCCATGGACATCTGTAATGAGGTAAGATGAGATATTCCTACCTGAGGTCGGGCACAGATGCGCCGCTACCCCTGAGGACTAAGCTGGAACGCCTCGGAAAAGTCTGTCTCCATTACCACACCCTTCAAACCGGAACACAGCAGCTACTAACACTGCTATTATTAGGTAGAAATATGTGTGGCGGTGCTGCCGGCAGAATCGAACCACCAAGGGTTCTACCACCTTCAAATAGGTGTGGTCCGGGTGCCACCGGAAATCTGATAGGAATATAAATTTTACCTCACCTACTCTCATTTAATAGGAAAACAAAACCATTTCCATATAAAAACATTTCAACGTGAAACTTTCTGAAAACAGATCCTGTTTTAAAAGCAAAACGCACTGAACTTTGCGCTAAATTTATTCCATGAATATAGTCCGCGACTTTACCACTTTTCCAAACAACTAACACTGCCATGAATTTAGAAGCTTGCATTTCAGTATGGCGCGGCGCATATATTTTTTTTTAAAACGCTTTCTACACTCACAGCCCCACATTAGGATTCCCTGTATCGTGGATGCTATGGACACACACAGAGACAAATACACAAACACCCAGACCCAGAAACAGAAATCTAAATTCATCATTTAGAAATCTGTCTGACCTGGGATCGAACCCGGGACTCTCTGCGCGTCAGACCGGCATGGTGACCGCTCCGCCACGCGGGTCGTCAAATTTCAATCTTAACGCATACCTATATTCCTCCAAATATATGCATAAAAACCGCGTGTTAGTGTGTCGGTATACGCTTATCTGCAGGTGGTAGAACCCTTTGTAGTTCGACTCCGGCGGCACCACCGCCACACCTATTTCCACCTAATAACAGCAGTGTTAGGCGCTGCTGCGTTCCAGTTTGAAGGGTGTGGTAAGGGAGACATTCTTTTCCGAGGCGTTTCAGCTTAGTCCTCAGGGGTAGCGACGCATCTGTGGCCGACCTCAGGTAGGAATATCTAATCCTATCTGGGGTTGTTTACAGATGTCCATGGGCGGCAGTAGCCACTTACCATCAGGTGGACTGCATGCACGTCTGCTACTCCTATATTATAAAAAAAATCTCTGTAAGCGATTGCAGTGAGTTTTACCTGAAGCGGAGCGCAATGGTTTTCGAGCGTAGGTATGTGTTATTCCTTGGCACACCCTGTAGTTAAACCGGCTTGACGGATTTTTACATATGGGATGTCGTTGGACTTGTCTAAATTGTGACAGCGACATTACAATTTTAAGCAGCTAATTGCAGTTCAGTTTTTGTTTTTATAATAATTGTGTGTGTGATTTTAAAATATAGGATACTTTTGCACCCTAGAGGGTGAGCCGTTATCCACGTCTATCATTTGTTTTTTTTTTGTTTTTAATGTACAATTATTTTGAAGAACACACTTGAATTAGACAGGACATTTATTGAGAAAGATTTCGAGCTTTAATTTATAAGAATGGGCAATCTGGAATTGGAGATTCAGCTTGACCTCTCTATAGTATGCGCCGTCATAGGAGGTTAATGAAAATGATTATTAGGATTTTGTTTTACGTAGCAACAGGACAAGTGGGTTGAATGGGCTACATTTAATAGTGGATGAGTTAGAAAAGTTATGACTACTAATTTAAAGCCAGGTAAAACCGAAAAGCATAGCTAGTTGTTTATAAACTTCATAACGCGCCGTCATGAAATGAAAAACCACGTACACTTCACGACGGCACGGCGTTAAATCAATTTTCAAGCTTATGTTAGTTAAATAGACATCACGTAGCGTACCCTCGTGAAATGGATTCACGCTCGACGTGCATCGCATCTCTGAAACAGACGTGCATCTCATTATATCGTGTGCAAATGAAATTCTCAACGAGCTTGTAATTTGTATGCGTACATTTGTTCGTGAGGATTCTCGCGAGGTACTATTTACGGAGTGCACTAAATTTGAATAGTTAGTACTTTTTATTAGGGTACCATATTTATGTATCATTCTACATCACGCCAACGCCATCTATTGTTGTTTCATATTACTAGGTATTGTTGAAAATAATAATTGGCCAAGTGCAAGTCGAACTCGCACACGGCGGGTTCCGTACCACCAATATTTTTATTATTTTATGTTATAGCAGTATTTGATGTTATAGCAGCCACTGAAGTAAATACATTGTGAAAATTTGAACTGTCTACCTGACTCCACCTATTACGGTTCAATAGATAAAGCGAAAAACGTAGAGACCATTTATTTTCAACTTTTTTATTATTAGTATTTGTTGTTATAGCGGCCACCATGATTCACACCAAAAATTAAAGCCTATTTATTACGGTTCCAGAGATAGAGCCAAGCCTGTGACAGACGGACAGACAGCGAAGTCTTAGTAATAGGGTTCCGTTTTTATCCTTTGGGTACGGAACCCTAATAAAATGAATAAAAATAAGTAAAAAATAATGAACGTATTTTTTACTTATTATAATTTTGTAATACGGAAGCCTCTATGTGCGAATTCGACTAGTATTTGGCGAATTATTAAAGTAAGCGTATAAAAGTTAAAGCGTATATAAGCCAACACCATTAATGGACATCTTTAATCAATTCGAATTAGAATCGAATCCACTTTTTGAGGAGGGTAGATCCCTCTGTGGTTCGACTTCGGCAGTACCATCGCTACACCTAGTTCTACTTAACTTTAACCCACAGCAGTGTTAAGTGCTCCTGTGTTCTTGTTTGTAGGGTATGGTAAAGGAGACATACTTTTCCGAGGCGTTCCAACTTAGTCCTCAGAGGTAGTAACGCATCTTATCCTCGAGTAGAACTAATCTTATCGGGGGTTGATTACAGATGTCCATGGGCAGCAGTAGCCACTTACCATCAGGTGGACTGTAAGCCCATTTTCTACTTCAGACTTGTAAGTTCTCGTGCAGATTTTAGATTTGCATGCCCCAGTTCGTCCTGTTCGTATCCGACATCTTCCTGCTCCCTGGTTGACTGAGGACATTAAAGTATTAATCACCAAGAAGAACAACGCCAAGTCGAGATATAAGTCAGATCCGAGCAATAAAAATCATCTAAAATATAAAACTATCAGGAATCGTTGCAATAAGGTGTGTAGAGATGCACAACGACGCTATATCCACAATTCCGTACAAAATAAAGATCCGGCGAAAGTTTGGAAATTTCTTAGGTCGCTAGGAGTTGGGAAAACGCGTAACAGTCTCTCCCCTATTAATATCAACCTCAACTGTCTTAATCAGTTATTCTCAAGTCTTTCTTGCATTGATAGTAATTCAAAGCAAACTACTTTAAACGCTCTTTCTCTGAATCCCACTCCCGATATTCCCGCTTTTTCATTTAGTCAATTCGACAGTTGTGATGTTAAGAAAAGCATTCTCTCTATTCATTCGGATTCCGCTGGCAGCGATGGCATTAGTCGTAATATGATCATTCCCATCCTCGATCTTATAGCACCTGTAATCACACATATCCTCAATTTTTCTATTTCCTGTAGCTCTTTCCCCTCAGCATGGAAAGACGCTCAAATCATTCCCTTACCCAAAAAGTCTAATCCTGTTTGTTGTTCTGATTTCCGCCCAATATCTATCCTCCCTTTCATATCTAAAGTTTTTGAGCGTCTTATATATAACCAGCTTAGTTCCTTTCTCTCCTCACATAATCTCTTGAATCCCTACCAATCTGGCTTCCGATCTGGTCACAGTACGACTACTGCCCTGCTAAAAGTCACGGACGACATCCGTTTAGGAATGGATAAAAGAGAGGTAACAGTGTTGACTTTGCTTGACTTCAGTAACGCATTTAACACTGTTGATTATGACATCTTGCTTGCTATTTTACGTTCTCTTAACATATCTCCAACTGTGGTTGGCTGGTTTCAGAGTTACTTGTATGGGCGCCGTCAGCGAATAATGCATAACGACGAGTATTCAACTTGGTCTAACGTTGCTGCTGGCGTACCACAAGGTGGCGTGTTGTCTCCTCTTCTCTTTTCTATTTATATCAATTCGATAACTGCTCACTTATCTTCACTCTACCACCTTTATGCCGATGACCTACAAATATATTATAAATGTCCACTTGAGGACTTACCAAAAGCCATCGGTGTAATTAATAACGATTTGATTTGTATCTCGAACTGGTGTCAGTTGCATGGATTGAAGGTAAATCCACAAAAAACCCAAGCCATTGTCATTGGTAGTTCAAGGTTATTAAACAAGGTCGATTATGATAACCTACCTGGAATCTTATTTGATGGTGTCCATGTACCATTGACAGAAACAATAAAAAACCTGGGTATCCACATGGATAGATACTTCTCTTGGGTTCCTCAAGTCAATGAAGTGAGCAGGAAAGTTTTTTCGGCTATGGGATCTCTTCGAAGGCTTCGCAACTTTCTACCAATTGCAACGAAAATCTCACTGTCACTGTCATTACTGCATCCTATCCTTGACTATGCAGATGTTTGCTATCTAGATCTAACAGAGGAGCAACTGAATAAACTTGAGCGCATCCAAAACTTATTCATTAGATTCATATTTGGTATTCGCAAATATGATCATATCTCCGAGTATCGTATTAAGCTCAAGTGGCTCCCAATCCGTCTTCGTCGGAATACTCATATTCTGTCTGCTTTGTACTGCGTCTTGTTTAACTCAAACAGTCCCTGTTATTTAAAGGAGCGTTTTCACTACCTGCATTTATCTCACAATTCTCGCTTACTTCGTTCTAATGAAAATCTTTCCCTCGCAACTCCTTCTTCTTCTTCATCCTTCTACGGTAAATCCTTCACTGCAGTGGCTGTGCGCCTATGGAATTCCTTACCGATTGCTATCCGACGTGCACAGTCATTGGACTCTTTTAAAAAGCAAGTGAAGGAATATTACCTAACCCTTTAATATCTCCCTCTTTGATCTTTTATTTTCCTTTTACCTTTTCCTCTTTCCTCTTTTCCTCTTCTCATTTTGCTATTTTGTTGTTCTATACAAGCTGCTGACATATTAAAGTTGGTATATACATTTTGTACACCCTACCCTGTTTCACTTGCTTCTGTATTCTGTTGTCTTAAAATCAATGGTTGTCTGGAAGAGATCGCTATTTTAGTGATAAGACCGCCGGTTGTACCCTTAATTATTTGTTATTGTTGTTTATTTTATTTTGTTTTTGGTGTGCAATAAAGAATTTTTGTATTGTATTGTATTGTATTGTAAAAACATTACAGTCAAATTTTTTCTCCGAAAATTATGAGAGCCTGGAGTAAAATATTAAAACTTATAAAAATAAGTTTCAAAGTTTAATTCATAATGATCCCATCTAGGTTAATTACTTAAAAACTACATAGGCTTAATTACTTTTCAGATACTATCTCTATGTAAATTTACAGTGCCGTGGTTACGCGTGTTAAACTAGTTCTGAATATAAATCATTAATTCATCAGCTTTAGTGCTTAGGCTTCTACTATGAGGGATTTTGCGGTAGTTAGTAAGGTTTTTTTTCTATAATATAAGTAGCAGACGAGAGTTTTTATAATATAAAGAGCATGCTGTCCACCTGGTGGTGAGTGGCTACTGCGGCCCATAGACATCTGTCATCATCCCCAGAAAAGATTAGATTCCTACCTAAGGTCGTTCACAGGTGCGCTGGTGGTCCCGATGTCTAAGCTGGAATGCCTCAGAAAAGTATGATTTCCTTACCACACACTTCAAACCAGTACCCTTACCATGAGTTTTTCTACGTTTTGACAAATATGACTGTTTTGGTATTTGTTTACGTATTTGCCCATACAATTTCCAATCAGCGCCCCTAGCGGATTGTATCAGAATTAGGAAATTGTATGGGCCAATACGCAAACAAATACCAAAACTGTCATATTTGTCAAAACGTAAAAACTCATAGTAAGGGTACAGAACACAGAATACATCGTATAGCGAGCTTCAAGCCGTAGGGTCGTTTTTTAATCCCCCGTATGGTTTGTTGTAAATAAAATTAAAACTACATAAAATAAAATAAAACTACGTTTTCTTAATTAGGTAATTTTATTGTATTACTAAGACACATATTACAATTCTAATTCTATTCTCATGAAAAGAAAATCTTTTGAAATCCGAGTATGTGCCATTTGAACAGATCTCCCTAAATAAACATGATATCCGTATCCAGAAAGAAAAACATTTGAAACTTTTCATCTTTCCAACCTGATAATTGACATAATCAGCGCGGCCGTAAATCAAAATGACTTTAGTTCAACTATAATTAGTCACGACAAAAATTGTACGTCATTTCACGTCCGGGCCAATATTGTGTTTTCTTTAGTGACACTTTTATTTTTGGGTTCGTGAGAAATGTTTATTTCGGGTTGTCGTTTTTAGGGTTCCGTACCGTACAGTAACAGAGCTCTATTGCAAAGCCTCCGCTGTCTGTCCGTCTGTTTGTCCATCACAGGGTTCTATCTCTGGGACCGTAATAGATAGACACTTAAAATATGTACAGACTATGTATAACGGTGGCCGCTATAACAACAAATACTAAATTTAAAAAGTTAAAAAAGCGGACCTCATTCAGCCCGGTATATTTTGGTGGTCTTCGGTTTATCTATTGAACCATAATTCGTAGACAAGCATAATAATCACTATTATTGCTGTTATGATAAAAAAATTAAAAAAAATAGGTATAGAACCCTCCGTACGTCGGTTCGACTCGCACTTGGCACCTGTCCATTACAGATTTCCATAGAATATAGTCACTACTTAACATGATATAAAAAGTTGAAATACATATATACCTGCGTAGGTATATCCCCAAAACAGCCCACAACAGGTAGCATAAGCAAAAAAATCAATTTCAAATTATTTAAAAAGTCAGTTTTTAATTTAAAATCAACAAAACAATGTAGTTTTGTCTAAACAACACGTATTCTATTTGCTTCGCTCTACAACGTAGCGTCAGCTTAATATTTGCTCTCACTTGTACCGTCAGCAAACAAGTGGGGCGTGAAATTCGTAGAATATTTGTTTAGACTAGGTTTTGATTTAAAATAATTGAAAATAGTGCACACAGTAAGTGAAAGCTATTATTATATAAAAATAAAAAAAAGATATAAATTTAAAAAAATATGTAAAAATCTAAAAATGTTGGTCATATAAAGGACTAGAAAAACGTACATTTTAAAAACAGTCCACAACGTGTATTATCAGCAAAAAAATCAATTACACATTATTTAAAAATGTCTTTAGTTTTTAATTTAAAACCAACAAAACAATATAGATTGTTTTAACTACACGGATTCTATTTGCTTCGCTCTACAACGTAGCGTCAGTATAATATTTGCTCCCGCGTGTACGGTCGGCAAACAAGTGGGGCGTGATATTCGTAGAATATGTGTTTAGACTAGGTTTTGATTTAAGATAATTGAAAACATAAAATTCGTACCTACGTTTGTGCACTGTGCATATTGTGAGTTATATACATATTTACATATATTTCGAGCACTTGGCAATAGTCCATTACCGATTTCCATAGAACATAATCACTACATAATATCATAAAAAGCTAGAAAAACGTATATTTCAAAAACAGTCCATACCAGGTATTATCAGCAAAAAAATCAATATCACCTTATTAAAAATGTCTTCACTTTTTAATTTAAAAATACAACAAAACAATGTAGTTTTGTCTAAACAACACGTATTCTATTTGCTTCGCTCTACAACGTAGCGTCAGCATAATATTTTCTCTCACTTGTACCGTCAGCAAACAAGTGGGGCGTGAAATTCGTAGAATATTTGTTTAGACTAGGTTTTGATTTAAAATAAATGAAAACGTAAAATTCGGATAGCTATAGTCTGCGTAAAACTACTAGATACTCTGCTCTGAATATGATGAAATGAATCGCGTTGCCATAGTACGACTTCACTTTTTTTTTGTTTACGGGGGGAAACCTTCAAAAGGTACCCAGTGTCGTAGGAGCGACACGGGGTTATGTGGGATTCTTACCGCACGTAAACCCCCCCGGTGGCCGTCCTCTATGTTGCCAAGAGGACTCCGGGATATCCTACGGAACGCAACCGGAGTCCTCTAAACGCGTTGCCCCTTCGGGCTCCTCCTAGGTGAGCTTCAGGACTCACCACACCGTCTGATGTTTGCGACGGTATGCGACCACACATACCGCCGTCCTTCCCGGAGTTGCTTGCTGGACGGCTCGACCTCCCAATCTTGCCGCCTGCAACCCCGGATGTATGCTCGCAACAACTTCAGAGCGTACTATCAGTTTGGTCCGGACTATACCTACATTTCTGCATGTTGTGTGTGAATTCGCGTTTAATAACATCATATTTTTTTTACTTTTATTTAGGTATGTTCATCATCCTACATCTATTCAAACAGTATAATACCTTGTTTAAAATTTTTTTTATTTAAAATTGCAGCATTTTGTTCATTTTTTTAAACGATAGTACGGGGGAAGGTGGGAAAAATATATGTTGATAGTATAAGTATAAGTTTATACTATAAACATATACTAAGTATATTATAAGTATACACTTATAGCATATACTTAAAACACTGAGAATTAATAATAGGCATTTGCAATAATCGCGTAAAAAGGACGTATCATTTGTTTTATGAGCATATTTTCATAGTACAGATCATCCAACCATTTAACTGCGAATTACAGGTTTATTTTAGTTATTTTACAAACATAGATAGGTATTTAAAAATTAAGTTTCGTATTATTACAATAATGATTTAACATTAAAATATTCCCAACCCTTGCGGTCTGTGACAAAGAAATTGAAAAAAACTTGAATAGACGAATGGAGATTAAGTATATATTAAACTTTCGTCACGTCTGCAGCTCGTACTTGCCTGACGTCTCTTCTACGTGATATATTCAGCTTACAGAAACAACTTCCTTGAGCACAACCATTGTTTATACATACATCATACTTGTCTGTCTGTACGTAATTTTATGGATACAGTTAAAGCTTAGGCTTATACGTAGATTACGTATAATTAATCTGCCGTCATGTCTGCACTTCGTCCTCGCCCGACGTCCCTTCTACCTCTACTTAGCTTACAGTAATGAAGAACACAACCATTGTTTATACATACATCATACTTGCCTGTTTGTACGTAATTTTATGGATACAGTTAAAGCAAAAGCAGAGTGTAGGATACGTGTAAATTAATCTGCCGTCATGTCTGCACTTCGTCCTCGCTCGACGTCTCTTCTATTTGATCTACTTAGCTTACAGAGATGAAGACTTCCTTGAGCACAAGTGTTTATACATACATCATATATGTTTGTCTGCTCGTATTTTATGGAGTCAGTTGGATAGTTTAACTACCATCGGTTTAGCATCTTAAGTGCGGTGTGTTAATTTGAAATACTACTGGTCGTATATCTTAGTTTTTTTGGCAAACTTTTTATGATTTGTGGGAAGTCTGTTGATCATAAAGTAACATAAGTGATGTTAGGAATTTGTGTGGTTTAATTCAATCTTGAGTTTCTATAAAGATAATAAAATAGATACAACGTATATATTACTGCTACATGTAGTAACTATTTATTTTTATAAAAGCAAGAAATACATCGACTGCTTAAAATAATAACCTTAAAAGGGAAATAGCGTATGCCTCATTCGAAACATTGAACTAAAAAGGTAAGTAAATGAGGCATACTGATTCAAAAATAAAAAGAAGGAATAAATAATATTGTCCTCCGCAGTGGCTAAAAAAATAGGTTCTTCTATTTTATTTTCTGACGAATACACAAACACTCAGACCCAGAAAAGATATCCAAATTCATCATTCAGACGTCTGTCTGGCCGGGGATCGAACCCGGAAAATTGCGCGTGAGACCGGTATGGTGACCGCTTCGCCACGCGGGTCGTCAAATGACAGTATTATATTTTTGGATTCTTACATTTTTATGTTTTAAAATCCGGGGCTCAAATAGTAAAATTTTCATTTTTGGATTCAAGCTTACATTTAGCAGAGTAGAGAGAGCAACTCAAAAGTGTAAATACATCGCTCTAGTGTTTCCATTTTGACGTGGACAGAGTGGTAATATGTATAAAACAGCTCTGAGCATGATTACTCAGTGTTGTATAGTGTGTATACAGTACATTTTAATTTATATGGTACTTTATAAGCTCTTTGTATATTAAAGTTATTTATTTTAGCACACCAACATTTTACATTTTACATTTTTATCTTTATTTGACATTTTATTGTTATTGACATTTTATCTTCTTACAGTTTTAATAATATTGGAAATTGGTATCTACAATTTAAAAAAAAATAATTTATAAAATGCGACTAAAAATTATATTTGTACGCCATTTATGGCAGAATGAGTGAAAATTCTTGACTATAACACCAATGTATACACCTTATTCTACAAATAAAGATTTTTGTATTTGTAAAAAAAAACTACTTACCAAACTTTAATATAACTAACATTATTAATTTAAAACGGTTGCGTAGAAGGTGGTAGAACCATCTGTGGTGCGACTGCGGCACCACCGCCTCACCTATTTCTGCGTAATAACAGCAGTGTTGCTGTGGTTGCGCGTTGCTGTGTTCTGGTTTGAAGGGTGTGGTAAGGAAGACATTATTTTCCGAGGCGTTCCAGCTTAGACCTCACGGGGAGCGGCTTCAGGTAGGCTGACTTCAGGTAGGAATCTAATCTCACCTGTGGTTGATTACACTTGTCCATGGGCGACAGTAGCCACTTACCATCAGGTAGACTGCATGCTCGTCTGCTACACCTATTACAAAAAAACGTAGGAAATTTTGTTGCGTTGGGAGATATGAGGAGTTCATTTATTTTTACAAGCATGTAGTCCACCTGACAGTAAGTGATCACTGTAGCTTAGGAACATAATCAACAATACAGAACAGTTGTTTTATCTGCATCTTACCTAGAAAATCACCTCATAAGTAAATCAGTATTATATTCAAATAACACACAGACCACATATTTTTAATACACAGGTAAAGAAATACAGGCAGGGCCTCTATTATAATAATGAAGTGAGTGAACCTGTTTGCAATAAATAATACTGCTAAGCTGCGAATATTCAAAATTCGGTACGTGCCGAATGTATGCGTGGCAGTTGGCACGTTGTGGCTTGGTGTTATAGTAAGACTGTCGGCTAGTAACGATGAGCGAATAGAATGAGTGAAAGGTGAACAGGTGAAAGGTATCAGGTGGACTGTAACATCGTACAAAGTGAAAAAAAAACGTATAGTATAGTCCGGTAAAACTGCTAGTCGGCTCTGAACATAGAAATGAGTCGCGTCGCCATAGCAAATTCTACGACTCGCAACAACTTTAGAGGGGTCTAGCAGTTTGGCGCGAACTAAACCTATAGTTCGATCGGATATATTTACTTCTAGCGTGGAGCATACTGCATTTCGGTGGAAGCGTGTGGATGCCGGCTAAATTATACGACCTTCCTAGTCCTCAAAAGTGGCAACACATCTGTGATCGGTTTCTCGTAGAACCTGCTCTACATAGTCGATTAAAGACTTCCATGGGAAGCAAGAAAGAAAGAAAGAAAAAATAATTTATTCGGCAAAAAATATACAATGAACACAAATAGAAAATTGCATACAAAAAATATATTATAAATATTTTCTAACCGAAAAGGTCTCCACTCAGTTTTAATGTTTCAGGTAAGCTTAGTCACCTGAAACGCTGGTATTCTGTGGAAGCAGTAATCATTTGACATCAGATGGACTGTATACTCGTTGCTACGTCAATTTTATTAAAAAGAATACCATAGAAATAATATACGTTAGAAATGTATGCGTAACAATGACATGATGTGGCCCACAGTGTACAATGTATATATACGACCGCCTTGCCTGACAATAATAAATATAATAATATTGGAATAAATATAATAAATTGACATCAGATGGACTGTATACTCGTTGCTACGTCAATTTTATTAAAAAGAATACCATAGAAATAATATACGTTAGAAATGTATGCGTAACAATGACATGATGTGGACCACAGTTGACAATGTATACAGGGTGAATTTTTAAAACGGGCCTTCAGGGCCAGATCCGAAACTATAAGGATTAGCGAAAAATGCTGAAAGGAGTTACGAGGCCGATTTTGATAAAAAACTAAAACTGCATCATTAGTTTTTTTAAATATTTTTTTTCCGTAGCCGGGAATCGAACGAGTTCATTTTGAAAAAAATGACACCTCTATATTATTCCACTATCTGATAGTGTCGCTTATAAGGATCAAAATCTGGAAAGTAATGATAAATGAGAAACTAAAGGAAAAGCCTCAATTTTAAGAAAATACATATTTTAAGAAAATATACAGGATATTCGACCGCCTTGCCTGACAATAATAAATATAATAATATCGGAAATGTACTCCTATGACATGTTGTGGCCCGCGGTGTATAGGCATTACCACCAGTACATACCCAGTAATTAGCAGAGTAGATGCTCAACATTATTGATTTATACGTAACGGAAGTGTTTGCGTGGCGTTGACACGTTATTGTGGCTAGCGGTGTACGTGTACTCGTTGTATTGGCTGCGAGTAACTGATAATACTCGTAAGTTAAGTGAAAAGTATAAATTATTTTGATGATCGTGACATGGCGATCTTTTGTAGTCCTACTTACTTTGAATTAAGAGTTTGTTCCCCGGCCTTCAAATTAGAAACGACTGTGTTAACAAATTAATATGAAACATTTTTTAATAAAAAAAAATGGTAACGTCATTTGTTCACCTTTTTCGTATTCTCAAAAATCTTTAATTTTGTACCATTATAACGTAGGTGCATAATAAGTAATTGTCATGCCATAGTAGGGCCGTCCATCATACGAGATTTAAAATGACGTCACAAAGCATTAACATGTAAAGTCAACTTTTCAGCAAAGTTTCCGCTCAATCAGCTAGGGTTAACTAGTTTGAAGTTCAGGAAAAATTCAACAATTCAATTCTTACAGACGAACCAACAAAACAAGTTAAATAATAGCTTGAGAACGTTACTCGCTTACAAGCCAGTGGTGAAACAACGGCTGTAGTATGAATTGAAACAATTCTATGTATCCCACATAGTAACGTGTTGCTTTGTTTGTGTTTGATTTGAAACGTTGTAAATTGAATGTTGCGTGGTATATTAAACTACAATGTTCTATGAAGTTGGTACAACCCTTTGTAGTTGGACCACTACGGTACCACCACCAGACCTATTTCTGCCTAATAAGCGTGTTTCAGTTTTGTTTCAGCTTGAAGGGTTTCTTATGGGGAGATACTTATCCGAGCTCTCCAACTTACTCTTCAGGGGTAGCAACGGATCTGTTGCCGACCTCGAATAGGACTGTTAACTTACCTGGGATACCTGTACGTATATCATATGTGCATAAAGAAAAGACGTTAGAACCATTAAGTTTAGTACTACGGCCACAGCTGCATGCAAATGCAGTGTGGATTCCGCTGACTTACACATCATATGACGATACTATTTTAGTCCTTAGAAATGGCAAGGCATCTGTGATAGGCCTCGAGTAGAGCCCCTGTTCTGTTTGAAGTTGATTACAGATGTACACAGGCAGCAGTGGCCACTTACTATCAAGTAAAGTGTATGCACGTTTGCTCACCCACTTGTAGAGACGTTATTAAGAGTGATAAATAAAAGATTTGCTGCCCATTAGTGCGGTAATTTTTCAAATATACATTTTAATAGAAATAACTTGTTCCATACTACTTTGACACATTTATATGCAAGTTCCGCATTAATTTGAGCTTATGTATAAGGATTAGTGTTGTAGTGAAATGATGAAATGGCTTTATGATACACGAGTAAAATTACATGCATATTTAATACTCCACTCAGTCATTGGTATAAATTCAACGGCATTAATTGCAAGCGTCGGCGGTAATGTACAGCTGACTGAATGTTGAAATATGCGAAATGTTGAAACCAGAGCTTTACTGCAAGTGCCTGTGATTTAAAAACAAAAGCTTTATTATTAAATTACATGTCATTTTTAAAAAGATCCAAATAGGAAAAGAGTATGCAATGCAGTTCTTTTTAAGGTTCCGTACCTAAAGGGTAAAATGGAACCCTATTACTAAGCTTCTGCGCTCTGACCGTCTGTCTGACTGCCTTTTTTTTTTTTTGTTTACGAGGGGGAAATCTTCAAAAGGTACCCGGTGTCGTGGGAGCGACGTAGGGTTATGTGGGATTCTTACCGCACTAAAACCCCCCCGGTGGCCGTCCTCGGCGCTGCGTAGAGGGCTCCGGGATCTCCAAAGGAACGCAACCGGAGCCCTCTTAGCGCGTTGCCCCGTCGGGCTCCGCCCAGGTGAGCTTGGCTCTCGCCACACCGTCTGACTGCCTAACAGGGCTCTATCTCTTAAACCGATATAGATAGACACTTAAAATGTTTACAGAGTATGTATAACGGTGGCCGCTATAATAACAGATACTAAAAATAAATAAATGTTTAAAATAAATAGGGGTCGGCATATATAAATTTTCGGCGTTTTTCGATTTATCTATTGAACCCTAATAGGTAGTCAGTTCAAATTTTCACATTTTATTAACTTTTATGGCTGATCTATTATAACATACTAAAAATACTATGAAAATAAAAATTATGAAAATTTGGGTCAAACAGAACCCTCCATATGCGAGTTCGAGTTGCACTTGCCAATTATTAAAAAATAAAAATGTCGCGATAAGCTTTTATATCACGTAAAATGTGTTACGTAATAAATTTATGGGTTCAAGTACTTTATTTTCAATGAAAACTTGTTTTGAAAATATTTATTTCTCTCTAAGATCTCTCTATAGAATTACCTGAATAACCCATTCAGTAATATTATATTTTACGAGTAAAAACGCACTGATTATGGAAATAAATTCGCATTCCTATCGCATACATATTTGAAAAACCAAACACGTTTCCTATTCACTTATCTGGAAGAAAAATGGCCGGATATGAAAAAACATACGTGATTTGATGGCAAATACTAACTTAAACCTTATGTAACCCTTGGGGTTTAACGACCTATGGCATGATAACCGTCGATATCACGGTACAGCGTTCGATTCTTGATTCTTCGATTTTATATCCATGTTCAGTAGGTCTGAGAATCGGCTACTATGTATTTTTCATACCCCTAAGTAATAAGGGTTGTTCACCCTTAACATTTTTTTATTTATATAGCAACACAACGTTTGCCGGGTCAGCTAGTATAATATAAAAAGATATTAGATAACCTAGGACTAAGTGCTTATATACTTTGCTTTGTCGTAGGGACCCGCGTGGCAAAGACACCATGCTGTTCTAACGCGCAAAGGGTTCCAGGTTCGATCACCGGCCAGACAAACATCTGAATGATGAATTTGGATATCTGTTCTGGGTCTGGGTGTTTGTGTATTTGTCTATGTGTGTGTCCATGGTACTCACGACACGGACCCCTAGTGTGGGGCAGAAAGCGTCTTTTGTGTTCATAGTAACACAATTATACTCTGGTTCCTTAGACCAAAGAATATGAGACTTAGCAAAGTATTTGCATACCAAAGTCTACCGAATTGTGTATTATACGCACTATAAATATATGCAATATAAATTATGTATATTGTTTTTGCAAAGGGAGATCTCCCGCCGGGCTAGATGATCATGTCCGGGGAGCGGCCGTGCTCCGACAGTCTCAGTTCGGAACTTGTATATATGCCAGATATTTAGAAAACTTCGATAGCGTGATTCAGAATATCTCTTGACGAGTAGCGGAAGGTCGCCACATTGTAAATATATTCAATACAAAGAACAGTATAAGAATAACATCCTTTTTTAATATTTCTAGGCCGCTAAAAAGGATTTTTAACCACTATTTTGTACAACCACCTGGGACCAACTGAAACAAATTAAAATAATAATTATAAAAGTTAGGCACAAACTCCAACTAAAATGAAACACTAAATTTTAATGACCTTAAACTAAAAACCGCAAATGTGGTTCTTCCAGCGTAACTAAATAAATAGGTTAGAAATAGTATTTACATTAAACAGGTTTTATAATGATTTTTTTACGAAAGGAGCATGCAATTGAAGGTGGTAGAACCCTTTGTGGTTCGACTCCGGCGGCACCACCGCCACACCTATTTCTACCTAATAACAGCAGTGTTAGGCGCTGCTGTGTTCCGGTTTGAAGGGTGTGGTAAGGGAGACAGACTTTTCCGAGGCGTTCCAGCTTAGTCCTCAGGGGTAGAAGCGCATCTGTGGCTGACCTCAGGTAGGAATATCTAATCCTATCTAGGATTGATTACAGATGTCCATGGGCGGCAATAGCCACTTACCATCAGGTGGATTGCATGCTCGTCTGCTACTCCTATAATATAAAAAAAAATGCAAAATATAAAAAAGGTTGATGGTAAGTGACCACTTCAGACTATAATACGAGTACACTGTACTCAACTCATAGATAAGTATAGATATCTCACCGCCTTGTAAAGGAAGCCATTAAATGGCATAAACCGCTAACAATTCTGTCAGCCATTTAATGGCTGTCATGGTGCTATTTACGCGGAACAATGCCGACATGCGCAGTTAAGTGGTGTAAAAACACGAAATCGAAAAAAAAGTGCGGAGAAATATCGCTTCATTCGTAAATGATCTACAAAATAACTTTTTTTAAATATTTTTCAAACACGAAAGTAGATGACAGTGACAATTGCAATTGTCAAAACTGGTTACATTTTCTTGTTAGGAGTGAGTCATATTTACTAATCTATGATTCAACTTCAAATAGACGCTTTTTACACTCACAGCCTCACACTAGGATTCTCTGTGTCATGGGTGCCATGGACACACATATAGACGAATACACAAACACCCAGACCCACAAGAGAAATCTAAATTCAATATTCAAATGTGTCAGACATTCATGTCCTGACATTCGTGTCAGGGACCGAACCCGGTACCCTCTGCGCATTAGATACATATGATGACAGCTCCGCCACGGGGGATCGTATTACTTTTCGCTTACACCTCTTGTCAATTCCATAAGAGATCGCAGTTCTAAATGAAGCCGGTCATAGATGCATTACTCTTGAGGACTAAGAATGTCTTGTGTAACTTTATCTCCTTACCACCCTTCAAATCAAGACACAGCAGCGCTACACTGCCGTATAACGGCAGACAGAAATAGGTGTGACGGTGGTACCACCAATCAAACGTTAGATTACTACCACCAATAAAGTATGATTTCAGATAAAGATAATATTTTTATGCATAATTGCTAGAATTTACATTCAAAGTTAAAAAACTCTCGGTCCAATTAATTCAGAATTAATTGTTCTCCATTAATTGATCTGAACTCTGAATTTAACGGCTGCTTGTTACAGAGCTCTGATCTCAGTTTCCTAATTATTTTGAAATAGGCACCAAGTAATTAAATGTTGATTCTTGTTTAATAAGCATAGCCAATTAAATGTTTCATTTTGTTTCTGTTTGTGTCATATTTATTTCTTATTCTAGCGCTTAACTGTGATTTTGTCCCATTGCTGGGCATGGGGAAGGCTGGAGCATTTGTGGTGCGACTCCGGCGGCACCACCGCCACACATATTTCTGCCTAATAATAGCAGTGTTATGCGCTGTTGTGTTCTGGTTTGAAGGGTGTGGTGAGGGAGACATACTTTTTCGAGGCGTTCCAACTTAGTCCTCAGGGGTAGCAGCGCGTCTGTGGCCGATCTCAGGTAGGAATATCTAATCCTATCTGGGGTTGATTACAGATGTCCATGGGTGACAATATCCACGTCTGCTACTCCCATAATATAAAAAAATGGAAATTGACAAATTTCGATCTTTGACTGACTAAATTTGGATAGATTGAGTGTTAATAACATCCGTTAGTATATAGGTACGTTTTATATAAATTCATAGATATAATATTGCGTTTTAAAATCGATAGTGTTGGTTTGTTTACATTCTCTTTGTGGACTTTACTGAACTATTGTCTTTACAAATGGATTCGCTGAAACGTGTGTTACTGGCGTTTCAGTTGAAGGTTTTACGGAGAACTTTTCCATATGCAGAAAACAGAATAAAAACGTTTGTTTGAATAAATAAATTGAAAACAAAAAATTGCATTAAATTTGATTCCGATATTAACCATTAATGAATCCTTCGGAATAATACATGGTATGTATGTTATCTTAATGGTTGAGTATCCCTAGTATGAGTTTTAACTATTTTACAAAAAATACTGTTTATGTATTTGTTTACGTATTTGCCCATACATTTCCAATCAGCGCCCCTAGCGGACAGTATCAGAACTGATTGGAAATGTATGGGAAATACGTAAACAAATACAAAAACAGTCATTTTGTAAAAACGTATAAGCTCATACTAAGGGTACAGGTATTCTGATTCCAAAAAAAGGAAACAGAAATCGTTTCGATTTTAGGACTCGAACTTGAAGATCGATCAAAGATCCATTGCCCTTGAGGATTAAATTGGAATGTGGCGTTAAGGAGAAGTTTATTACTTAACCTTAAGATAGTAGCTCAAGAATCCAACCTAAGGTCAGCAGATGGCTTGCTGAGGACTAAGCTGTAACATCGCGGGTAAATATGTCTAATTTCACACCTTTCGAACCAGAACACATCAGCGCTGAAGTTTACTGAAACAAGGCAGGAAGAGGTGTATCAATAGTGCCTTTGGAGACGAATCACAAAGGGTTCTACCACCTTCACCCACTTATTTGAACGTATTTCTCCTTTTTAAGTTGCACTTTAATCTATTTTATCTGTATTCAGCTCAGAAAGTAGACTTTTAGCTTTATTTAAAGTGACCGGTGATTGAACACGACTTTGTTGAATTCGCGTGCATTCCCGAAAAGAGTTGTTGAAGCGTGCTAATCCCATGTTCCCGTGGGATTTGTGGACGAAATAGTTTTTGTTCACAGTTCTTTTGTATTGGGCAGTTTGTTTTTCGTGTGTCTGTGTTTTTGTCATTTATCTAGGAGTTATAGAGTTATATAGGAGATATATTCAGGCAGGTCCATTTAGCAAGTAGAAGCATCGCTCAAAATTCGATTCCAGAGGCCCCTCCGCCAGTTTTTTCTACTTTTTATGTATTTTACGTGGTAAAAACCTCGGCGGCACCGCCCCACCTATTTCTAGCTCGTAACAGCAGCCTTAAGCGCTGCTGTGTTCTGTTGCGAAGTGTGATAAGGGAGATATACATTTCTGAGTAATTCCAGCTTAGTCTTCAGGGGTAGTATGTGGTGGTACGTCATAATGACCAAACTCAGGTAGCAATCTAATTTTTTCCAGGGTTGATTACAGATTTACACTTACCATTAGGTGGACTGCATGCTTCTCTGCTACTTCTATATTATAAAAAAATGACTTTTCCTTACCACACCCTTCAAACCAAAACACAACACTGTTGAATACTGCTGCTAAGAAATGTGGTAAACTGTCTTCAACACATTAATTCAAGAGTAAACCCACTGCGAAAATCTAACGATCACTTAATATACGTCAAATCTAAAACATTTGTATCGAAAATAACCGTTTATTTAGAGAGAATGGCTGAAAAGGTCGTTATAAGAGAAACAATATAATCCCATTGATCGTAATGAAGAGAGATTGCTTATTTTTGCTCGGCCTTTGTTAAGTCACTTGCTGTACTATAGACGAGTAAAATCGTTTACGATGATTTTATACTCTTATTTATTCAATCGTAGAAGCAAATGTGCTATCTACCTGACGCTATGCTGACATTTGAGAATAATTTCATATAGGGTTGGAGGACTACTGCTAAGACCCCTTTTAAATCTTATGTGACTTTACCATCAGTTTTGCTATTTAACTGCTTTATACAGTCATCGTTGTCGTCAACCCATTACTGTTCTACTGCTGGGCACGGGACTCCTCTCAGAGTGGATGTAGTCCACCACGCTGGCCAAGTGCGAATTGGTAGACTTCACACACCTTTGTTTTTTCGATATCTTAGTTGTGCAGGTCTCCTCTCTTTCACCTTCACCGTTTAAGCAAGTGATAATTAATTTCTAATACGCACATAACTTTGAAAATTCATAAGTGCCTGGGATTTGAACATCGGACCCTTCGATCAAGAGGCCGAGTTTCTTAACCACTAGGCTATCTTAAAAAATCGCTTACCGCTTATCGCTTACCGTTGACACTGAGACAGAAGTTAGCAAAGAGCCAAAGTCATTATTCTAAAATGAGGTACAATAGACCTTTATTAATTTATCGCGACGGAAACAAGTCACGGAGACCGTTTTGGGATCCGCAATTATGAAAAATAAAATTAAAATATAATACGCTGAGATTTCTTTAATGTTTCATTCTTCTTTGGTTTTGAATAATAACTTCTTAATTCGTTTTAATCTATGGTTAAGATGATTTTCCGCGTCGTGCTCTCTGAGTAATAACGTTTTTATGTTTGCTTATAAATAAACGTCATTTTTTTTTCAAAAATAATAGGTTACTAGCGATTTTTTTTCAGTTTTATATTTGTCCCTTTCTTTATTATTATGTGTCTTCACATTTTTCTTTGTATGTATTTAGGGATATGTGCATTTATTTTATATGTATTCAAGTGAAATAGGTATTTAATATATAAGTTTTATTTTAAATCAATTTATTATTTTCTTTTTACTTTATATTTGTTTGAAGTAACGGTACCACGTTTTAAAAAGAACAATTATATACAAATCCTATTATTATGTGTATGTATTTTTGTCCCTACATTTAAATGTACGTCTGTCTATTCCTCTGTATATATCTGTCTGTCCGTTTTATGACAGTTTGTTTGCTTGCTTGTCTGTAGATCTGTATATATATCCGTTTACCGCCAACCTAACTTCTTATATGACCTAGAAACTCAAAATTTACACTAACCCTATTTTAACCAAAATTTACATTAAACAATTCCATAATTTCCTTCCAGGTACCCAAGTGGAGTGTAGTGTCCAGTGAAGTGATGTCGGTGTAGCCGCGATGGATGCGAACCCGCTACCCCTGGAGGTGGATGACGAGGCGCGTCCGCCGCAAGGCTCCTCAACCGGCAGCGGCTCCTCCTCCGGCACTGGATACTATGGGCATAAGAACGGTGAGTTCGATTTTACTTTATAAAAAAACTGATATGGACCTAAAAATTCGGCCTCTTACTTAAATTAAAAAAAACTGGTGGTGGTCGATGTAGGACTTTTTGGAGTTTTAATATAGTCGTGAAATTCGATGAATTCGAATGGGATTTGAATTAAAACCTTAAAAGAAATATGTTTAGCTACGAGCACTATGAAGAATGAGAACTGTTAAAAAATTATAAAACTTGTCCTACGGACATGAAAGGGACGAGATATGGTTTTACTTAAAAAGAAATATTGCTTTATGATTTTTTTACTGTTTTAGTACCGTAGTGTTTCATACCCCCGTCTCTCCTGAGGTCGCTGGCCGTATACACAGAAATATGTGTGACAGCAGACACACTGAACTCCACCACCTAATCTGAATTTAAAAACTTCACAAAACATTGAAACACGGCATATACAAGGAAATCACGACACCATCATACTTATCATTAATGATAGGAATCAGTACCAAGAACATAGCATCGAACTTCGTACCGAGCGATTACGTCACTTTTTCAACTTTCATAGGAAATACAGGATCTGATAAAAGTGTGTCCAACTTTCCGTCGCTTTATTTACGGCAAAATTACCTTTCGGCGTGATTTATATGGTATTTTTACTACCAGCACACTACTAGTATTGTAATACTATTGTACTACTAGTGTACTACTACTAGTGTACTTGTTGTACTATTAGTTTCCTGTAGGAAACTAATACAAACTAAAACAAACATTGAATATGCAAAATAATATATGTTAGTGTACAATATATTGATAGACAAAGCCCATGCAGTGCGACTGCGTAGGATTCCTTTCCACCAAACGTTCGAGGTTGCTAAGCTATAGATGTCTTTCAAATCCACAAATAAAATTGCTTCATTTTAATTAGAGACGTCATAAAAGAAGGAATTCGTCCATATTATACATCCATACTTTGGTTACGTCGCACATTTTTAGTGGAAACCATGAAAAGGCAACCTTTAGTAGATATAAATACGTCAACACACATTCTATAGCAAAATATTTTTATCTGTCACGGCACGCGTCTGACACGCAATATGTCTGTTTGTACACCATCATACTTATCATTAATGATAGGAATCAGTACCAAGAACATAGCATCGAACCTCGTACCGAGCGATTACGTCACTTTTTCAACTTTCATAGGAAATACAGGATCTGATAAAAGTGTGTCCAACTTTCCGTCGGTTTATTTACGACAAAATTACCTTTCGGTGTGATTTATATTATTTTTAGGGTCCCCTACGCAAAACTGATCGAAGGATACATATATTACAGTTATTACAGGAAACTAAGCAGACCCTTCGCCGTTCAACTGTATTATCTACTAGCTGACCCGGCAAACTTTGTACCGCCTCAAAATCTATTTATCAAATATATTTCATATAAAATATAGCCTATGTTACTCGTGGATAATGTAGCTTTCGAATGGTGAAAGAATTTTTAAAATCGGTCCAGTAGTTTTTGAGCCTATTCATTACAATCAAACAAACAAACAAAGTTTTCCTCTTTATAATATTAGTATAGATTCCTGCTTTATAAAATAGTTGTGGATAGTCATGTTTTGGTTTGAAAGGTGTTATACAACTCAAATTTTCAAGTCAACGTGTTATTTTCCTGCTGGCAATGGATCTCCTTTTAGAGGAGAGGCATTTTGGTAATAGTCCCCCGCGTTGGTCAAGTGCGAATTGGTAGATTATGTTTTTGAAGTCTGCCGTTTATGATTCGTTACGATGTTTTTCTTCGCGCCTAAGCGATAATTACTTTAATTAGATAATGAAATACGTGCCTGGCATTTGAATCTTGTAACCTCTACGATTCATAACATTTACACGAGGCAGTTCTAATTTAGTCTTTTGTGATAGCAACGTATTTGTTCCCGACCTCAGCGGCCTCGGAAATGTGATTAGCCGCCGACTTAATTTTGAAACATAATTCACAATTGAGATCTAAAGGTGGGGAAGCGGAATCAAAACAACTGTCCCATACAATCAGAACGTTTTCACAACAATAACGTTAAAAAACAAAGTGGTTAATGTACCGTGACGTACTCAGAGCCACCTGCTCTTTTATGGACTTTACCGATTATTGTCGCTACGGTAAATGCTTGTGGATACCGTCTAGAAAAAAATATAGTCTTTGAAATAGAAAAAGCAAACGAGCATGCGGTCCACCTGATGATAAGTGGTTACTTTAGCCCAAACATCTATGATCTCAATCCAGGATAAAATTAGGGTCCTATCGAAGGTCGATAAACAAATGTTTTTTACCGCTAATAACTAAATTGGAACGCTTTCCGCTGCTGTTATTAGGCAGAAACGGTGTGGCTATGGTGCCTCCGAGGTCGAAACAAAAAAGATTATATCACCTTCAATCGTATAAAGCCTCATCGGAAATGGGATTAGCCGCCTACTTAATTTTGAAACATAATTCACAATTGAGATCTAAAGGTGGGGAAACGGAATCAAAGCAACTGTCCCATACAATTGTACGTTTTCCCAACAATAACGTTAAAGAACAAAGCGGTTAATGTACCGTGACGTACTCAGAGCCACCTGCTCTTTTATGGGATTTACCGGCTACTTTGTGGAATTTAACGACATTTTTTATCCATGTTGCCGACTATTGTTAATAAAGGAGGTACAACTTTACTTACCATCTAGAAAGAATTCTACCATCAAGAAAATGAATTCTCGGTAGTCTAAATAGAATTAGCAAACGGGCATGCAGTCCACCGGCGGTTAATTACTACAACTAAGCGGTTACTTTAGCCCATGCACCCTTATCTATATAGTCAATCCAAGATAAAACCAGGGTTCTACCGAAGATCGATAAACAAATGCTTCGTGGTGCCTCCGAAGTCGAAATAAAAACGATTATATTACCTTCAATCGTATAAAGCCTACAAAACTTCATCAGAAATATGATTAGTCGCCTAATTAATTTAGAAACATAGTTCATAATTAAGATTAAAGGTGGGGAATCAAAGCAACTGTCCCATACAATCGGAACGTTTTCCCAACAATAACGTTAAAGAACAAAGCGGTCAATGTACCGTGACGCACTCGGAGCCACCTGCTCTTTTATGGAATTTACCGATTATTTTTATGGAATTTACCGATAAATGTCGTACTTTTATTGTATAGCACCAAGTTTGGTTATAATGCGTATGAAATAAAAGTGCTAATTGTGATCGTAAATTATCACTACTGCCCATGGACATTTGTAGTCTATCCTAGATAAAATTAGGCACATACCCAACGTCAATACATAAATGCTTTGCTACCCCTGAGAACTAAATTGCAACGCCTGGTATTAGTATATCTTTCTTATCATATCCTCTAAAGTAGAGCATATATGCACTTAATACTACTGTTATTAGGCAGAAAAAGGGTGGGGCGGTAGTGCCTCTGGCATCAAATCATAAAGATTTCTGCATCCTTTCATTGTAAAAAGCCTCCACTGAGCCTCGACAACGTGATTAGTCGTCTACTTTATATTGAAACATAATTCACTATTGAGATCTAAGGGTGGGGAAACGGAATCAAAGCAACTGTCCCATACAATCGGAACGTTTTCCCAACAATTACGTTAAAGAACAAAGCGGTTAATGTACCGTGACGCACTCGAAGCCACCTGCTCTTTTATGGGATTTACCGAATATTTTTATGGACTTTACTGACTAATTTGTAGAATTTACCGATTAATATCGTATTGTTGTTGTAGAGGTCTAAGTTTGGTTACCGTCTAAAAATATAACCTTTTTTTTTTTTTTTTGTCGAGGGGGAAACCTTCAAAAGGTACCCGACAACGTGGGAGCGACGCCGAGTTATGTGGGATTTTTACCGCACTAAAACCCCCCCGGTGGCCGTCCTCTGCGCTGCGTTGAGGGCTTCGGGATCTTCAAAGGAACGCAACCGGAGTCCGCTAAGCGCGTTGCCCCGTCGGGCTCCGCCCAGGTGAGCTTGACGCTCGCCACACCATCTGGTGTATACGACGGTATGCGACCACACATACCGTCGTCCTTCCCGGGGCCGCTGGCCGGGCGGTTCGAGCTCCCACTCTTGCCGCCCGCAACCCCGGAAGCCCCCTTTTAGTCGCCTCTTACGACAGGCAGGAAATACCGTAGCCCTATTATAACCTATGAAATAAAATTAGCAAACGAGCATGCAATCCACCTGATATTAAATGGCCACTGTCGCCCATGGATATCTGTTTTTAATCTTAAAGAAATGGAGTATCAACAAAGGTCAATACACAAATTCATTGCTACTCCTGAGGATAAATTGCCTTTTAATAAGTAAGTCTACGTAAGTATAGTCCGCGCTAAACTGCTAATCCGCTCTGAAGTTGTTGCGAGCAGGTGTAGTCATACAATTTTCTATGGCGACGCAATTCTTTTCTATATTCGTATAGTACTTGTATAATCTCTCTCTCTCTTATTATCTATCTAGAAATTTATCTTGACTCATGTACTACCAATAAATACCTTTGAGAGCAAGTAATGAACCAACCACCCTCAAATTACCTAACAACACCTGAGCAATCAAAATCAATCTGTATTCTTTATTGAAAGCTATTCATAATCCGAATTATATCATCTATAGGCACACACGATTCTAACCCTTATCACGTGACACATAAGGGAGGATATCGTATGAAAATAATAATGATATCATTAATAATAACACGAGAAAAATGAATATGTTTCTGCTTGTGTAGTTCCTCTGGGAAAATAATGTATCGTCCCTAAGGATTATTACGTTTGGTATTGCTTGATAACGTTGTGTTAATTTAGGTGATCTATCAAAATATGGTGCGGAATAATATTGGAAACCATAAGTGATTATAATGACCGTTCTGCCTCTGCAAAAGTCTGCCTCGGAGTTAATACAGACAAACGGACGGAATAGTTTACATATTACTTTTGTGGCTTTGAAACTGAGCATTTTAAATAAAAGTTGATGGTAGAATCCTAAGGGGTTCGAATTTATAAATACTATATAGTCTCCTTTATCTAATAACAGCAGTGATCAGCATAGCAGTGCGGTCTAAACGAGAAGTCATCTAAATACAATTTACCTGATTTAAGAGTGTTGTTGTTTATTGAGATTATCTCCGAAGACTAATTTGTAATGCCTCATGACATGATATAAGGTGACAAATTAAATGTACATGAAACTGCTATTAATCGACACTTGTTTCAGCGGCGTAGCGTGAATTCGTATCGCCTGGAGCTAAAATTCGCTGCCACAATAAGGAAAAAAGTAGAGTATTTGTTAGAGAAAAAAATGGTCCTTCTAAATAAAAATAAATCAGCATCCTAATTATACCGCCCAGGAAGACATACAATACACGAGTTATATGAAAGCTATATGAAAGGTTATATCACGAAATTGTGTTATCTGAGGCTGAGGGGATAGAGGCATATAGTGGCATAGAGGGACTATGCCCGCAACGTCACTGACTGTTTCAATAACTGGCGCCCAACGTGGGACCAAACAAATGAACAAAATATATGCAAATGTTTTGAATTATAACTACACTATATGTTGTTGCAATTTCAGCATCAAAAATATCTTGTATTTCGAGACAGTTTGGTTACAATTTACGTCTTTAACTAACGATAAACAGGTATACATGATTACCTAAATAAGTACTAATTCGTCCTCTGAAACGTAACAAGAAATTACTATTAAACATCTGTATTACACGACATAAATAGAGAAATTCATGTTTCGAATCGAACATTGCACGGTATTCGTAACTCCTTTGAACACTATTCGCTTTGAACATAGCATTCAATTCGCGACATATCAGCACAATTTCGAACACATTTCGACCAAATGTACTCTGGATATTTCGCATTCACTACTCGCGCCATTCAAATCACGGGCAGATTTCAATTGTTTCGTCATTAAGGGAGTTATGGATTTACCGCAGACATTCACAATTCAAAGCCCGTATGCTGTAACTCTGACCTCATATAGCTACGCGGTTAGTCTTACACTAGACATTATATGAGGTATGATTTTGGCGCACAACGTGGGACTACAAAGTTGACTCTATTTTACACACTATATTTCTGGATGTTTAGTTTCTCATCAATGCAAATTATTATTATGATATGTATTTTTCACTTTATTGCACTAGTGCGTTGATTCATTGGATCTATCTAAATATGGACCTGAATAATATAGTCCATAGGTTGGATCAGTTGCCTATGAATATATAGAGGAAAACACATAGACAATAGTTTAAGGAACAGAGTGAGGATTACACATTTATGTTATGCTACACGTTTATATTATAGGAAGTACTCGTAAATAGGGAATTTCGTGTTACCAATCGTACATTGCACGGTATTCGTAACTCCCTTGAACACTATTCGCTTTGAACATAGCATTCAATTCGCGACATATCAGGGTAATTTCGAACACATTTGGACCAAATGTACTTACTGGATATTTCGCATTCACTACTCGCGCCATTCAAATCACGGGCAGATTTCAATTGTTTCGTCATTAAGGGAGCTTTGGATTTACCGCAGACAATTCACAACTCAAAGCCCGTATGCTGTAATTCTGACCGCGTGTAGATTTGTGGTTAAGTTTACACTAGTATGTAGGTATATAAAATTAGCGCCCAACGCGGGACTACAAAGGCTATTACTTAATGTTTCTTTAATTTAATAGTATGAAGCGTTAGTTTCCGGAATTCCACAATAAAAATTAATATAAACTACTTCGCTACTGCTGCTATAATAGTACACAGTATACAAAATTGGCGCCCAACGTGGGACTACAAAGTCTATTACTTAATGTTTCTTTACTTAATAGTATCAAGCGTTAGTTTACGGAATACCACAATAAAATTGAGATAAAATACTTTGCAACTGCTGCTATAATAGTACACAGCATAGAATTGGCGCTCAACATGAATCACAACACGCACGACTATAAGTCTATATTTCTAGAAGGTTTCGTCATAGTTAATGCAAATTATTATTATGATATGTGATTTCTGCTTGATAGCGCTAGTGTGCTAATATAGGCCACCATCAAAATATGGACCAAATCAACACATTCCGATGACTGGGCGATCTGCATTAGAATAGACACCGGTTAACAGACACAATTTTTAGCGACAGACAGAGACAGATATAGAGTTCAGAGACGTAGTGAGGATTTACCGCAGTGACAATTTTGAATTTCCAAGCCCGCATGTTGTAATTATGACTAGATCTAGCTTTGTGGTTAAATCTACTCTAGATATAATATAGTAAGATTTGTGACTAACGTAGGTTCTATTTCTATAAGTTTACTTTTCCATTAATGCAAATTGCTATTATGATACGTATTGTTCGGTTGATAGAGCCGTGTGTTAATATAAACGATCTATCAAAATATGGTCCAGAATAATACGAGTATATTCTGTAGGTTGATGAGCTACCTAAGTATATATACAGACAAACAGACGGACCATAGTTCAAAGAGAAATTTACCACAATTTGCAAATTACTGTTATGGTACGTATTGTTCGGTTGATAGAGCTGGTGTGTTAATATAAGCCATCTATCAAAATATGGTCCAGAATAATATATTCCGTACGTTGGACGAGCTACCTAAGAATATATATAGGCAAACTGACAGACAATAGTTCAAAGAGAGTGAGTATTTACCGCAATGACAATTTGGGATTTCCGAGCCCGCATGCTGTAATTGTGACTGATGTCGCTTTGTAGTTAAGTTTTACGAGTAGTTATAGTTAACACTTCGATGCTACAAGCTACGCTAGCGCCCATGGGGCTACAAACACGAGTAACTCTCATTTGTTTTTTTATTTACCGTTAATGCAAATTATTATTATGACATCTACTTACCGCTTGATAAAATTGATATGCTATTTTATAAAATCTATTAAAATGTTGACTAACAAGAAATCAAACCAAAATAATGTTAATAACATTCACAAGGTTGATTTGCCGTATATTTTGTATAGTCCGCGTAAAACTGCTAGTCCGTTCTGAATATAGAAATTAATCGCGTCGCCATAGCAAATTGTATGACTACACCTGCTCGCAACAACTTCAGAGCGGACTAGCAGTTTGGCGCGGACTATAACAGTCAAATAACCGAACAATATCTTAAGGTATATTACACTAGTGTAAATAATTACACTAGCGTACTAATAGTTGTTCGCTAACTGCAAATGCGATTATCTCAAGCTCTATTTCTTGATCCTTTCCTTTGCGCTTAAGGCCTTAACCATATTTAATAAGTTTCATCTTTATTATGCTCCATTAGGCGATGTATTTTAAAATTCCTTTTTTAAAACACGAAAACGTTATATAAGAAACTCCTTAGTAAAATTCCGTGCTTCTAGATTGGTTTAATTCATCGCATATTCTGTCCCCTTAGGGGCAAAATTCTTAAAAGTATTATTAACGTTCATCTACGTTATATTTCTGTGCATAATGTTATTCGCCTAGTCTTGTTTACGCCAACCATTGTCTGTCAGTCAATTTTATTTTCACTAAAACATAATTCACACTTGGATCGGGAACATCTGAGAAGGGATTCAAACCCTTTTTCCCAACCCAGTAGATGAAAATAACCCTTCAAGGATATCACTGCTCAATAGGTTAACATGTCTACGGTACAATAAGGTTAGTGTATTTCACGGTATATCAACCTAGGGTTTGCTTTTCGACTGTATAATAAATCTAATTTTATACGTTACTTCAGAAAGGGTCCGACCTTCAGACCTAAACTAAAATTGGCGCCCAACGCGGGACCGCAACTATTACGTTCAAATAGTTATACGCGTGACCTTTTGGATTATATTAGCCATGGGGCTAACCGCTTTAGTTTGATTTTTTGAAACTTTTCAACATTATTTTCGTACACAAACCTGTTATTATCGAGAAGAATCTTCGCTGGCTGTAACCTTTTTTAACCATCTAGTCAAGGTTTCCACAAATATTGAACTTATGGTGTCCACTTTTGGGCTTTTGGAGAGAGCAGGTGTAATCAACTAAATCATTTTCTTGTTGTTTAATGTTGAAAAAAATGCTGTTATGTTTTTTTGTGTTTATACATTTTTCATCATACATCCAAAAATGTATACTTTACTGCAAAAAAAAAGAATTCTACCTGAATTCTCCTCCTTTACTACTCAGGGATCTTCAATCATCAAAAGACCTTGTGTTAATATCCCGTCTTATCAGAATCTTTAAACCAGAACGCAGGAGCGCTTAACATTCATAATGCAAAGTAGACAGTGTTTCCACCGGAACTAATCACGAAGAGATCCACAACAAAATATATGAGGGTAAACTGCAACGAAAAACCCGGTTTTACCCGAAGTCTATAAGAGATCTTCCTTTACTCAGAGAGAAGCAACAAGATTTTGTATTAGTATCCTACCCTATCAGAGCCCACACCAGCGCTTAACATTTTTTTTTTATAATATGGAGTAGCAGACGAGCATACTTGGCTTCTGTCGCCCATGGACATCTGTAATCCGCTACGAATATCTAATCCAGATAGGATTACATATTCTTACCGGAGGTCGGCCACAGATGCGCCGCTACCCCTAAGGACTAAACTGGAACACTCTCCATTACCACACCCTTCAAACCAGAACACAGCAGCGCTTAACACTGCTGTTATAAGGCAGAAATAGGCTTAAAACTTATAACAGGAGCCAACCACAACGGGATCTACAACAAAATATATGAACATAAACTGAACAGCAGCGAAAATCCGCGTATAATATAACGATCGTAACAAAGTTGTTAACGACGGAATTAATTTGACACGTACATTCCAACCTTATTTTATCTGAAATCTATTACGATCTATAACCTTTTAGTCGCCTCTTACGACACGCAGGGGATACCGTAGCCCTATTCTGGTCCCGGAACTACAGGGACAAACCTATCAGAACCTACAAACCAGCACACAGCAGCCCTTAATACTTACAACACCGCAGCCAACCACATATATGAGGTTCTACAACAACATATATGAGGGTAAACTGTACCCTTGTATGAGTTTTTACGTTTTTACAAAAATGACTGTTTTTGTATTTGTTTACGTATTTCCCATACATTTTCAATCAGTTCTGATACAGTCCACTAGGGGCGCTGATTGGAAATGTATGGGCAAATAAGTAAACAAATACAATTACAGTCATTTTTGTAAAAACGTAAAAACTCATACTAAGGGTACTGAACAGCGACAAAAACCCGCGTATAATATAACGATCGTAACGAAGTTGTTAACGACGAAATTAATTTGACACGTACATTCCGTATGGCTGACTTTTATTGCTTCCGCGAAATAAATAGCGGGGAGACACGAAAATCTGGTGAAATTCGTAAAGCGATTACTGTGGATCAACGTAATGATATTGGCATGTTTTCGCGCTGTCAAATCTTTCTGCGCATAGATTTTTGCGATGAAACTTCTTTAGGTGTAATTCGGGTCGTTTGTCGGATGCAAGTAATGTTTGTAAGTTATATGTATTTATGACAGTTGATTTATTAGTATTTTATGTGTGCTGTAAATTTATTCATAAGTTAAAATAATAATGATAACTTCTTTAATAATATCAATCAATGTTACTGTTACATATATAGTAAATTTGAAGTATTTTTTATTATGTCGTAAGTTTCACTCATAACAAAACTTCTTAAAACGTATTACTTTTATTTGGTTTTATATAAACGTTGTCTCCTTCTGAAATATCTTTTTTATTTATACATATTAAATATTCTCAATTGTGATACATCTTTTTAATTTTCGGTTATTATTTTAACAATATAACATATTATGTAGACGTACCTTCAAGCGACGATTAAAAAAATACATTTTCAATTACCTTGCGTCGAGCTCAATGTAATTAAATTCTGCTACAAAAATAAATTTATTACATACATTTTACCTTAATAAAGTTCGCGCATATTGTTAAAGCAATAACAAACGTTTATACAGTTTACTTAACAGTGTCGCTTATAGATAGTATTCTATGGTATCCATGGACATGAATGATCGATTTTTCCATGCAAATTACTATTTTAAAATGTATAAGATTATCTAAAAGATTTCTGTAGTATTAAGTTAAGATTAAAACTACTTCGCAATAATCCGCTACACATATGATGATTTCTGTAGTGTTTAGAAGTAACCAACGAACATGCATTCCATTTTATGGAAAGTGGTCACTGCTGTCCGTGGACATCTTTAATCAATCCTAGATAAAATCATAGTCCTAACTTAGATAGAAGGTGGTAGAACCCTTTGAGGTTCAACTACGGCGGCACCACCGCCACACCTATTTCTACCTAATAACAGCAGTGTTAACCGCTGCTGTGTTCCGGTTTGAAGGGTCTGGTAAGTGAGACAGACTTTCCCGAGGCTCAGCTTAGTCCTCAAGGATAGCGGCGCATCTGTGGCCGACCTCAGGTAGGAATATCTAATCCTGTCTGGGGTTGGTTGCAGATGTCCATGGGCGGCAGTAGCCACTTACCATCTGGTGGACTGTATGCTCGTCTGCTCCTCCTATCTTATAAAAAAAAAAGAGATCACAATTGCGTCGCTACCCCTGAGAACTAAGTTGCAACGCTACGGATAAGACAGCCTCCCTTACCACACCCTTCAAACTACAGCAGCAGTACCTAATTGACACTGTTGTTATTAAGCAGAAATAGATGTGTTTGTGTTTGTATGGTGTTTATTTATTTATTTATTTAAGAAGGCATACCAACTAAGTACATAAAAATTAATCTAATATTAATAAGACAATAAGATTTTTTTTTAAATATGCACTTAAATTATAGGTTTGCACAACATTACAATTAAGATAAAGTCAGGCGCGCTAACGTCCTTACAAAAAAAAAACATATCATACAATAAAAGTTACTTACTTTTTACAAATTCGGTATAATGCAAGCTATAAACTATATTAACATGTGACTAAGAGATAATGGATAATAATATACTTAGAGATAATGGATAATAGTTTGTTGTTATACTCATCATTATACATATTCTGTGCAAATGCCAAGTGCCTATCTATTACAGTTCCAAAGATAGAGCCCTGTGACAGACGGACAGACAGACAGCGGAAGCTTAGTAATAGGGTTCCGTTTTTACCCTTTTTGGTACTGAACCCTAAAAGACGTGCAGCTTCCCAAAATACAAAATAAACGCTCATTATTGCACCAATTAAAACGGCTCCAGCTTACGGAAAATTTACCATTTTAATGAATATCGTAAAAAGCTTTCAAAATTCACTTTAGTAAAATTTATTTTCGTAAGTTTTAATAGCATCGCAAACTCATTATCGAACAATTTGTCGCACGATTAAATCCATTATTAATTGACATTTTATTACTCCCTAAAGAAAGATGAATTACTTTGTGATGACTGTACTTCGTTCTATCCTAGAGTAAGAAAAAATAGACTGCGAAATGAAGGTCTTACTTTATATTGTCCACGAAGGTGGTAGAACCCTTTGTGGTTCGGCGCCGGTGGCACCACCGCCACACCTATTTCTGCGTCATAACAGCAGTGTTAAGCGCTTCAGTTTTCTGGTTTGAAGGATAAGGGAGACATACTTCTTCGAGGCGTTCCAGCTTAGTCCTCAGCGGTAGCGGCACATCTGTGGCTGACCTCAAGTATGAATATATAATCCTATCTGGGGTTAATTACAGATGTCTATGGGTGGCAGTAGCCACTTATAGTTCGACCAGGGAGATACCACCGCCATAGCTATTTGAAACGGGAAGCATTCTGCGTTTTGGTGAAAGGGCGTGAGTGTCGGCTTATATATAAGTATAAACTAAGAATAAGTGAGAACTGTTTTATATGGAATTTGTTACAAATATCCATGGCCGGGAGTGAATACTTACTGACTCACTCACGTGAACGTGGTAACTAATTAACTGAAAAGATAAATTTAACCTGTCATTCCCACAATTTAGACAAATTCAACGACACCTTATCTGTTAAAAGCACTGACTACAAGGTTTGCCAAGAAACGATACGTACCTACCTCAAAAAACACCACCACTGAGCGTCATTACTTTCCTCGTTTAGTAAGAGAAGCAATAGAGATCAAGAAACATCCTAGGAACTTCAATAGAGAAGATGGTTTTAAGTTAGCCCAAACGTGGAATCCAGTGGTTAGTTTATGCAAGTCAGAAATAGTGCAAAGTACGGAGCGTAAGGATATTGTCAGTGTTGTGTGTCGTGATATGAAACCTAGAAAAGAAAAACGAACTAGACGTAGGGTAGATAGATTAATCTACCACTAATACTTGTCAACGGTTTCTCCCCTCCACCTCAGTTTCGCCATGACCACGATCCATGCAACTGGGTCGAAATATCGGCAATAAAAAACGCATATCGTGAGTACCCGTTACATAATAAAAATTACTCTCCGCAGTTAAATAAAAAATGCAAAGATTTTACTGACTTATCTTAACTTGGTTTACAAGATAGTATCTTTTACGAAAAACATCGTAAAGAATTTTAACGCCTACCATGCCTGCGTGTAGATTGTATGCCCAAATCGTATTTTATGAGCTGAAGGAGTCCCTTTAATGACGGAGATTATAAATCATTGCTAGGGCCCGCAGGATTCCGGATTCCGTGCGGATAATCCCATTCAACACGCTACGGATTTGTATTAATATGCAAAATAGTTCCGGTTGTGAGTACGGAATTTAGGGATTCTGTTTTATGACAATACTTTTTTACAAAAGCTATAATTCATTCTACATCGTTAGGAGATTCTATAGTAACAATTTTTTTTATATATCTAAAACATTACAACAAATTGTTAAAAATAGTGCGTGCTTATAAGATTTCTATACTTAGAAAATATTGTATGTATTTTAACATAATTATTATAAAAATAATAGCAGCAGTAGTAAAATAGTAGCAGTGATAGCCTAGTGGTTAAGAAACGCGGCCTCTCGATCGAGGGGTCCGAGGTTCAAATCCCAGGCACGCACCTCTGATTTTCAAATTTATGTGCGTATTAGAAATTAATTATCACTTGCTTAAACGGTGAAGGAAAACATCGTGAGGAAACCTGCATACCTGAGAGATTTATAAAAAAAAAAAAATCTTAAGGGTATGTGAAGTCTACCAATACGCACTTGGCCAGCGCGGTGGACTATGGCCTAATCCTTCTCATTCTGAGAGGAGACCCGTGCCCAGCAGTGGGACGGTAATGGGTTGATGATGATGATGATGATTATAAAAATAGAAACTAATTGTATAAAAATATATTTTATTTACCTTACGTCACTTCATCTTAGAATATGTCAAGCTATTTAGTCTTGCCAATAATATCTTTGCATACCTTCGTTAAAAAACATTACCCTCCGCAAATGAAAAATAAACAGAATCTATCATCATCATCATCATGAACCCATTATTGTTTCACTACTGGGCACGGGTCTCCTCTCAGAATGAGAAGGATTAGGCCATAGTCCACCGCGCTGGCCAAGTGCGTATTGGTAGACTTCACATACCTTTCAGATATTTTTTTATAAATCTTTCAGGTATGCAGGTTTCCTCACGATGTTTTCCTTCACCGTTTAAACAAGTGATAACTAATCTCTATTACGCACATAATTTTGAAAAATCAAAGGTGCGTGCCTGGGAATTGAACAATCGGATCCCCCGGATGGAGAGCTCGAGTTTCTTAACCACTAGACTATCACTGCTCTGAAATTGCACTGAAACAAAATCTATACCTATGTTTAAAGCTAAATAGATGCAAATGAATCCCAATTCCAGGATACCTATGAAATATGTACATCTTTATTGCAACAAACTTTAAATATATCTACATTACATTATTTATAAAAAAAAACATATTTACAATAACTATATTATAACTATATTTATGTACATAATAATATATACAAAAAAGGGGAATAAAAACAATAATCACTATAAATAAAACAAACCATCTAAAATTGCCGTGTGAGGCATGGTTCCCAAAACGCTGGCGGCGTTCCCTTGCTGCACTGCTAGGCTCAATCTTTGGGCGAAGTAGCCGCCAGCTCTTTGGTCACCAGAAGCGAGGACAAGTCTGGTCGACATATCTGACATGAATTTCTTCGTGTCAGATGACCATGGACCCATTGTCTCTACTGCAAGCGCCGCAAACAAATAATTATCCAATATATTACTATATTTGCGGCGCTTTAGTATCTGGGCATGGTCGGCTGCAGCCCCAGCGCTCACAGAGGTATTACCAACGTGAGATGGGGCTAGAGTGTCGACACAGGTCGCGTCCCATACCAGGGGTCGTCCGAGACTCCACGGCACCAAAGTGATACCATCGGGTCTCTTGCCATCGTCTCTGAGTAGACCAGAAGGTTCCAGTGTCGCTGGTACAGAAACGGTAGCAAGAGCACGACGAATAAGATCGTTAAGAGTCCCGTGACGATAAAGCCGACCGGCACTCCTGGTACAGGACAAGCCATGCCGACCCAACGTGTCCACCGCCTGCCCACACGGACAAAAGTGAGACTCGCATACCTTGGCACCGAGCCGGAGACCTACAGAAATTCTTAAGGTAACTGGATCCAGCACGGTGCCAATATTACTAGACGGTAGCGCATGTAACCAATAGCCTGACTCGCTTTGGGCAACAGCTAGTAAACGGGCCCTATCGAAGTTATCCGAACATCGTTCAAGAAGGCAGGCAAAAACAGATTTAATTGCTGGCATATCCCAAATGTATTGTTTAGATTTATCATTAATTGAGGTATCTTCAGACGGAAATAAAGCACTCCAGGCCTCCGTAGCCTCCGACATGTACGCTACCCGAACATCATCCATAGAAATGTTTAAGATGTCGGCGATGAGGGTAGTCGTACTATGACAAGAGGCCAGGAAAGCCGGGAGCGCCAAACTTTCCGTCCTGCGGATACCTATGCCACCGAACTTAATCGGAAGAGTTGCCTGCATCCAGGAACGATCATCAAATTGTAAATTTAGAATTTTGGACACACAATTTTTTAATGATAAGTCTAAAATGTGAGTAAACGTAGGAAATTTCCAAATAGGACAACAACGAAGTAAGTACAAGAATTTAGGTGCGAATAGGCAAAGGCGTAAAATGTAGATAGCCATATGCGGTTTTATGTCGAAAAGTCGTTCCGAATTTAATTCAAAGTGTGTCAATTTAGAATTTATAATGGCCAAAAATGCATCTTCAAATATTGGAGCACCTAATAACGTTAAATTTTCTTTATCTACAATAGTTATATTTGGAGATAATAAATTAAATTGTTCGTAAATATGATGACAACTTTCGACTGATAATTTGTCCGAAAAAAAAAATTCACACTTATTAAAATTTAAATTTAAACCAATTTGGTTAAAGCGATCGATTATAAATTGAAGGTCCTCCAATACAGTTGATGCATTTCCTCCCAAAGAACCATCATCAAGGTACCATACATTAAATTTTGAATTTAGTTGTGTAATAATTGGTTGTATTGCCAGACTAAACATAACTGGGCCAAGAGGGTCGCCTTGCTGACATCCCACACAAGATTCAATAACTTTATCGCCAAATAATAATTTTGATGGGGTACCATAACACTGCCACATGTAGTCAAATATTTCAGGCATTTTTTTTTGAATTTCCGCTAGAAGAGGTCCCCTGTCTACCGAATTAAATGCATTTTTTACATCAATTTTAAGAAACACATCGTAGTCATTTTTGTTTAAAAATGTACGAGCAGCGTGTACAGCTGCCTCGCAGCCACCCTTGACTTCGAAGCCAAGCTGCCGAGGCTGAAGCTGCCTGGACAAAAGCTCATTATAATTTCGGCAGCATAACTTGGAAACCAATCGTCGAAGAGTACATCCCACTGCGATAGGTCGAATGCCTCCATCTTTCTTTTTGAGAGCAACGAGGTTGGCTCCATAGATTATAGGTGTTATACTGGAAGGAACCCGTCCTTCTAACATTAAATTAATGAGAGCGGTGAGTTCCTTCAGTAATCCCTTTCCTACTTCACCTAACAAAGGATCCGTAAGGTCTTTGAAGTGTTGAGGTGTTAGGCCATCTAAGCCACCAGCAGATCCGTTGGGAAAAGAACGAATGGCGGTCTTAGTGGCTTCCTCGCTAACTCTCAAAGTTTCACGCTGAGGAATGGACGCTGGGCTAGGTAGCTGCGAGGATGTGTTTGGTATGGGATGTTTATCGCGGAGAGCTCCAAGCGTGTCAGGTGAGTGCGTAGCCATTGTGTCATCAGAAAATAAAAGTTTGACCGCACCTTTGATGTCTCCATCTGAAATGTTATTTTCAATTAATTTTACAATATTGTTTCTAATGGGATCATAATTTATAGAAATGGTGTTATCTGGAATTACGTTTTGAACTGTATTCAATTTTATTAAATTGCATAATGTTGTTTTTGGAGATCTATTATGTAAATGTAAATTTTTATATGCAAATAATAAAAGTTCTTCCCAAGCATTATTATTATTTTCTGATACTACTTTGGCCACGCATTTAGTAAGAGACATGGCCACGGTGGAACGCGCTCCTTTCGGAATCCGTTTAACCAACTTGATGTTGTGTTTGAGGTGTGCGAGTCTCTTATATAATGGTTCGTCATTACGATGCCCACCTGAAGGATTTGTAGTAGCTAAAATAGGATACTGACTAACTACATCTATGCGAGGGATATGGATACGGCTACAATGTATTCTTAGCCCTCGTATACCTTTATAAAGTTTATTATCCGCACAGATGGAGCATCGTAATAAGGAATCATTAGGCATATAATATATAAGAACTAAATTAAAATATATTACACAAAACCATAATTACAAAACAAAATATATAACTTATTTACCTTTGAAAATACATACTAAAACAAATCATAATAATAACTTAAAAATATTTTCTTTGACAAAAAATTAACACGATATGTTGCTTGGAAATGAAGTCGAAATTGCTTGGAAACGAATAACTGATTGGCTGATTGACGGAGAAGCGTTGCTATTGGTTTTCAAGAGGTTGTTTTGCTTTGTTGATTGGCTGGTTTACAGGTTAGGAGCATGGCTATTGGGTTTCAAAATAAACGGTTGCTTGGTAATAAGTGGCGTCTCAACGCGTCCTTAACTACCGTTTTTCAGGTTGCTATGAAAATTAATATTTTGAAAACATGTTTTTCACTGAAACGGAGCACGACCTGCTTCTACCCACAACTGTGTGGGTGCCTTATTACTTAACAAATATAATGAAGAACTTTTTACAGCATTAGCACAAAATAAACTCGATGAATTATTTTAAACAATATGATATTGACACATTACATACATTGACGTTCACCAATATATCTTGTTCTGAAATATTAAATTAAATTTACATGAATTTTGGTTCATATTTTCGTTTCAAATGCATTTTAATTAAGCGTCTTATTCGAAGCTTAAGTAGCGTGATTCCAACTGAAATAAATGCTCGTGTTTATTATTTCTACTTATTACGATTATTTTTATCTTAAAAGATTATACTAACGATTTGGATGATAAGATCGGAACAATCCTTAATAAAAGCCATTATATGGTCACCCTTACCTCACGCCCTTTGCTACGGTACAGTAGGGCCGCACGCAAGTATGCTGTAATGTATGAATTAATTAGTATAACTTTATTACGTAAATAATGAACCCCGATCGAAATATTTCATAGCCGGCATTTTTATATGGCGTTAGTGTTGTTTTAGTAATTGACGAATATTTTACAACAATCTACCTATTTAACGATTACGATTAACAGTAGAGTCAACTTACCCTGATGATACTCCGTTTTAGAGTGAAACACGTGTTGGTGATGGTATGTATGGTGGTATGGTGGTGTATATTTTTTAATTTTTGCATCTGCATCCTTTGTGGGAGGGAGGGTGGTACATACTGCATGGTTTAAAATATATACCAACATACATATTAGCAGCGGATTGTTGCGAAGTAGTTTTAATTCTAAATTAAAAGCATGGATTTCCGCAAAGTAACCCCCGATACAATTAATAATCTACGTATTAATAGTGTACTTAAATAGACGATGACTTGCCATAAAAAATCGGTATAGCGCGATTTTATCTCGCACAGAGAGGGTATTGTATACTTATGACGTCATACAGAAGGTTGCGCCGGCGATACGCATGAAGAATTTATCATTATATGTTTTTAAAATAGTTATTTATTTCGAAGAATGTAGTCTTCTTTCGTTTTTCAGTGGCTTTTTATCATATGACAGTTCGTTCTTTCAATAATGAATGGTCTATTTCATTCGTTCATCAGTGGCATTAACCACATTTGGTCCTTCAAAGCTAAGCAGACTATTTTTTGTTCACCTGTGGCAGTAACCACATTTGGTCCTCAGAAGGATTAGTTGTCTATGTTTTTTAGTCATCAATGGCATTAGTGGCATTCTAGTGGTAAAGAAAATTGGCTTATCATTCTTAGAATCTGTGTCAAAAGTTATGTGCGTATTAGAAATTAATTATCACTTGCTTAAACGGCGAAGGAAAACAACGTAAGGCTTTGCGCACCAAGTTCTCGGAAAAACGTTCTCAAAAGTGATTGAAGTGCACCAATTGGCATTTGGCCAGTGCGTTGGGCTACGACCCTAAATACCTAGGTTTGCCTGACACGGCCCCTGCCTGACTCGATCAATGTCTGACGACAAACGAGGTCTAAAATCCAAATTGTTACAAAGTGATTAAGGTTTGTAATCGTAGTATATGTTACATTAATAGTAGTAACCCTACATTTGTGGGTCTAAAGCCGTTTCAACATAGTTTCAGCACCCATAATCTGGTCTAATCTAAATACGTTAGAACTTAGTTTGATCGTGAGTGTAGTTAGTGAGGGAATTTAGTTTTATCTAAGGATATCTAGATATTATTGGATATCAAAGTTTAGTTTTATCTGTGTATCCGGGCGACGTATTATATGTAAAAATAGGGCAATCGAAAACTATCAGGAATATTAAAAAATACTTCAAGAAATTACAAGGTCCTTTTTAATATTCACCATCATCAACCTATCAATGTCCCAATGCTGGGCACAGGTCTTCTTTCAGAATGAGAAGGATTAGGCCATAGTCCACCGCGCTGGCCAAGTGCGAATATTTGATTTTTTTTTAAGATTTCTCAGGTATGCAGGTTTTCTCACGATGTTTCCTTCGCCGTTAAGCAAGTTATAATTAATTTGTAATACGCACATTTTTTTTTGCATGTATAAAGTACCGAATGACTAATAAGGTACTTTATATTAATTACAATCTAGCCTATTATAAGACTAATGAGTAATTTTACGCTAACTTAAACTGCTAAATAAATAATCATGTAATGAAAGCGGCGTCCTCTGACACTGCACTTCTTTGTCTTATCACATAAAGGAGTAGACACATTGCTCTAGTGTTCTATAATGTTCACTTATCACTATTTCACTAACACTACACTGTGTCATGTCACTAACTCAAATGGTTTAATCCTTTTGAGTCTTCTCACTAGGTCCGTTCTATCGAGGAGCTGGATCGCCTCGATATTGACGTGATGGTGAAGTCTTTTTTGATGACCTTCAGCATAAGTACTAATCACTTTTTTAATACGCACATAACTTTTAAAAATCAGAGGTGCGTGCCTGGGATTTGAACGTCGGACCTCTCGCTCAAGAGACCGAGTTTCTGAACCACTACGCTATCACCGCTTTTTAATAATAAACATCTCATCACACAACTCTTTAAATACGAAACATATGGTACAGAGGTAATAGGTACTTATTCAAAGAAATATATCCTCCAAAGCTAGATGATAAAACCATTTGACAAAATATATATCTTAGTTTTCGATACAGAATCAATAGTCAATGAAGCAAACCCTAAAACTACTCCAGGCAATAACTTAGAGACTAGGTACTATTCTATGAACTTTAAACGACATAGTTTCGGAAACATTTGCTGCTCAACGCCGCTCAGTTCAAGACACCATTCTAACTTAGTCAGTTAGTTTTACTGTCTAGTCAATGACCCGATATCGCAAATAGCTTTAAATTCTATATCTGTTTAAGTGTATCTTATACATCTGTCAACGAAGTTTCGAATCCATCCAAAAGTTTGTGAAAACTTTTTTAGCGGCGTTGTGCACTTTTTGTGATAAATAAAAAATATTAAACTCGAGTCAGGACACGTGGCCTGATCGAAAATTCGTAAAATAGCAAAGCAATCTGCAAAAGTCATAATGTCATCCGGTGTCAGCATAGAATAAAATGTCAATGGGTGTCAGTTTAAATTTTTTATTTATTATTTGTATTTTATTATTCAGGTTAGGTTTCGAAAGTTTTCACGTCTGCGACCCGTTGATTTTTTTTATTACATAGAAGTAGCAGAGTATGCATTACCTGAGGTCGGCCGCAGATGCATGAGGTAGCGGCTACCTCTGAGGACTAAGCTAAAATCCCTTAGAAAAGTATTTTCTTACCATACCCTTTAAACCAGAACACAGCGGCGCTTAACTCTACTGTTATTAGGGAGAAATAGACGTGGATGACATCCTGACTTTTTCAGTTTGCTTAGCCGTCTTACGAATTTTCGATCAGGTCACGTGTCCAACGCCAGAACATTTTTTACCTATCACAAAAAGTGCACAACCGCTAAAGAAGTTTTCACTTCAAAAAACTTTTACCACGAAGGATAAACATAAGGACGAAGACATCATTACAAGTTATTGCTGACTTAATTATCGTACCTTCAAAATTCCTCTCACGCCCACCGCAAAATTAATTCGGCAATTCTGTCACAAAATTCTAATTTACATAATCATCTCCAGTTAAATGAATACTTGGAGCCGCCATGTTGTTTATACATTCAAATATGGCGCTTATTTTCGTAATAACCAGCAAAATTGAGAAGGTACGTTCGGTACTTTTGCATAACCGGTTTTAAGGATAATCTTAAATGGCATATTCTATTTGCGTTTTTCTTTTTATTTATTATATATGAGCTAGAAATTTGGACTAAAGCTACTTAGTATTAACTGTTGCCTATGTCAGGATTCGATTCTTTCTGAAACAAACAAATAATTGCTTCTAACACAAGAAAATAATTAAGCGCGCACTGTGATTTCTCATATTGTGATGTGTTATGGACTATAAGTTTATACCGGGAATTGGACCCTTTTTTTAACGAGGGAGAAACCTTCAAAGGTACCCGATGCCGTAGGAACGACACGTGAGATTCTTACCGAACTTAAGCTCCCCCGGTGGCCTTCCTCAGCGCTGCGTAGAGGACTCCGGGATCTCCAAAGGAACGAGACCGGAGTCCTCTTAGCGCGTTGCCCCGTCGGGTTTCACCCAGGTGATCATGACGCTCGCCATATCGTCTGGTGGGTACGACGGTATGCGACCACACATAATGCCGTCCTTCCCTGGGGTCGCTGACCGAGCGGTTCGAGCTCCTACTCTTGCCACACGCAACCTTACAAGCCCCCTTTTAGTCGCCTCTTACGACAGGCAGGAGATACTGAATCCAAGACTATGTACACACATAGTACTACTATACAAGGCTTACTGATACGCTTTATAATAAAGCCTAACAACAAATAATTAAATTTCAAACCACATCATTAAATTCATGAAACACTATTTATTTTAATTGTATCATCAAAATATTCCTATTTGAGATTATATTACGAACTCCTATTAGCGAAAATTACAAATAAATATGATTACGATAAAATGTTCAAAACTAAAATATTACTGGCGATTTTGCATAAACCATTCATTCGTGTAATGTCGCCGGCGGGCGTATTGATTGGTCGGCGATAACCACGAGTTTTAAGTAATAATTTAAAATTATAAATGGTTTAAAATTTCAATTATTTTTTGTCAAATTTATGTTTTTATATTACGAGTTTATAGAAGTAGCGAGTGAACATTCGGGTTATCATTAAGACAGGATTTTTCGAATATTTCGAGAGATTGATGATTCAGATTCCTTACTTAAGAAAAAAATAATTTGACTGTTCCGCGCCCCTTGTATTCCGAAGTTTCCCGCCGTCTTCTTCAGGTCGTCGGTCCACCTGGTCAATCCATCGGTTGGTCGAGAGGAGCCCTATGTTTTTTTTGCCTAAACGAGGTCGCCAGTCAAGCACCTTTCTTCCCTATCGGTTATCGACCCTACGAGCGATATGGCCAGTCCAATATCACTTCAGCTTGCTTAATTTTGAGAGCTATGTCTGTAAGCTTAGTCATTTTAACACGCTTGTATTAATTTCTAATAGGAACATACCTAATATTTCAAATGAAAGTTGTGTGCTAAGATGTGCAGGACCACACGCAAGAGAACTAAATATACATAATAAGGATTTCGCTGCTATTTCTGATATATAATATAAATATGTCCTTACTCCAATAAATAAATAAAACAAGACAACGACATAAAGAGTTATGTCCAGAACAAATGATTTTTTTTTTTTTTTTTTTTTTCGATTTGTGTAGTTACTGTTTGGTCCTAGCGACCTGTACAGCTTCACCGGGTTTTGGAGGCGAGCTTAAGGCTCAGCCGGGACAAGAAGACTATGGGCTGGAAGGGAGGGATGGCTTTGGTCGCCGTTACCGGTTCCCTCGACCGTCCCCCTTCGCTAGAGGGAGAGAAGGTTGCGGACCCAGCTACTGCCGGAGTCCTGACCATCCACCTCTTGTCATATGGGGATTGCGGCTGACCCAAGGGCACCTCCTGTGAGGTACGGGCCTCGGCTTAGGTCAGTTACGCTAATGTGGGGCACAGGGGAGACACGACCGACCACGCGGGGATACCTTGTGACGGTTGTGCTGTAGCGGGGTCCTCGTCTCCGCCGGCGGGGACGGTATGTGTAAAATCTGTTGTTGTTGAGTGTGTGTGGAGGCTGAGGAGGAGGTTCTCCTTGCCGAGGGGCGTTTTCTGATGTGATCTTATCATCAGGGTAGTCCAGGACATGTTTTGGGCGTCTGTATAGAGCCTTTGCATCCTTATCAGGGATGTAACTGGCCGCCTTGACAACTAGCTGATTCGGGTGGTCGATAGCTGTATCAAAATAGCTTTTTGAAAGCTGCTTCATGTATTGAGCGATGGTGGGCAGCTCAAGATCTCTATGGAGGTCTACATTTCGCACATACCAGGGACACCCCGTGGCCATGCGCAAGAATCGATTTTGAAGCTTTTGATATCTGTCAATGAGTTTTACGTGTGCAAAGACTACACTGGCGTAAGTCATGATGGGTCTAACGCAAGCTTTGTAAAGGGTCACTTTATGACGAAGTGCCATTTTACTTTTCTTGCCTAACATATGGTAGAGTCGCCCTAGTACGAAAGCGGCCCTATTTCGCGTTATTTTGATGTGCTCAGTGAAGTTCAACCTACTGTCTAATGTGACACCTAGGTATTTAGCGGATTTAGCCCATGGGATGGGCTTTCCGAAAAGTGATACTTGCTTAAGTACCTGTTTGGTCTTGTGGGAGCAGTCCCTTTTGGCAGAGAGGTAGTAAGCCCTTCTGGCAAAGTGAACCGCTTGGCTTTTTTCTGGATTTACCTCAATTCTCCATTTCCTAAACCATTCACCTAGGGCGGTGGCTGCGGACTGGAGTTTTGAGGTGACGACTGAGGGTTTTGGGTGGGTGTAATAGAGAGCGGTGTCATCCGCAAACAAGGCTAGTTCCACGTTTGGATGGCGCGGGACATCACTTGTATAAAGTGTGTATAGGAGTGGGGATAAAGCGGAGCCCTGGGGGACTCCGGCTCGTAAGGAGTGAGGGGATGAGCGTGTGCCATCCACTCTGAAGCGGAATCGGCGGTTTGATAAAAAGTCTCGTATGATGGTCACGAGCCTGTCTGGCACTCCCATACGGTAGAGCTTATAAAGCAAGCCTTGGTGCCAGACTTTATCAAACGCCTTTGCTACATCGAAGAAGAGGGCACCTGTGCCTCTGGATCTTTTCCGATTTAACCCTACGAGGATGTGCTCCGTAAGGCGGTGCACCTGCTGTACGCAGGAGTGTTTTGCTCTAAAGCCAAACTGCTCATCCATTAGGAGGTTCTTGGACTGGACGACCGCTCTAAGTCGGTTCAGAAGTAACTTTTCATATATTTTTCCAAACGTGTTCAGAAGGCTTATGGGACGGTAGCTCGAAGGCTCAGTCCTCGGTTTACCGGGTTTGGGGATTCCTATGACATCTGCTTCCTTCCAGGCGTCTGGAAATGTGCAGTTGGATAGGAGGGCATTGAATATTGCCAAAAGAAGTCCTAGCAGGAGTGGGGGAAGGCGTTTAACCACCTTATTTGTAATTCCGTCTGGGCCTGGGGCCTTTTTGACGTGCATGTCTTTTATGACTGCTCGCACTTCGTCTAACGTGACAGGCGATAGTGGGGGATCGATTGGCGGGTGGCCAGAACGAGCCTCGACTTCGGCTTCGACTAGGGCGATGTGCGTTGGGTCTGTCGGTTGAGTACTTGGTGTGCATTGACTCTCTAGACTGTCGGCCAGATGTTCGGCCTTTTCTATATCATCGAACGCTGGTGGTAGGTTCGGTCTGGTCAATGGAGGCATTGACGCTACAGTCTCTGATCGAAGCGATTTCGCCAGTTTCCAGTAGGCCTGGTGAGATGGCGAAATTGCTTCGACCAGGGAACCCCAGTGGTTGTTCCGTATCTCGTTCATGCTTTCCTTTACCTTTCTTTTGTAGAAATTAAGCGTCTTACGGTTCTCGGGAGAAGGGAAATGGTCGTATCTACGTGTGGCAGCGTTTTTAGCTGTAATGAGGGATTTTATCTCGTCCGGGAGTTCAAAGCGCCGATCGTTCGCCACTTTGACTTCTCGTGTCGATTTGTCTGTCGCAGTCCGTATGTGGTTTGTCAGGGAGCTAATAGCTACTTGGGCATCCTGTGTAGTGACAACGTTTTCAGGTAATGTCTGCAAGTCGGTCGAGTCAAGGATTTTGTCGAATTTAGACCAGTCGACGATGCGACTGGTTCTTTGGAGGGGGTTGTGGGCGGTACCTAAGTTGAGTAGGACTGGACGATGGTCTGAGTCCAGCTCATGTAGGACCTCTATGTTCCGCAATTGGAGGGTGACGTTCTTAAGAAGCGTTATATCGAGGACATCTGGGGTATGATTTAACTGTTCCCCTGGGGGGAATCTGGTTGGTGTGAGGGGCGCTACGATTTCAAACTGTAGTATGTCTGTTAGTTTGTCTAGTCGGGAGCCGTTTGTATTTTGGCGTAGTGAGTTCCACCTGGGGTGTTTACAGTTGAGGTCGCCGGCCAGAATGACCGAGTCTCCCATACTGAGTAACAGCCTAAGGTCGGATTCAAGGAGTGTTTTCCCGGGAGGGAGATACACTGAAGCTATAATGATGGATTGATGTCCAGTCATTGCCATGTGACATACGGATGCCTCTATGTTAGTAAGAGCAGGGGGTTCTAATGGGGTACAGTGGAGGGACCGTCTGTGGTAGATCAGAGTACCACCGAGTCTCGACGTTACTCTGTCGTTGCGTATGATGTTGTAATTTGCGATTTTGGGATCGCTTACGCTTGGTTTCAGAAAGGTCTCCTGCACTAGCATTAAATCTATCTGATGGGTTGTTAGGAAGTCACGAACGAGATCGGTCTGGGGTTTGAGGCCATTTGCGTTGAGAACAAATGATCATTTGAGAATATATTTATAGAGGTCATCTATTTTACGAGAGAAACAGGCCATGTTCATCAGAGTCGATCATGGCGGAGTTATAAAATCCATTTTATGTGCCATATGTCGTCGGACAATGGAAGAACGACCAGTATAACTTGACCCCTTTGAACGGGCATAAGATAGCTGACAAAATAGAGCTATTTGTAATAAAACACTTTGTGTCCCATAAACAGCAGTGTTACATGCTGTGTACTGTTTTGAAGGGTTTGGGTAAGGTTTTTTTATAATATAGGAGTAGCAGACGATCATGCAGTCCGCCTGATGGTAAGTGGCTACTGCCGCCCACGTACATCTGTATTCAACCCTAGATAGGGTTAGATATTCCTACCTAAGGTCGGTCGCAGATGCGCCGCTACCCCTGAGGACTAAGTTGGAACGCTTAGAAAAAATATGTCTCCCTTACCAATCCCTTTAAAACAGAACGCAGTTTAACACTGCTGTTATGAGGTAGAAATAGGTGTGGCGGTGGTGCTGCTGGAGTCAAAACACAAAGGGTTCTACCTCCTTCAAAATTTACGAGGTATTCCATCTTAGTTTTAGAGGTAGTAAAACGTCTGTGGCCGGTAGAACCGCCGATAAGTCTTCAAAGGTAGTAGAGCGACAACGGTTCGACGGGGAAGGTACCATCGTTAAAATTATTTGTAGCGTAAAGCAATACTGCGTTTCGATGGAAGAGTGTTGATACCGGGTGACTTATTTATCAGGCGATCTTAAAGTTAAGGAGTGGCCATGCATCTGTCATCGGCTTCAGATAGAACTCCTGTACTAAATTGACTTGATTACGGATCTTTTTGGGCAGTAGAGGTCACTTACGATCAGATGGACTGCATACTCAATGCTCATATACTACTTCAGTTTCGTAAAAGAATACTGGAAGCAACTTCAAAAGTCAAAGCACCGTCGTATCTACCCTTTTGTCAATGAAAACTGCACACTTAATTGACAAAGAAATTGTTTTAACGAACTGTAAACGAACCATTTCTTGTTACGTGACAACTACAAGTTGAAAATAACGAGCAAGTTGCAAATGACTTGAATTGAATGAGTAAAAATTGAACTAGTGAATCATAAAATTACTTAGCACCTGTTGAATACATTTTTCTACAACTTTAAATAAGTATTTTTTGACTAGTTTGAAATTCAGTTTCAACATTAAACCCTCACAAAAAACAAATCAAAGTTAATAAAAAGCTGTAATGAATAGGAAAATCTCTTTTGCCATCGTTTTTATTTTTGTAACTTTCCGTAATATTATTTTAAATGTTGACCAGAATTACTAAAGATTCAGAGACTAAATCTCAGAGATAATTAATTAATGGCCGACCCCTTCATCCCAAGAACAAAACCTTCAATCATATTGATAATTAATAGCAAACGACCCGTTTTAAACGGTTTATTGTTTAATTGGACTCATCAAGAAATCATTAATCGAGGGACAAAGGAAATGTCCGGGAATAATTGAATTAGAAGGAAACTCGAAGGGTTCACGAACAAATTGGTTGGTATTAATTATTTAAAACGGTCTTCCTAACTTGTTTTAGGGATTTCTTGGGTGTTGGGAATTTTGTGTGACTACCGTCAGGAATTTCGAATTACTGACTTTGAGTGTTCCTTTTTTACGCCGAGTCATTAAACGTAAATAACATTAATTGAGATTGAGTGTTTACTTGGTTTAAATTATAATGGAACCAAGGGAATAGACTTGCTGTAACCCCTTTTTAAATCCTTTAACGAACATAACAAAGTCACGGGTTTAACTAGTCTAAATAAAGAAAAAACAGCTTCTCTGCATCTACCCTACACATCTTACTTAGCGTTATTACTTACTTACAATCTTAGTCTTAATCCTGATTTCGAGTTGATTACAGATGTCCATGGGTGGCAAAACCTGACCATCCGTCAGATTGGACACTCGTTTTCTATTATAATTTCTTTAAAAAATATTTGTTGCTTTCTTCTTTACGGAACGTTGAAAATAAAATAACCGTGTTATCATCCAATGTGTTATATTTTTCAAATTTTCGTACAAATTATCCATTACCCGCCTTTGTTGAATAGACTGTAATGTGTGAATGGCCTTTAAATTAGGGTACGGGGAGTTGTGAAATAAATTTGCGGACCGGGAATTTTGAAAATTGACCACCTGTGTCTCATGTCCCATGTGTATTCATTTTCTCATTTTAAGCTCATATTTTTTCTTTTATATAGATGAGTGTAATAACGCTAAGTGTTTTTTTTTTATAATATAGGAGTAGCAGACGAGCATGCAGTCCATCTGATGGTAAGTGGCTACTGCTGCCCATGGACATTTGTAATCAACCCCAGATAGGATTAGATATTCCTACCTAGGGTAGGCCACAGATGCGCCGCTACCCCTGAGGACTAAGCTGGAACGCCTCGGAAAAGTCTGTCTCCCTTACCACACCCCTCAAACCGGAACACAACAGCGCCTAACACTATTGTTATTAGTTAGATATAGGAGTGGCGGTGGTGCTGCCGGAATCGAACGACAAAGGGTTCTACCACCTTCATGCATATGCAAAGCAGCTGTTTGTTTTATTTAGACCAGTTGTAGCCGTGACTATGTCTGGGAATTTTGGAGAGGGAATTTTTATTTAACTACAGAGGTAATTTCTCATAACTTTCTTGCGTAGTTTTAGAGTATTTAATCACATAATTTTCAGGTGACTTTGTATTAGCAAAATTAAGAACAAAAGATTGTTATTACAATTAACCTTTTGTGTAAATGCTTCGTTACTGAAGTAAAGTCAAGTAAAATCTTTAATTGACATTTTTTTCACACAGCGATCAAAGAACGAAGTAATTGCAATATTGCTCGATTCAACACGTTTCAGTGAGCACTGTGAATTGAACTCTTTTACTTTCATCTCTACGTTATGTTTGAACGCTATTATGTCCCTTGTTTCCTTTATTTTTATACCATTGCTAATTCTTTTATCATCACCATTAAGAAAACCCTAAAGAATACTTCACCATGCTGTTTCTCTGTGGAATGTTGCTTCCATGTGAATATGTCACAATATTGCCTCTTAAAATTGCTGTCTGTTTGTAATTTACCCATATAAATTGATCTCTGCTTAATATCAAGTTGAGAGTCAGGACCTCAGGTTGTAAATTTTGTTATATATCCTGCTCTCCTCATCATAGCGAAATAAAATGTATACCAGTTTTTAAGTCTGAATTTAAGCTCTCAAATTGAAAGCTTTAATTAAAGTTGGTCCTGTACGCTCCGACTAAAAACAAGAACTTTATAGATAGAAGATAGTTCTTTTACCTGTGAAAAACGCTTCATCGACTCAACATTTGGTGTAAAACAAAAGAAACTCTTCTTTAAAGTTACCACTTTAAGTTACAAAGCGTTCCTGGGAAGCGACACTCGAGTTGATTACGCCCGAGTCTGTTCTCCGCGCAGTAAGGTTAAAAGAGCGGAATTATAGTTTAAGGCAGTCTCATACCATTTATTCATGTCTTACTACTGGTAATTAATATTATCTGTTACTGCTACTGCCTTTTCTGTTACTGCTGTCATCGAGTATGATATTATTAGTCGACTGCGGAGAGAAATGTTTTTCAAGCGTTTGTATATATGTCTCGATCTTGGCAATCCTTGTAGCTCAAACAGCTTGACAGGTTTTAACATTTGACCTGTCATTGCATTCTACTAAATTGCGAGAGTAACATACAGTTTATTTTAATCTCGTGTCACAATGTTAGTACCGTACTCCTCCGCCACGTCCTTACCGGTTTATTTTTAAATACCTTTTTTTTATCATAAATATCTAGTTAGTCTGTTTATTAATTTTTCTATGCATCTGTTCTATCAGAGCATTGAACAGTGTATATATAAGCTTTTTTAATATAATTGGCGTAAAACAAAATAAACCCTTATTTAAGTTCCCCACTTCTAGTGACAAAGCGTTCTTGGGAAACGACACTCGAGTTGATTACGCCCGAGTCTGTTCTCCGCGCAGTGAGGTTAAAAGAGCGGAATTATATTTTCAAGATAGTCTCACACTATTTCTATATTTTTACTAGTATTTGTTAATACTCTAATTCGATTCATTTAAATTGTGAGAGTAACATAGGCAAATTTTTCAAGTAGACGAATTTATTGTTTTTGAAATATTTTTTTACTTAGTCTGCCTATTTGTTCACTTCTCGATGTCTTTCATGTAATGTAATTGACCAGTCTAAATTTACTCCTGCTTAATACCGTTTAATGTAAAAAGAAAATAACTCAGGATCGCTTTGTCACTAACAAAGCGTTCCTGCGAAACGACACTCGAGTTGATTACGCCCGAGTCTGTTCTCCGCGCACTAAAGTTAAAGGAGTGGAATTATAGTTTCAAGGCAGTCTCACACTATTTCTTCATAGTTTTACTAATAGTCGTTAATAATATCATTCATTGCCTGTTACTACTTTCATTGATTATTCTATTATTACCCGACATTAAAGGGTGATTTAAAGGGTGATGTATTTGAGCGTATTTAGCTATATCTCTTTCTTTGATAAGCCCTGGAGCCCAAGCGGATTGACGGATTTAACATAAGTATGAGCTGTTGTTAATATCGTCTTAATTTTAAAAGTAACGTAGGCAACGTTTTAAAGTACTCGGGTTTTTGTTTTTATAATATTTTTTTAACTATTTGTTAATTTCTCTGTGCTTTTGTCATAATAATTACGGTATCTAATATACTTAATCAGTCTAAATTGACCCCTGATTAATATAGTTTGGTGTAAAACGAAGAAAATTCTTTAAAGTTACCACGTCTAGTGACAAAGCGTTCCTGGGAAACGACACTCGAGTTGATTACGCCCGAGTCTGTTCTCCGCGCAGTGAAGTTAAAAGAGCGGAATTATAGTTTCAAGACAGTTCACTCTTTTTCACCTAACGTCTCTAGCACATCGTAAATTGCTTGCTTTCTTAGAATTAGATCTAGTTTTTCCTTGGTTTATTTAGTGTGACCATTTTCACGTTTTATTAAAGTGGAAATTGCTTTAGACACGCTAGAAATCATTTAATAATACAAATATCATATGTTAAAATGATTTTTAACATTTTTGTATTCTTCCCAGAAAATTCTTTGAGAATTGCTTCACCATCTTGGGGCGACATATATTATTACAGCTAAATCTAAGCTGCATTGTCATCCAAACCAAACGTATATATAAATTTTGGCCAATCAGTTAACTGGTTTAAATAACAATATTTATTTAACATACATACAAACTAGAAAAAAGCTAAATAAAAGCTTCTAATAAAGTTATGAATAGTTTGTAGTCCAATTGTTACATTGTTCACTCGAGCATACCACCGTTCTGATTATCATCAGCCAATCAGCGGCCGCTGTCCCAACGTCATTACATGGATGGATAGGCTTATGCTAATGTAGTCCATTTCGATGTCCACTTCAATTGGGAATAACATTATTTTGTACTGAATTTCGTTATATTTAGTCTAATGTCATTGAAATTAGCAAGATTATAACAGAGAAACATAGAAAATAAAAAAAAGAAGTGACGTAGTTGACGTCACTTCTTCAATTTAGACGAATCCAACGATACCTCATCAAAAATGTGAAATGAACTTCCTCGTGAGGTATTCCCTGAGCGCTATGACGTGGGGCTCTTCAAGAAGGGTGCAAAAAGAACAATTTACACACTAGACGCGGGTGCAACTAGTTTCTAATAAGTGAGATGTCTTCGAGAAATGAGTTCTTGAAATACAAATCTCGAACCATCATCACATAACCCTGAATTACATACATCTGTCCTCTGTCCACTATTTAAAAGATTTACGAACTACCTAGACTGTTAATAAGATTTAGGAATAGAAAATTACAAGCAACGGACTGTTATGCGCAATTTCAATTGAGTTCTGTAAAAAAAATAATGCCACTATATCCCAATTGAAATCTTTTAAACAAAAAATTGGCCAAGTGCGAATCGAGCTCCCATATGAAGAATTCCGTAACACCATACAAAAATTAACGGTTCATTTTATTTTAAACATGATATACGTTTAGTTATAGTAGGAGCTATAAAGCTGTACAATATACATTTATTATGAATTTAAAGTATATAATATTAAAATTCGATAGATAAACCGAAAAATATAATTACTTGTGCTCTACTCCCATTTCCTTTTTTACGATTATTTTATTTTAGCGGCTGTAATAACACACATTTTGTAAAAAAATCAAGTACTCGTATCTATCTATTACGGGAGACAAAGTTCTACGACAGACTAACAGCGAAAGCATAGTAATAGAGGTTTTTACCCTTTAAGTACGGAACCCTAAAAACTACGAGCTACGAAACAATTTCCACGGATAATCCCGAAAATGTTTCGTACTATACATCAAGCAATATAACGTAGTCGATAAAAATAATCCACACTCGCTCGTAAACTTCCCAGAACAAAGATACGCGTAAAATTAGCCGTAACATAAATTAGACTCGCCTAGTGAATAAAACAGGCCCGAGTTAAGCCTAGTTCACACTGAACCAAGAAAAACTGTAAATGTATTGCGAAAAAAATGTTCAGATGTTTTAAATGCTTTGTTTTTAATGATTTATCAAAAAAATCTTTTACGGATTTATTTTAGTGACATCAATTAGACTCGGGTAGTGAATAAAACAGGCCCGAGTTAAGCGTAGTTCACACTGAACTACGAAAAACTGTAAATGTATTCCGAAAAACAATGTTCAGATGTTTTAAATGATTTATTAAATAACCTTGTATGGATTTGTTTTTAGCCGTTATATAAATTAGGCTCGTCTAATGATAAAACAGGCCCGAGTTAAGTGTAATTCACACTGAATTACGAAAAACTGTAAATGTCTTAGGAAAAACAATGTTTAGATGTTTTTAATGCTTTGTTTTTAATGATTTATTAAAAAAAACTTTTACGGATTTATTTTTAGCCGTAACATAAATTAGGCTCGTCTAGTGAATAAAACAGGCCCGAGTTAAGTGTAGTTCACACTGAACTATACTACGAAAAACTGAAATGTATTGAGAAAAACAATGTGCAGAGGTTTTCAACGCTTTATTAAAAAATCTTTTACGGATTTAGTTTTAGCCGTGGCATAAATTAGACTCGCCTAGTGAATAAAACAGGCCCGAGTTAAGTGTAGTTCACACTGAACTATACTACGAAATTGTAAATGAATTGCGAAAAACAATGTTCGGATGTTTTTAATGGTTGATTTAACACTTGTACGGATTTATAAGATGATATTTGCATTGGTGAACTGGTTTGAGTAGGGGGTAGTGCATGTGTTCGTGAATCCCTTTGTAGTTCTATTACGGAGGCACCACCGCAGCTTTTGATGGTGGTAGAACCCTCTGTGGATCAACGCCGGCGTAGACATACTTTTCCGAGGTTTTAAGGGATAATTACCTAAAGCGTTCAAACTAAGTCCTCGTATGTAGCAACGCATCTGTAGACGGCTTTAGGTAGAACCCCTTTACTATATGGATTTGTTACAGATAGGGTTAGCTACGAGAATATAATGTAGAAGAACCCTAAAAATGATTATTGAAAGTATTTCCCCTAAGGGATCTAAATAGGGGATGAAAGCTTGTAAATGCATATTCTTATAAATAGTTCAATCGCTGTAGTGACTATTTCGTCTTATTTTCGTCGAAAACATGACATAAAATTACTATATACTAAAATTACTATATAATTAAATGACTTATCTCAATTTAAATTAATAAATTAATTACATACTTAACTTAAAATAATATTTTGCATCGAATAAAAATTGTAAATTCTTTTAAAATACTATTTATTTAATTAATGTTAATAATTTAATGATATATATTTTTTTTGTTATAATTTTTTGTATGGAATTATTGAATAAAGCTTTATTATTATTATTATTATACATAAAATAAAATAACATTAAACAGAACTGAAATAAGGTATCGTTCATATTGAGATAAGTTTGGGTTTTATTATTGTCAACTAATGTCAAATTCTCTTTCGTTCTGTCCTTCTGTCGTTACTATTTTACTAATCTCATATTATATAGACATAACGTACATACAACAAGACGATTCTAGCAGCATCTAGAGACTTTTCAAATACAAAAATGCAAACATTTTCAAATTGTTTTTTCAAACATTGTCATAGTATACTCGTCGCCAAAAACTTTTCCTAATATCCATAATGCATTTATAAATTCATTTTGGTACTCATGTTTTAAGCACAGTGAAATCCAATTTAATTATATCTGTGTTTTCAAATGTCACACCAAACTTTGCTTGTTACATAAGTTAAAATGAATTTTCATTAAAATTTTCCGTTTCACGGCGACACGAGTCTCGCAAACTATTGTTTTGTAGGTGTAGTTGTAGTTTTGTAGTCGTCAACCTATTATTGTCTTACGCGGGTGTCCTCTTACAATTATAGGAGGCCAGAGGTCACCGCACTCATCACATCACACACCATTGAAAAGCTTTTTTCTAAGAAACCTCAGGCGTTGAGATTTCCTCGCGATTTTTCTTTCACCGTAATAGAAATTTCTAATATACACATAACTTTGAAAATCAGAAGTGTGTCCCTGGGATGCAAACCTTAAACCCCTACTGACCCCTACTGAGACGCTGAAATTCAACCATTAAATTATTTCTAGTTAGTGGTAAAACACTTTAATTTGGAATATTCGCAACTCCATATGTGGTTGGTTGGTCCCGCGTTGGGCGCCACATCTGTTATATGACCGCCCAAACCGCATACTGGGCTAGGATTACTGTATACGGGTGTCTAAAATAGAGCAGTTAAATCTGTAATCTACACTAAAATTATAAAGAGGAAAACTTTGTTTGTTTGTTTCGTTGTAACGAATAGGCTCAAAAACTACTGGACCGATTTTAAAAATTCTTTCACCATTCAAAAGCTACATTATTTACGAGTAAAATAGGCTATATTTTTATATGAAATATATTTGATAAATAGATTTTGAGGCGGTACACAGTTTGCCGGGTCAGCTAGTAAGTAATATAGTTGTACGCAATATTATTTAATAAAATTGAGGTATGTAAATCTTTATAAGATATTGTACAGGAAAAAATTTTTTTTGATTGATTTAAAATACAGAAAGAAAAGTGAAGAAAATTTAAAAGGGCTGTTTTAAGACAATGTCGATAGAGACGCAATCTAAATGTAAATACAATATAAGTAAAGACGAAAACAAGAAAAAAAGATATATACACCTCACACGCATATACATTCATGAAGTAATTGTAAGGTCAATGAAAAAAATAATTTCGGTGGAAAATAAAAAAAAGCAACACAGCGGTGTATATCTTGTTATAACATTATAAAAGACGTAAAAGAAATGCCACTTTTAATTACAATAAATATTGAAAAAAGGTTATTATTAAGTCCAAAACACGTATAAAACAAAGTCATCGCTCCTAGTTTAAAACATTCCACTTACACTAAACCTAGTTACGGTTTTACAATAGATCTAATCATTTCGTTATAATATGTAAATTGTTGGCTTACTTGCCAATTACGGGCGCTAATGGCTAAATTGGTACGTTGAAATTGCATCCGAAAGTAGAATTATAATTGATTCTACTTAAAATTATAATTAGGTTTCGTAACTAGCATATGCCTACGGCGTCCTGTGCTTTCTCTGAAAAACGATTATTAATAATTCCGTTGATTTCTTCCTCTTGATTATTAATTCCTTTGATTTTGACTGGACGGATTTTAACGTATGAAGTTTCGTTGAATTTGTCTAAATTATGGGAGTGACATAAGCTACATTACTTTCCTTTTAAGTAAATATTTTTAAACTTACGGTTTTTAAGTATAATTACTGGTTATAATAATATTTGGTTTTTGATGTATAATAATATTTGTTTCAGTTTAGCACGCTCACACGCCAATCGTTACTTTTTTAATAGTTATTGTGAATAAACCCTTATATACGTGACACGTGAACAATCCGCGCAGTATTTTGCTGGACAGACACATAAACTTTTTTTTGCGTTGAAAAATCTTCACCCCGAGGCGAACATACGAGTCGTCCCGAATACACGCCACACACATTCTTAACTACATTACCTCGCGGATAACAAACAACTATCCTACCAAGCGTCATATACGCAACACGTCCAAATTACATCTATTCGTCTGTTCTTGGAGAATACGTAAACAACGGGTGTTGCATGGTAATTGTAAACAGACCCTTATATACGAGATAAACAATGGATTACAAGGCCGCTTATATTTGTGCTACTTAAAATAAATGCCAATAGTTATTTAGACAACAAATTTGAATTCAAACAATACCAAGTAAAGATCTCTGTTCTATTTTAACTTCGATATGGTTTTCGTTTGATCTGTCTATTTTGGGGTGTTCACCGCTTGGATGTGATTTATTATGACCTAGATTCTACGCACCACATCAACACTTTGCGTTCTTAATGTTTTTTTTTAAATTTACATAGGACCCCGGGAAATTTTGAGAACTTGTGATCGATCAAGACTTCAATACTTTTCCTCTTACCACAAAAATCTGGAGGCACGGCAGTGCCTCCGCCAAGTCGAGCCAAAAGAAGCGCCACGGCCGTACCATCCTTTTCCCGAAGCAATTCGGCCCATTTTTGACCCCCTGTAACTTCGTAAAATATTCTGCAATAATAGTAACCTGTGACATACAGGTGACATAGTAACGTCAAAATACGCACATACAAATACGAATACACAAATACCTAAAAAAAAATCTAAATTCATCATTTAGTCTGACCGGGGTTCGAACCTGGAGCTCTGTGCACCTCACACCAATATGTTGACCGCTTCGCCACGTGGGTCATCAATGTATTAATAAACAAGAACTTTAAAGTTTAGCTATAAAACCATTTAAGGATCAAATTTAGGACTTGCATAATGCCTCTAAGAATAAGAAGATCCCTATGGAACTTCCCAACTTTGGACACACTCCGCTGGCAGATTGCCTGTCCCCAAAATTGCCTATTTATTCAACCCTCATTATTTCCCGTTACAGCAATATAAATCCTAGTTGCCTATCATTTGTAGATAAGTTTCAAATTAATGGCAAAAGTTCAGCAAGTAAAGGAATAAACGAAAGAAAATGGGTCATTCATAAAATTGATGGTATTTTCTGGATATTGTGGCGTCTGCTGAGTGCTACAGTTTAGCTTAATGTGCTTGTATTACTTAAAATTTGTAATTATAAAGTTTAACATACGAGTTAAATTATATCTCTTACCCATAGTAATCTATTAGCAAAGATTTCTCACTTCTAACAAGAACACTTGACCAATTTTGACAATTGAAATTGTCTCTGTCATCTATTTTCGTGTTTGAAAAATATAAAAAAGGTAGTTTTAAGATCATTTACGAATTAAACGATGTTTCTCCGCACTTTTCTTTGAGATCGTGATTTTGCACCACTTAACTGCGCATATCGGCGTTATTCCGCGTAAATTACACCATGACAGCCATTAAATGACTGACAGAATGGTCAGCCGTTTAAGCCATTTAATGAGTTCCTTCAATTATAAGGCGGTGAGATATCTATACTTGTCTATGCTCTTACCAAAAGTACTCGATTGATTAACTCACAACGTACAATTACTTGTACAACATCGGCTAATTGTTGTTTAAAAGCTAGTTATAATCTAGTGGTTGAAATGGCCTCTCAATCGAGGAGTCCGACGTTCGGATACCAGGCACCTCTGATTTTTCAATTTCTTTTTCATCTTTTCAATTTTACTTCATCGTTAAAAAAAATAACGATAAAGGAAAACTACGCGAAAAAACCTGTAAAACGTTTTCAAAAGTATGTAATGTCTACCAATTCTCACTTGGCCAGCACGGTGGACTATGGCCATTTCCTTATCATAAGAGAAGACCCGTGCCCAGTAAAGGGACAATAGGAAATGATGATGATGTTAAAATAAAATTGTCTGTAACTATTTACAACATTCTTAAACAGTTTCTTGGCTTCTTGCAATTGTATAATCCTCGAGTACCCGTCTACATCGTTCAACGCAGACTTGCCACAACTTCAATATAGCCTGTTGATATTGCAATAGTTTGCAGCCACAGCGTTCGATATCTAGATTGCAGTGTTTCACAAAAACGGATAGCAAGCAACAAGAGAGGTATGCAATATTGCCGGGCTATTCGCAGTAAGATTTCCACCACTGTAATGTTTATTGCCATGCCATTATTAAGTTTCTTTTGAGCATTAGAAAGCCATAAGAATTCTATTAGCTCTAATTTCTAATTAATAAGATTATAGTAGATTTAAAGTTGGTTTGACTCCGGCAGCACTACCTCCACACGTATTTCTGTCTCATCACAGCAGTAATAAGCGCTGCTGTGTTCCGGTTAAAGAGTGTGGTAAGGGAGACATACTTTTCCGAAGTGTTCCAGCTTAATCTTCAGGGATAGCGGCGCATCTATGGCCGACCTCAGGTAGGAATATCTACTCCTATCTGGGATTGATAATAGATATCCACTTATCATCAGGTGGACTGCATTCTCGTCTTTTACTCCTGTGTTATATAAAAAACAGATTGTCGTAAAAAGTCATGGAGTTGATGCCTATAGATTTGTCAAAATTAATTAATTTATTACAGTTTAATAATAATATTACGAATTATTTAATTCTTAATTAATTATTATAGTGAAAGCAAAACATTGGTAGACGTAATGGTTAAATGTTGGAGGCACTACCGCCCTATAGTTTTTGTCTTAGAACAGCAGTGTTAAACGCTTTTATATTCTGGTTTGAAGGATGTTTTTAAGGGAGACATTGTAATTTATTTATTTATTTATTTATTTATTAAAGGTTCACCAACGTAGTATACACTTATATAAATTACATTGCAAAAGTTAGAAAAATAAGTCGTGTACCCACAATTATAGGTGAACACGGCATTTACAGAATAGACGCTCTAGTAGATTTAAATATAATGATAATAAGACTACAATTTACATTTAATACAAGATAAGAATAGTCTCCTTGTATAATCCCAGGCGTCCTAACTTAGACTTCAGGGATAGCAGCTTATTCCATCTGGATTTGATCACATATACCCATGGGTGGCAGTAGCTACTTACTCGTATCTCCTAGTGGACTGTATGCTTGTTTGCTTCTTTCATATTATTAAAGATAGTTACTTACTCAATTCACTCACTCTCACTTACCTTACTCAAGACGTGTCTGAAACTCTAATCTTAGACAGTTGTAATAAACCTATCCTACCTATCTACAACATAATTCTACTACAACTAATTTCCTTGGCGCCAATTTTTAATCATTGTGGAACCGCACAGAGATTTTCTTATTGTATGCAATCTATTTAAGGCTATTTTCTTCAGAACTCATTTAAAATTTACAGTCACTTCGAAACATTTATTAAACAACTTACTACAAAATTTTATTTTATTTGTCTCACCGTCAAGGTGGCCATTTTAATATCTTATTGATGCTCCGCTTTCAAAAAAAAATCTTCTCTATCCTATTGGATATATTTTATTCATAACAATTTTATTAAATAAAATCGTAACAAAATAATCCATAATTCTTATTTTGGTTTTAAATATTATAAATTTAACTAAATTATTACAAAATATTTTAGAAAACGGTAGAAGTTTCACGTTTGCCTGCGAACGAACTGCAGCCACGCCTATTTCCGTTTAAAAAAAACAAAAATGTTTTTTCTTCAAAATTTCCGTTTTTATTATTGGTAATTAAAGCATCCAAATAGGTTTTAAAGGTCTTACCATCTGCAGCGTCAACACCGCCACACCAATTTTTGCTTTATAACAGCATGGTCAGTTTCGCAAAGGTCATTTTAAAATTAAATTAGACACCCATAAAGTAATATATCGCTACAAACCCTTTAATATAATTATATTCTACAAATTGACAACCCTAGTTATACAACAGGGATTTGAAATATCTAGAATATAAGAACATAAGATGCAATTATACAGAGAAATATCGAATCTAAAAGCATTTCTTTCTATTCTTGTCAACTTGTATAAATTTATTTTATAAAAGTTAACAACCCTAGTTATACAACAGGGCTGTGAACTATCAAGAATTTATTCGGTACGAAAACTTTACGATACATTCGATGCGACGCCGATTTTATTATTTGGCACCCATTTGCCGTTACATGATGTAAATTCTACGTGTAGAACATAAAACTTTATGGTTTTGTATTAGATATTAATCAGTTCGAGGATTGGTGTCTTTTTGAGTGTTTCTATGTGAGATTTTATTTTAAAGATCACATTTACGCAACACAATATTTAAACTCCATGTGGTGTGTTTTAAGTTATTTTTATGAATATTATTTCATTCATTATATTATATTATGTAGGCATAAACTTATCACAATTTTAGTATTTAATGATTATAGACAACTTAGTAAACCAAGCCAATTCGAAGCAATTTCAAAAATAGATGACAAAAACAAAACGATTCAAGCGTTCCAAATTAGACCTCATAGCTAACAACTCCTCTGTCTGACCTCCTTTTCGCAATGTATTATACGAGTAGATGTCCATTAACTGCAGTGCCCACTTCAAATGAACTGCAAGCCCATATTCTACTTCTCCAAGAAAATAAAGATACTTCTTAGGAAAATTCCTGTCTATTATAGATATTTCATTCTCCCAAGTCATAATACAACTGACGTATTTATTGGAACTCGCGAAACTTTTCTCGCGCCATCTCCAAATATTAAATGTCATTCCGGAAACGACGCGAAAACAATCTCTTAAATATAACCTCCTTTGTTCGCGCCTTCTGTATTCGTATTATTTCGTATTGAATGTCTGTAATATTTTGAGGATACTGTTTTGTATATTATAAGTTGTATTCTTTTGTAGTTGTTGAGTTTAGTTTTCAGACTTTACTTATCTGTGTAAAAATTTAATAATAAAGAATTTGATTAATTAAAACTCTATCGAATTCGTCTTGTTTTGTCGTCTATTTTAAAAATTGCTTCGAATTGGCTTTGCTAACTAAATTGTCTAGAATCATTAGAATTGTAAATTTAAAAATTATTATTTTCGTAGTAATTTATCAATACTATGAGAAGCTTATCTATCTGTATATTATTTCTATTTTAAAAGTCGTTTCACCAAAAATAACGTCTTTTTAACGTCGATTTACCGAATGAAAAAAAAACATTTAAAATTTTAATGGCACTTTGAATTTAATTTCATATTTCTTTGGTTTTTCAATTGAATGTTAATAATGTCTTTAGTTAAATGGTTAGATGAGTAAATTACATAGATTGATCACTCCTAACAAGAAGGTGTTACCAGTTTTGAGAATTGAAATTGTTGCGTAAACAAAGTCTCGCCACGTCTCTGTTCTAAAATGTCCCTAAAATGTTTAAAACACTTATTTCTTTATTAGGTAAATAACTTATAACAATTGTCAAGAATTCAAACAATAAATAATAAAATCATCCTTGTGTAGCTTCATTCAATTTTGTTAGTTAGTTGTTTGTAGTTAGTTAGTTTGCTTAGTTTTTGATTTTCAAGAACTTTCAGTTTGACCCTCGTAAATTAGACTTTTCATAATAAAATCTCAACTAACAAAACTCAAACAACCAATCCTAGAATTGATTAATATCTAATACAAAACCATAAAGTTTTATGTTCTACCCGTAGAATTTACATCATGTAACGGCAAATGGGTGCCAAATAATAAAATCGGCGTCGCATCGAACGTATCGTAAAGTTTTCGTACCGAATAAATTCTTGATAGTTCACAGCCCTGTTGTATAACTAGGGTTGTCAACTTGTATAAAATAAATTTATTAGAGGATTTATAGTGATATGTGACTTTTGTAATATGAGTGTGCGAACGCAAATAAGTGTGTCTATAATTTGAAAAGTGAATTTTATGAAGCTATGCTTATTTTCAGAATAGGAAAAATGCTTTTAGATTTGATGTTTCTCTGTATAATTGCATCTTATGTTCTTATATTTTAGATATTTCACAGCCCTGTTGTGTAACTGGGGTTGTCACCTTGTATAACATGATTATATTAAAGGGTTTATAGCGATATATGACTTTATGGGTATGTCTAATTTAATTTTAAAATGACCTTTGTGAAACTATATTTATTTTGAGTATAGATATTGTCTTTAGGTTTGTCTGTTGATATGTGCATTGATTGTGCGTAAGCTCATCGTAATCTGTCTGTACAGATTAATCTTTCATTCTAAAATATGTTATTATTAGAACTAGAATGATTATACCAGTTTAACTCAAACACGCCTTTTTTGCTACTTTTATTGTTTGTTATTTTAAATCTTCCGTGGGAAATAAATAAATAATTAATGCTTTCTACACTAATTGTCCCATTCAAGGATCTTGGTCGTGGCTTCATTGAACACACAAAGACTTCCATGAATACACAAACACACAGATCATTCAGATATTTGTCTAGCCGAGAATCAAACACGGATCCCTGTGCCTGTCAGACTAGTACCACGGTTATATTGGCCAATAAAACGCGTTAAAAATTTATGACATCATAAATAGAAATGCAACGTAGAAACCATTTAAACGACCAACAACTTTGAGTTATGCTATCACAAACATAAATACGATAAAATCTACTTCAAAATAGTACAAATTGAAAATTGAAAAACCGTCCATATCTAATTCAAAAGGGTCATAAAATGTTTTATGTCTATTCGTGCATGTTACGACAAATAGGTGCCAAATAATAAAATTGACGTGTCGTAAAGTTTTCGTACCGGTAAAAATTTTGATAGTTGACAGCCCTATTATAAGATTAGGGTTGTCACAATGGTTATTTATGAGTATATAAAATGATTTGCACATTTATATAGAATGCACCTCTGATAAAATGAGTACAAATAACACTATGATTCATAGCTTTCTTTAAAATTGCCGGACCTTTATAAACCCTTTTTCACCCTTTGAGTGCTAATATTTAAGCAGCCTTTCTTCGTCTTCTTCTTAAAAGCAACTCCTGTGATGTGAAATTTCACCTTTCTTACTCCAAGGGCTTAGGTTGAGCGTTGACGAGTCAGTCAGGACTAATTTTTTATATATATGTCGGAGTGGTCACCTGTGACGTAATCCAATGGTACTCCAGAACACAAGCTATACTTCTAGCACTTGGTGGAGCTTCGACAGAGTTTCGGTGCAGCGGTCATATGGAGCCAACGCATACAGAGCGCATTGGAAGGTAACGAGTAAAGTTGACTCGCGCGCGCCGAGGATCTGTCTCCGTTTCTCTCTCCGTTTTGATAGTGTCCATTTAGGTGTAGTTCGATTAATTAGAGTATTCTCAGTAAATATAATGATTTAGGGACTATGTAAAGTATTACCAATGATTGAGTTAAGATACATAAGTTAGTGATGTGAATATCTGAGATTGTATACCTGTATCATAATCATCCTGACAAATAAGAAGTGACAAAGATGTCAGTTTGGAAATACATTAAATTCAACTAATTCGGCCATATTGTTCCGACATCAAAAAAAAATAAAAAAAACATCAAAAGAATTATTTACGTCTCAACAATGTTTTTCCTTATATATAAAGTTATTGAACATATATAAATAAAATAGATAGATATAGATACATACATTTAATATATAAATAATATCCTGCCCCTTTAATAACTGAGAGTACCGCTATACTACACTGTCACAAAATATGTTTAAATATCAAAATATGGCGAACAAACGAGAAACTCTAGCTCCAATGGGCTTAAACATAATTTTGCATATGAAATGGCGACGTGTTCACTTCTCTTCACATTATTCAAAACAGTTTACGGCTTTTCCACCAGACCAGAGCGATATGTGAGGTTGCTAAGCGGTTTTATTAATATAGAAGTAGCAAACGAGTATGCATCACCTGATGGTAAGTGGTTACCTCCGCCTATGGACATCTGTGATCAACTCCTGATAAGATTAGATTCCTACCTGAAGTTGGTCCAGTAGCTGACTAAGCTCATCGGGGCGCCCGGAACGGTAATGAGGACCGAAATCTAAGAAGTTGATAAAATTGTACAAAGTCTTACTTAGTTTACCTGTCTAGTCAAGCCGTCAAGCCGTTTGACCTACCTACTAAAAATGAGAATGAACATTCATACCTACATAATGCACGAAAAAAAATACCTTCTGTATTCGAATAAGAAATAAAAATGAAGCAGTCCCATATGTAAAGAAACACTTGAATAGCTTAGCTACCTCACACATCTCTAGTGGAAATGCACCCTTATATTGACGTTTAAGGCACGATGCTGTTTTGTTGGTCTTTGTAGGTATAAGATTTAAGAGTAAACTGAGTCTGATGGTCTAATCTCGACATTTATATAATTTTAAAGATGGTGGAACTAATATGGTTCACACTTATATCTACCGTTTTTTATATAATATAGGAGTAGCAGACGAGCAAGCAGTCCACCTGATAGTATGTGGTTTCTGCCGCCCATGGATATCTATAATCAACTCCAGATAGGATTAGATTTTTACCTGAGGTCGACCACAGATGCGCCGCTAAACCTGAGGACGAAGCTGGAATGTTTCGGAAAAGTATATATCCCATACGATATCCCTCAAACCATAACACAGCAGTGCTCAATACTGCTGTTATTAGGTAGAAATAGATGTGGCGGTGGTGCCGCCGGAGTCGAACCACAAAGAGTTCTACCACCGTAAAACAGTTTTTCCCTTCAGTAGGAAGGTATGGATGCTGGCTAATTTACACATGAGGCCACCTTACTTCTTTGGTGGTGGTTGGTAGCAACGCACCTTTCATCGACTTTAGAGAGAAACTGTTCCTTAGGAAGTTAGTCGCAGATGTCCTTGAGGTAATGACTTATAATCAGGTGAACCATTACTACTCGAATTATAAAAATATTAAATGTAAATACAAGCCTAAGTACTTACAAAAATTCAAAGGACAGGCATACAGAGCTATATTACACATTGAAAATAATTTATAAACTTTATAAAGAGAAACGGTGACATTTTATAAAATTAACAGACTTGAAGCCCTTAGCCGAGTTACTAATAAGCTCTTGTTTTAAATCATTTCCAGTTTAATATTCAGTTTAATCTGAATAACTCTAGAGCTGTTATGTTTGCTCCACGAATGGTGAATGGTGAATGGGGTGAATGAAACATGTTTGGAAAATTTTCAATGTAAACTTGTTTTATTTATGTTTGATGTTTTTGGGACTTTTGGCTCGAATAACCACAATTTTACAGCTGTAATATAAATACTTTTGATGTGAAACATCTATAGCCGCACGTAAAACCGATTTCTGGCGTGGCGACGCATGCCGTGGCGCCACGCTATACGATGGTATATATATATACAGTCTATATGCAGTAGTGTGTACGGTGTGGCGACGCGTCGCCATGCGGATCGTAATATTTTATTTTATCATTATGACATATTTAGTTCCTATCACAATATGTTCTTTTCTGCATATTACTTTAACAAAATAATGTCGATGTTTCACATCTGCCAGGCGTCCCGTGACGGCTCACATTTTTTTTTGGTAATATTTCTATAGACGGACCGGATTATTTTATAATAGCTGTACTTTAGGTAGAATTTTATTGTTTATAGAGTGAAAAGGCAAAGGACACAAGTCACAATTTAGTAATCCGGGTTGATTATGTCCTGTTATGGTCATGGTTAAGGTTATGGTTATGTATGGGTTGAGTATGTTTAAGTATTTAACACGCTTTTATTAGCTTGGGTTGTATGTATGTATGTATGTAGGTATGTATGTAAGTAACAAGTAACGGAATTTTTGAACCCGATTTCTATCCACTTTGAACGTTCAGTTTAATTCAGAAATTTGAATAATTATCAAAAACCGATGACTGTACACGATTATAATAATTTTGTACGATTGTCCTTATCAACATGCTCAGGATTAACGATTTTCGAGGCGAGATTGTTCGAGCGACTTAGAGAAAGTTCATCGCAAGTTACTAGATTGCAAATAATTATTGCTTTTTAGCTTCAATAACTGTTATAACGTGATTTTTAGTTTTGAAAATTATAATGTTACTTCCCTATAACTCAAATTCTGAAACACATCGTTAATGCGCTCTTGTAGAATGATTTTTAGCATTCCGTACTCAAAGGTTAAAACGAAACCCTCCGCTGTAAATATTATAATTGTGGAAAAAGTGTGGGGCGCTTTTCGAACCTGATAAATGGAGGGGTGCTCGATTTTTATCATAAAAGCGTGTTTTTTAGTTTTTTGAACTATATTTTTTAATAATTTAAAAGTAACGAGTATGTAGTCCATCTAATGGACTAGTGGCCACTGCTACTTTAAATCTTCGCCCCCACAAACTACGTTTAAGGACTAAGTTTAAGACTTACCCACGTGACCAAGCGGTCACCATACTGGTCTGACGCGCTCTGGGTTCCCGGTTTGATTCCCGGTCAGAAATATCTAGATAATGAATTTAGGTAAGGTTAAAAAAGGTTCGGTTGGTTTTCTGTTCTGGGTCTGGGTGTTCGTGTATTCGTCTATGTGTGTGTCCATGACACCCACTACACGAATCATAGTGTGGGGCTGTGAGTGTAGAAAAGTTTTTTTAAGTTGCAACACCTCGTGTGCGTGCCTCACCACACCCTCCAAACATTGTAAAGGTTTTAATAAAGATTTCCGTATATTTTCCCTCCCTGTTCACTCTGATATTTGGGTCAGATATCAATATGGAAGGCAAATACACACAGTCACGATGGTAGTACAGAGTAGCTTTATGTAGAGGCAACTAATAATTTTAGTTTTACAATGTTTCAATGCCAATGAAGAATAATGACAATTTTAAATCACAGTTTTGGGCTCAAACTAAACTTTAAAGGTTATTCTACCAAAGATGTGTGTAGCTAATTATGGATGTGTGTAAAATTTAGTAAAATAGAATCAATTAATGAGTTTGATTCATATCCATATACCGCATCCACACGCTTGCCAAACAACAACAGAGCGTTACAAAATCAAACGTGTGTGTTATATATTGGCCTTAACCAACAATAAGCATTCTCCTTAAACAAAATTATTACGAAGAAGTCATCCGATCCTGCACTGCCGCCGTGCCGTGGGAACGCTGACTCCGCACCACCGCTCCGTTTCCATCACATAGTCCCGAAGGTGGGAATTTACTGTGGGCGCTAACATTGCCCCAGCAAGTCACTTAGGATAGTTAGTTATAATTTAGGTTAGATTTAATCCAAAAATTGCAATATTCGGTTTTGATTAAATACATAATATATATAAGTAATTCGGTCTTTCTGTATCCTGGCTGCTGCATCCCGACGCAAAACATAACTTGTGGATAAGTACTGGAGTAGATTGTGTACCAATTTATACCAAACAAATTAAGCCAAATATAGGTTAGTTTGGATTTGGACTTTGCAGCACCGCACAGCGATGAAATTTACTTTATCAGTTTTGAAGAATATGGTAAGGCAGGAGAACTCTTGGACCTCAGGGGCAATAATTCGCCTGTAATCCACATTAAAGTCCATCCTATCCGACTTCCAAACCGACCTATAAATTATATTATAAATATTTATTGTACGTCAATCCATAACAACACTGCTCCATGAAAATATATTCAAGAAGCTAGCAGCGTTATCTCACTGAATAATAAATATTTTATAAAATAAAGTATACGCCTCTGTTTGTTCCCTACTCTGTATGTTCCCAAGGAGTGTTAGCATATTTAATTTAAACCTACCCGAAATAACGTTTCTATTGGCAACCTACGTGAATGTTCATTATTTTCTCAGAAATGGCTAGTGTGTTTGATGAGTAAATACAGGAGAATTCACAGGAATTTAGTCCCTTTCATAGTGTAAATAGGTATCTGTAGGCAACAATGAGATTGGATTTCTGACGTCATAGGTGCTTTGTTATGTAAAGACTAAGTTGCTTCATGTAAACGTTGGTCAAAGACTTCTGGCTCCTTTGAGCATACGCTTGAAATGCTTTAAACTCAAAGCCCTATACCAGGTTTCCGTAGCAAGCGTGTTATGGTACAACATAGTGCAGGTTATAACAGACCCTTTTTTTCTTAACGAGGGGGAAACCCTCAAATGGTACCCGCCGACGTGGGAGCGACGCCGGGTTATGTGGGATTTTTACCGCACTAACCCCCCTAAGTGGCCGTCCTCAGCTCTTGGTGGAGAACTCCGGGATCTTGGACGGACAGCAATCGGACGAACTCCAAGCGCGATGCCCCGATCGGGCTCTGCCCTGGGAGAGCAGTTTTCGCTCCTCCCACAGCATTTAGTGTTCACGACGGTATGCGACCACATATACCGCCGTCCTTCCCGGGTCTTTTGATAATGATACAAAAGTTTTATTTTCAGAACTGCTGAAACAAGTAACAATGTTTATTCTGTTGTAACGTAACTCAGTTGTGATGTAGTCGCACAAGTTTGTCCCAGATAATATGTCGGAGTCTTGTTGAGTACGCGAGAAGATCGACGTCTTAAGAATTCTTTTTGTTTCGAATCCTTTTGTTGGATATTTGATGCAAGGACTTCGAGTATTTTGATAGAATTTGGTTACGTTATGTCCTAGGCACGGGTTAATCTGTTCAATACAGAGTAACTGAGGAAAGTACGTACAGGTTTTTTACCACGATATTGTAAAACCGTCCCATATATTACCTGGCAAGATGGGGAGTAGTGGACGTATTCAAAACATTTAACTTCAGGGTACAAATCTAAATTCATACTTTTGATATTTCTCTGATATTTCTCATTTTCATACTTAGATATTTCTTTGGCGGGGAATCGAACCCAGAAACCTCTGCGCGGTTAACGTTCTGCCGTGCGGTTCATCATAAGTCACTTAGTGTTTTTGTTGACCACCGGTTAACTCAGTGTCAGAAGTCGAAACTCAGTGCTAGACCAGTATAGACATTGTCACAACTCTCTGAAACTAGTTTTGAACTGGTCTTATTAAGCTTGCTAGCAGGTGACCGACGATCTTACATGTAAATCTATCACTTACTAGATGTACCCTAAAATATTCTATTAGAATATTCCGTCCAATGTCAGGAAAATTAATCAGTTGTTGTACATGCAAGTATTTAAGACTGTCTTTGGTCTCATTAAGCTCGTTTGATGGAACAGGTCACCTACCTACTAGATATACCTTGAAATACTCCACTAGAATATTCCATCAAATCTCGGGAAAATTAATTCATTACTATACGGACAAGCAGACAAGTACTCGTTTTCTTTAAAACTGACTTTGGACTGATCAATGTAACAGGTAAATCTGTCAGCTACATCCAGATGTACCGTAAATCATTCCCCTCAGAATTCCGTCCAATCTTGAGAAACTTAGTAACAAACTAATACAGAATTATCCAATCCTCTAATCTCAAGAAAATTTATCAGTTAGGTACTGTACAGGCAAGCGCCTTAAAACTGACTTTGGACTGGTCGACGTAACAGGTAAATCTATCAGCCACATCCAGATGTACCGTAAATCATTCCTCTCAGAATACCGTCCAATCTCGGGAAATAAATCAGTCACAGCTGTACGGGCGAGTATATCTTATTCTAACAATGTGACAACTTTGCTAACTTTGTTCAACTTCGAATCCCTAGGAAAAACTTTGGAGACGTAAATAAAGAGGGTTGTGCCCTTAGATGTAAACGCATAAATTATATTGTAAAGACAAAGAGTCTGTGATTACGGTTATTAACTTGTGTTTATTTTTGTAAAATTTAAGTATCAAATTTGTTTGTATATGTATATTGTAAGTTAGAAATAATTTGTACATATTTTAGCTATAATGATAATACTTAACTAAGTAAATAAATTTTATAAAAATAAAAGTCAAAATATATATATAATTTGAAAAAATAAGTAGCAAATGAGCATGATGATCGAGATGATGAATTGTCATGGATAGCTTTAATAAACTCGATTAATAACAGGGGTTTTAGAAGTAGTCGACCACAGATATGAAGGTAGTGGAACCCTTTGTTGTCCGGCGGCACCACCGCCACACCTATTTCTGCCTAATAACAGCAGTGAGACGTGCTGTGCCAGTGCTGTGTTCTGGTTTGAAGGGTGTGGTGAGGGATACATACTTTTCCGAGGCGTTCCAACTTAGTCCTCAGGGGTAGCGGTGCATCTTTGGCCGACTTCAGGTAAGAATATCTAATCCTAAATGCGCTTGATTATAGATGTCCATGGGCGTGGGCGTAGGCATTACAGAAGTCCGTGGGCGGCGGTAGCCACTTACCATCAGGTGGACTGCATGCTCATCTGCTACTCCTATATTGTTTTTTTTTAATCTATAGAAGGTAATGACCACTTGCTGGTTTGTTACTATAATTCCAAAAGGAGAAAATAACGAAACTGCTTCAAGAATTTCTTCTTTGAACTAATCTTGTGAATCGGTAAACTGATTTCACGGTACTTTCACGCTGAAATAGAGTAGACGTGGAGCAAAAGTATGTAATCTCGGAAAAAATGGAGCGAGAATAAGTTAAGTGCTATTAGATGAAGATTTCTCAGAAAAATACACGTTAGGTAGAAGCTTTCTTAATCAATTTGGAGAAAGTTTGTTCAGAGTGTCGATGTTACGTTTTAAGTATCAAATTAAATGATTTTAAATATTTTCATTAATTAATATTACTTGAATGATCTCACATGACAACGAATTTGAAACAGTTTCGGCGAAAGGATGCTACCGTCTAGATAACTTTATTTCCATTTTCAAGACATATGTATTTAAATTGTCGACGTCACTTTAGCAGTAACATTACTTATATTAGAACATTCTCAGTGCAAGAAAAACATCCTCAAATAGAAGCTTTTTAATCAATTTGTCAACATTTTCTTACAACTGTGGTGAGTACTTTTTTCGAGCCATACGCCATACGAGTATATATCGTCATTAGAAAGGCTAAAATTCTAACACTCATAGGGATCGCTTTGCGTGTTAGACTTTTAGCCTTTCCAATAACGACATGTATTCTTTAGCATGCCATACAGCTCAGACTTAGTTTTTTTGTATGTATGATGTATCTATCTACGTGTGTCTCGTTCTTTAGCATGACAGCCTCAACAGCTTGACAAATTGTACCATATGTCATAATTTGGGCTTCGTCTAAATTATGGGCATACTTTTAAACGGTTGTTTTTTGTTTCTATAAGAACACTAGTTGAAAACGTTAATGTCAAGCTTTAAGTCTAACATTACACATTTTATTATACGAGTAAAACAATTCGTCTCTCAGTAAAGGCTAAATTGCAGAGAACAGCGACGTCAGTGTTCTATTACTTGACGTACGTAATTTGTTACCCGGACAGATGGACGGCCCCTACTCCGGTACGTCACACACTGACGTGCCGGTAAATTTACCGTGTAACTTCTACTAGTACTACTATTGCGATATTTATACTTATAACTAAAATTTTGAAAGTAGAACCTTCTGTTGTTCGACTTCGGCGATACCACCACCACACCTATTTCTGCCTTATAACAGCAGTGTTAAGCGCTGCTATGTTCTGGTTTGAAGGGTAAGTATGGGCTGTATGGGCGACATACTTTTCCGAGGCATTCCAGCTGCTTAAAAATATAGCATATATGGATTTTTTATATTCTACCTCTATGGAGATAATACAGGTTTATTTGAAAGTGCACCAATTGAGAAGCAAGTTATATGAAACTTAATATTTGGTTTCCTGATAGGAAATTATGAAAACCTGGTTTTAGTAATATCAACCCCCGATTCGTCATGCTTCAAAGTTCGTGGTATATAAATGTGAAACTTTTAATACGTACATACAATATGTACCTTAATGTTTATAAGGTCCATGTTATATTATCTGACGTAAGTAATTTTGTACCGGACAGGAAGAGGACAGCTTTTATTGCGCTGTCACACATTGACATTCTTTATAATACTTCCGATGAATTTCCTTTAGAATAAATAATAAAAATACTCTGGGAATATGTTTTTACTTACAAGTGTTTCTCTGTTTCATTATAAATGAAGTTTGTTTTTGTTTTCTATGAGTGAAACCTGTATTCTCTATTCATAATATGTCAAACAGAAAGATATTATCATCATCAACCCATTATCGTCCCACTGCTGGGCACGGGTCTCCTCTCATAATAAGATGGATTAGACCATAGTCCACCGCGCTGGCCAAGTGCGTATTGGTAGACTTCATATACATTTGAGTTTTATTTTTAATACATTTCTTAGGTATGCAGATTTCCTTACTATGTTTTCCTTCACCGTTTAGCAAATGATAATTAATTTCTAATGCGCACATAATTTTGAAAAATCAGAGGTCGGATTGGGATCGAACCTCGGACTCGGATTTTCATCGTCATTGTCATCGAAACGTAATGCGTATGCATATCAGCTCCATTAGTTAGGGTTAACTGATTTAAAATTAATTGTAAAATTTAATCCTCAAATACCAACTAACATACACATTGTATAAAAATTGTAAAAGTGGTGGCTTCCCTGTTTGTATCACAATATCCTTGCCTTTTCTCAACTATACTTGAATCTTTTAGACTTGCTTTTGAATATTCCTTTGTCTGCAGTTGAGATTTTGTTTTATAATATTGTACAATAGTAAGAGCCGTGTGTTCCTACTTCAGTCAGGTAGAGGTTGTGTTTTTCATATTTTTGAGGATGCATTTTATCTGATATGTCTGTGTAGATAGTTTATTTTTTATAATATTGGAGTAGCTGACGAAACGACACCTGCTACAGATACAGATCAGCTACAGATGCCCCGTTACCTCTGTGACTAAGATGGAATTACAAGGCAAAGAATATGTCCCTTATCACACCCTTCAAACCAGAACACAGTACTTTACACTGTTATGAGACACAAATAGGTAAGTAACAAAAGCTTGTAAAAAGTTGCTTACATGTTCGTTTTAGTGTCTTTCTTTCCTTAGCTAGACTTGAACCTTTTAGATTTGGTTTTGAACAATCCTTATTCCGTCGTTAAAATTTGACAATAGTAAGAGCCGTGTGTTACTTCAGCAGTTGAGAGTCAGATAACTCTGCCCTCGGGATAGTTACGTGACTCGCGACAGTCGTGACCGCTTTGTGTCTAACTCAGTTTATTTATTGTGTGCGCTTTTGAAATATGCACTGGACTGTGAAAAGCTGTAGTACAGTCAGGTGCAGAAATTGTGTTTTTATTTCTTATATTGTACGTAGTTAATCGGATATGAGCTGTTAAAAATCAAAAGTGGTTTAAATTTAAAATGGCACCATGAAAATGGTTGGAAAGGTTAAGAATTATATAAATAACGAGAAAAATAAATTTAACTTGATCTGAGGTATGAGGGTGAAAGGATTACGGAAACTTTTAGGAGCGTAAATGTTCACTAGCGAAACAAGACTTCTTTTAAAAAAAGGTAAAAAGGAAATTTATATTTAAATTTCCTATCTATTCCAATTTTCAGTGCTGTATTCTTTTTCCTACAAAATATGTACTCTAGTCTACGTTGCTGTGCTTTTGTAATTGTCACTCATTCTCGCGTAATTGAAAATAGGTAAAGAATTCTACATGAAATTAGTCACATATCGATAGCTACTTTTAAGAACTAATTTGGAACGCCCTATTTAAACGTCCTAAAAAACGCATATCGTGAGTACCCGTTACATAATAAAATGTCTCAATTCCGCTATAATTTTAGTCTAAAATCATATATCGCCTTATTTAAATCCGTAAGTAGTCGTATGAAACTCATAAAAACTGGTCGTGGTTCTCCAACAAAGATTTTATTAGATGTTCAGTCACGACTTTACCGTAGAAATGAGTAGAACATCGGAAAGAGTCGTAAAAGTCGGAAATAACAACAGAAATACGCGACAAGCCGGGTGCCTTTTTAAAGCCGTAAATAAGGCTATTATTTTATTTTAATGCATAAAAAATTAAAAATGCAAGGTACCTTGAAATATATTTTGTTAAAATTCTACGCGTGACCGTAGTTTCTTGACAATATTTTTCTAGACTTGCAAAAATATTTTCGGTATGGATATTAGCAACTTTTTTACTCAACCCCAGATAGGATAAGTCCTATCTGAGGTCGAACTTAAATTTATTGGTAACCATTAAAACTTAGTTGAATTAATTGCATAGGCATCTTTTTTAACATCTTCCAAACTAGAACAACAGCATTTAACACTTCTGTTGTTAGTCAGAAATAGACGTGACAGTGGCACCTTTCAAAATAAAATGTAAAAGAGTATATACCTTTGAATGAATAATGGAAAACGGTTTAAATGCCGAAAATTATCACGTAATATAATAACGCCTCAAATTTAAAACCCTTTTTCAAAACAAAATTTAGCTTAATTTTAACATTTAATTAATTTAACACTTCAAAATAAACATTCACAAATTTTCACGCGCGACTGTACCTCCACGAGCAGTATTTTTCTAAAACATGCAAATATATTTTTTGGTTACAAAAGCGAAGCGTTGTTTGTATAACAATATGACTTCTGATTTTACTGTTTTTAGTGGAAAGGAAGTCGCTGGCAAACTGTTATTTTTCTATGTAGCTGTACTCGTATATTGAAGATGAAATCTGTCAGAGAATTATTATAAAAACAAAACAAGATTTAAAAATATAGTCTATGGTACTCCCACCATTAAGGACACCTCATATGTTAAAATCTATTAAGCAGTTTTGACAATTGAGCCTGCCAAAGAATGATACATACGTACATAGGGTAATATCTGGTCGAGTAAAAAATACATATTACTATTTAATATTGAAGGTGGCAGAACTCTTTGTGGTTCGACTCCGGCGGCACCACCACCACACCTATTTCTGCCTCATAGCAGCAGTGTTAAACGCTGCTATGTTTTGGATTAAAGGGTGCGGTAAGAGAGACATACTTTTCCGAAGGATTCCAGTTTAGTCCTCAAAATTAGGGACGCATCTTTGTCCGACTACAGGTAGGAATATCTAATCCTATTTGGGGTTGATTACAGATGTCCATGGGCGGCAGTAGCCACTGACCTTCAGGTGGACTGCATGCTCGTCTGCTACTCCTGTATTATAAAAAAACACATAATTAAAAAATGGTAGGCTTCTGTCACATCGGCATCTTTAATATACGGAGACATACTTTTCAGAGGCATTCCAGTTTAGTTCTCAAAGGTAGCGGCGCACTTGTGGCTGACCTCAGGTAGGAATCCAATCTTAGCTGTGGTTGATTACACATATCCGTGGGTGGCAGTAGCCACTTACCATCAGGTGGACGGCATGCTCGTCTGCTACTCCTATATTAAATTCCTATATCCTATATTAAAAAAAATATATATTACCTGAGACTTGTCACAGATGTATTGCTGCCCCTTAGCAGAGTTGGAACGCCTGAGATAAGTATGATGTCACATCACAGAAATTCAATCGATCGTAGCTTACTCGCTAACGGTGAAACAATTAGGTTAAACCGGAAACATAATTGTTTTATTACTACAACTCAGTTCATAATTTACGATAATGCGGATTTTATTGTGCTTTCATACTTTTTAATCTGAGTCCTCGTAATAAATTTAAATGTATGTAATTGCAATTTTACTGGGAAATTTGCTTTTAAATTTACATTTTGCGAAATCTGTTTTTGATTATTATAATTACATGTAATTATTAAGTCAAGCCTAAGTAAGGGCTTGTTGTACTTAGTAATATGATCATTGGCTTATATATGACTTATAAAAGTTAATTTACTGGACAATACGTACAAATTCAATTTTTTATTTAAATAAATATTAATTAATTTATCATAGTCGTAGAATGAGGTTGTCATTTTCAAAATGCGAAAAATTAACACACACACAGACTCAAAAAGTGTCAAAGCTTTTATAATCCGACATTCGAAAGAGGAAACTTGTGGAAATGAAAAGATCTGAGAATCTCAGAAAGAGAAACCACAGATAAGATTAAAATCATATCTGAGGAAACCGCTACCCTGATGACTGGGGTAAAATGGATAAGTAGGTCACCCTTGCCACACCGTTCAACCCAGAATACAGGAATGCTTAACACTGCTATTAGGCAGGAAACTTAGTGGCGCTGTTGCCTCCAGTTGAACCACAAAGGGTTTTACCCATAAGTTTCAGTTTCTTTAGGATGCTTCCATACCGAATACATAAGTCATTGTAAAATAGCCCACTACAGGGCTTGGGTCATATTTTACAATGAGAAAGATCTCAGGCGGCTCATGCAGATCTTATGCGAAGGAGTGTGTTTTAAAGCTTCAACCAATAAATAATTCATAACACTTTCCACTCTTGTAGACTCAGACTAAAATTCCTTATACCGTTCGTGCCATGACCACAAGACAACTACTTTGGCGTATGCTTAGAAGGTGGTTAAACCCTTTGTGGTTCGACTCCGGTGGCACCACCGCCACACCTATTTCCATCTCATAACAGCAGTGTTAAGTGCTACTGTGTTCTGGTTTGGAGGGTTTGGTAAGGTCATACTATGCTATCTGGGGCTGATTACAGATGTCGATGGACGGCAGTAGCCACTTGCCATCAGGTGGACTGCGTGCTCGTCTGCTACTCCTATATTATATAAATAAATGTTTATGCATGGTGTATACGTCGCCGTCAGCACATTACTGTCCCACTGCTGGGCATGGGTCTCCTCTCAGATTAAGAAGAATTAGGCCAGAATCCACCGCGCTGGCCAAATTCGTATTGGTAGACTTCACACACCTGTGAGATTATTTTTAAAGATCTCTCAAGTATGCAGATTTGTTGCGTATCCCTTCACCGTTAAAGCAAGTACTAATTAATCTAAAGATTAATTACTAATTAAATTATTTATGTGCATATTAGAATATGCACATCAATAAAAAATCAGACGCGTGTTATTCGAACCTTGGAACCCTCCATTTTTCAATTAATCTCTAATACGCGCATAACTGACAAATGAGAGATGCGTGTTAATCAAACCTCGGTCCCCTCGATTTCATCCACTAAGCTATTACACCCTTTATCCAAAATTCGACACGAGTCATTGCAAAATAGATGCGGCACTCGTAAAACCGAAACACGTACGAACATAAAACCAACATGTTTTATGTTAGATGTTTTACAGATGTAACGGCTTAGTAGAATTCTCAACACCTGTCGTCCTCTGATTGATATTTGTTTTTCTGGACTGCGGAGAGTAATGTTTTTCGACTGAATGTTTGTGTCATCTGAAAAGAAAAAAAAGTTTTCAAAGGTATGTGAAGTCTACCAATACGCACGCTAGAGCGGTGGACTATGGCCTAATCGTTTCCATTCTGAGAGGAGACCCGTGCCCAGCAGTGGGACAGTAATAGGTTGTTGATGATGTTTGTCTCATTCTTTGGCATGCCCTGCAGTTTACACAGCTTGATGCATTATAATATATAAGTATCGTTTGATTCGTCTAATAAAAGCAATGCCATAGGCTATATAGGCAGTCAGATTTTTGTTTTTATAATAATTATCTAGTTAAGATTGAAGTGGCAAACAAGTCTGCAGTCCACATTATAAGTTCGTGGTTACTGCGCCCAAAAGTATCAATACCAACTCAATAAACGTAAAACTTAAGCCCTTAGAACTGAAATGGTTTCAACTTCTTGCGTTTCATGTCCAGACCAGTACCTCTAATTTATCGAAGTCAGATAATTGGTTTTAGGAAATTAATTATCACTACTAAAACAATCAAAATTTTGTAGTTTCAAACTGCAAGTGGAAAATGGCATGTTGGCAATATGTTTTATTAGCTCTTTGTTGACAATGGCGGATGGAGACTCTTCAAAAGATACCCGGTACTGTGAGAGCAACAAAAGTTTTTTGTGACTTCGGCACGGTACGGTTTGGCCTCCCGTTCGTGTCCAGAACCCTATTTTAAAAAAAGGTATTAAAGAAACGCTTTGTCTTTCTAATCCAGCAATGGGACAGCAGTGGGTATACGATAACGCAATAAACCGCCAAAACAGTGACATGACACAAATAAAAAACAGATTTTGATTTAAAACTCACATAAATCAAAAGTGAAAAGACATAAACAACATATTTTATGGTTCCGCGTGTGTAATGCGTTTTGGACGCGTTTTGAGCACCTGCCCCCACGATTTATATTTTGTTACCTGTCACTCGGTGTCCATTTTTTTATTTTTGTACCTGTCATTGGCATTTTAGAATCGATCGAGTGATTGTATATCCAAATAGTGATTGGATACGTTAAATATCACGTACATGTATATTTTATTTGACGACCCGCGTGGCGGAGCGATCGCCATATCCGTCTGACCCGCTGAGGGTCCCGGGCTCGATTGCCGGCCACAGACATCTAAATGATGAATTTAGATTTCTGTTTCTGGGTCTGGGTGTTTGTGTATTTGTCTTTGTGTGTGTCCATGGCACCTACGACACAGGGAATCCTAGTGCGGGGGCTGTGAGTGTAGATAGCGTTTTTTTTTATTATATTTCTGTCTAATAACAGCAGTGTTAAGTGTTTCCGTGTTCTGGTTTGAACGGTGTGGTAAGGGAGACATACTTTTCGTTCGGGAGACGTTCCAGCTTGGTCCTCAAGCGTAGCGGCAGAACTGTAGTCGACCTCAGGTAGAAACATCTAATCCTATCTAAAAAGGTGGCAACGGAGCATACAGTCTACCTAATTCGAAGGTAGTAGAACCCTTTGTGGTTCGACTTCGGCGGCACCACCGCTACACCTATTTCCGCTTATAACAGCAGTGTTAAGCGCTGCTGTGTTCCGTTTTGAAGGGTGTGGTAAGGGAGACATACTTTTCCGAGGCGTTCCAGCTTGGTCCTCAAGGGTAGCGGCGCATCTGGGGTTGATTACAGATGTCCATGGGCGGCAGTAGCCACTTACCATCAGGTGGACAGCATGCTCGTCTGCTACTCCTATACTATAAAAAAAACCTGAACCGAGGCGTTCCAATTTATTTGGCGTAAGAATGCATTTGTTGCCAACCTCAGATAGAAATCCAGTCCTATCCGGCATATTACAGATGTCCGTGGGTAGTAGTGGTCACTTACTATCAAACGTATTGCGTATTTTTTTTTTTTTATAATACAACAGTAGCAGACGAGCATGCAGTCCACCTGATGATAAGTGGCTACTGCCGCCCATGGACATCTGTAATCAACCCCAGATAGGATTAGATATTCCTACCTGAGGTCGGCCACAGATGCGCTGCTACCCCTGAAGACTAAGCTGGAACGCCTCGGAAAAGTATATATCCCTTACGACATCCCTCAAACCAGAACATAGCAGTGCTCAATACTGCTGTTATTAGGTAGAAATAGATGTGGCGGTGGTGCCGCCGGAGTCGAACCACAAAGGGTTCTACCACCGCAATATTTGTCGTCAACCCATTATATCAATGAATGAAATAGCTTATGTGTGTGTAATGCACAACGAATAAATAAATCTATCGTTGCACACAAATACCTATAAATTCAGTAATACCACCAATACAATAAATCCCCCATACATTAACCAAACATACTAAACGTCAGTTATCCCCTCTCTAAACAGACTAAAAAAATAAAACATAAAACGAGTTGGAGATAAAAACAGAGAGTTCTCATAAATTCAAGTGGACTTTGTTTTGCACGTCTGACGCACATCCTATACAAACAGTACAGATTATAAATGTTGAGTTTTTTTATCATAGATTAGTAAAGATATTATAATAAGTTCTTTTTTTGAATTCTTGACAAATAAAAACATTTTTAGAGAAAATTTACGAATAAATAACTAATACTGCGTAATTTACATAATAAATAAATAGTTATTTCAAATATTTTAGGGACATTTTAGCACGGAGACGTGGCAACACTTTTTTACGCAACTATTTCAATTCTCAAAACTGGGTACATTTTCTTGTTAGGAGTGAGTAATCTTTACTAATCTATTTTTTTTGTATTAGAGTCAAGGACGACTAGATTAGTAGCAGATATTATATCTTGAATCACTTTATCATTATATTCGTTTATGTGTTCAAAATATCGTACTTGCGTAGTGTGACAAGTGAGCATCCTTAATCGAGGCGTTTCCATGACCTTAGTGGTCCCTTAAATAGTGGTAGAACCCTTTGTGGTTTGACTCCGGCAGCACCACTGCCACACCTATATCTGCCTCATAACAGCAGTGTTAGGCGCTGCTGTGTTCCGGTTTGAAGGGTGTGGTAAGGGAGCCATACTTTTCCGAGGCGTTCCAACTTAGTCCTCAGGGGTAGCTGCGTATCTGTGGCTGACCTCAGGTAGGAATATAATCCCATCTGGGATTGACAGATGTCCATGGCGGCAGTAGCCTTACCATCAGGTGGACTGCATGCTCGTCTGCTACTCTTATATTATAAAAAAAAGTTTGCTTACGTCACACCTAATCTTGACACCAACCTTAAGCCACATATGGTATTCTGTATTATCTGTTCCTCTGCCCCTATTTTATCTGTGGCAAGAAATAACAGACGGCGCGGTGTCGTAATGAAAAATGCGTACATTTTCTTTTCCCCATTCGCAACGTTACATGTTTATTTCGAACCCATTCTGGGCGGAATTGTGTTGTTTATACAACTACTCATATGTTACTGATATGTCAGAGGTCAACATCCTTGATATATTAATTCCGACTAATATACAGCGTAAAACAGATAGTAATAATAAGAGTATATATATATTTTGTTGGATAACGGCGTAAACAGCGTGTCCAATAAGAGCAGTGAGCACCGACTTCAGAAATATGTACTAAACCAACATTTATTTCAATATTTTTTTACTTTATAGTGACACAGAAGTCGGTTGTATTATTTGTTAAAAAAAAACACCCATTAGTAATAACATACTGATTTTTATATGAATATACATACAATAAATAAAATACCAAATGAAATAAAAACTTACAAACGCACTAGTCGCCCCTACGATATTTGAAAGTTCCCCTCAATTTCTCTGGTCTGCCATCCTCGGACCCTGATTTTTTTATAATGGACATATCTTCTTTCCAACAAAAAAAACATCAAAATCGGTTCATAAATGACGAAGTTAACCCCGAAGTTAACCCCGAACCGTCTCAAAGCTACTGGGTTAAGCGCTGCTATATACTACAATATTTTAAGGGAAATTGGGAAAAAACGACTTTATACAAGGCGTTTCAACGTAGTCCTTAGGTATAGCAAACTGTCTGCGGCCGATTTCAAGTAGAACTGTAATCCTATCTGGGATTGATTATTACTTACAGATGTCCATGGCAGTGGTCACTTACTATATGATGGACTGCAAATCAGCAACTTTTATTGTATAAAAAATGAAGTATTTTTAAACCCAAATCCTGAAAAACCTATTCATTCTACAAGCACCATAAAATAAAGAATCCTGAAAAAAAGACGCGTTATATTAAACACTTATTCAGCTGAAAGATTTACGCACCTCACACTACGAGTACATATATCTAAAACAAATGCCTTAGATCTCTATGTTCTTAAAGGATTGAGTCCGCAGTACTCCGCAGGGTAGGCCCTGAAATATTCGGGGCACAGAATTAGACTTTTCACTGTAACCTTTATAAATGATAGCCACTTACCAAGTTGGGGGTTTTAGTCGCTTAGAACTAAGTGGGAATAGTTTATGGTTTGTCTATGGTTCTGTTTGTTGAGAATTGTTGAGTACTATAAATTTAAAAAAAAAACGTTTTCAAAGGTACAATTCTATAAAATAAACATCATGTTTATTTACAAATAAACATCAATTATTATATATTTGATGTTTATTTGTAAATAAACATGATGTTTATTTTATAGAATTGTACCTTTGAAAACGTTTTTTTTTAAATTTCTCAGGTATGCAAGTTTCCTCACGAAGGTTTCCTTCACCGTTTAAGCAAGTGATAATTAATTTCTAATATGCACTTTGAAAAGTCAAAGGTGCCTGGGATTTGAACCTCGGACCCCTCAATCACGAGGCCGAGTTTCTTAACCAATAGACTATCACTGCTATATTCGCCAGAAATTAGTGGACCGATGGTGCCTCCGAAGTCGAAACACACAGGATTCTACCACCTTTCAGATCCTTCGCAGTCAAACTACAATAGAGGAGATTTCACAAATAAAACATGTGGCAAATAAAAAATACCACAGATAAAAATAACAGACAAGAATGCATGCAGACAAAACCGGGAACAAAACCCAGTATTCGAATACACTGTACTTAAAGTAGGGCTAAGATATTTGGGGTCCTGGACTTATCTTGTCAGTGTAACGGGAACAAATGGCATCCACTTACAGGGCCACGGGTTGAAAAAAGGTAAGAGCATATATCTGTTAGTAAATTGTTTTTGGGTGCGTTTTTATTTTATTAACTGACTTCTAAAATGCGGTGTCTAATATTTGTAAGTTTTTGGGTAGTATATTTTATTAGGATTGATTTTTATATGAAACTTTAATAGAATAAAATTAACTAGTTTTTTTTTCTTTGTTGGTCAGAAGTTGGATGGGTGACCGCCAATAGCTAATATATGTGGAAATGTTAAGCCAACAAAGCCATTAGTCCCCATTGTATTAATTAAATGGTAGAAGGAGGATAGGAGGATATTACGAATTATTCATAAAATGCTTTAAAAAAACAATGAAAAGAAAATCAAATTTATTGACTTTTTATGAACAGTATTACTAAATTTCTTCACAATTATTTTTAAAGATTATTTATTTCCATTGTTGACTGTAACTATTACATACAAAGTTTCATTCCAATCCGATAATAAAATTCAAGTGGGTTAAATATGACTCAAGATTTTTAGTTACAAGTTAAGCTAATAAAAAGCGCGTTAAAAAGATATTAGCAGGAACAAAGGGAATTTTATTTTCATGTTACAACTGAAGTGCATCTAAAATGAAATAAAATATTCCCCGATTTTACGGATACTAAAACTATTGAATATAGTTTACAAAGTTGTCGAATAATAGCGGAAACTTTTTGAAAGCACGTCCGGTACATTCGAAAAACGAAACTAGAATGGTCATTGTTTGTGACGTATTTGAATTTCGAACTTTTTCTTTTTTTGTTGCCAGTACAAAGTGCATAGCGTTCCGAAAATTTGGCCATGACGTATTTTTTTTTAAATTTTAATTTCAAACGGATTTTTTTCTCATTGATACTTTATTGTTTCAAAAATCTGGTAGTGACTATTTGAATTTCGAACTCTTTGTTCTTATTTTTCTTTTTTTGGATGATACGCGTTTTTTATAAGATTTAAGTGGGTATAGTCCGCGTAAAACTGCTAGTCCGCTCTGAATATAGAAATGAATCGCGTCGCTATGGTAAATTGTGTGACTACACCTGCTCGCAGCAACTTCAGATCGGGCTAGCAGTTTGGCGCGGCCTATACCATCTGGTGGACTGCATATTCATTTCCTATTTCAATATTGTAAAACAATAGCGTTGTCGAAAACCAATTAAACAATCTAGAAATATTCAATTTATATCCTAGGAATTACCAATAATACCTATTTATTCTGCTAGTCCATTATGAAATCAAACCAATTGAAAATTAATTTGCAGTAGATTCATGGAATTTTTCAGTTGGATTGTTGATTTGTATTTCTTGGTATTGCCTATTATCTGCGTTTAATGTTGGTAAATATTATTTCGAACAAAGTGCAAATGATATGTGCGAGGTTATCCGCAGACACGTAGGTCAGTTGGTCAGTACCCAATTAGGTACCAATTTTCGGTATTCCACAGAGAACAACTTGTCAAAGCACATAGTAACTAAATCAGCTTTTGCAACAGTACAAAGGATGACGAAAACGAATCATAACTAGGTGTGGGATTTGAGTCAAACCGGTTTGAAAAGTTGTGGTCTAATGGCTTCAACATGGAAGGTCAAGGTTCGTATCCCAGGCACGAAAGCCTAATTTTTAGAGTTATATTAGAATAATAGAAATTAGACATTCGGCCACAGATGCGCCGCTACCCCTGAGGACTGAGCTGGAACGCCTCGGAAAAGTCTGTCTCTCTTACCACACTCAAACACAGAACACAGCAGCACTTAACACTGCTGTTATCAAGCAGAACTAGGGCGGTGGACACCCGGATTCCAACCACAGAAAGTTCTACCACCTTAAGTCACGTACATCATTGTTGATGAGATAGTCTGATCAAAAAATACAACGGCAGATTTTCGAAATTCCGACTACAATTTCGCAATGTCTCTACGAAACTCGATAATTTCTGGTTGCATCCCAAAATCGATTCCCTGGAGCTTAACTACGACTTCTTAATTGGTTTGTCCAATGGATTTTCTCGTATGCTAATGGCCTTTCCCATTTGTTTTCCTTCCTATAGAGCCATTACTTTTATCTACTTGTTCTACGTTTTTTAATTATTTAAATGCATTTCCTTTATCTTATGCTGTCTTCGTTTTATTTTATGCTGTTTTCGTTTTTTTTATTATTATTCGGTCTTCGGCTGATTTCGTAGCAAAACGAATGCTTTATACTTGATGGAAAGTAGACATCTGTTATCAAATCTAGATGCACGGCTGTGCGTCCACCAAATTCTGAGATTGCGTGCTATTTTGAAGCCGCACGAATTTTATAAAAATTAAAATATACCTACATTATACATATTACAAAAATATTGGTTTTGAAGGTGGTAGAACCCTTTGTGGTTCAACTCCGGCGGCACCACCGCCACACCTATTTCTACCTAATAACAGCAGTGTTAGGCGCTGCTGTGTTCCGGTTTGAAGGGTGCGGTAATGGAGACAGACTTTTCTGAGGCGTTCCAGCTTACTCCTCAGGGGTAGCGGCGCATCTGTGGCCGGTAGGAATATCTAATCCTATCTGGGTTTGATTAAAGATGTCCATGGGTAGCATTAGCCACTTACCATCAGGTGAACTGCATGATCGTCTGCTACTCCCATATTATAAAAAAAAAATATATCGTAATAGTCAAATCGATAACTGATACTAAGATAACACACCAGCGTAACTGTTTCCGTAACAAACAATACTTTTTTTTCTTTTCTCCAATCCACATGGTCGTAAGTCATGGACATCTATAATCAACCCCGGATATAATTAGTCCTACTTGAAATTGGCCACAGATGCGTTGCTACCCCTGATGACTAAATTGACTGTCTCTGAATTATGTTTCCTTTTCAACACTCATCAAAGCGAAACACATCAATGCTTTAGAACTCCTGTTATTAGGTAACACTGGGTATAGCTGTGGTACCACTGGAGTCGAACGAAAACGCCTAATATTACCTCAATAAGCGTCATACAAACATTTGAACCAACATTTGCGCCAACATAATGATCACATTATTCTTCGTCTACGACGTGCGGAACCTTTGTGACTAACCGCTTCAATGCGGTTTTAGCAGAGGTATGGGACGAGTGATTAACCAATTTGCTATTCAAATGAGTTCCTACTAACGTTCAAAGTTAGGTAAAGTTCTACGGAATCTTTATGGATATTAGGAACTTATAGAAAAAGTTATAATTAATTTCTTAAAATTGGTCTACTAATTGGTTGTCATGTCAAATCGTAAGTAAAGAAAAATTATAAAAATTTAATAAAGTCAAGTCGTTTTGGGCTGCAGAGCATGCTAAAGAATGAAACATACATACATGAGTTCAAAAACTCCTCCGCATTCAGGTAAAAATTGTTGAAAAATTGAAAAAGTTGAAAATTGGTAAAAATAAAGTTGTTGCTCCTCGCCTCCCTCGTCCTACTCTCCAACCCTCCCTCGTCGTTAAATATTAACTAATGGTAAAGTGCACTTATGTGAATGAAACTTGTTGAATTGGCATTGGCTCTACATCGCATCTTAAGCGCCACGCGTCATACCAAAGTCGGCGCATATACCCTTCAGCCTTCAGGGCCAAATACCAATATATACGCTTATAGTTTCGGATTTAGGCCTGAAGGCCTGAAGGCCTATTAGAATTTCGTATTTCAATATTAAAATTCACCCTGTATATGAAAGAGCGACATGTCGTGTCAGTGAAACTGGCCGACAAAGCCAGAAGGTGGTAGAACTCTTTGTGGTTCGACTCCGGCGGCACCACCGCCAAACCTATTTCTACCTAATAACAGCAGTGTTAGGCGCTGCTGTGTTCCGTTTTGAAGAGTGTGGTAAGGGAGGCAGACTTTTCCGAGGCGTTCCAGCTTAGTCCTCAGGGATAGCATCTGTGGCCGATCTCAGGTGGGAATATCTAATCCTATTTGGGGTTGATTACAAATGTCCATGGCGGCAATGGCCACTTATCATCAGGTGGAATTTGAAACCGATAGTGTAAATAACCGAAAACGCACCAATCAATCACACTATTTACTGTTCTGAAAATGCATGATTCGGATCTTTCGTCCGTGACGATACCTAATGCGATTATAGCGTCGACGACGGAACTATGTGGCGAATGATTAAGGGATTTGCTATTCAAATGTGTTCCGTATAACCGTTAAAGTGGGTTCGGTCCAATGAGTCACGTTTTGATGATTCGTGACTCATTTCTATTCGGAAGGATATATTTTGAATATTATATCGTCATTATCCAGCCATTTGTACTGTTGACCGGATTCGGACCAATTGTCCACGGTATACTGGCCAAGTGAAAATTGATAGACACATATCTTTGTGAACTTTTCTTCAAAGTTTTCTTATGACATTTTCCTTTACCGTTAAAGCCGGTAATAATTTGCAAAAGATACATAAATTGGAATCATAGGAACATGTCCTGGATTTGAACCTAAGACCCACTGATCACGAGTTCCAACTATTAGGCTGATAGATAATTATATAATATACAATGTAAAAATACTTTTTTATTTAATAACTAGCTGACCCGGCAAACCTTGTGTTGCCATATGTGTTATCACTTAGGAGTATGAAAAATAGATAGATTCTCAGACCTACTGAATAAGCTTATAAAATTAGTTGAAAATCGGTAAAGCCAATTCAGAGAAGTACGGTAACTAACACGAGAATTTTATATATAAGATATTATTTGCAGTTCACGTCTTTAACATACTAAAGAATAATGTTTGCAGTTAAACCCAAATTACTATGAATGACCAGGCAGTTTCTATGAAATTCGCAGTACAAAATATTTGCAATCAGAAAATTGCAATCGTCCAGCACCGGCGCCCGTCAACACGTGTTTTCGATAGCGATCTATTCTGCCCGGAAAATTGCATTTCGAAATGAAAATGACGCTATCCACACTCAAAGCCAGTCTTTGTTATACAGACAAAGATAGAAAATTTAATATGGGACAGGTGAAATTCGTCAATTAAGCTTGGCTTTCGTTATTAATAATGAATCTATCTAGATATTATTTACCAAAGATCTAAATTTATTAATGATACATCTATCTAGATATTACTTACCAAAGATCTAAACTTGATAATGTCTAGTATGAAAAAAAATGTTAACAGTCGATCTATGGTGGCAAAAAAATTACGGTTCAAGCATAGATTAGTAAAGATTACTCGAAGACAAGAAAATGTAACCTTTTTACTACAAGAAAATGTAACCTTTTGACAATTGTCACTGTCATCTATTTTCGTGTTTGAAAAATATTAAGAAATGTAGTTTTTAGATCATTTACGAATGAAACGATATTTCTTCGCACTTCTTCTTCGATTTCGTGCCTTTACTGCGCATGTCGGCATTGTTTCGCGTAAATTACACCATAACAGCCATTAAACGGCTGACAGAATTGTCAGCCGTTTAAGTCATTTAATGGCTTCCTTCAATTACAAGGCGGTGAGATATCTATACTTATCTATGGGTTCAAGATACATATATTTCTAAAAGAGTTCGACTGTATTACATAAGAAAATTCGTGTTGTTTTAATAGATTGATATAGTCCGCCTAAAACTGCTAGACCATTCTGAATATAGAAATGAATTAAGTCCCCATAGCAAATAGTATGACTACACCTGCTCGCAACACCTTCCGAGCGGACTAGCAGTTTGGCGCGGACTATAACTGATTACATATAACAGGTGTTATTAAAGATTAAACCTGGAGCTTTGTCTCTCTGACCTGTAAATTATCTATAAAGGCGATACATACGTACTCTTAAAAAACATTACCCTCTGCATCGAGCAAAACCCACCCTACACGCCAGCGATACCATATATTTCAAAGTCGATCCAAATCTCATATATTTTAAAGTAGCTCAAATTCTCTGTAATCTTTTACAAAAATCTCCAATGTGGAATGCAATTTCCCGATAAATTGTTACATTACAGTCCATTACACAAATTGAATCTATTGTTGGCGTCGGGAGCTGTTCATATTTCGATCTTGGGTAATGCTATTTAGGTATTTTTATTAGATTGAAATAACTAGAGAATTATTACGAATTATAAAAACGAAAAATTAGACCGCCTCAAAATATAGCCTATGTCACTCCCACAATTTAGACGATACCTTATATAAACGCTAAACACTTTCCCAACCACACAGTACAATTGTGGAAAAAGCGTGGGGGGCTTTTCGAAAAGTGATGAAGGGAGCTCCTCACGCTTTTTCCACAATTATACTATTTAAAGTTCCTTAATTGATTGAATTGATTGAAAATTATTTTCTACTTTTTAGTTGATTTTATCGTAAAAGCGTGTTTTTTAGTCTTTTAACTATATTTATTTTTAGTATTTGTTGTTATAGCAGCCACCATCCTCTGTAAAAACTCAAGTGTCTATTTATTACGGTTTAAAAGAACACACACACACCCGGTGACACACGAACAGACAGCGGAGGGTTCCGTTTTACCCTTTGAGTATGGAGTCCTAAAAGTCATTCTACAAGAGGGCATTATAGGAAAGTTTTAGAACATTTAAGTTATAGGGAAATAACATTATTGTTTTCTAAACTAAAAATCACACTATAATAGTTATTTAAACTACAAAGTAATAATTGTTGCAATCTAGTAACTTTGCGATGAATTTTCTCTAAGGCGCTTGAACACCGCCTCGAAAATAGTTAATCCTGATGATGTTGATAAGGACAACAGAACAAAACTATTAAAATCGTGTATTGTCATCGGTTCTTGATCTTGTTCTTCAAAATTTTGAATTAAACTGGACGTTCAAAGTGGATAGAAATCGGGTTCGAAGATTCCGTTACATACATACATACATGCAACCTAAGCTAATAAAAGCGTGTTAATAAAACGAATACTACTTATCATCTTTATCTTAACATCAGACTTACAAATTTACTAAATGTAATATAAAAAACTAAAGTAACAAATACATAAAAAATAAAGTAACAAATAAAGTAAAAAACAAACCATTCATATGCAATATATGTTCAACAAGTCTCATATATCACTAAATGGTGTTTCGTAATCGTTTTCAAAATTTGGAATTGTTGGCAAGCGTACTAAGCACCTACTCCATCTTGCATTCCACTAAGCTTACTAAGCTGAACTTCAAGCATGTGGGATATCAAACGGATGGTCTGTCAAGAACTTGCCAGATAATACCTTAGAGCAGTGTTTCTCAACCTGTTTCATGGCACGACCCCCTGTTGAAAATTCGCGATGCCCTAATCTACTGTGTTTTTTATCATGTTATATATGTTATGTTATGTTATTGACTTACCATTTAATAGAAAGCATGCGCGTTGGCTAATTAAATGTCTTTATAAATTTATATGGGAAAAGTTTGTAAAAAAATTGTGTGAATGCGTGAAAAAGTGGTCTGCCTTCTTGAAGCCCTATATTGGACTTCGAATAAGGATACTAATTTAATCATACATTGTCATCCAAACCAAACAAGTAGACAAAATTTCAACTCAATCGGTTGGGACACACTGGTTTAAAATAAACTTGCAATATTTGACCCACCCCGTAAGCATGTAAAATTAGTAACAAGCCAGTTCAGTAAAAGTTTGTACAATCTACAAATTGTTATTACAATTTAAAATTCCTAATTATGTGAACCTAGACGGGCAAGCAAGCAGTGCTCAGTGCCAAGTTGCGCAGCACCGAGTGCCAAGCGACTCCAGCCTGGCATTCGTCTAGACAAAATTTGTCTGGCTGACACAGACCACTGTTTACGGATTTGTAATCATTAATTAATGTCCAAATAATGACTGGTCATTTATAAATGTCATTTACATAGTCATAATTTCACGTTTCATTGAAATTATTAAAGATGTTAACTAGATGTTAGACGAAATGGTCGGTACGACGGTGGAATGACATTTGCCGATGTTAACATGAAGTATGAGGTATTTTCGAGCCATTTATAATAATTTCAAGTTTAAATACTGTGTGCAGTTAGTCTATATCATTCTCAACGTGGTTAGATGAGGTATAACTATTATTGAACGTTTTCTGATTTCCAAAGCAATTATAAGCGTCTGTATATAAAATATGACGTCATAATATATAACACAACGATGTTTATTACAATTACAACAAAATTAATACCTTATCTGTAAACCAATATTTCTTAACACATAGTATTGATTAAAAAAATGAATACCCATTCATTATAGCGATTTAAGTTACAGCGCTTATTATTCTCCATTGCTTTTTTAAAACTTGGCTGACACACTGCCGTGCGTCATTTATTCTGTTCGTTTTCTACTACCTCCTTTATACGGCCATAATTCATACAACCACATAGTAAGACAAAGCTTAAGTGCCGGTGGAAGCACATTTAGGAATTATTGCCTCCAACGGTTTGACGAAGATCATCCCACGTCGGAACCAACGTTTGGGAAATAGAATGGTTTGTTATGTATTGGTAAGCTGTCTTTAGATTTTATATAAGTAAAACATTTATATTTTTTCTCTGGTGGAAAGAAACAATGTTGTTGTTCTGAAATTTCGAAGGTGGTAGAACCCTTTGCGGTTCAACTCCGGTGCCACCACCTCCACCTCTATTTCTGCCACACTAGTGTAACGCTGCCGTGTTCTAGTTTGAAAGGTGTGGTAAGGGATACATACTTTTTCGAAGCGTTCCAGCTTAGTCCTCAGAGGTCTGTCGCCACCTCAAGTAAAAGTCCATCTTACCTGGGGTTGATTGCATGTCCATGGGCGGCAGTCGTCACTAACCATCAGGTGGACTGCAAGCTCTGCGTTTAACACTGGTCTTATTAGGCAGAAATAGGCAGACAGGAATACGGTGCGACGGTGGTGCCGCCGGAGTCGAACCACGAGTTCTACCACCTTTAAGCTACTGTATTAGCTTACTGTCGTTTGTGTTACGAACCACAAAGGGTTCTACCTTGTAACAACTAGAATGAATATCAAACACTATTTCAACCAGAGTCCAGCTTGAAACTTCATGCTGTTGGCCACCCATAATTGAGCAACTTTACAACTGGCTTTGTCTAAATTAGGTCAGGCAAACTCCAAATTAAACTGAGTACCTAATAAACAAGCACCAAGGTAAACTAAAGTTCTGAGGTCTCGGTGCAGCGTTTAATAACAATTTGAATTTAAACCAAGTTATTTGATTTCTAGTCCGAAAATGCTGGGTTCAATACCTCTTTTCTTTTTGTTGACGAGAGGGAGGGAAACCTTCAAAAGGTACACGACGCCATGGGAGTGACGCCGGGTTATGTGGGACTTTTACCGCACTAAAACCCCCCCGGTGGTCGTCCTAAGCATTTGGTGGGAACTCCGGGATCTCCAACAGAACACAACCGGAGTCCTCCTAACGCGATGCCCTTTTATCGGGCTCTGCCCAAGGGGGAGCAATTTACGCTCCTCTCACATTCCCTGGCGATTACAGCGATATGTGATCACACAAACCGCTGTCCTTCCCGGGGTCGCTTGCTGGACGGTTTGAGCTCCCACTCTTGCCGCCCGCAACCCCGGAAGCCCCCTTTTAGTCGCCTCTTACGACAGGCAGAGGATACCGTAGCCCTAACCTGGTCCCTGTACTACAGGGACCAGGTTAGGGCTACGGTAATACATTTGTTTGTTAACGACGACGGGCAACGGTCAACCGTTTGTTTGTTTTAAAAAAGATTTGTACAAAAAAAAAATCACATAAGTAACATTTTCTATTAGTCCCACCTGTCCCAGCCCCAAAATATGTATCTCATAGATATCAAATTACCTTCAAATTAGAATCAAATCACCACCAGATTAAATTCAAATTAATAAAACGGTCAAAAGAGCCTAAGCAACCCAAACTTCGTCTTATATAAAAGTACCATATAATTTTATCCAGAAGCTGTGTACCCTACTAAGTGCCCTTAGTAGCTACCCAGGTACCCTCACACCACCTTATTAAATGGAACGCGATACTCAACTACTCATTTACCGTAAATAGTACGAACGAATAAAAGTACGAGAGCCCTTAATTACCTTCCAAGTAAGTGCCGTCTAGAACAGAGCCGTATAGAAGCTTTTAGGTACTTGAATGTAAGACGGCTTCACACAATGGAACTTGTTCATAAATAATTTGCTATTCATATATTGCCATTTATTTATTTATTTATTATTACTATACACAATACAGATGCAAGAAGAAAAAAAACACATATAAAGAAATAGTATGTACAAAGGCACTATTCATATTGGCATACTATCAAAGGCCATTATTCATATTGCTTTTGCAATTTCTACTTAACATCACGATGATAAGTAGTCATTTTTGACACATTTTTCTCTATTTAATGTTGTGTCAATGTTGTCTCATTTATAATTATTATTAATATCCATATACACTGCATTTGCACTTTATAGTTTCAGATTCTCGGCTTCATATTATATTTTCACATACATTCTGAACAAATAACAGCCATATAAAAAATCAATATGGGCAATATGGAATTCATAAAACTTTTTAACAAAAATTTAACCCAGTTTGATGACATTACAAACTAAAAAATATATAAAATGATGTTATGTAGTTAATGCCCTATTGCTATTTATGTTGCATAAAAATCTGAAAATAATATGTAGTCTAATAAGCTTGGCAATTGATTTCTTAGAAGTTGCGTAGGGTGTAGGCAGCCTTAATATAATGGTCAGTCAATCAATTTAGCAATACAATAATATAACTTCTGGTTATTTTACGCGTGAAAATCTAGTTCCATATTAAATATAACACCTTTTGGTACGTGCCGTTGCTACTAAATTAGTTGTTTTACGCTAGATCGAAATAGTAAATCACCGGTCAAAGTTCTCAAAATAACACGGGCTTATATTTTCGTTGATTAATGACATATATTTTTATATTTTAGTCTTAAGTCAGTATAATCTAGAATTACTACCGCTACTCTCATTTCTCCTTCCTAATAGCAGCGTTAAGCGCTGCTGTGATTTGATTTGAAGAGTGTTTTGTTAGAAAAAATACACAAGGGTTATTACATTACATTGACCCTAAGGGTAGCAACACATCGCCATCGGGACCCGACAAAGGGCGTCCAGAGGAACACCGTAGTTCTAGGTGGGATTCTCAGGTAGGATTTAAATGTCATTCGGAGTTGACAGTGCCCCCTTAGAAAGAAAGAAGAAAGAAAGAAAGATAATACTTTAGTCAGGAATATTGCAACACACAGTGCAATTGCAAATAGACAAAAAAAAATAAACAAACTGCACGGTTATAAAACTAGTTAATAATAAATAAAACAATCAATTAAGAACAGAATCCTTAAAAAAAAATTAAGAGTAAAAAGATACAATACATAACTAAACTTCTTTTTTTTTATTATAACATGCTATGTGCTTAGGTGGACCGCATATTGGGTAACCACTTAAACTTCATAAACAAATAAGAAATATAATTGAAATGCTTCAATTAAATGTTCACTTACAATAAATACCAACAGTAAATAGCTTAAGTTTAAAATAAAATTATTATAAGCGAAAGAACTTACCGCAAATCTATTGAGTAGACGCTTTTATTCTTTTATTTATGCGCTTGAAATACCTCACGGGTTAAGATTGATATTGCATTGGCTGTAAATGCAAAAGTTTTTCAAAAAATAAAACCTATTCAAACTCAACCTTTGATCGTAAATCTATCATGATATGGTTGTATAATGCAGTTTTAAATATTTTTCCTCTATATAAAAGTAAAGCGATTTCTATATTATCGAATTTGTATGGTCTGCTGTTTGTTCATCATCATCATCTTTAACCCATTACTGTCTCACAGCCACATGAGCCCTTCTAAGACGTATCCTCGCACCAGATTTTTCCTTTCGTTCTATCACATATAAGAATACACAAACATTCAGATCTAGAAAAGATATAAATTCATAATTAAAAATTTCTCAACCCGGGGATCGAACCCGGAACCTATTGCGCGTCACACCGGTATGTTCGCCTAATAATTAATGAAGAAATTTCCATTAATAATTTCTACCAGCCGCAAATGAGGAAAATATACGTTAGGAAAACCGCAGCATAGCTAGCGAATTGTACAGGATATAAAATTGTAGGATCTTAATTACCCTTTTCCAGCGGAAGCAGGTGCACTACAATAACAAAGTCTAGCAGCTCCCGAGGCTTTGAAGAAAAATTTAGTAGAAAATGCTGTGAAATCCGTAAAGGTATATTTATTCATGAGAAGCTTTTCGCCTGTGGCTTCGTTCACATGCAGTTGCACTCAGCAAAAGAATTTTTCTTTTTGAGAATTTGCGTTTTAAGTTAAATGCTAATTTTCAGTTTTTTTTTCTTTTTTTATAAAATGTACTGATGTTACTTCATTAAGGTTTTGTGATATCTTGTAAAGTACGTAATTATTTATTATATATTGCAATTGCAATATGACTATGATATTAATAGTTTTGAGTATATGTATACTTTCAAATTACCTTAATTCCCACAAAAAACGGTTATTCTATCCATAATCAGTATTATAGAATAAATGACTTGCTAAACTATTATTTATCCAAGAAAAAAAATGACAAAGGTAATGACAGTCGATTCAAAAATAGTTGTATTCGTTGTCGTCAGCCTTTATCTCACTGCTGGGTGTCTCCTCGTCGTGAATGAGTGGTGTAGTCATTTCAGGCCATAATCTACCCCACTGGCCGAGCACAGAAATCTTACTATCATACTAGAAATACGTGCATATTCACGACATACTACATATTTCCTGCGCATATAACAAGATAAAGATTTTCTTTTCAAATTAAATTAAAACCTCCGAGTCTTTCAAATCGACAGGACACAAAAGCAATCTAAGCACAATTCTTAAAATAAGTCCACTGGAATAGACACGATTTATCTTTTCCTCCAGTTTTCCTTTCAAATACTCTGAAAGGAAGCTTTCCCAGGGGAAATACGTATGCACAGGGGAATGAGCTTCTATACGAGTGAAGTCATCTTAAACGCTGATGCGCTCACGGCTTATTATGTATTTGTAAGGACTCTAAAATGAACTTGAAGAGTGTTTAATTAACGGTCTTGTTTCAAGCTTTTTAGCTTTTTATATTCATTGAATAGGTAGGAAACTAGAAAGGTGTCTAAGGTTGTTTATGTATGTCTGACCATTATTCTTTTTTACTTATTGATTTCTAATATTGAAACACATAAACACGGGTTACATGAAATACGGGTTTCAAATAACAATGGCTAGCGGTCATTGCCCCCATTATGGAATCCCTAACGAACTCCATATAGAATTAAAGTCCCATGTGAGTCAACAAACCGCTAAATTGGTACTCCTGGGAACTAAGTCGGAATGACGCATGAAACTGTCTCACACTTACCTCACCCTTCAAGCCAGGATACAGGAGAGTATCGTCCCTTGTGAAACCCTTTATTAGGCAGAAACAGGCGTAACGGTGGTAGCACAAAAGTTGAAACAATTGATAATATCTAACTAGAAAATTTGTAATTAATGGATTTTTAAATTTTATTTTATTATTATCTTATGTTTATTTTTCACTGTTATTTTCCATGACTATTCCATGACTATAAAAAAATGTTGATGGAACGAAGACAATTTTCTAAGCCAACTGACCCTCACTACTCCAAAATATATATTCCAGATACTACCGGTAGAGTCCATACGGCAACCATAATAGCTGCATAAATTGTTACTTAGTTGCAGATGCTAGTACTGTATAAATGTTTGATCGTGAATATCTCAACGGCAGCGCCATCTACTGAATGCAAATATCATAAAATTTATTAATATCATTGCATCCATGTGTTATGAGTTTGTTGCTTATCACTTAAGATAAGCGACTTCGCTAGTCGCTTATCACTTAAACAAACTCATGTTATGGATAACACCAACCCATATATATATACATATATATATATTTTTTCTTTTGTTTTATGTTATTTTTATTTTTTTTGTCTCTCTACATTATAGTATTTCATTTGTGTTGCAATTATCCGAATAAATGTTTCTTTCTTTCTTTTTATATGCATATTATGCATGTGCATAATATGCATTATGTGGGTACAACAAGGGCGCTTTTAATATCACAATTCAATTATGCAATGCGAATTATTTTTACACCTGTTACCGACAAGAGATATGAAATATTATTAGTGTTTTGTTTAAACATAACTTATTTCTTCACATTTGTTACTACTAATAATAAACTTATTTATTGTAATAACATTTTTTCTTGTTTAAAATGTCAACTCTGATCTTATTTTTACTCGCTAGTATTCTCTTAGAGACCTGAAGTGAAATTTTATCTTCTATTCTATTTTTAAATTTTCACTCGAATATTTATTTGCTATTTTTTTTTAACCAAACGTAAATACTTTAAATATATACAAGTTTATTTAGACTTTAGGCTTAAGACATTAATAATTGAAGGGAGATTTTTTCAGCCGCAATTAATTGTAATCTTTAATTAATATTCTTCTTGAAGCACCTGAGAAAACTAATTAATCATTCTTGCGAAGCCCTTATAAATAAATGGATTTTTTCCATGCAATTAGCATTGATTAAGATAAATCAATTTCTATACAAAACCAGTGGCGTAGCTACCTAGGGGCTAGGCGGGGCAGTGCCCCGGGGCCCTCAAACTCAGGGGGCCCTCGAACCCTTACCAGAAATCTCGATTGAACGGAACTTTTGGAAATTTCTCCCATTTTCAAAATAAATATGAAATGTTGCAACCCCACTTTAAACATGACAACTCAGTTGAAAGTAATTTAAAAGTTATGCCTAGGGAATTCCCCTAAGTTATTTCTGTACTAGTACTTAGTTTTACCTCAACTAACTCAAGCATGGACTGTTCACCAATCATGCAAGGAAATAATGAGCAAATATGGAGTGCTAGAATGCGACCTAACGGAAGTATTCCGCCGTGGGGCCCCGGCGTTGTAAAATAGGGCCTCCCCCTCTCTTTCCGTGGGTGCCGTAAGAACCGGCTAAGGGATACGGTGCAGACCACCTATGCACAAATGTGAATAGTTTGCAGACATATGTTTTTTTTGTGTTTATTTGTTAGTATATTGCGGTTTGGTAGACATATACGAGTATATATATAAATCAATAAATGTATTGATCGGCATGTTAATGCGCAATCGTATCAAATCGGGGTGCGCCGACACATGAACCCTTAATTTATTTAAGTAAGTAATGTTATGTGACAAATTAAAGGAAAAGGAAAATTTTGAAGAAAATACGTATTTTTTCGTCAATTTTTGGATCGTATCCAATCGTGGTCCTATGACGCTTTGATCTGCCTATTTTAAGAACAAATGTCCCTACAGTGAAACATTTTTGATTTATGTGGAAACGTTATACTTTTAAACGTGCGGAAACTAAAGCTAGGAAACATTGTAAATAAAATAGTTATTTAGTCAGTTAGGCCCGACCTTTATATGATAAATCCTTGACGATCCTATTTCGTTTTATTAGCCAAACCTACATCCAGTATTAATTGTAATTTATGTTGTTACTGTTTAATATTTTTATTACCTGCCTTACACTGCACAAAAAAGGGCTTAAATAGCTTAGCATTTATAAAGTATTTGTATATTTCATATTTTTGTTTGATAAAACCTAATCAGTTTCCATAGCAGTGGGGCCCCATTTTTTTATTTGCCCCAGGGCCCTTGGTTACCTAGCTACGCCACTGTACAAAACCATCACATTTTCTTTTAATATATAAACTTTTTATGTAGTAGTTAAGCCGCTGTTGCGTGCAATTGCAATATGAATATTAATAGTCATATTGCCCCGATATGAAATAAATTGTAAGGAGGGCAGTAATACTTTCGTTTTTCTGTATAACAATTATATTATTTCTCCAGTCTTTATTATTAATACTGAGATATTTTAATGAATAAGTGTATGCCACATGTTCAATTTATTTACATACTTTCATTTCATTACAGGTCTTATCGATTAGTTATTTATTTAAAAACAATACAATACAAGAAAACAATAAATTCTACAGTAAACTTCAGAGCAATTAGCAATAAATTAAGACAGTTGCACATTGTAAATTTTATCTCAAAACTAGCTGACCCGGCAAACGTTGTGTTGCCATATAAATAAAAAAATGTTAAGGGTGAACAACCCTTATCACTTAGAGGTATGAAAAATAGATAGTAGCCGATTCTCAGACCTACTGATTATGCATATAAAATTTGGTGAAAATGGGTAAAGCCGTTTCGGAGGAGTACGGTAACTAACATTGTGACACGAGAATTTTATATATAATATGTAGTAAGATTAAAAATAATTGTGACAAATTAACAAACCGCATACTTACGTTCATTTAATTTATTTCCAGAAAATTTCTGTTGTAGACACGTAAAAACAAAACATAAAGTTGGTGTTCATTTCTTAAAATAAACGGTCACAGATGCAATTTATAGTGTAATGAAATGAAAAACTGATGGGAATCAGTACGAATTGTGTACAAGAATAGTTTCAGGCAATTTGGATCCGTACCAAGTGCATACAATGATTTAGGCCAGCCACAAACTATCAGGTTTACTATAGGAATGTAAATGTAAATTTATTTCTACCATGTAACTGTATTTTAACGTAATGTGAGCATTTTAAATTGATGTTAATGAAATGCAGAATAATCTGTTTATTTCGTAGAATTTATAAATAAAAAAAATAAATGCATTCTACTCTTACAGCTCTCTAGGATTCCCTGTGTCGTGGGTGCTATGGATACAAACAAAGACGAAGACACAAATACCCAGATCTAGAACAGATATCTAAATTTATACGTGACCGTTCATAAGTGACCGTTCCGCCACGCGTCAGTATTCTTATTGTATTCATATTTTAAGGACATTTTTTGATGCAAGACCTTGCATTTTTATAAGAACAGCAGCATTACACTCCGTACTGGTCTGACGCGCAAAGGTTGACGGTCCCTGGCCAGACAGATATCTGATTGATGGTTTTAAATATCTGTTCTGGGTCTGGGTGTTTGTGTATTCGTCTTTATGTTTGTTCATGGCACCCACGACACAGGGAATCCTATCGTTGGGTTATGAGTGTAGAATGCGAAAAAAAAGGCAACGAAATTAGGCAGAAATAAGTGTGGGTGTGGTGCCTTGGGAATCTAACTACAAAATATTCTACGTCAAAAACTACACTTACTTTACAACTTACTTTAACAACTTACTTTACAAAATATTATGCATGTTTATTTTAAAAATTCTTAAATGTCAATCGTGTGAAGTAGCCTTAGTTTAAGAAACATGTCACTCGCCTGGTTTTATTATTTTATATGTCGACAATCATTTGAATGTCTCGTTTCGTGACATTTTTGTTGCAGTCTGATTTTATTGATCACTCTATTATATTCGTAGCTCATAGACCACCCACGGAAGAAAGAACTTTTTATATATGTTTGATAAACCTTTGTTTAAAGATTGTCTATATTTTAATGTTGCATTACACTTTTCTTAATAAATAGATGTAACAAGCATGCAGTTCACCTGATGGTAAGTGGCTACTGCCGCCCATGGACATCTGTAATCAACCCCTAGATAGGTTTAGATATTCCTACCTCAGGTCAGCCACAAATCTGCCGCTACCTACTCCTTAGAACCCTTAGATAGATGGCTTAGTAGCCAGAATGCCCTTCAAACCAGAACAAAGCAGTGCTTAACATAAGTGTTAATAAGCAGAAATAGGTGTGGCGGTGGTGCCACCGAAGTCGAACCACAAACAGTTCTACAATTTCAAATGTCTGACATAACACACAAAACAGTAGTGTTGTTGTAATCTTATACAATCTAATGTGGTGCTATAAGTGTAGTGTATTATTATTAGTGTAATAACTTTTTTATCAGACATGCTACATGTTTACTTACAATTTCTATTATATAAAACACACGATATATTATTTAAATGTCCTATTTTTAAGATATATTTATCTAAGTGTCGTTAAATTTTAACAAGCGGGTATACATTCTCATAAATGTAATCTCGCAAAGTTTAATAAACCCGTATTCATGATTCAATTCTACAAAACATAATTTGCTTCCTTTCTTGTTTCAGGTAACGTTGACAATAGCAGCTGTTTTAATACTGTAATAGGATCTACTGGGTTAGTAAAGGGAGGTTACACTGGATTATTTTGCTGGACAAAAGAGAAGATTGAATTATGACCTGAATATTCTATTTTAAGCGTAGGTGAATGTTTTTCAAAAATATAAACATTGAGCCTACCTTTTTATAACATAGGAGTAGTAGACGAGCATGTAGTCCACCTGATGGTAAGTGGCTACTGCCGCCCATGGACATCTGTAATCAACCCCAGATAGCATTAGATATTCCTACCTGAGGTCGGCCACAGATGCACCGCTACTCCTGAGGATAAAGCTGGAACGCATCAGCAAAATATACGGAAAAGACAGCGATGCATGGACTTTAAAGAAGAATACATCAACGTTTAATACTGCTATTATTAGGCAGCAATTCGTGTGTCGGTGGTACTTTCGGAGTCGAACCACAGAGGCTTTTACCACCTTCATTAATTACATGAATATACCTACAAACAGACAGACATACAAATATAAGAAGTAATTATATTTTGGCATCGAGTACACGCAATTTTGAAATACTATTCATATTCGAAAATAATTAAGTTTAATGGTAAATCGTATCCAACATTTAAACTGCAAAGCATTAATCATGATAATATATTAAATCACTCCCGGACTTTCGCTAAGTAGTCTTATAATTAATAGTGATTTCGGTGGAAATTAATTTTACTACGGTCCAACTGGGTTGCGATTTGTGTTACTTAGAAATTTGGTAAAGCAATGCTTAGGAATACTTTTTGTTGCACGTTTTACCCGACTGTCAAGGAAGGGTAATTCGCGCATATCTTCTGTTTGCGCATATCCTTTATACCCTCGAATCTTCCAAACGGCTTAGGGTCGTCCCTGATGGATAAGATTAGATTCCTACCTGAGATCGTCCACAGTTGCGTTACTACCTCTGAGGACTAAGTTGCAACGCCTCGGAAAAGTATGTCTCCCTTACCACAATGTGAAACCAGAACACAGCAGCATTTAACTATTGCTATTAGACAGATATAGGTGGGATGATTGTGATGCTTCCGGAAGACAAGTTCTACCTATTAAACACTCGTAGATTAAACCATCTCATATTAATTTTCATCAAAATATCTTTAATAGCCGTCATTTTCATCAAAATTGCTTCAATAGTTTAGTCATGAAAGCGTAACAAACACTCCCATTCAAAATATTAGTATGGATTGCCATTTGCTTATGTCATTGCTACTGTAATTAACACATTGTTTCAACCTTTGACTTTGTAATTAATAGTACAGCGACTCTAGTATCACAAAGAGCACGACTATAATAGAGATATTAATTGTAGAGTGCTATTAATTAGCCTTATGCTAAACAAGTTATTCGAATTGTAATTACAACGTATAACTGGCAAGTGTTTTTACCACTTCTGGGAACGGCTTCCCATTTTTTTATAATATAACTAACGACCACTCAATCCACCTGAGGGTAAGTGGCTACTACCGCCCATGGACATCTGTAGCCCCAGATAGGATTTGATATTCCTACCTAAGGTCGGCCATAGATGCGCCGCTACTCCTGAAGACGAAGCTGGAACGCCTTTGAAAAGTATCTCTCGCTTACCACACCCTACAAACCAGAACACAGCAGCCCTTAACACTGCTGTTATTAGGTAGAAATAGGTGTGTTGGTGGTGCTGCTGGAACCGAACCACAAAGGGCTCTACCACCTTCACAACCAAAGAGGTACGCTTTTTGGTTGAAAAATTGTAAAATTGAATAAAAAGTTCGCTCTTTGGTACGAAAATCATTATATAGCTTTATAATTAACAGGCGATACTAGACATTGTCAAATTTCGATCTTTAGTAGCCAAAACATGAGCTACATTGATCCAAATAGAACACAAACAAACATATTCACTCCTGTCATTAGTAACTTCATCGAGCCGATAGCAATACGTTGTTAACAGAACTACGTAGCCACGTTACATTTCAAGCGATTCTCTGTTGTATTACCACAACACATGGGTCACTTTCCTATGAAGTAGTATCATAATTTAGCCCCTGTCATCAGATATTACATGATAAATCTCAGCTACGTTCGTCTGTTTGTTATTACAGTTTAGTATCATGATTCGGTTCAATTATAATTTCGATTAACTTATTTGTTTACAAGGTATCGATTTGTCTTCTATCTCGACTTATAAAGATGTTGTTTGTTTGTGTTAGTAACATGTGAACACTTAGTGGCTAGAATTTAATTTTAATTATTGTGTTTACAATCCTATTTTGGATACTTAACATCTTTGTTTTGTGTGAGAATGCTAAGCCACATACCCACCAGATAATATGGGATTTTATCCACTAAAAAACGTGATGGCCCACAGAAATACATAGATGATTCCGGGATGTCTATCGAAACGCACCCGGAGTCCTGTGAGCGCGGTGTCCGGGAGAGCTTTACACTCATCCCACACCTTCTTCCATTTGCTTACTTTCGTGTACGGCCACGCGTAACTTTCTTCCTGAAAATCCTTTTAGTCGCCTCTTACACAAAGCAGAGACATATGTTAACGATATTCTTGTCCCCAGACTACAGGTCCATTGTCATGAAGGACCTTTTTTTTATGTATACCTTTTTATGTATGCTGTAAAGACGTCAATGTCGCATATAGATATTTTGCAACACAGGAAAAGTTTCCAATGCATCGCCGGGTCTACCTAAATAAAGACACTAAAAATTTAATTTAATAAAAATTACTAGTGCTAGTTACTAAACTGGAATGCTTACCAACCAGACCACATTCTTCAAACGGAACGCAGCAACGCTCGAATTTATAGTACCTACTTACACTCATATATTTACGGAAGTGATTTTTAAAATTCACAGCCATTCCAAGCGCTCGAACCCTGTAAAACCCCTCGATAAACCTGAATAACATTATCGTGATCGCTGAAAAATTTTCAACGGAACATTTCCCTGAATTTTCGAATGGGAACGGTAATGCATGTTTTAGTATTCTGAAGCGGTGTCGTAATGCCAAAATCGATTTGACTGGTCCAAATGTGAAATCGAATTTGAGTTGGCAATAAGAAAGATTTTGTTTACATTGTGGTTGGTGGTGTCGTATTTTTTGAGATGAATTGCTTTGTTTAAAATTGATGTATGTGCAGTCAAAAGTGCTTAAGGAAACAGATTATTTTATAATTTTTTGAAGTAAGTTACTTAAAAAAATAATAATAATAAACGCATAACTTCTTTCAATAAATATAATATAAGTAATGACCATTAAACTAGCGAGATTTGTCCAATGCGGATCAAAATTATTCTGTTTTTAGTTCGCATTTGACAAATCCCGCTAGTTCTGTATTATAAGTTATAACTGTAATAGATTGAATATTAATGACACCCGTCATTAATATTCAATCTATTCAAAATTACCCTATAGATTAGATTACTCACTCCTAAAAAGAAAATGTAACCAGTTTTGACAATTGAAATTGTCACTGTCGTCTATTTTCGTGTTTGAAAAATATTTAAAAAACGTAGCTTTTAGATCATTTACGAAAAAAACGATATTTTTCCGCATTTTTTCTTCGATTTCGTGTTTTTGCACCACATAAATGCACATATCGGCATTGTGCCGCGTAAATTACACCATGACAGACATTAAATGGCTGACACGTTGTCAGCCGTGTAAGCCATTTAATGGCTTCCTTCAATTACAAGGCGGTGAGATATCTATACTTATCTATGAATTAGCCTATCAAAGATAGTTTAACAATATCTGTTATGGAGAAGTTGTTACCTTGAAGGCAATAAATTGTTTATTAATAACGGGCAATAGCACATTAATAACCAGACCATAAAACCATAAAAGCAGTGATAGCCTAGTGGTTAAGAAACTCGATCGGGATCGAGGGGCCCGAGGTTCAAATCCCAGGCATGCACCCATTGATTAGTAAAGATTACTCACTCCTAACAAGAAAATGTACCCAGTTTTAAGAATTGAAATAGTTGCATAAAAAAGTTTTGCCACGTCTCCGTGCTAAAATGTCCCTAAAATATTTGAAATTATTATTATAAATTATTTAATTATCATGTAAATTACGCAGTTTTCTCTAAAAATGTTTTTATTTGTCAAGAATTCAAAAAAAGAACTTACTATAATAAGCCATTTGCGGTTTCATTCAATTTCAAGGCGGCGAAGTATCTATACTAATCTATGCATGCACCTCTGATTTTTGAAAATTATGTGCGTATTAGAAATTAATTATCACTTGCTAAACGGTGAAGGAAAACATCGTGAGGAAACCTGCATACGTGAGTGATTTAAAAAAAAAATCACAAAGGTATGTGAAGTCTACCAATACGCACTTGGCCAGCGCGGTGGACTACGGCCTAATCCTTCTCATTATGAGAGGAGAGCCGTGCCCAGCAGAGGAACAGTAACGGGTTGTTGATGAACCAGACCATATTAAATTTTATACAAAAATAATGTTTTCTTCACACATTATTTTTGTGTTCTTTTAATTTAGTAAGTGGATACGAGATCCGACAATGTTTAGTCAATGAATAATAAAATTTTCGTTTCACAGTAAGTGCATAGTGACTATTAATGACAACAGAGGGCGCTATGACAGACCCCCGTTTATTATATCTCATGTTATGACAGATCACCTTACATCTAGTAGGAAGGAAAATATTAGGAAATGGTCCGAGAAAATTGCGAAAACTAATAACAGGTAAGAAGATGTGGATATTAATATCATTTTCGAATTTAGGTCTGTTTGTTTGTTTGACCATACGACATAGGGTAGGTTGCATCGAAAGCCCGGTTAAAGTTTGCGTTAAAGTTAAATATAACAGTAACTTTGACGGTAGCGATGGAATGTAAGAATTCTGTGTTGCACATAGATATATAACGTCAGTATGATAATATACGAGTATCTATGGTGTTGCACCAATTGATTTGTCATTTGTGTCGCCGTCGCCGCAATTTTTTGTCGAAATTAACAGAAAAGGAAGTTGACAAATACAGTAACTTCAACCAATCAAAATCGAGCGGTTAATAAGTATCAGTTATGACGTAATATCAACCTCAACTAAAATGGTGCAACGAATTATTTTTTAACCATGGAATTGACGGTTGGTTAGGCTTCTCTAAATGCTAAAGTTACATGATGCAACCCACCCTTATTTATTTAATTTTTGACACGCCTTAAACTAAGGGTAACAAGGGAGGACTTAATGCCTAATGGCATTCTCTGCCAGTCAACTGGGCGATGGCGACAATATGTGTAAGGCTTTCACTTTTGTGTGTAATATTCTTAGATTATGCCAAGATGAAAATGTTATTTGTTTTTTTTTATAATATAGGAGTGGCAGACGAGCATTCCGTCCTGATGGTAAGTGGCAACAGCCGCCCATAGACATCTGTAATCAACCCCAGATAGGACTAGATATTCCTACCTGAACTCGACCGCCTCGTACGCCTCGTCAAGCTGGAACGCCTCGGAAAAGTATGTCTCCCCTACCACACCCTTCAACACGGAACACAGCAGCGCCTAACACTGCTGTTATAAGGCAGAAATAGGTGTGGCGGTGGTACTTACATTAATAACATATCAGAAATATATCTCCCGTCTCCCAGACTTTTAGAAGACTAAAAACAAACAAACTTCTACGTCAACTATAGTTTTGAGCGGTGTAAAACAAACTTTAGGTGTGGCGTTGGTTTGGTACAAGTTATAAGGTATAAGCGTGCTAGTAATTATCACCGTACCATCGTTAAATAAAAGGAAGTTGTGTTCAGTTTATTAGGATTTCATTATCAACTTCCTAAAGGGATATAAAATCATATTGAGTACACTTAAACACCTAAAAGTTCTTAAAAAACTTCAAAGTTGTGTGAAAGTGTAACAATTTTGTAAGTGATGAAAATTATTGTAGAGCACGATGTAGAGTCACTGAAAATTGTAGTCAATCATATAAAATTCTAGCTCTACCTGAGCTCGGTCATGCAGTGCTACTGTTGCTACACCTGGAACGCCGTCTGTCTATCTGATCATTGTAACCCAAATACAGCAATTCTCAATTATTGTTAGAGGTAAGACATTATTAACATAACTTCAAGTACGACTTCATTTTCATACAATAATGAAAAAAAATTGCCGTCAAAAATCATTTCTTAAGCTTAAAATGCCCTATGGAAATACAGTATCATTAAACCATTATTGTCCTACCTTGACTCAGAAGGTTCATAGGCTATTCTAATCATAATTCAAACAAAGCTTTAAAAATCTCTCAAACATATAACCTCTGTCACAATATTGTGGGAAAGATAACTTTATTATAAACGAAATGGTATAAAAATGCTTGAATACTTTTATCGTACTGCAGCAGTTTGTTATCGTTCCAATGCCTCTAACAGTCTCTAAAGAGGAGCATTATTTATCCACCTGCACTCAAAATAGTTTCTCGAAACAAACTAACAAACTTTTTGAACAAAACAAATAAATATAGCTTTGAACGGTGTTTGAGTTCGGTGACGTGTGGTACAAAGTATAGGCGGAAGCGGGTAATGAATTTACTGAATAAATAAATGGTAAAAGGTAATTAATTTACTGAAGGTAATCATATTAGTAGTAAGCGGATTTATATAAGAGGTTAATGTGGAATTTACGAGTGAAAATCATATGTTTTTTTTTCATAAAAAATGTAATTTTGTTTAAGGACTTATTTCTTAGTTTTTCTAGCGTTTTAAGTTTAACTTTAAATGTGTACAGATTTTAATTTAAATACTAATTAATTAAGCATAATAATTAACGATAGCTTAAACCTAAATGCTTTTTAACTAATTCTACCGTGTTAGTTAATTGTAAATTTGTTAACAGTAACGAAACATAGGCTCATATAGAAAATTCTCCTACTCAATTTCTTGCAGGAGAGTTCGCCTCGACTAATCGCTATCTCCTATGCCTTAAATCGGTGTGTACCCAACCATATCACAGCGTTCAGTTCCTCTCCGCTGAGAACGTAAGGAACGACTTTTGAGTTTGCAATTTATGGTCATATCCACCACAACTACGACTGTCTCTTAATGAAATATCTCGATTCTTGCTGCTACGTAAATAGAATATCTAAATTAGATCGCTGCATGGTAGGTATCATATAATTTTAGACTTAAATTATCGCGGAATTGAGGCATTTTAATATGTAACGGGCACCAACGATATGTCACCGCAAATTCGCCGTGACCATCCATGACACTGGGCCGAAATATCGGTAGTAGATAGGTAGATAAAGAAGTTAAAAACCGCATTTCGTGAGTGACCATTACATATTAAAAGGACTTGTATCTTAATTGAGAATAGGGAATATTTATTGTTTCACAAGACGCGAGGCGGAGCGGTCAGTGTCGGTCTATGCACAGAGGTGTATCCACTTTTGTATAATATATGCCCATGGCACCCACAATACAAAGAATCCTAGTATGTGGTTGTGAGTGTAGAAACCGTCTTTTCACAGTAAACACTGGATTACCTACATTTAAACGCATATGTCGAGCATATCGACCCTGTGAATTCATGAACATTTGTAATGTGTTCAATGGAATAAAACATAAAATAAATAAAACACAACTTATAAAAGTTTATCAATTTATTAGCAGATTATACTTGAAACCATATGACGGTTAATTTGAAGTTTTGTGAAGCTGTTGTACATTGTCTGTTAAATGATTCCCACTATGTATTTAGACAAAGACCACATTTAACTAATATTTGCCGCTAAGCGAGTGATTTTTTAAATTTGAACGTACCTACATAAGGGACGAACATACGTTATTTCTTAACTCTTTCTAATTCGTTATTCGTAAACCAAGTAGCCTTACGGATCGTTTATAAACGTCTGATGTAATCATCCACAGTAAATCATCAGTATACTGACTCAGTCTCTACATATTGTCTTACTGACGTCACGTCCACAAAACCCAGAAGCTAGACACAATAAGGCAACGTCCTTCACCCACCCGCTGTCGGTTATAAATTGTCCACAGACATATCTGTAAGTACCCAACCGTATCGCACCGCGCAGTTCCGCTTCGCTGCAACCGTAAGAGATCTCTTTGAAGTTTTGCAATTTATAAGAACGCCGCGGCCACTGAAGACGCTTTTAATTGCACGCCGCTCGGGATCCTGGGAGTTATTTTATTTTCTTTAAAATACACTATTTTAAAAGAACAGTCATAGACAGGCGAAATAAAAGCTTTCTTCCAACATGATCTCAATGGTATTCCTTGTAATGGATTCCATAAACATACTCGTATACAGAAATAAAAATGTTTAGCCGAGAATTAAACCCGGAAAAATTACACTGTTGTCTTTGTGATTTAAGAAAAAAAAAAATAACAAAAAAATACAACCGACTTCTATGACACTATAAAGTAAAAAATAATTCAAATAAATGTTGGTTTAGTACAGAACCCACTCTGATCCTCATCATATTTAAATGGGACCAACTTGTAGCAATTGTCCACACACGAAATTAAAGGCATTAAAATAGGTTAATAAACGGTGAAGTTATGGCTGTTATATTTACATGGGTGGAAGAGTTCCCCTCATTTTCTCCAGAACCCATCGATGGATCCTAACCATATTTAAGTGGGGCCAATTTCCAGCTCCTCTCTATACAATAAAATACAATAAAAGAATTATTAAAATCGTTTCACTAACGGCGGAGTAATTCGTGTACATACATAAAAAAAAAGATACCGGCCGAATTGATAACCACCTCCTTTTTGAAGTCGGTTAAAAATCTTCGCCAACCGGTATCTTTTTTAATAGTGGACATCTGAATAGTCCTACCTAAGATTGGTCGGAGAGGGATTGCTTTACAAAAAGTGGGTAAACCTGTATGATTCTAGATGGAAAATCATATCATAGCAACGCATATTTCTATCGTAAAGCAGGTTATTAAAATAAATAACACCTTAAGCAAGAACATAACACTTTACACGAAATAAAAGTAATCGTGATGCCTCCGAAGTCTAATAAAGAACCTTTATCTATCCACCTGTTATATAAAAATAACTTGAGTCAAAAATTTATTAGAACTTATATTTTATCGATATTTTTAGCGAACCATCGAATTTCTAAACGTCGACATTATTCGTACTTTATCTGATATTCTGAGACAGCAACGCAATATTTTTCAGTGCTTCGAGATATTTATTATCACCTGAAGTTCCTATTTTATGAAGGCTGTGAGAGAGGATTTTAGTAATTAATTTTCTTCATAAGCCTATAAGTAACTGTCGTCGTGCAAATTCACGCCTTTCAACGTATTTTCTTCGGTATAGCAAAAATATATCGATCTCATCATACACACAAACTATCGTGCTTTAATTTTTTTTTTTTATAATATAAGAGTAGCAGACGAGCATGCAGTCCACCTGATGGTAAGTGGCTACTGCCGCCCATGGACATCTGTAATCAACCCCAGATAGGATTAGATATTCCTACCTGAGGTCGGCCACAGATGCGCCGCTACCCCTGAGGACTAAGCTGGAACGCCTCGGAAAAGTCTGTCTCCCTTACCACACCCTTCAAACCGGAACACAGCAGCGGCTAACACTGCTGTTATTAGGTAGAAATAGGTGTGGCGGTGGTGCCGCCGGAGTCGAACCACAAAGGGTTCTACCACCTTCAAATCTTTTTTTTTCGTTTTAATCTTTACAGCTCAGATTCAGTAAATCGATCATTCTTTAGAAGATTGTTAAATGTGCTATACACATTTTTTTGCTGACGGAAATACGTATTTCAATGCTTGTTTGGTACTGATTACTTTTTATTTGCTGAAAAGATCAAATATCAATCTTTGGAGAATAGATTATTTGGGCCTCGATTTTTTGTGAATCGGTTTATTGCACTTCGATTCGAATCGATTCAGAAATCGATCTTTTTCGGAAAGATTCGCCATCCCTAATTCGATTTTTCATAAATGGCACCTATTATGGCTAAAGAAGCCTTTGTGGTTTGACTCCGGCGGCACCACTGCCACACCAAATTCTGCCAAATGACATCAGTGTTAAGATAGATAGATAGATAGATAGATAGATAGATAGATAGATAGATAGATAGATTAATATTTTCAAGAACTTAAGCAACAACAACAAATTATAACACCTAATAAACAATGAAATCCAAAAATACACATATGGAAACACAAACTTAATTATGAACGTATTGACTAAATTTTCTTAAGAAATAAAATTACACAAAATATAAAAAAAAACTGAAAATAATAAAGTAAATTAAAAAATAAAAACAAACAAAATACAAGCGCTTCTATGTTCTGGTTTGAAGAGTGTGGTAAATATCCAAGGGGTTTCATCTTATTCCTAATGACAATCAACGCATTTGTGGTTCACCTCATGTAGAACTCTGAATTTTACAATGAGAATTTTATCTGGAATGAATTACAGATGTCTATAGGAGACAGCAGCTAATCCTTACCATCAGACCTTACTGCATGCTCGATAGCTACTTCACTACTATAAACAAAACTTTTTTTTTGCTTAAAACACACTTCATAATGTAACGGGTACTCACGATATGCGTTTTTTATTGCCCATATTTCAACCCAGTTGCATGGATAAGGATATTGTCAGTGTTGTGTGTCGTGATATGAAACCTAGAAAAGAAAAACGAACTAGACGTAGGGTAGATAGATTAATCTACCACTAGTACTTGTCAACGGTTTCTCCCCTCCACTCAGTTTCGCCGTGACCACGATCCATGCAACTGGGTCGAAATATCGGCAATAAAAACGCATATCGTGAGTACCCGTTACATAATAAAATGTCTCAATTCCGCGATAATTTTAGTCTAAAATCATAAAACACACTTTATTTGAATCCACATATCTCCACTGTTTGATCTTGATCTTGAAAGTGATACAATATTACAACAGTCGCTTTTAAATATCCAAGAATCTACAATCTACATGTAGCCATTCCTTTGAAAAAACGATTTATCACGTCGCCCTTAGACCCTTCTTACAATTTTTATCCTCAAATGTTATTCATAAAGAAATCTATAATTCCTCGCAATATCTCCGCTTCGATATTAATATTTTTCAATGACTAGACGGGAAATTATTTGACTGATGATACTTTGGGTGGGTTGCACCGTAGACCCGTTAAAGTTTGCGTTAAAGTTAACTGAAAATGCAAATGATATGAAAATAATTGGGTTAACAAATTGTAACTTCAACTTGTTGTAGCTTTAACACCAACTCACAGTTGGTGTTGAAGCATTCTTTTAAGTAAATGTAAATGCTATGCCAGGGTGTCCCGCTCTTCCTTATATTACATACTAATATAATTTGGCGTTTGTAAGAAATGCATTAATTTTATAGTAATTTTGATACGATTAACTATAACAATAACTTTAATGATAGCGATGGAATGTAACAATTCTGTGTTGCACCCATTTATTTGTCATTAACGTCATTTTCTCAGCTGACATCACAATTTATAGTCAACGTTATACCATGCTTAAGATACCGCAAAAATAACTTTAACCGACCGAAACCTTTGTATTAGGTATGACGTCATTTCAACAATAACTCGCTAACCGTAGATTTGCTAACCGTAGATTTGACGGTTGGTTAAGTTTTTGTTAACGTTAACGTTGCTTGGTGGAACTCACCCTTAATATAGATATTCCCTTGGCTCTGTAGCGTTATAACTGAAGAGATTAATTGCTACCATATATTTGGTGTTTTTGTTTTTATTTTTTGTAGTGAAATAAAATGAAATGTATTCATTTTGTGTGGACTTACGGTGCTTCTGACAAGTTTTCATTTACAATAATATTGTATTGTATTGAAGGGAAACCATTTGTGGTTCGACTCCTGCGGCACCACCGCCTCACCTACATCTGCCTAATAACAGCAGTATTAGCGCCCTGTTCTGGTTTGAACGGCGTGGTAAGGGAGACTTTTCCGAGGCATTCCAGCTTAGTCCTGAAGGGTAGCGACGTACCTGTGACCAACCTCAAGTAGAATCTAATCTGATCTGGGGTTGATTACAGATATCCAGTAGCCATTTACCATCAGCTGGATTGCAAGCTCGTCTGCTACTCCTATATTATAAAAAAGGTGTATCTAAGGGGCCGTACAAATGAGGTCGGCCTGACAGTTCTACCGTTTGTCGACTGACAGATCTTGCTGATCACAATATAACGACAATCAAATTGTCGATCTCACATTAGGACCGACCGTATGTGAACAAAAACCGCTCAGTGCGAACAGCATCGTCTCTCAGTCTGTCAGTCACCTAAAACCGTTATTAATATTCAATCTATCTAATGTTTTGCCTACCAAAGAATTTCCTTTGACAATTTCTTTTTACTACACATTTTTCCATTTCGATCTTTGGTAGTATAGTAGTTATTTTTTTATAATATAAGATTAGCAGACGAGCATGCAGTCCACCTGATATGGTAAGTGGCTACTGCCGCCCATGGACATATGTAATCAACCCCAGATAGGATTAGATATTCCTACCTGAGGTCTTAGTATCGTTAGTCACAAAGACTTTAGAGTAGTCTTTGTGATTAACGATACCATGCAAGCCACATCGGCTGCCCTCACATCTGTTTTTTTATATATATTTGAGCCTGACGATAAAGCAGACGTGCTACCTGATGGAAAGTATTCACCGTCACCTATGGACATTTGCAACACCAGAGGAGTCGCCAATGCATCGCCGGCTTTGAAGGAGAGCTCTTTTTGCACCTTTTTTTAAAAACCGCATGTCATAGCGCTCCCCATCCTAGGATGTACATTTAAAGTATACATTAAATATTAACTATTAAATATTAATGGTATATTTTAACGAATATTAAATACAGTAAGCGGAGATTATCTTGACTGGAAATATGTATGTTATGTTTAAACAACAATTTCGATAAAGTGTTTAAATTATGCATGTATTCAACTGCTCTCAGCGAGTTTTAATTAAGAGTTTCGATTACATTTTGTGAAATAAAAACACTGCGTGCATGCTGTAAATAACTTTGTATAAAACGTTTTTGGATGGAATTCCCAATAACCATGAATACTGGTTTTGGAATATTGTAATGAATATTTTATTTTGAGCTGGTAAAACTTTGTTTATTTTATTATTAACTGCGACAAAAGAGATATGTTTCAAAAATTATGCGTACATATACGGACAGTATAATTTATATTTATTTTGTACTACCCGCGATTTGAATAATAAATTTAACATTGCAACGTACCGGTCGATTCAAGTCAGTCCTGGTCCAGTAGCGGCGAGAGGCGGACGTGTCGCAAGCTCACGAATTACAAGTAGATAGTTTCCTTTAATTTTAACTCTTGTGGTGAAATCATCAGGCAACAGTAAGTATGTCAAGAAATACTTTGGTGCAAACAGTGGCCCAAACGGCTTGGGCTTCAATATGGGTTTTAACTTTTTAGGTGTTGGATTTCATTTAGTACCGCGAGTGAGACAGATTACTTGTATTAAAATTTCATAAAATCAAAAGACGTTTTAATTTTTAGAGGCATGTTATGAAGCCCAAACTGGTTATTATTGCAGAACAGTCGCTTAACTATGTTGAAGACCATAAATGAAAATAAAACAATATATAAGAAGTAGAGACCCCAACAATATAATTATTTTTTCACTGAATATATTTAAAAAACTTTTCTATTAAAAGTGACAACCCTAGTCCCAACACTGAGTTAATTTATTCATTTACTTGGCCAGATAATTGTAAGTTCCCCACCAAAACTTTTCATCCCCCGAAACTTCCGTAACAACCCTTTCAGCAAAGCGCGACTGTCCGGCCCTGTTCAGCGAGCTAACTGCATTGAACTAGTTACAACTAGTTGGAACTGGTTATAGCCGGATTCGGTCGGAACTAAAAAGCTCTTACCCAGGTGCAAAATTTTGGTCGTCTCTGATTAAGTTTTATAAGCTTATTAATTAGTTAGTCTGCATATATGGGCACATGCGGCATTCTAATTTAGAACACATACGAAGCAATTTAGTTATATTTAATCTAGTTTACCTGAGTTCTGCTTTAAAGTATTTTGTGCTATTAATAGAATGTTATGCAAGGTAGAAATTTTGACAAATTTTGTTGGTAATTTTTTGCAGTTATAACTAGATCAAATCGTCCTAAAATACTGAACAATGGAGAGTTACGCTCTCCATTGTTCAGTATTTTAATTAACGCAATGAAAAGCAATAAAAATCCCAAATTTAATAATGTTAATATTTTACATTTTATAAATAAAATAAGACTCATTTTATTACTACATGAACCATGCCAAACGATTGCAGTAAGGGACACAAAGGATAATAATAACATAAAGATAAAATAAGATTACCCGAAATTAGATAAGATATAAGATAAGATAACAAAGGACGAACTGAACGCTTCGCCAATGTACATAAATCTGAAAGCTTTTGCAGATCAGTATGAAACTAGAAAACTTTGAATGGGTTCGGTCGCTCAGTAGTTTTCAGTTAGTCTGGGATAGAACAAATGTAATTAAACTTGCTGGCAGTTGCACTGTTCCTTTTAGAAATAAGGTTATGCATTATGTTAGGACAAAGCTCCTAATTCTTATCATTAATAGACAATTTTTGCCTAACATAATTGAAAGAAGAAAGATAGAAAACATTTATTTCGGTAAACTTTATATTACATTTATCGGTACATAATACTTAATACATAAAATAAACAAACAGAAGAATATAACATGACACGAGGTAAAAATAATTACATAAGAGGATGGATACCGAAAAAAAGTTACCTTAGTCTGTGTCGTGGAAAACAACGACTGCTGGTTTTCGGTGAAACCCCATATTATTTTTCGCGCAATTTGACAATATTTGCCTACCTAAATTGTCTTTCGAACTGTATAAGCAAAAATTTGCTGAGATTGTATTACTAACGGGGATTATAAGAGAATGATCAAATTACATATTTTCTTAAATGAAAATTTCTTCGTGGCGTAAAAAGTCATACTGCAAAAATTCCATTTTGATTTTTGAAAATCAAAGGGATCTTTAAGAGCTACTTCTTTCCCCCATTATATACAAAATACAAGGTATGAGAACAAATATAAGTTATTTTTTTTCTTATATTATCGGCTAGTATTATCGTGGCATTAAGTATAAAGTATATTTATTAAAAATTAATGAATTATCATTAAAGCCAAGAACCACTTAAATAAAGTAAGTTTCATTAATTTCAGTTCAGTTTTTGCATATTCCACCCAAAACAACAATATTAACCTTTTGTGAAGTATGAAAATATCAGATTCTATAAAACTATATTTAATTAATTTAAACAATGTACTAGCAAAACGCTTTGTTAATGAATCGAGATTTAATTAACTTTTACCTTTTCAATAACACTGGCTGGTTGTAATCGTTTAATTAAAACAATCCAAAAACAAAGCAATAACAAACAAACACTATGATTGCTAGATGGTATCGCTGGCGAAAGTTTTGGGTTAACTCTCTTGTTATCTGGGCGTCGCTTGTCTAATGTGGGTACAGTAAACAGGGTTAATATATATAGATATTTATCGGTACATGTTTACCTATGTATAGTTGTACGGATGTTTGTATTTTTTTTTGTTTTGTTGTTTGTTGTTTTTGTTGTTGTCGTTGTTGCATGTTGTTGTAGTGTTGTTATATTTCTGGATTGAAATTCGTGTATATATTTATCTCTAGATATCAGCAGTTATGGCGATTTAAATACATCCGACAACTAATGATCAATTTGGAATTAAAGCAACTAGGAAGTCTTATTATTACCAACCTTTTAGCGGTCGAAGGATTAGCTTAATAGCCTACTATATAACACAATGAATACACAATTACAGGCAATCCACAATCCATCAATCAGGTGCTATTGTGCGCGGTCGCTACAAGCCATTTCCTAGCGAAGCCTCTAGCAACCTAATTGCCTATCGTAGAGAACGTTTTGTCTATCGTAGAGAACAAGAGGGCATTTAAAAGGGTAAATATAAATTGAGTGAATGAGTAACACCCAGAATGTAGCGATTCCCCGACCTCCCCCCGACTGAATAGGCGAGCGTCAATAAATTAAGCTATCGCAGCCTATATTACGTACATTTTGAAGGTGGTAGAACCCTTTGTGGTTCGACTCCGGCGGGACCACCGCCACACCTATTTCTACCTAATAACAGCAGTGTTAAGCGCTGCTGTGTTCCGGTTTGAAGGGTGTGGTAAGGGAGACAGACTTAATACTTACATTTCATAATATAATGGCAGTTCATAACTAAAATGTCTTATTAATACAGATACAGATATTGGACGTGTCATATCAGAAAAAATATAATTCTCTATATTATATTTTCACAGGCACGACCCATGTCATTCGTATTACGATAGATATAAATATGTTTGTACATATTGTATAGAACTATATGATTTTATTTCCACGGACCGTGTCCAAGGGCTCGTACACAAAACTGCGATGCGACGCGATGCGAATTCGCAACGCGACACGAATTGCTGCGATGCGATTTCGTGCGACAAGATGTCTCCCAGGGTAACCATTCCTTCGACGACCGTCAACCGTACTGAACTTATTTTGAAAACTAGGTCGTGACATGGATCGTCAAAAGAAGTGTGCACTTTTGTATTTGCTTAGGAGATACAGGAAAGAGTAACAAAGAAAATTTTGGGTTCATCCATTTATCATATATCTTTTATTTTATATTTAGTTTCCCAAAGAACAGGGCGCTCCTCAATCAGTAATATAAAAAAGTCAACAACGTACTTTGTCATTTTTATACATTAAAGTATACGTCTTCCCACCCAACAAATACAGCTCTGTGCGTCTTCCCAACACGCTGTCTCAGAACCAACTAAAAATGGCGTCAACAAGTTTGACGAAACATCGCAGGAATGTGCGATGCGAATTAATTCGCAAGTTCTTGCGATGCGTCGAGGGAGCTCGCAGATTTTTACGATGCGACGTCGCATCGCAGTTTTGTGTACGAGCCCTAATACGTACAATGTCTGGATATACACCATAAGTACCATAACAGTACCACAACAACCGCCAATCAGCCGCTATTATGCACAGTCACTGATTTGATCGCAAACTCGCAATTACCTTTGTGCAACGTAATTTCTTAGTATGTGGATGTTTGTTTTAGAATTCATATAAACACCTTGAAAGGGAAATTTTCAAATACAATGTATACTTAATGAAGCAATCACCATAATATACATGTTATACGCAGGGTTTTCCGGGTTCACGGCACGCCATGATTACCGCAACAAATAGAATTATTTTAATCTATATATATAAATATATATTTCTTATGTGCGTGTGTATGTCACTGAACTCCTCCTAAACGACTGGACTGATTTTGATGAAATTTGTTGTGTGTGTTTAAGGGGACTTAAGAATGGTTTAGATTGACAATTTAGTCCGTGGGAAAAGGTTTTTTAATGAATTTTTAAAATTTTAATTTTAATTTAATTTTTTCGTAAGTAGTTATAGAATCGGAAACTATGCATTTGATCTAGTGATGATCTTTAGCAAAGTTGTTGTCCAAGAGCCCTCGAGGGTTTGGGAGTTGGTAAGACCAATTTTCGACAGATGGCACCACTGTCATTCCAATGAAGGTACAAATTTTCCGTTTTATGTATGTCATATTATTTCTTAAAAATGCGGGCGAAGCCGCGGGCACCACTAATATTTATGTAAAAATATAACGGATATTTAGACTCGAGTAAGTAGATAAACTTGGAAAATAAATTACTTATCTTTAAAATATTATTTAAATCTTTTTTTCACGAATTTTCGTGTATAAACAAATTTACGGTAATATAATAAGTACAAAACATAATAATAATATAAGATCACAATATGGCAACAAATTATTAAAAGTTAGGTCACCTCTCGTTCATTGCCTTTAATGCGCGAAACAATTATACAAGCCGCCATTTTGTATTACAACCTTTATTGATCTAAGTTATAGTATATAAGATTAATACCGCCTATATAGAAAGCATAATAGGCAATTTTATGCTAATAACTCATTATTAGGTTATACGGAACCACGAACGCATTATTACAAGCAATCCACTACAGGCGTCAATCTGGCGCCATTGTGCGCGCTCTAAACAAGCCATTTCCTAGGGGCTACGTAATTGCTTGCACGACGCATTGTTCGATGCCTTTTGGGCGTATCCAGGTGAATTAACAATACTTTACAAATCGGAATTTAACATGCAACTACGATACAATACAATTTCGATATACTAAAATATGAATCACAACGCTCATCGCACTATATATATAAGGGTGGTGCAAAATTAATCACCAAATCAATTATTCTGTTTTTTTTTTAAATTAAAAGTTTTAAAAAAACAAAATAATTACTCAACTCAAGAGTCTTCCACCAGCGTTGATACAAATTTGCGCCTGTTTTATCATATTTTCCACGACTTTCCTTAAGATTTCCGCCGGTAACACTTCGCATTCCAGTCAAATAGTCTCCTTCACCCGTGACTCGTGACTCGATTAACCCGTGACTTCAAGTAGTCCCAAAGAAAGAAGTCCGGGATGGTTAAATCGGGCGATCTTGCTGGCCATGCCAAATAGCCAAAATGGGAGATTAAGCGATCACGAAACGTTTCCTTCAGTATATTCATTGTGGCTCGTGCTGTGTGTGCGCTTGCACTATCTTGTTGAAACCACATGTTCATCAAGCCCTGATCATCCAATTCCGGTAAAAAAAGTCGTTTATCTTGACCCTGTAGCGTTCGCCAGTAACAGTTACTGTATTGCCGATGGCGTCCTCAAAGGAATACGGAAATCACTCCTCCCGCATGAACGGCGCCCAGACAGTGACTTTAAGTGGATGTAATGATTCAACAAAAGCAACAAGCCTAACAAGTAATTAATTTAAAAAACCAAAAACCCGACTGCACCAAAAAGGCTGAAGTAGAATTTCCAAAAGCAGTGAAATAAGTATTTCATTATTTTTATCCAGAAAGCCAATACAAAGATTCATAGTAGGTGTCTGCTTCAAAAACAAAACATGTTCTAACGATATTAACCTATTTTATCCTCGTAGTGCTCATTTACGCTATATAAAGAACCTATGTGTAAAATTCCAGCACGCTTAAGTTCAGCGGTTTCCCTTTGCGTTCATCTCTGGCACAGCAACTCACTCATTTGGTCAGACAGTCATCTCGATGTGTATATATGTACTAGCTGACCAGGCATACGTTGTGTTGCCATATAAATAAAAAAAAATGTTAAGGGCGAACAACCCTTATCACTTAGGGGTAAAAAAATAGATAGTGGCCGATTCTCAGACCTACTGAATATGTACATAAAATTTGGTGAAAATCGGTGAAGCCGTTTTGGAGGAGTACGGTAACTAACACGAGAATTTTATATATAAGATATATTATATAATGTATGTGTAATCTTCTCTCAATTTCCTTTATTTTGACACCCTACTCGATAGGTTTGGTTATTTTTTTTAAAACGTGTTACTATTTCGCGAGAAAAATTCACCATTTAAGGTCTATGAAATATATAACTTCAGTAATTCAAAGTTTCGGTCATTATTTTACCTCGTTAGAGGTACAATTTCATTATTTTTATCCAACAAGCTTGATACAAAATTTCATAGTGTTTGTATCAAAATTGACGGTTGTTCAAATTAACTTTTAACCCTTATTTAACCCTCTACGGGGTTGATTTTTCGGAGGAGGATAAATAAGTGCGTCCTTGTTCCTATCCAGAAAGCCAAATACAAAATTTTATAGAAGTTGCTTCAAAATTAAAGGATTTCAAAAAAACTGTTTTTCCCTATTTTACCCTCTTAAGGGTAGAATTTCCAAAAGGCCTTTCTTAGTAATTATTCACGCTATATAGAGAACCTATGTGCAAAATTTCAGAACTGTAAGGTGTTTGGTTTAGGCTGTACGTTGATTTCTGAAAAATGAAAAAGTCATTTAGTTAGTCAGTCAGTCAGTCACCTTGCTGTTTTATATATATACAAATATGTTTTTATAATCTCCGTTTAATTTCCTTTCATTTGATACCCTACTCGATAGGTTCGGTTAACTTTTTTTTTAAAATGTGTTACTATTTCGCGCCAAAAATCCGCCATTTTGATTTTTCTTTACTAACACCTATCTAAGGACACTCGGGTCATTGAGACAAATATAATGACACCTTAACTGTTGAAATTCATCCAGCCGTTTGTTAGATCGGATCAAATAAAGAAAGACAAACATACAAGATACGCGCGAAAAACATAACCCTTCCTTGGCAGTCGGGTAAAAAAGACGCAGTTCTTAAGGAGAATATTCGACATGAAGGCGTAGTGTTATCGGCGGAAATCTTAAGGAAAGTTGTGGAAAATCGGGCGCGACTTTGTGTCAACACTGGTGGAAGACACTTGACAGATATCATATTTTCTAATTGGCAAAAAAAGTTACAGGTCCTGGCAAAGATTTCTATTACTAAAAATCACTTTTTTTTATTTAGTACAAAAGTTTTTAAAATACAAAATAATTACTAATTATTTTGTTTGGCGCCGTTCATGCGGGATAATAACGCGTAATACCCCTAGACAGTCTCTATCAAGATTCGCGCCAAACTGCTAGTCCGCTCTGAAGTCTTTGCGAGCAGGTGTAGTGATGCTCTCATATATATATATGGCGATGGCGAAGCGAATCATTTCTATATTCAGAGCAGACTAGCAGTTTTACGCGGACTATACAACGTGTATCAGCTTATGAAGACAAGCAACACATTCTATTATACATATTTAGACAGTATTAACACATTCTGCTATGGTTTGTAACATTGATAGTTATATGAATATATCGCTGTATCAGCAAAAATAATCTGTAGGCAATAAATCCGTTTCCTGTAAGAGAAAATAAGTGAATGTTCCACATCTACGCGAAATATCGAAGTAGGGCGCCATTAATCTGGGTTCTTGTTTTATTTCATACGTCTCTGCTTGTTTTGTTTGTGCAGACTTCAATCTGTAGTTTCGCGCGCTTTTTTTAGTTTGTTTATGGCCACATACGTCAGGCAAAGATAATTGTCAGTGTTATGCCGAGTTCCCTGTAATATTTTTTACATTTTATGGCGACATAAATTAGACAAAGATAATTTAGAGTAAATGCCAAGTTCCCTATAATTTTGAAACTTAATTATTTCATAAAATCAAATATTTAACATACAATTCTAATGATATTAATGATCATAAGTGTATATTTTTGCGGCTATACACGTATACACGTTGCATCAGGGATTATTACGATATACAAAATAAAGCTTTGGACGCAGTCAGGTTTTGGATTAATGACCGCTAGTGGCTAAATATACGTATTTTAGTGGTTCGAAGAGCATTTATCGTTCCGGTAGTTGTCGTCAGATACCAATCGTAAAATCTTATCAGAGGGTTTATGAAAGGTTCGCAATACATCCAACGTGAACACATTGGCAATTTCATCGAAGATTTGTCTTTGTAACAAAAATACATCGACGGAGCAGTAACCAAAGTTACATTGTTGTTACTCTGCAGTTGTTAAATCAACCCCTCTCCCTCCAAGCGTCGTGGTTCTATGTTAACTTCCGTTTATTTAGTAAACTTGGATTCAACGAAATTATTTCATTAAATTCAAAGGTTACTAAGATGTTTTACTATTTGTAAAACAACTAACATTATGATTATTTTGTCTCTATTAATGCAGACGCACACTATTTATTTTTTCCCCAAAATTACTCGCGCGTAAAATTTACTATGTGTTGTTACTTCGTACTTTTATTAAAAGTTAATTTTAATATAAAAAATGCAAAAAATGTAATGTAGAAATATCCCTCGTTCCAAAATAAAAAGGGTATTACTCAGTATTCCATCAATCCTGTCAATATTTCTTGTTTCCTTTTTAATAATGCTATTCTTCATTCATACTTAGGTATTACTTATATTAACGATCGAAGAAAAATATAGTAATCTAAATTAGAAGTAGTCATCGTTTACTTCAAATGCGCATACGACTTCGTAAATAGGATTTGAACCCAGACCTCCAAAATGAAAACACAATACCACTAGGACTAGGCAGTTTGCACTGTAAGTGGTGGTGCAGTACAGTCTTGTAAAAACATTTATTGTGAAAATCATTCAATTGTAAAAGATTAAATAAAGGAATTCCTTTCGTCCACTTTGAAAGAATTTTCGTATCAAAAAGAGCAATTACGTGTTCCTTATGGTACTTATATACTCATTTGTAAGCCTTTTATGGTAAGATCATGATTGACAAATTACTGATCAATATAAGTTACTATCAATAAAATTGATGTTGACAAAACTATATTATCCTCAATGTGGTTTTATATTTAACGTAGCTGATGTGTTTCTAATCTATATAAGAACAATTAATTTACGTAAACAAACGGCTAACAAAATCCTACGTACAGCAAAAACTTCATCTCTAAACCACCTTATCTCAAAGTTAAATCTCTATATAATCTGTGTTTTAAAGTTATAATCTGTTACAATCTCAGATGTCAAGTTTCCCGCGCAATATTAAGGTAAACGTCGGCCACGAGTTTAAACTCATGATGCTTCTTTAAATAAGATGAATGTTTTATATAAATTATATACTTAAGTACTCTTAGATTTTTAATAAGAAAAAATATTGTATTAATCAAGTTTGAGGCTTGAGACGTTATGTTTTTCTTTAAAGACCGACGTCATTTTAAACTTGTCAATATTAGAACCATAGATTAGTAAAGATTACTCGCTCCTAACAAGCAAATGTAACCTTTTGACAATTATCACTGTCAATAATTTTCGTGTTTGAAAAATATTAAAAAAATGTAGTTTTTAGATCATTTACGAATGAAACGATATTTCTTCGCACTTTTTCTTCGAATTCGTGTCTTAACTGCGCATGTTGGCATTATTCCCCGTAAATTACAACATGACAGCCATTAAACGGCTGACATAATCCTCAGCCGCTTAAGTAATTTAATGGCTTCCTTCAATTACAAGGCGGTGAGATATCTATACTTATTAGTTTAGATTAGAATGATCATAATGCCAATCAATCTATTGATAGACTTGATGTAAATTAATCCACTGTTGTCGCTTAGTGTGAACAGCAACATCTGTCATTCGATGTCATTTAGCTTTACGAAATAGCTCAGCGGCGCTGGCTATTCCGGTCCACTCTCGGATGTTTCGTAACCACGACTTCTTTCTTCTGCCAACCTTCCGTCTTTCAGCGACCTTTCCCATCATTATGAGTTGGACGAGATTTTTTTTATAATATAGGAGTAGCAGACGAGCATGCAGTCCACCTGATGGTAAGTGGCTACTGCCGCCCATGAACATTTGTAATTAACCCCAGATAGGATTCGATATTCCTATCTGAGGTCGGCCACGGATGCGCCGCTACCCCTGAGAACTAAGCTGGAACGCCTCGGAAAAGTTTGTCTCCCTTACCACACCCTTCAAACCGGAACACAGTAGCGCCTAGCACTGCTGTTATTAGGTAGAAATAGATGTGGCGGTGGTGCCGCCGAAGTCGAACCACTTCAAAAATTGTATCGTGGATGTCGAAGGACGTGGCCCAAAAGAGAATAAAACATCTACCGCCATAAAAACAACCAGTGCACTACTTTATTATTCCACTTAAAACTCCCGACGAGAACCGTCCCAATCTACAATATTCTTCATATTATTGGAATCTTTTAATCCCTTAAAGATTCAATCGAATAACTTCTGAACTATATTATTAAATTATCCGCAATACACAAAACCGGACTAAACTCAGTCAAAGAGGAAACCACCATTGAAAACTGCGGGAACAGAACTCTAACAAAGTCTATAGATTAGAACTTAGGTTTAGGAAACCCTTTTGTCCCGAATCAAAGTCCTAACCAGTATGAAGAGCCGTGGTCATAACATTAAGGATCAAATTACTCGGGACTAGCCTCGCCCAAACTCTGTTCAAGATAACTATTGAGAAACTATGTTATAGACATAGATTAGTAAAGATACTTCGCCGCCTTGAAATTGAATGAAGCCACAAACAGCTTATTTGTAAGTTCTTTTTTTGAATTCTTGACAAATAAAAACATTTTTAGAGAAAATTTACGAATAAATAACTAATACTGCGTAATTTATATAATAAATAAATTATTATTTCAAATATTTTAGGGACATTTTAGCACGGAGACGTGGCAAAACTTTTTTACGCTACTATTTAATTCTCAAAACTGGTTACGTTTTCTTGTTAGGAGTGAGTAATCTTTACTAATCTATGGTTATAGATAGTAATAAGAGTAGAGCTCAGCAAATTCGTCTATGTATTATGTAAGCCACACTCGCTACGGTCTGCCGGACAGTTTTGCCTGTACAGTACCCTTACCATGAGTTTCCAAAACATCCCACAATTTTACGTTACGTTGACTCAATCCATTATTCTGTAAGTTAACGAGTAAACGTAACAATAAGTAAGTGCTCAAGTCTTTTTGTCTGCCTCACATGTTCGCAAAAAAGAGAGACAAAACATAAAGCGCCATTTTGTCAATTTAGACATTTAATGTTACGTTACTGACTCTATAGTCATAGTAGGGTACAGTAGCACTACCATGAGTTGGCATAGAAACGCCACTATAGAAATTGTATATAGAAAACTATTGTCATTTTGCTAGTGAATAACATAACTACTATCGTTACGGTATTTCTTGACAACGTCTGTCAAATTAATGACTCATGGGACCGAATTTGTATGGCAATAGATCATAATGACATTCGCTAGCGATTTGATTTTGATAGGTTTTTTACGTTACGAGTGGCTCACACTACGGAATTTAGTTCTACGAGTAACCACCAGAGGCGCTGTACAATTTTTCATACATTTATTTTACGCAGTCGCTAGCGAGTAATACTTTTGTAAACTCATGGTAGTGCTACAATACCCGTATACAATGCATTTATTTTAACATTTTTAATTTGATTTTGATAGCGTTATTGTTCCGATTTTTGACACTTATATTGTGAAATTATAGTTCCGATACAGGCCACGGGGGCGCTATGTGAGCCAAAACGTAAGCGGAGAACGTTATCGAGCAAACTTAAAAACTCGTATAGTCCGTGCCAAACTGCTAGTCCGCTCTAAAGTTGTTGCGAGCAGGTGTAGTCATACAATTTGCTATGGCAACGCGATTCATTTCTATATTCAGAGCGGACTAGCAGTTTTACGCGCGCTAAGGCTACAAGTCGATCGCACGTCGTTAGCGTGTATGGAAACATTCCGGTGTACCGTACGGTACTCAGTTCTGTAGCGATGGCATCGATTGAAGACGATGACGCACCGTACGGTGTCACACGAAAGAATTGATTTTTGATCTTGCGCCGGTCGCCTGCACAGGTTCAAAAACTGCACAGGTCTATTCCCACACACAGTACGGTGTACCTGCACAGGCATACCTGAACAGGTAGACTTATCCGGTGCGTCGTAGGGTGTATGGCAGGCATTACCAACTGGACTATAGATGTGGTCGTTTTAATTTGGTTGTGTAATCGATATTTGAATATATCTATAAGGAAAACCGTGTTGAAAAACGGTTACGTTGCCGATATTTGGTTACCTTTAAGGAAAAGTATTTTGTTATAGATATCAGAGCTTGTTACCGAATATCGGTAGTTGGCGGTTTCAGTTACTAACGATCGACAAACGTGCTTTGACACATATTGCATTTTATTCGCGATGTCGTCTCTTTTATAGTTTATTCGGTCTTCTCGCCTCAACAACTGTTGAAAAATAAGCAGGGACGTGGCAAATAAGATTGAGAATTATTTGAGTCTCACGTTTGGTAATTTGGTTTAGTACATTTAGTAATTTGTTGATTTTATTATTATGGTTAGCTTCATCTACAGTATCGATATGGTAAGATATATCATATCGAATGAAAACGGTTTTTTACCTATGTATGATATAGCATCGTAACCATACTAGATATTCCCTCCGGATTTTTTAAAACCAATATGAAGAGAACCTTATCCGGATAACATTAGATCTCAAAATGTCTAGTAAATTGGTCTAAATTCTAACTATCTCGATTTAGATTAATCTGAGTTCATGACTTTATCCTATAGTAATAGGGGTGGAAGTGCTCTGGCAATCTGGATTTCAAATGCAATTATGAATAATTGGGGATAGGGATGTAATGGCATTGGATGACTTGAAGAATTATTGAGCGCGGTTAGTGATCTGTCCATTAGACGGATCGGATATTAATGGATTTGTCGATGGGTTTGTAACTGTACTAGCTATTCCGATGAGATGATCAGATGTTTGATTTTTTAATTAAACTAAAGTACCACAAGCAAATGATCCTGAATTGTTTAAACGGTGAAGGAAAATATAATGAGGAAAAAAATTGTTTTCCTCATAAAAAGAAAGTTTTTTTTTTCTTTTTAAACTTAAGGCAACCTTTTAATTGCCAATTTGTAATGTATTTTTTGTGTTATTATGTGTGTTTATGTACTCTTATATGTTGGCTGTCTTCATTTCTAATTGAAATTCCATGTTATTCTTTTTTAGCCTGTGTTATCTACAAGTTTTGTTGCATGTAATTTTGTTAATGAAGCAATAAATAAATAAATAAATAAACCAGCACTCCTGAGGTTTCTTAAGCTAAGTATACCAATTCGAACTTGGCCAGTACGGTGGACCATATACGCAGAATTGACGTGACGCGGTTAAAACGTGAAGTGTTCTTCTTTCTTTCCTAATTGATTTCTTTAATTTGGATTGGTTTCATAAAACATAAGCAGACCCGCTTAGAATAGTACTCGTACTAATGGTCTTCCAAGAGCAACGCGGCAATTGCAAATTAGTAAACTATTAAAACCTTTTCAATGACTTCCTTTCACCGAGTTCAATTGTAAAAACATATTTAGTTCTTTCTCAAGTACTAGCAACTAGTAAATAACACTTGATTTATCCTTTGACTTCCACCAAACAAAACAAACCTTTTTTTTTCTTTTCGAGGGGGAAACCTTCAAAAGGTACCCGACGACGTGGGAGCGACGTCGGGTTATGTGGGATTTTTACCGCACTAAAACCCCCCCGGTGGCCGTCCTCGGCGCTTGTTGGAGAACTCCGAGATCTCCAACGGAACACAACCGGAGCCCTCCAAGCGCGATGCCCGAATCGGGCTCTGCCCTAGGGGAGCGTTCGCTCCTCCCGCAACATCTGGTGATTACGACGGTATGCGACCACACATACCACCGTCCTTCCCGGGGTAGCATACTGGACGGTTCGAGCTCCCACTCTTGCCGCCCGCAACCCCGGAAGCCCCCTTTTAGTCGCCTCTTACGACAGGCAGGGGATACCGTAGCCCTATTCTAGTCCCGGAACTACAGGGACAAAACAAAACAAACCTAGTTACTGTATTGACTGACCGACCGTATTTACCTTCACGATATCTAGCAACGAGCTTGGGATAAACTTCGTGCTTGCTTGAAAGCTTTGGTCACAGCGAAATTGAGTTTCGGGAATAATGGGCGTTGAACGTACTTGTAGCGATGTGTGTGACTAATGGACGGTTCGCACACTTTTGCAATTTGTAAATATGTACGTCAGTCTTTACTTATACAGGACTTGTAAAATTTCAATTACTGCGAGTTGCAATTAACCTGAAGATTTTGGCTTTTGTTTCAAAACAGTAAAAAATATTATGTCTTAAGCATTCTTTATTTCATTTAAAATAATCTTAATTAGTGCTATAGCTTTTGTACATATTTGGGAATACATTTAAAATATTGAAGTATTTTTTTCTTGTTTATTCAAAAAAAATTTCATTGTCCATTTAAATAACTATGACCAGTAAATCAATAAAGTAAAACTTAGGAATGTACTTTACTACACACATATTGATATTTTTACAAGGTTTTAATTAACTTGTTGGTATGTAACATTTTTTTTTCAAATCATGCAAACCATTTTCAATCACTTCCACATGTTCGATTGAGCTGACCCTTTTGACTTCCACCAAACAAAACAAACCTAGCTACTGTATTGACTGACCGACCGTATTTACCTTCACGATATCTAGCAACGAGCTTGGGATAAACTTCGTGCTTGCTTGAAAGCTTTGGTTACAGCGAAATTGAGTTTCAGGAATAATGGGCGTTGAACGTACTTGTAGCGATATATGTGGCTAATGGTATTGTTTGAGTACTAGATTTTGATGCCACATTCATTTTGGAATTTTGTAAATTCATTTTGGAATTCATTTTGGACTTTTTGTTTTTCTTTTTTATTTTGTTTTCGAATTTTGTATATCGAAGACATCGTATTATACAGACATAGGTACTTAAGAAGTTAATGTTTTGGCGCAAACATTTTTTTTTTATCATTTTGTTTATTTTTGTTTTGAGGTCCCGCTTTGATGGGAGCCCCTAAATGCTTGTTTTCTTTCTTCAAATCGTGAATCGGTATTTTTTGTGTCATTTTACATGGTGTTTTTTTATAATATACGAGTAGCAGACAAGCATGCAGTCCACCTGATGGTAAGTAGCTAATGCCGCCCATGGACATCTGTAATCAACCCCAGATAGGATTAAATATTCCTGAGGTCGGGTTTTTCAAGGGATTTTCATGGATTAAGTATATTTAAAAATAAAAAAATCTTAATTGATTCCGTATCAATTTTACAAACGATATAAATAATTTTATGTAAATATAGTATTCGAATTATTAGCATTTAATTTCAATTCATTGTATTAATTACGTCAACCAATAAAGTCAATAAAATATGAGTACATAGGTAAATACAGATATTTTATAACGACTTTTAACTTTTTTACAAGGACTTTATATGCGGTACTGATGTACCAAATAAAGTGGATAAAATCGACCAAACCAAACCGACCCCAAGTCTTCTAATTAAACTGGTCGATCGATCTTCAGATTAAGACTTAGACGGAGACCTAATCCAGAATTAATTTGCAACTGATACTTGCTCCAGTTTAATTACAGCCACAAACGGCATAGCAATTAGATTAGAGACCGCACAAACACAAATGCGGACATGTATATAAAATACATATACTCGTATATATCAGGTCTTAAGATATATTTTAAGATCGTTGAAGCCTTTGAAGGAAGGCCACTGGGAGGGTTTTATAGGGGCACCATCGCCATACCATATAACAACAGTGTTAAGCTGCTGTGTTCAGTTTTGAAGGGTGTGGTAAGGAGATTAGGGGTATTGAACAAAGGTACAACTTAATCCTCAGGAATAGCAACGCATCAATTATCAACTTCAAGTAGGAACCTAATTTTATCTGGGGTTGATTACAGATGCCTATGGGCGGCGGTAGCCACTTATCATCAGGTTTAACAGGTATACTTAAATGCAAATACAGCAGGCTCCAAGCTTATTTAGCAGAAGTCAGTCAATTTTTTAGTCAACAGGAGTACTCCTTCCTCTCATAAAGAGTTCAATTTCATTCGGAGTTGATTAAAGATGCAGATGCAGAATCTTAGGTATAGTCTGCGCCAAACTGCTAGTCCGCTCGGAAGTTGTTGCGAGCAGGTGTAGTCGTAGAATTTGCTATGGCGAAGCGATTCATTTCTTTATTCAGAGCGGACTAGCAGTTTTACGCGGACTATGTACTACCCTCATTTGAGGCTATTTAGCCTGCATACGTTTTCTATGATCACCACTGTGCCACGGATTCAAAGTGAAACATATAAAACTGCTCAAAGAGTTATTTCAGCGCGGTTCAAATTTCTCAATCTTGGTTACCCGACCTCTCCTACAACTCCCCAGGCGGGACCTAATCCGGAATCAATTTGCAACTGACGCTTGCGTCGGCTTAATTACTGCCGCGCTGGGCATGCCAATTAGATGAGCTTCATCATGTAACGCATTTCTAATGGACTGTACCTGCCATTGAGCCAAAACATAGTATGGAAAAAAGGTAGTGACGAACCCTCAAGGCCTTCTTACCTGAAAAAAAGACCCGTATTAAGCAGTACATAAATAAATAAAATTTACTTCTCTTATTGTCAGTCCCTAGAATTATCTATGTCATGGTTGCCGTAGACCCGCAAAGATGAGAAAACAAACTGATCCAGAACAGACATTTTAATTGAATTCGTCAGTGGTAGTAAGGATTGTAACTCAATAATTTATTTTACGACACGTTTAAAATTCTCAGTCTTGGTTACCCGTCGTCTCCGACAACTCCCCAGACGGGACCTAATCCGGAATCAATTTGCAACTGACGCTTGCGTCGGCTTAATTACTGCCGCGTCGGGCATGCCAATTAGATGAGCTTCATCATGTAACGCATTTCTAATAGACTTCCGCTGGCATTTTTGGAGTTATAATTCTTATAGCTGATTAGGGAAAAATGAAAAATGTATTTTCAAGTTTTAGAAGTGTCTATTTAATTAAATTCTAATTAAAACATTTATAAAACCTACGTTGCTTGACAACCATAGTGTACATGTTACCATAAGAGATTGAGACAGAAATTTCAGATTCGATGCTTGGCCAGAGAACGTCTAAAACAGAATCAATTTGCTTCTGACGTCTACGTCTTAATTGCAGTCGCAAATGGCATAGCAATTAGATCAGCCCCAGACACTAACGCAATTCTGATGGAACCAGAACTGTGTGTTTAAGACAATAGTCTGTTCATAGTATGTGAATAGACATTGATTAACAATTGAGTTTAATTGTAACTAAATAAATTTGTAATGTTTTATCTATCTCTTTTATATAAAAAACGAATACTAACTCACCGCTTAATTAATCACCATATAGCCTAAACAACGGAAGCTATAACTAAGAAATTTGAACGATAGGTTCATTTTATGACGTAGACGCGCACGAAGAGACAATTTTTTGAGCTTCCATCCCTAAAGATTAAAATAGGAGTTAACAGATTGTTTGAAATTGCGCCAATTTTGTAGCTAATTCTATGAAAATTGGTTGTCAAGTGTGATTAAAAATAATGAAATATCTATTTCATCGTTCTATCTATATTTCGTTCTTGCACAAAGATAGAATCAATTTACTTCTGACGTCTACGTCTTAATTGCAGTCACAAATAGCATAGCAATTAGATAATCCCCAGATACTAACGCAATTCTGATGGACCCCACAACTGTGTATTTAACACAATACATTGTTTATATGGAACATACTGTGTAGTGTATTTTGATTGACAATACAAATAGACTCCTAATTGGTTATACATTATTCCTATGCGATAACGTAATGTACAAACAAAGGAACAAATCAATGTACATTGACAGTAATGGTTCGTATTGAGACAAGTAGTATTTCTACCTAATAACGGCAGTGTTAGGCGTTGTTGTGTTGCGTTTTGAAGGGTGTTGTAAGGGAGACAGACTTCTCCGAGGCGTTCCAGCTTAGTCCTCTGGGGTAGCGGCGCATCTGTGGCCGACCTCAGGTAGGAATATCTAATCCTATCTGGGGTTGATTACAGATGTCCATGGGCGGCAGTAGCCACTTTCCATCAGGTGGACTGCATGCTCGTCTGCTACTCCTATATTATAAAAAGTAGGACATTTGAAGGTGGTAGAATTCTTTGTGGTTCGACTCCGGCGGCACCACCGCCACGCCTATTTCTACCTCATAACAGCAGTGTTAAGCGCTGCTGGGTTCTGGTTTGAAGGATGTGGTAAGGGAGACATGCTTATTCGAGGCTTTCCAACTAAGTCTCCAGAAGTCAACACATCTGTAGCCAGCGTCAAGTTAGAGACTAATGTTATCTAGGATTGATTACAGATGTTCATGGGCGACAGTAGCTCCTTACCATCAGATGGACTGCATGTTCATGTGCTACTTAAACAGTAAAAAAGGTCAACTGCAAGCTCGTTTAATTTCATAAAAAAATACCTATTTTCAAAATAGCAGCTTTCGATTAACGGAAAATGGTAAAAATAAATCAAATGCAAAGCAATAAAGAAAATGCATTTTTTAATATTTTTGACATTTCCTTTCGCGATTTACTCGTATATTTCCTTTCGAATTATTCATAATTTTATAGCGAAATTGTAATAAAAACAAGAAAAATATTATTCTTCAAACATAAGGCCATTTCATTTCGGTTCCACTTCAGTTTTAATTAAGTTCGCCCGCGTTGAAACGTAATTCTTGTACGATGATTATTGCATACAATCTCAGACCAAAAAAACAGACTTCACCTCGCGAAAAAAAATATAGAACAAATTTGACCAATTTGCACGAATTTAGCTATTAAAAAGAACATAATAAGTATATAATTTTATACGAATTTACCCATCTCAATGCAAGAAAGGACGAATACAATACAAATTATGTCTATTGCGTTTAGTACCATACAGATTCTTGATAGAGGCGCTATGTGGCGTGACGATAATTATTTTACCTCTGGAAAAAAATAAAATTGTATGTTGTTAAGAAATCCAAATAAAATTCGACAACACTTTAAAATATCACATTGGGGACGTTCTCAAATTCTCAGACCTTCTATCACATAAGCTGTGCTTTATAGTTTTGAAGCAAGTTCCAGGAAGCCTTGTCTGCCTTTTTAATCTAAGTTTAGTAATGTTTGGTTTCGCTTGATATTAAACCCGTTTCCTTTGACTTACAAGTGTGTGAGCCGAACCGATTGTAAAACGTCATTAAAAAAGTTATATTTTAAGTACTCGTACATTACGGTTTGAATTATAAATTGTACATACGTTTTTTACATAAATTATATCAAGAAAAGTCGTAATTGTAGCAGTGGCATTACTTTTACAGTTGTTTCATGAAATTAAAGCAGTAAAACAGTAAGCAGTAAAAAAAAGCAGTAAAACTCTTTGGATTCGACTCTGAACGCACCACCGCCGTACATATTTCTAATAACAGCAGTGTTAAGCCCTGATGTGTTTTGATTTGAAGGGTATGGTAAGGAAGTCATACTTATTCCAAACGTTCCAACTTAATCCTCAGGAGTAACAACGCATCTGTCACCAACTTCAGGTAGGACTATTATATGGTTTGCGGTTCGACTCCGGCGGCACCACCGCCACACCTATATCTACCTCATAAGAGCAGTGTTAAGCGCTGTTGTTTTGATTTGAAAGGTGTGGTAAGGAAGTCATACTTATTCCAGGGGTTCCAACTTAATCCTCAGGAGTAACTATGAATCTGTGGCCAGCCTCATGTAGGACTATTATATGGTTTGTGGTTCGACTCCGGCGGCACCACCGCCACACCTATATCTACCTCATAAGAGCAGTGTTAAGCGCTGTTGTGTTTTGATTTGAAGGATGTTGTAAGGAAGTCATACTTATTCCAGGGGTTCCAACTTAATCCTCAGGAGTCGCAATTCATTCATGGTTGGACTCAAATAGGACTCTTATGTCCATGGGCGGCAGTAGCCATTTACCATCAGCTGGACTACATCTCGGTTGCTACTTCTATATTATAAAAAATATGATAATAATTATACCAAAAGTTAGCATTAATCCTAACATTAACCAAGCAATAAGCCGGCAAATTTCAAGTTTCTCCAACGTAGCCATGAAAAAGCAAATTTTGCATAACATTCCCTGATGTTGCAATTTTCATGCATTAGCCAAATTGCCTGAAGACGCCATTTGACCTCGCTGCGTCAAGTAGGGTGGCCACCCTTTCAGTACTTCCATTTCGGATGACACTATGGTAAATTATAGGCTAGTCTTGTGAATGAGACATCTCACGGCACTTGCTAAACGGTGAAGGAAAACATCGTGAGAAAACCTATATACTTGAGATATTTATAAAAAAAAACTCAAAGGTATGTGAAGTCTGCCAATTCGCACTTGGCCAGCGCGGTGGACTATGGCCTAATCCTTCTCATTATGAGAGGAGACCCGTGCCCAGCAGTGGGACAGTAATGGGTTGTTGATGATGATGATGATGATACGTCATATTATACACACACTTTATTATAATTTAATACTTTGAATTATAATTTTAGTGTAGAGTACAGTTTCAATTGACAGTTTATCGACTAAGATAATCACGTGAAATGTTTATAAGCCTCTGATTTGTTATCGTCTGACACAAGGTTCTGTTTTTACAGACACTGATTTTTAAAGCTTTCATTATTACAAATACAAAAAATGTAAAGAGTACGGCTTCAACTCGCACTTGGCATTTTTTTTTTTATAAAAGCTAAAAAGAAACGTAACTCTGGTCGAAAGTTTCCATCGATTTGCCACAAAATTTATTTACACAGTTGTAACTTAGATGTCAAGGAAATAGGAAATGATCTGCAAGAAAACGAGACACGCAGTATTTTGAAAATTTATTTTGACTGTTCGAAGCTAGGTTTGAAGGAAGTAGGACTATCCCGCAAAACGTAAAAAGACCGACACCCCAATTTAAAAGTGTTCGTTAAGAATAAATTTGGGAAAAATCAGCATACGAAACAGGGAACAAGTTCGTGACATAGTTAATTTTTACTTTATGCTTAGCCTGAGATTTTCATCTCATTTGAATATCGTAGTTTTGAATATTTATAATCTAAGTACTCCATAGCATTGAATGACAAAGCAAAGGTCTAAATTTATATTTATATTTGCCCTTTGTCTAAATTTTGTATTCAGAGAGAGATCTTCACAAGGAATTGATAATGTTTCGAGTGGAATGTTTTAAGAAGGGTTTTATTTTGACTGTTTTTTAAGCGTTAAAGTAGAAAACGAGATGTACTCCAGCTAATGGTATGTGGTCATTGCCGCTAATGGACATCTATAACCAAAGGCCATATTGAACTGCGGTTCTAGCTGAACCCGTTCAAAAACGCGTTAAAACTCCTAAGAAATAACATAGTTGCCTCAATTGTAAGTGAGCCGATATCCATACCCTTCCACTTCAAGAACAACTTTACACTAGAAATGGGTATGGAAGTGGTAATTTCCTTTTTTTATTCACGAAGGGGAAACCCTCAAAAGGTATGCGACGCTGTGGAAGTGACGCCGAGTTGTATGGGATTTTACCGCATACAGACAGGTAACCCGGCTAAGGCGGAGAAGTCCGGGATTTCCAACGGAACACAACTTCCAAACGCGATGGCCCTATCGGACTCTGCACGGGAGCAAAGCTATTTACACTGCTTCCACAACAACGGAATGCAACCACACAAACTGCCGTCCTTCCTATGGTCGCTTGTTGGACGGTTCGGGCTCCCACTCTTGCCGCTCCGGAAACCCCTCTTACGACAGGCAGGAGATACCGTAGCCCTATTCTAGCCCCGTAGCTACAGGGATAGTGGCAGTGGTACCTGCAAGGTTACTTGTTTTAAACTTCCTTTACTACATAAACTTACAAATGAAAACTAGGTAACCAAATTCCTCTCAAAAACACATTCTAGTTTACACGTGCTGCAATAACGCGGACGCGTCAACTTTTGAAATTCGAACAAAAACAACTGTTTGCGGTTACCCTCAAAACTCGCGCCGAACTGTGGAGCTTCGTTATTTTTCTGGAGAGAAAAAATATTATGTTAAACGTAAACTAGTTTTATAAAGTTTTTCTATCTTAATATGAAATTCTAAATTGTGTGTGTAGTGATATCGTGATTATGATGAAGATGAATCGAATATTTCTGAAGTTACACTATTTTAAGTGATAGAATAATAAAAAGAGTGTTGTGTAGGTGTGTGCATTACTGTGCATATCGTCTCAAGAAAGGACAGGATCGAAGGACAAAATTCTTAATACAGTTACTTTATCCCAGGTATCTCACCAATCAGTGATCATTTTAAAGATATTTTTTGTAACGAGTGTTTATATTTAATTTGTACAAAACAATGTTATTATCTATGTGCTTTATAAAATTCACTTTCTCTCAGAGAATTTGTTATTTTTATGGGTTCCTTTATTTGCCTAAAATCATAATATTAATTATTGGTAGAATTATCATAAATGCGTACTTTTTTCATGTAATATCGACATAGCCTGTGCTTTAGATAAATTTGAGAACGTTACTAATCATAATAAAATATGGAAATTATTTCATATTCTTTTTTCTGTCCAAAAATATTTGGTAGATGGGAGTTTAAACGACAATTAATTTCTTTTTTTGTAACGGACGAAATATTCCAAAATCCACACAGAGAGTTGCTAGCTGACATTTTATATTCACACCCTATATAACCATTCCCACTAATTATATCCGTCCCAAATTATTTGAAGTAACGCCCAATAATTTGTCCATTAGCGAGCACATAAATACGTCAACTTAAGTGCAATTCAAAAGATCAAAATTCAGATCGCACCTGACGCCGCCGCCATATTTAATCCGAATATGACAGCTGTCATTTTTCCCGCCCACTCCACGCCCTTTCGGCGCGCATTATTTTTCATAATGCCAAGCCCGATCACATGTCAAACCCTAAAGCCGTAATATGAAAACTGGGAATATTCCATGAATTATTTACACAAATGTACCTATCCGAGTTTGGCTTTGATTTCGCGCGTGTGGATTGAATTTTAATTTTGGGAATATTTGATATTTGATTGGTTATTGTGGTATTTTCATTTGTTATTAATTAACTGGCTGTTTGTTTGTTTTGTCTTCGGTGTATTTTATTTCTGAAAAATCCAAGTTTTTGGAAATCAACCAACTGGTAAGCCATCTTGACGGCATATGGGCGATTTGAAAAATATCCTTTACTTTCATGAACATCAAATCCAACTTCCTTTGCTACATCTGATGCATAAATAGCAGTAACAACCGAATTATTACAAAGTACGAGATACACAGATGTATTAGGCACTCTCAAAACTTGGTAAACATTACAAGCATCTTCTTATTTTTACCAAGTTTTTCGGTAATATTTTTCTAAAGTCGACCACTCTGCACTAGACTTCTCGTGTACTATAACCTTCTTCATTTCCCGTGTGAGATATTACATAAGCTCGAATTCTTCACTGTTAACAAATTGATGTAGCATGAATATCAGATTTTTTTCTTACTCTTGTATACACCGTCATATGCGAGATCGCAAGCGTAATTACATACTCATGTCAGGAAGATGTAAGTGGTAGTACCTTATCAAATCCCAGTCTATGAGGCTCTAACTAACCCGATATAGAGAATATTACTATCCCAGTAGTGAAAAAAAATCTTGTTTATCTGAATATATATAACTCAGAGGTGACTGACTGACTGAGTGATCTATCAACGCACAGCCCAAACCACTGGACGGATCGGGCTGAAATTTGGCATGCAGGTAGATGTTATGACGTAGGCATTCGCTAAAAAAGGATTTTGACCAATTCTACCCCCAAGGGGATAAAATGGGGGATGAAAGTTTGTATAAATCTTCTTAGTTAATAATATTACTTCGTAACGAAGCCGCGGGCAAAAGCTCGTTATGACATAAAATTCATAAGCAGTATGACAGAAAAGAGTTGATTACGACAAGGACATAATAATAACAAAATTTTCCTCAATCATCTTCGTCTTCATAATATTCTCGTTTATTCACCCAAATCCCGGAGTACACTATGAAACTCACATGACCATTGTTGTGTGAACTGTATCTGTGTTGTGGACGTCGTTAGTGGCGCTGCTAAACTGTTTGTTCATTAGTGTGATATTGTGTGGGCTTTGCATTCATGTGATATCTATACTAATATTATATAGCTGGAGAGATTGTTTGTATGCACTGTTCTTTGGAAATACAAGTCGGTTTTTGTCGTGAAAATATTTTTGGGTTCGATAGATAGGTTGTTGAGGAAAATTTTACTTTATAATTTACTAGCGGTACAAAGTTTGCCGGAAACTTTGTACCGCTTCAAAATTTATTTATCAAATATATTTCATATAAAATATAGCGTATGTTACTCGTGGATAAGGTAGCGTTTGAATGGTGAAAGAATTTTTAAAATCGGTCCAGTAGTTTTTGAGCCTATTCATTACAATCAAACAAACAAACAAAGTTTTCCTCTTTATAATATTAGTATAGATAAAATTCGATAGGTTGAAATTGGTGAAACATCTTGAGCCGTATGTAGTATGCGTCATCTTATATACGAGAGATCAGTAAAATTGGAAGTTTTGGTTTTAAATGCGCGGCATATTAGTACTTCATATTCCTATTTTTCTTTATGATTACTAACTATAACTAGCAATGGATATTATGGCAGTTTCATTCTAATACCACATGAATGTATTAAAACATACATCCAGTGTGGCCAATTTGATTATATCACTCAAACACGAAAATACCAATCACCAGCACGCTTTATTTCTTTTTTCTCGATGATCTTCAACAGTTCAACTTGTAATTTGTGACTCTTCTGTATTCTATAAAATAAATAGCAACGGGTACAAAACAAATACAGGTCTGTGATATACCCCACAGGTTATTAAAATACGATGTTTGTTCGCAGGCGAGTGGCGTGGCGAGAGAAGGATGTTGGACATCACACGCGACAAGCCTGTCAAAGTGTGCGTGCGCGTCGTCGTGCCAGTACGCGATCACCCTAAAGTAAGTATACAGGATGATATAATATTTATAGAGACACCAAATTATTAGAATTTATTGTGCAGTACAATAGAGTGTCTATATGTCTATATTTACATATAAATAAGGGATATAATAAAATACTTTCATCGTTACAATTACTCTTATTCTGCCGATAAAGCACGAAAATACAATGTCATATCTTAGTCTAACTAACTCTACACCATTGATTTACAATATAATTACGAAATAGTTATTAATACGATCCAAAACATTATGAAGCCTCTTTTAGACATCTCCTAAATCAGACAGAAGATATTGTAGCTCTATTTTGGTCCTAAAACTACAGTAGCAGTACTTTCTAAACTACGAATCACGAATGATAAATGTAAGATGATTATTATGACTTTTTGAAATAATTTGCCCATACTGAAAGAAAGAAAAAAAATGTATCTATCTCTGACCTGACTTCCTCTATCCTGACGAAACACCCTGTATACGTAGGATTATACGTTTTGTGCATATTAAATGTCATAATAACTATGACAGACCGGATTAAATTCTCCATTGATCATGCAAATGTGGTAATTGACAAATTGACACTGATTAGTCTGCAATATATGTACTGCATGTATACTGCATATACCTACATATGTATGATAGATCAGAACAGACAATGACGTATTATGTTTCAATATTTTTGTATGGAAACTGTTAAATTTACTTTTAAAAAAAGAATATTATATCCGTAATCAGTAATGAATCGTGAAATGTTTCAATTGATGGATGATAGTTATAGTAAAAAATATTTTGAGAAAAAAATGCAATCTCATTCTGTAATAGTTCAACAGATAAACCGAAAAAATAGTTCCTTATAGGGAACAATTTATTTTTTACTAGCTGACCCGGCAAACTTTGTACCGCCTCAAAATCTATTTATCAAATATATTTCAAATAAAATATAGCCTATGTTACTCGTGGATAATGTAGCTTTCGACAGGTGAAAGAATTTTAAATCGGTCCAGTAGTTTTTGGGCCTATTCATTACAACCAAACAAACAAACAAAGTTTTTCTCTTTATAATATTAGTATAGATTAATATTCCTAATTCACCCTCTGTAAAAACATCAAGTGTTTACTTACTACAGCCATAGATTAGTAAAGATACTTCGCCGCCTTGAAATTTAATGAAGCCACAACCGGCTTATTTTAGTAAGTTCTTTTTTTGAATTCTTGATAAATAAGAAACATTTTTAGAGAAAATTTACGAATAAATAACGAATACTGCGTAATTTACGTAATAAATAAATAATTATTTCAAATATTTAGGGACATTTTAGCACGGAGACGTGGCAAAGCTTTTTTACGTAAATATTTCAATTCTCAAAACTGGGTACGTTTTCTTGTTAGGAATGAGTAATCTTTACTAATCTATGACTACAGCTTAAAAGATATAACCTCATGACAGACGGACAGACACCACTATAGTAATATGTTTCCGTTATCACCTTTGTACGGAACACTAATAAACTTTTCTGTCAATTATTTTTTATCTGTCTATAGAGGGTAATGTTTTTTTGAGTACGTCTCATTCTTTTCCACGCCCTACACCCGCAATGGCTTAACGAATTTTAAAATAAAAGGCGTCTTAAAAATTACTTTATATCACGTGCGCAAAACCCCCATTTCCGACCCCGTAATATAAAATTTTATACAACACGCGGACGAAAAATGTTTTTCTGACTCGTGTGATTGCAGTCCTCGCCTGCGGCTCGGCCTGCAAACTCACACTTGTCAGAAAAAAATTTTTCGTCCTCGTATTGTAATGTACTATTAATTGATGGGGTAACTATAGGTTATATTTGGAAGCAGTAGAGTTTAAATCATTGCTTATTAATTATTTTCTACAAACAATATTAATTTAACATAATTTATAATTAATACTATCCAATTAATTAATCCATTACTTCCACGTAACAAATTAAAGTCAAATTAATAGTTTAAGGGAAGTAATTAGCGGGTGTAATTTTCAAAGGAAATCTCTCGGAAACTTTAATCAAATCAAAGTTTATGGAAAGCTCAGCAGTTAAAAGATGCCTTCAGAATCAGGAACTCAAAGCATATTTTAATATTCATTAGTCGCATCTATAACGTGGGTTATCTTTGCCGCTTTAAATTAATAAATGATTCAGTGATGGCGGGAACTTTAATGAGGAAAAAGTCAAGTTAGTAAAAGTACGCGTGTTATCCAAGTCAATAAAAGTTAAAATCAAAAATCTTGAATTCTGTGCTGTTGATCTGATCCAACGAAACATAAGTTGAACTCCAACTTCTTGACTAAATATTAAACTATTTTTTGTGTGACATCGAAGTCATAGTAATATTTTTTTGTTCAATATTTTCCAGTAATATTTTTACCGTGCTTTTATTAGATTTAAACGATGACAATACACGACCTTATAAATTTTATCCCATTGGCCTCATCAGGATCGTCAGGAATCAGTAATAATGATTTTCCTTGCGTGATTTTAGCGTGGTTTTTAGTTTTTAAACTATTATTATTTATTGTTGATTCTTTTGTGTAACATGAGTAAATGTTCTATTATTTTATCACTTTAATTCAGTCACTAGATATAATGTCGGTTATCGAAATTTCATACGAGTACATATTTTTTCCTCTAATGCATTAATAATAATTTCAACAACAAAAATACAGTCGCAACACTTTAAATCATCGAACACGTGTTACAAAAACCTACGTTACCATAACAAGTTGCTTGTTCATTTCCGTAAAGATTTATAAATCTTGTAAAGAAACCCATCTCACTCATCCTCTGAGCGATCACGCGCTGAACTCATTTATCGGGGCGCTGGTGAAAAATTACGTGAATTTGGACAGGGTACAACAGGTCTGGGGTACAATGAGTGCGTAATTTTTTATATAAAACGTTTTATACACTCATAGCTCCAAAATAGCATTCCCCGTATCATGGATGCTATGGACACACATAGAGACACATACACGAACACTTAGACCCAGAAACAGAAAGCTAAATTAATCATTTAGAAATCTGTCTGGCCGGGGATCAAACCCGGGACCCTCTGCGCATCAGACCGGTACGGTGACCACTCCGTCATGTGGGTCCTTTTATTAATCGACATGTTCCTTTCTAATGGACGGTCGTTAAAAATAAATTATGTTAGAGCTTATTTTATAAAAATAAATTATAAAATTGAAGAAGACTTATTCCTTTTTGTAAAAAACACTAAATCTTGTGAGGAAACCCATCTCACTCATCCTCTGAGCGATCACGCGCTGAACTCATTTATCGGGGCGCTGGTGAAGAATTACGTGAATTTGGACAGGGTACAACAGGTCTGGGGCACAATGAGCATTACGTTTTGTTAATAGACTTGTTTCAGCAAAGTAACGGTCGTTAAAAATGAATTATATTTTAACTTACATATAAAAATCCCGAAACGGCTTTATCGATGTTTACCAAATTTTATATGCATATTAAGTAGGACAATCGGCTACTATATATTTTTCATACCCCTAAGTGATAAGAGTTATTCACCCTTAACATTTTTTTTATTTATATGCCAACACAACGTTTTCCGGGTCAGCTAGTTTTAAATAAATAAATATGCTATACTTCATCGTGCTGCACAAATGCAAATTGTTACACTCCAAAACATTTGTTTTTTTAACGAACCTTCAGGTGGAAAAGTATTCTTCACGATATTTCCTTCATCGTTAAAGCGATGTTAAAGTGATGATTAATTTCGAACATATTTTATAATATTTGCGTTACAAATAAAAGTATTCACTCAGTGTGCTCCCAACCTAATCAGTATTCTGTTACAAACGCGTGCTACTGCCTAATGCCCAATTCCACCTTTATTCCTTAACCAAATTGCCCCGGACCCTTCGCCCTAAGACACCTTCACGCTTACAAACCTCTCATTTTTTCGGCCAATTGAGAAAATTTGATACGATAGTTACGTAAAGTTGAGTCTATATTTTTCGTCCGTCCAAGGGGAATGTTTTGGACATTTATGGGAGTTTTACAAAAAAAATGGCGTTATGTGGTTATTGCAATTTGTGAATATGTAAAGAAATATACATTATGTTCCTTTAACTAAAGCAAACAGAGAAAGAAGGAAAGGTGGTAGTATCAGTGTACTTAGTATTACCGCGACAGCTACTTCTAGCGTGAAGAACGCAAGAACGTTTTGGTGGAAGTATGTAGATTCCAGCTGTGTATGTATAATTGATTCCAGAAGCGCTTGCACATGATGTGACCAATTTAGTCCTCAGGAGTTGCAAGGGCAACGCATCTGCTTGCCAATTGTTCATGCCTAAAGACAGTCATGTAGCCCAGCTGATGTCAACACTGCAACAAAAAATAGAATTTTGATCCTTTTTTTTTTGTTTACGAGGGGGCAACTTTCAAAAGGTAACCTATGCCGTGGGAGCGACACAGGGTTATGTGGGATTCTTACCGCACTAAAACCCCCCAGTGGCCGTCCTCGGCGCTGCGTAGAGGACTCCGGGATCTCCAAAGGAACGCAACCGGAGTCCTCTTAGCATCTTGCTCTGTCGGGCTCCGCGCCCTACTCCCACCGATGGCCTTGAGGCCTAAGTGACAATCCTCGTCTGTCTGTTTATCAATGTTTCTTTACGTTATATTAACAAAACAAACCAGATATAAATTAGAAACAGAAGTGCAGGTGATGTCACAATAGCACAAGACGTTATTCAATTCTAATTGGGTAGATTAAAATTTATGGGTGACACATACTAGCCAAAAAGTGCACTACATAGTCATTTGCCAGAAGCGTGGAGGGTAGGCGTTCCAACACACTTTAGGACATGTGGAACACTTTTTTCGGGGCAAATCTCTGACATTTTATAGATCTTTCGTCTCATTTATCGAAGGCAGCAATTTCAATTTGGGCATTTTGAACCTACGCCACTCCCACTGTCATTTCCCACTTAAATTTTAGACATTTTAGAGTAAAGGCTTCGACCTTTATAATTACACATCTCAAGTGGACTCTACATCCATTTAGGGTTTAATTTCGTTACAACAACAACCCTTAAGTGTTATTGTTTTATAATATTTGCTTAGGGGCTTTCAATTACAATCTTCAACTCATTACTGGGCAGGGTATCGTTTGATGTATTTGAAGGGTAAGGGAAATACTAATACAGGATGTTTCAATTCAAGATAATTGTTTCTTAAGTACCAACGCATTTGTTTCATTTTTTGAAGTTGAAGTGTACCAAGATATGAAGTACAGTGCCAAAAGTAAAGAACAAATTGCAACGAAAGAGATTAACACCCGTTATTAATAATCAATCTATCCAATGTGTGTCAACCAAAGTTGGAAATTTGAAAATTCTTCGAAAACGGTCAGACACAGTAAGTCGCAAAAATGCATGCGCTCGCTAAAACCTGCGTTTTCTATGCCGCGACCGAATGCAGGAAATCGCCAAAACGTAAATTGCCACTGCTAAAAAAGCCTTCTCTTTTCTTCCTTAACATTGGACCAGTATGAAGTCTGCTCGAGGCATATCTAATTGCTAATTTATAATGGCTGACTTACATATGAGGCGACTGTCAAGAGTGGAAACATATCTATGATCAGGTAGAACTTGTTCTATTTGGAGTTGGTTACTGCCCTCCATAAGCTGGACTGCAAGTTCCTCTGCTACTCCAAACATTTCATCATAAAAAGCATATAGTACTAAATATCACCCTTCAACGGTTAGGGAAAAATCAACCCAATGAATCATAATACAGCAATTTCCGAAAGGTTTAACGTAACGAGGAAATAGGCTGAACCTTCAGGTAAATGGGTTCGACCTTCATAAATAACAGGCTCAGGTGGCATATAATGTTACAAAAATATAAGCTTCTCGAATCATAATTACTATCCATCTTCATTACTGCTTTAGTTGGGAACGAGGCAGCTATTTATGTATAGCAAACGAGAATGCAGTACACCGGATAATATTTGGTAATGTCTTTTTTTTCTTAACGAAAGGGGAAACCTTGAAAAGGTACCTGGTGACGAGGGAGCGACACATGGTTATGTGGGACTCTTACCGCACTAAAACCCCCCCGGTGGCCGTCCTCAGCGCTGCGTAGAGGACTCCGGGATCTCCAACGGAACGCAACCGGAGTCCTCTTGGCGCGATTCCCCGTCGGGCTCTGCCCAGGTGAACTTGACGCTCGCTACACCGTCTGGTGTGTACGACGATATGCGACCACACATACCGCCGTCCATCCCGGGGTCGCTGGCCGGGCGGTTTGAGCTCCCACTCTTGCCGTCCGCAACCCCGGAAGCCCCCTTTTAGTCGCCTCTTACGACAGGCAGGGGATGTTGTAGCCCTGTTCTGGTCCCGGAACTACAGGGACACCGCGCCGGGTTCAGCGCGCTCCCTTGCTCGCTCGGCGTCTTCCTTCGCGGACATGACAACGTCGCAGGTGATCATGCGTCCGGCAGGTGAGCAGGCGATCAGGCGTCCCAGGCTTATGTGGTAAAATTTTCAAAGGTGCGTGAAGTCTACCAATTTGCAATTGGCCTGTTTTTTTTTTTGCTTTGATTTAGCCTAACCCCACGCGCTAAGTGTGGACTCTTGCCCTAATAAGTAATAGGTTGACAATAAACAAATAATGGAACCAACCACCCATCCAAAATTTGACTGATAATGGTTAAGCGATTTCAGAGATTTACGTACGAATACAGTGACACCCAATTTATATGTATTAAGCTAACACACATAACTAATAGTATTACAGACCCTAAGTCTATAAGATAGAACTAGGTCGTGATTGAACGAAGACTGGATGACAGCTGAATCGACCCTTATCATCGACATAGCTTATCGTCGAGCCTTTGCGCTAGGGATGGCGATCTGAAATCGATTAATCAAAGAATAGATTTTTTTAATCGATCTTATCAAAGGATCAATTCAGTAAATCGATATTTTATCCTAGAAAATCGAAATTCAATTTTTTCGAAGTTCATTGAATATTAAAAACTTTTACAAAATAGTACTTATACTATTTTAGTGATTATTAGATACTGACATGGTATCTACGCCCCTGAATCGATCGTTTATAACAGCAGCCTTTGTTTTCTATCGCTTACTTGTATTGAAAATACGAACTCAAAAACCAATAAGTTTTTTTTTTTGAAAAATTTATTCTTAATACCTTGATGTTTTTGTGAATTGATGTATCACACTTCAATTCGAATCGATTCAAGAATCGATAGTTTTCGAAACAAATCGCCATCCCTATTGGGCACGTACATATGAGGTTTATGAGGTTACCCGAGATACGGGTAGCTGTCGTACGCAGGCTATATTTTAGTGCCCTAACTATATTAACTGACAAATTATATTAGTTAATTCATTGTTTATGTAATAATGAAGTAGAAAACGATCATGCAATCCACCTAATGGTAAATGGATGCCGCGCATGAACATTTATAGTTATAAATTATAATCAACCCCAGGTAAGATTAGATTCTTAACTTAGGTTGGCAGTTGCTTAGCTACCTTAAGGACTAAATTGGAATGCCTCTGATAAGTAACGGACCATCCTTTTTTCTAACGAGGGAAAAACCTTCAAAAGGTACCCGGTGCCGTGGGAGCGACACGGGGTTAAGTGGGATTCTTACCGCACTAAAACCCTCCCGGTGACCGTCCTCGGCGTTGAGGACTCCGGGATCTCCAAACGAACGCCACCTGAGTCCTATAGAGGAGTATAAAACTCGCCAAACCATCTAATGTGTACGACGGTATGGGGCCACACATACCGCCGCCCTTCCCGGGGTCACTTACCGGGCGATTCGACCTCCCGCTCTTGCCACCCGCGACCCCAGAAGCCCCCTTTTAGTCGCCTCTTACGACAGGCAGCGGATACCGTAGTCCTATTCTGGTCCCGGAGCTACAGGAACAAATGGAACCATCCTTGCTACATTTCCAACGAGAAACTCACCAGTGCTTAATACTGTTGTTATTTAGCCAAAAATAGGTGTGACGATTGTGCCTCCAGAGTTAACCCGGACAAAGGTTTCTACCATATTCGAAAGGAGCCAGTAATGGGATGACAATGATGAACCGAAAATCCAACATTGGAATCCCAGACTCCCTCAGGTTTTTTTAAATAGCTTTTCTCATAATATTCTCCTTCACCAGAAGCAAGCGAATATTATTTTTTGTGAAAATTATTTTTTGAGAAAATTCCATTTCAACACATTTATTCTCAAAAATACCAGGTAAATGAGCAAATCGGTTTGTAATACAGTTATCATTATCAACGGAGTATCAAACTTTAATAACATTGTCTTTTCATAACGACACGTTAATGTGTACAGCGCAATTATAGCGCCGCTCTGTGCTGTCACGCGCATGCCTGGTATGGTACAAGGCACAGGAGCTTCTTATCTGTACTATTACTGAACACTAACTTATACAATACTATTACTGAACAAGGTAAATAAACTTCAATTTGGGCTAGGCAATTTGGCAACTTTTTTTTATTATTATATAGGAGTAGCAGACGAGCACGCAGTCCACCTGATGGTAGGTGGCTACTACCGCCCATGGACATCTGTAATCAACCCCAGATAGGATTAGCTATTCCTACCTCAGGTCGGCCACAGATGCACCGCTACCCCGGAGGACTAAGCTGGAACGCCTCAGAAAAGTATGTGTCCCTCACCACACCACACCAACATTGCTGTTATTAGGCAGAAATAGGTGTGGCGGTGGTGCCGCCAGAGTCGAACCACAAAGGGTTCTATCACCTTTAAAAAACTTATAATATTAAAATATTTTATCACTTTATCGTGATATAAAGACGTTTATTTTATTTTTTCATCGCGTTCTCTCATACCTTGTATCACACACTCGTAGGTACTCAATTTTAGCCGGTCGGCCTTGTTTGTCGTGCTCTCGAATTGATGAGTACGTTATTAAGTGACGTCGAGTTTTACCGATGCCGTATACCACGTTTCATACTGTAGCACTACCATGAGTTTACAAAAGTATTACTCGCTAGCGACTGCGTAATATAAAGGTATGAAAAATTGTACAGCGCCTCTGGTGGTTACTCGTAGAACTAAATTCCGTAGTGTGAGCCACTAGTAACGTAAAAAACCTATCGAAATCAAATCGCTAGCGAATGTCATTATGATCTATTGCCATACAAATTCGGTCCCATGAGTCATTAATTACACAGACGTTGTCAAGAAATACCGTAACGATAGTAGTTATGTTATTCACTAGCAAAATGACAATAGTTTTCTATTTACAATTTCTATAGTGGCGTTTCTATGCCAACTCATGGTAGTGCTACTGAAATATTTTTGCCTGCATGGACTTTACCACCCTGCAGTAGATAATATTTTCAACCGTATCTATGTATATCCTCCTATGTATATGTATGTATATCCCATTTCTAGCTCATAACCGCAGTGTTAAGCGCTGCTGTGTTCTGGTTTGAAGGGTGTGGTAGGGGAGACATACTTATCCGAGGCGTTCCAGCTTAGTCCTTAAGGGTAGCGGCGCATCTGTCGCCGAACTCAGGTAGGAATATCTAATTCTATCTGAGGTTTATTATGGATGTCCATGGGTGACAGTAGCCGCTTACCATCAGGTGGATTGCATGCTCGTCTGCTTCTCTTACATGATAAAAAAAATGTGTATCGCTGCTTTCCAGAAATAACCGCACAACTCGAAATTATTTTTTTTAATTAAAGGGAGGTACAATTTAATCTAAAATATTTCCTATTTTAATGTGTCTGACTATATTGTGGTTACATATATTAGTACGTATGACTGTATTCTTCATTATTTTAACTACATTTATGAAAAATACGTAGAAAGAAAACTTTATTTAATTTTAAACTGTTTCTCCTAGAAAATTACCTTTTCTGAGTTATGCGATTATTCTTGCAAAGCAATGATACATTATGTAAAATTATATAGCACAATTGCATTGGTCGTTGGATTCATCTAAGCCGTTGGAGTGTCATAGGATTTTCATTTTTTAGCAGATGGATTTTTTATTTTTATCATTATTATTTACTTGTTATTGCAAATAGCGTGAAACTAGTAACCGGTGAGCTATTAACCAGTTGTGTCACTTAAAAAAAGATCAAACTGTAAAGTTATTAGATTTGTCCAACCTAATATTTCTTTGACAAAAAAGTTTCATTTCAAAAATCTCTAAAACTGAAAAACGCGCCAGAATAGTTGCGTTTCCTGCTTTAAAGAGCTCTTTTTGCGTCTATTTTGAAAACACGAAACACGAAATAAAAAGCTATTCGACTGAAGCTCCACTATCGATTACTTGGTTGTGTTTTGGGTGTCTACTTTGTATTCACGAAATCTGTACTTTCGTGCGAAATTTTAGACATTTTTAACTTGACAAAAGGTGACCTATTTTACATTTTTTTCTGTGTGTCTGACACTTTTTGAAAACTGTCATTTGTTGACAGCTTTACGAGCGATTTCATCTCGTGGCAGACAAAATGGGATTTTTTTACAATGTTTTGACAGATCATGGAGGTACAAATAAAAATAATTGGTCCGCTATCTGGACACTTCCGCCATATTGGACTGAGAATGACGTCACTAAGCTAATCATGTATTGTAATCCAAACCAAAGTGAGCAAAATTTCAGCTGAATCACTTGGGGTTACCTAATATTCATTGAAAGTTTTGTCCTGCACATAACTAAGATAAGTCGAAAATACTTACAGCGGTACTAGCGGTATGGCGATACTCCTTTTCCAGTAATAAAAGCTAGTAAAAATGAACCAGAGTTACTCGCCAAAGTCGAGCCAATGTAAAAGAATTCTTTCTGCACTATAGTGAGATCGTACCGAAAACACCTCCTACCTGATCCAATATTCGTAATGGCATCGCCAAAGCAAACGCCGGACTTCCAAACATATTGTTGGTTCAACTCCAAATACTATTTCCCTGTGTTATCTATTTGGCTGCTCGGATACGGAGAAAGATCTGAATAAATAGAAGATGATAGACATGTTCAGTAGTGCTCCGTTTGTGTCCGAAAGTGATCTGTAAAGAACAACGTAGCGGTTGGCAGTTGGATGGCTGACCGTCAGTGGTGAACATGTAGTGTCCGTACTTCGAAGGGTATGTTAAACTGTCTGTTACGGGTCGCCTATAAGAGTGAGAGGAGACAAGTAACTGACAGTGTACGATCTCCTTTAGAGGATATCCGTAATTAGTAGACTTTGGACATCTTTGAGAACTTTTTCTTTTTTTTAAATACTCCCAGTCTAGGTTTCTTCACGATATTTTTCTTATAGTAAGTGAAAATTTATTTCAAATATGCACATAATTCTAAAAAATCTTTGGTGTCTGGTACAAAATTACAGGGAATTGATTTTCCGGAGGCCAAGTTTCGACATCTATTCTAGCACTCTTTTTAAAGTAATTACTACATCAACATCACAAAAAAACGTACACATACGCAGCCCTCTCGTAATCTCACTCACACAAATGCAGTGCTTCAATGCAAATTTCTGTTTTTTGTTTTTTCCTGCTTCCGTGCAGTATTTTTGGAAAAGCTCCAAATAAAATGTTACTCCACCGTCGTTTGCAAATGTCTCCTAATCAGGAGACAGGTGACGACAATCCGATTGGAAAATAAATGGAAAATGTAAAATCTTACCAAAACATCGGTAGAATCGCACTGAAAATATCTTAAATTCATGGAATACTATTTTTTACCGATTTCGAAAAGGATGTACTGTGTTCGGTTGTATGTATTTTTATCGAAAAAGGACGCGGACACATTTGATTGTGTGTAAGAACTTATTTTTTGTCACGTTTTTGTAACGAAATCTTTGAACTCGATTTTTACCCAACTTGAACGGTCAGATTTTAATAATTTTGTCTCATTATCCTGATCGGCATTGTCAGGATTAACGATTTTCTTAGTGCGATTTTAGCATGTCTTTTCTAATATTTTTAAAGTAAACCTGTCTATTGTATATCCGGACATTGGGATTACTTATCTCGTTAATGATTAAAGTGACCATACGTTTTTTTTATAATATAGGAATAGCAGACGAGCATGCAGTCCTCCTGATGGTAAGTGGCTACTGCCGCCCATGGACATCTGTAATCAACCCCATATAGGCTTAGATATTCCTACCTGAAGTAAGCCACAGATGCGCTGCTACCCTTGAGGACTAAGCTGGAACGCCTCGGAAAAATCTGTCTCTCTTACCACACCCTTCAAACCGGAACACAGCAGCGCCTAACACTGCTGTTATTAGGTAGAAATGGGTGTGGCGGTGGTGCCGCCGGAGTCGAACCACAAAGGATTCTACCACCTTCAAAACTTGTAGAGTAAGTGAAATTTACGTTATAGTCTACCTTTCGGGTCGATTAATTGACCAACCTTTGAGGATTTTCCTTTTTTTATAGACAAGGGTGCTGCTTTTTCATGGCCGTTTGGTTTGACTTGCCTTTTGACTGTTGATGACTTTTCCTTGACCGTTTCAGCTAGCAATAATTAATTTCTAATACGCATTTGAAAAATCAAGTGCGTACCTGGGATTCTTACCTCTAACCCTTCGAATGAGAGGCCGAGATTCTAACCACTAAGCTATTGCTTACGTCGAGGGTCTACCCTAAAATAAAGGGCTCCAAACAACCCCGCTATAACAGAAGTGTGGCGGCGCCGTGTTTATGTCAACGGCTGACTGGCTGCCCTTCAGACCCTTCGACTTTTATCGGCGTTGATTGATTTATATATTTACTTTGACAGAAAATAGGATTAAAGGGTTTATGATTTAGAAGTGGGTGAATAAAAACGTTTTGCTGAAGGCTTCATTTTAGGGTTAGGTAAACAGCCATATGTGAGTCATATTTAGTAATTTGGTTTGAGTGACTACAGTTAGATACAGTATTTCAAATTCTTTCTTCCTATTTTCCGAAGCTGACTGCGTAAATAATCTTTATGTGAAGTAAATATTGTAATACATTTTAGTCAATAATAATAAATACTCTAAGCCTATGATTCCATGGGTACCACATATATTACCTAGTGTGAAATGTACCTAAATACACAGGCACATTTCAGATGTATTTGGGAAAATGTCCGTTGGGAGTGACGTCACACGATTGATTACGGACCGGACTGTAGTTGTATTGGGATGAAATGATGAAGGGTATTACGGAAGCATTTAATAACCAATTCCACTATTGCAAAGCTTTGCAGTTATTATCAATCCATTACTGTCCTACTGCTGGGTATGGGTTAAAAATTTTTTAAATTATATATGAGTAGCAGACAAGCATGAAGTCCATCTAATGGTAAGTGGCTACTGCCGCTCATGGACATCTGTAATTAACCACAGATAGGATTGGATATTCCCACCTGAGGTCGGCCGCAGATGCGCCGCTACCCTTAAGGATTAAGCTGGAACGCCTCGAAAGAGTCTGTCTCCCTTACCACACCCTTCAAACCGGAACACAGCAGCGCCTAACACTGCAGTTATTAGGTAGAAATATGTGTGGTGGTGGTGCCGCCGGAGTCGAACCACAAAGGGTTCTACCACCTTATAACACAGCTAACATAACTTCGTCAACATAATAACACACAACATAAAACATCCGTCATCAATGTATCCCTTCCGTTACAACTCCGCCCGCGCCGCGGTTCCTGTAATCAATCAGACTTTGATCGGAATTCGGATTCGGATCGGGATATTTCACCAATCATTACTGAAATGTTATGTTTCAGATCGTAAAAACCGAAATAACTTCTGTGGCTAATGATTAATTTTTGACTTAGGTATATACAAATATTCATTTATATTTCATTTTATTTTGTTTGAAATAATATATTTTTTGTGTGTTTAAAATACTGGAAATACATTTCTCTATACGTTATTCTGAATTGAATGAGCTATCTTTCAATTTTTTGAGAGCTTTCTCTATCTATTTTTCACGTTTATGAACTTGTTGATTAGACTACTACTAAAACATTTTGTATAGTTAGGATATTCCTGTTATCACGGAGTACATTACAGTCTTTTATTAATATCAAAATACCAAACTATCCAATTTATGCTTATGAAAGATCGAAAGACAATTTGTTGTAGATACATATTGTCATTGTCAAATTTTGATCTTTGGTAAAAAATTGAGTAGATTTATTATTAATTAAGGAAATATATTTTTCGCCGAACAAAATTATTAGGGGGAGAACTAAATAATCTTGCAACTGGCGACGACCTGCGTGGCGGAGTGGTCACGAGTTGGTTGCGAGTTCGATCCCCGGCTAGGCATCTGAAAGAAAGAAAAAAAGAAAGAAACATTTATTTCAAAGCGATGTATTTGGATATCTGTTCTGGGTCTGGGTGTTTGTGTATTCGTCTTTGTGTGTGTCCTTAGCACCCACGACACAGGGATATCTAGTGCTGTGAGTGTAAAATTCCTTAGGTAATTAGTAAACAGTGGATCATAGAAACAATAAAGTTAGCCCATAAAGTAGACATTAACTATAGACATAAGCTACGGTTGCGGTCCATTAGCTGCAGGCCACTTAGCAGGTGATCTAAAGAAGGGTGGCCACCCTTCGAGCACGTCCACCTCGCGTTGAACAAATAGGGGTGGTTAAGTTGAGTACCTCATACGAGAGTAGTGCAAACGTGCTACGGGCGCCCTCTGTAGGATTTAATACGTATTAAACATTTATACACCGTTTAGTGGAGTATAGTATCTTGGAAGTATATCTAGACTAAGTTCTTGCTATTAGTGGATTGAAGTATCTTAGAACTAGATCTCGACAAGTTCGTGTTAAAATATCTGCACATAAAAATAAGGGGTGTAACTTAAATTGTCTATTATATAATCAAGTTTCATTCTGTACCAGTATTTTTTTTCAATTCGAGTCAATTGTTTTTTTTTTTTTTTTTTGTAATATCAATGGTATTTTAATAAAAGAAGAATGTTGCAAACAATAATACAATAACAATAACAAATATTTGTTTTTTTTTTACTTCCAAAGTTTCGAAGAAGCTACATTACCACAATTTAATAATTCATTTTGTTAATTAAACATATAAATGAAACATAATTATCTGTTATTTACTACGGGCCGACCGGTTTCCGTTTCCGCCAAAAAAGAGGTCTCGACCGAAATATTGGTTTTCGGAACGTTTCCAAAACTAGTTTCCGACGAGGCTTAGACTTAAGGTAAATTTTAAAACTGTAACGAACTGTGCATATTTTCTTAAGTCTACAAAACGATTCGGTTTTGGTTTCAGCCGAAAGTATGACAGAAATCGGTGGCGTTAGATTAGGTTAGGTTAGTTACTTAGGTTGGTTACTTGTTAGATATTAAATTATATTGTAATGATTATAAACATAAATAAAATATATAACTTAATTTCATATTTGAATAAATAGTCACAACTATCGAAGAACAGATTCACAATCCGAAAATAGCTATCAAAGTAAGTCCATTGAAAACGAAATGCCCGCATAATTTGATTTGCTTTGAAAGTTATATAAAGCAAAAGGAACTGAGCCGAAAGTAATCAAACTAACAGACGAATAAACATCAAAGTTGCATACTGAAGTCGGTTTTATGTACTTCCTTGTCATACTGCAGGCAAGTAGCGATAGGCGATAATCGCTTGAGATACACTAAAGCACTTATGGCTTCTATAAGCTGTAACGAGGATTTTTTTATAATATAGGAGTAGCAGACGAGCATGCAGTCCACCAGATGGTAAGTGGCTACTGCCGGCCATGGACGTCTGTAATCAACACCAAATAGGATTAAATATTCCTATCTACCCGTGAGGACTAAGCTGGAACGCCTCAGAGAAAAATATTATTATATTAAACGCTTTCTACACTCACACACCACACTAGGATTCCCTGTGTCGTGGGTGCCATGGACACACACAGACAAATATACAAACACCCAGACCCAGAAACAGAAATCTAAATTCATCATTTAGATATCTGTCTGGCCGGGGATCGAACCCGGGACCCTTTGCGCGTCAGACCGGTATGGTGGCCGCTCCGCCACGCGGGTCGTCAAATATGCCTCCTTTACACCATTCAATCCAGAACATATCAGCGATTAACGCTGCTGTTATGAGGCAGAAATAGGTGTGGTAGTAGTGCCAACGGAGTCAAACCAGAAAGAGTTCTACTACTTTCACTGAGGCAGAAATTGATGAAAGGCGTATGCCGGCTAACTTAGATATCGATGCAATGAAGGTTAACGCAATATCGCTTTGTAAGGGTCGCCTTTCAAGCGTCGATATAAGAACGAATATCTGAGTAGTAGCAATGCATCTGTGATTTACTTCAGGAACAACTTTTAAAAATAAGTGTACCGCACATATCTATTTAGGATCACACTGCGCAACTATTTAAATATCAAATAGGCCATGACTCCTACACGTATTGAATTTAACTAGAGATTTGATGCATCCCTAACAAACGAGCTTGCAATTTACCTAATGATAATGCAAGGAATCACTGCCGCCCACGGAGATTCGCAACCAATTCCATTGAGTACATAGATAGTGTGTCTGAAGCTGATCACAGAGACATAGCTACTCCTGATAATTACATGATAATTTTGGTCTCGTATGTAAATGTGACGGTGTTCATACTCTTCTACCGAATAGTAAGAACTGATACACTTACATAGGCGTGACGAATTTTATTACTAATAGAAATTTAGTAGCTAAATTTCTAGCTTTACCACCTTTGAAAGTATATAACGTAATAAATAAGGATGCACAGATGTCCCTATAGTTCCGGGACCTGAGTAGGACTACGATATCCCCTGCTTGTCTTAAGAGGCCCCTAAAGGGGGCTTTCAGGGTCGCAGCTAAGAGTGGGAGCTCGAACCGCCCGGAAAGCGAAACCGTTGAAGCGAGCTTTATGCTCACCAAGATGGAGCAAGACAGGGCAACACTCTTAGAGGACTCCGCTCCGCTTGGAAATCCCAGAGAGGACTCCGGGATTTCCAAAGCAACGCAGCGTCGAGGACGGTAACGTAAGAATCCCACATAACCCCGTGTCGCTCCCACGGCACTGGATGCCTTTTGAAGGTTTCCACTTCGTAAACAAAAATAAGTATGGACAAAATAATTCCGATTATTTCGCCTGAAACAAATCGTTATTCGTTGATAGTGAGACTAGATCCTTATGCGAGAGGATACAGCAATTTATTGGTCCATAAACTGTGGTTTGACGGCAGTCTAGATGAAATGTCTTTAACGGACTACACAGTGAAAAGTTTTGTTCAAATTATGTAGATGTTTTCTATTTAAATAATTTTAGTGTTGGTACTATAACTTGGGGACATTTTGTAGTCTATCACACTACGTAGCTGTATTCTAAATACATAGTTCTATATCTATATCTTTGTTGAGCCCAATTCTACGATCTTCTTCAATTCAATTCAATTCAATTCTACGTTCTTGATCAATCCCTATGGCTTTAAAAGTATTACCAACAATGAAAAAATCTGGGTGTACATATATTTTTCTATTAGGTGTGTGGTATTTTTTTTATAATATAGGAGTAGTAGACGAGCATGCAGTCCACCTGATGGTATGTGGCTACTGCCTCCCATAATCTGTAATCAACCCCAGATAGGATTAAATATTCCTACCTAAGGTCGGCCACAGATGCGCCACTACCCCTGAGGACTAAGCTGGAACGCCTCGGAAAAGTATGTCTCCCTTACCACACCCTTCAAAACGGAATACAGCAGCGCCTAACACTGCTGTTATTAGGTAGAAATAGGTACCGCGGTGGTGCCACCGGAGTCGACCCACAAAGGGTTCTACCACCTTCATATTAAAATGGTATATTGCGTGTAGAAAGCGTAAATAAAAATTATAGACGTAACTTAGATTTAACTTACTCCGCGTAAAATTGCTAATCCGCTCTGAATATAGAAATGAATCGCGTCGCCATAGATGCCATTAGAAATTGTATGACTACACCTCCTCACAACAATTAAAGAGCGGACTAGCAGTTTGGTGCGGACTATACTTATATAAAGTTTTTCTTTGGAAAAATATACATTGGAAGAATACATATACAATGTTCAAAATGTTTAATTTTATCTGTTCCATTTTCTACAGTTTAACTTCGTTGGTAAGCTGCTGGGACCTAAAGGGAACTCGCTGAAACGGCTCCAAGAGGACACAATGTGCAAGATGGCCGTCCTCGGACGAGGCTCCATGAAGGATCGTCAAAAGGTAAGGTTTCATTAACTCTCCCACTGCTGATTACAAATCTCATCTTATAAGAAGGATTTACCCATTAATGTTCCACTGGGCACGGGTCTTCTCTCAGAGTAAGAAGTATTAGGCCATAGTACACTGCGCTGGCCAAGGACGGATTTACTTGATACACCTTTGATAACCGTTTTTTAAACTCTCTGGTGTGTCGGTTTCTTCACGATGTTTTCCTTTGCCAAGTGATTAATTTCTAACATGAAAATGACTTTTGAAAAAAAGAGAGAAGCATGTCTTAGATTCGATCAACGGACTCCTCGAATGAAACTTTAACACACTAATACACAGCGATAGCAACATTCTATAATATTAAAAAAAATAACTCTATATAATGCAAGCAGTGGTGTTTCAAATTTCCTAACGACGTTTTGAATACCCGGGCCATTCCAATTCATAAACATTTAATTACTTTGTGGTTTTAATGATAGTTTTGTCTCTGAAGTGAATTAAAGGGGGCTCAATTGAAAACCTTATTTATACCCATTGTATTAAGCGATTTAAAAAAATAGAAATTGGCGCATAGAAAGTTCTAATACATATCACAATTTTTTGATGTTTTTTATTCATGAGTATTATTATCACAGGAAGAAGAACTCCGCGTGTCGGGAGACCCTAAATTCGCGCACCTGTCAGATGAGCTGCACGTGGAGATCAGCGCCTTCGCAACACCAGCTGAAGCGCATGCGAGGATTGCGTATGCCCTCGCTGAGCTTAGGAGGTTCCTTGTACCGGTAAGTTCATCATGACCAGGCTATCCTATAGATGCTATGAGTTCGAGAAACAAATGAAGCATTTGTGGTTCGACTCCGATGGCACCACCGCCACATCTATTCGTACCGTAGCGGATTCAGGGCTAAGAACCTCAAGACAAATGAATGTGAAAACCCTTTGTGGTTCGACTCCGGAGGCAACAGCACCACGTCTTTTCGTCCCTATTAATAATAATAGTTTAAAAACTAAACTACGCTAAATTCGTTATCCTGACGATCCTGATGAGGAGAATGGGACAAAATTATTTAAATCATTGTCCGACGAAAAACCGATGTTTTTGATAAGTGTTCAAATTTTCAATTAATCGGACTGTTCACAATGGATAAAAATCGAGTTCAAAGATTCCGTTACATACATATCTACAATTACCACAAATATTGGCGTTTTGGTTATCGATTCAAAATGAATATCCAAATTTAACATCCAAAGCATTAAAAAATTTCATTCCGTTTGCAACATCATATCTAGGAGTATGTGAAGCTGGGTTTTCAGCTGCAGCTGTGATACAGAACAAATATTGCTAAGAATACAGGTCAAGCTAATAAAAGCGTGGTAAAAAAAGAGTTAAGCGCTGCTGAGTTCTTGTTTAGAAGATGTGGTAAAGGTGAAATATACTTATCCTGCGTTCCGGCTTAGTCCTTAGAAGTCGCCCTTCTGTGGTAGACCCTAGAAACTCTAATCCTATTGAGAGTTCATACTCGTTTGCTATAACTGATATATAAATTATTTATTTATTTACTTGACTACTACAATTATAGGTACACCAAACAAATTACTTACAGAGAATATTTGTAACATAAAAGGTGGTATACAAAAGGTGACCTTCCCGCTTATGTTACGACCTTTGTCAAGCAATCTTAGGATAAAAGATAGAAAATAATAATAATAGAAATACAGTTATAGGGGTGCTCGGAAAGAAATATATTAGGGCACCTGAGAAATCCTATTTCTTTAGAGACAAATTAATATTTGCCGTTCAAAAAATCAAGTACTCTGACTTATAGTCTATACCAGGGGTTCCCAAAGTGTGCGCCGTGGCGACCTAGTGCCCCGTAGAAATTAAAGAGGGGCGCCGTGAGTCGATCCTCTAATTATTATCGGACACCACAAATATTGATTTGACTGAATAAATATCGTATTTATTTTTTGTTTTTTCTAAAGTCTTTTATAATAACATAATATTGTACAATTTCATATTGTGGTGTTTTAATTTTCGTTTCGATCAACCTAACGTAACTACTATTATTGTAGGTATTTCTTTCGACTGTCTCCTTCAAATGGTTAACTAGGACAGGGCGCCGTGAAAAAATATTAAACTTGTAACAGCGGATTACAAAAGATTGGGAGGCCCTGGTCTATACAAATAAAATTGATTAGAATCTCAAGTGATTTAATAAATAACATGTCTATTATTTTAGATATAATTCAAATGGCGAATTAAATGTATTTCTATCTTCATTGATTGTCTCAAAGACAATATTTATTAGGACTGAATAATTAACTACTTTGCACAGCTTACTTAGGGAAATGTAAATTAATAAATCTAGATGTGATTCTCTAAATTATTTAATTAAACTCAGTTGTAATGAATTTTGTAGTAAACAAGTTATACTTTGACGAAAGTATTTTAATTTCCACTACTTTTAAATCCGATGTGGGTTGACTACTAACTGTAACTCCATTTTCTGTGATGAAACTCATTAGGGTTTCGGTTATAACCCCTCGGTATTTCTCTGGAAGTCTGAACGCAGTTTATCGGGGCTGCAAGTACGCAAGAACAACTGTTTAAATTGAACTGCTATTTTACGTACTTGGTACTTGGATTTGATTAGGCATGTCCATAAGCGGCAGTGGCCACTAACCATCAGGTGAACTGCGTCGTTTGCTACTTATACGTAACGACAAAAATCCATTAGGAGTACACACTTTTAAGCCCACACGCTAAAACGCTTTCTACACTCACAGCCCCACACTAGGATTCCCTGTGTCGTGGGTGCCATAGACACACACATAAAAAAATACACAAACACCCAGACCCAGAAACAGAAATCTAAATTAATCATTAAGATATCAAATATCTAATACGGCCGGTATAGCCGGCCTAGTATGGCCGGGGATCGAACCCGGGACCCTTTACACGTCAGAGCAATATGGTCGCCGCTCCGCCACGCGGGCCTCCCCAGTTATAGCACGACTCTTGCCCAGCAGTGGACAAATAAGAGTTCGGAGCTAAAAGACGTATTCAATAATTATTTCCATTTCGAAATGAACATTAATTAAATTACAAAAGCCTATTGTATGTCAACAGTGGAATTATATAGCGTTGTTCAATTTTCTTTGTGACTCGGGCTCGTAATTAAAAACACTTGAATCATTAATAGCACGAACTTGTTATTGGTTTCCGATTATTTATTCTGTTTTGTCGAAAGTCGCCATTGTTTACGTTTGAAATGTCAATGAAATTAAAATTGAAATGAAAATAGCAATGAAATGTATCTGTAATGCAATGAAATATACAAACCCTCGGCGTATGCAGTGACCGATCTGGTACGTTTTTTACCCAACTGCGGAGAGTAAGGTTGTCTCATTCATTAGCACTTTACGTTGTAGAACCCTTTGTGATTCGACTCCGGCGGCACCACCGCCACACCTATTTGTGCCTCATACCAGCAGTGTTAAGCACTGCTGTGCTCTGATTTGAAGGGTGTGGTAATGGAGACATACTTTTCCGAGGCGTTCCAGCTTAGTCCTCAGGGGTAGCGGCGCATCTGTGGTTGACCTCAGGAATACCTAATCCTATCTGGGGTTGGTTACAAATGTCCATGGGCGGCAATAGCCACTTACTATCAGGTGAACTGCATACTCGTCTGCTACTCCTATATTATAAAATAATAATAACAATAATCTAAAATCAGGTATAGAAGTATAATGGTCAGTATCTCATTCGATGTCGATGTCTCAGTTGAAGATCTTCTTCCAGGACTACAATGACGACATCCGGCAGGAGCAAATGCTGGAGATGCAGATCCTGTCGTCCCAGAACGATCAGCGGCGGCTGACGCCTCCAGACTCTTCTAGAAGTGGAAGCGAGGAAGCACTGCCGCTCCGTGATAATGCACATAAACAGAGGGTGAGTTTGTAAAGGAACAATCTATTAAAATGTAGTATAAAAATAAATTGAGATACATTTCAGAATACGAATGTAGTTGTGCTAACGATATTTTGCTGTCTAGGATAAATAAAGGAGTTTTTAAAGTAAAGTTAAAGACAGAATCTATATTGTAGTCGAGACCACCACCATGCCTATTTCTACCTTATAGAAGAGGTCTTAAGTACTAATGTTCTAATACGACGGTCGTGGTAAACGATAAAGTAATTAAGGTAGAAGTCTAAGAATTTGTGACGAATCTGCGGAAAAAATAAGTTAGCAACTAAATTAGTAAAATAATTTTCAGTTGAATAAAACATTATCTGTCACATAGTTTTAAATATTATGCTACAACCTTTTAATGATTTGCGGATCGTTAAAATTAAAATATAAAAGCTTTTAAAACGGCGGGAACTTACTTGCCAACCTTTTTATTTTACTGAATTGAATAAAACTAGAAAAAATCACTATCCCAGCACACTAAAACATCTTATTTTAAATGATTTCATTTAAAACATTATGAACCTAAATCATGACTTGCGGAAAGTTGAAATTACAAATTGGTGGATACTTACTTACCAACCTAATAAACTTTTATACACACATATAAAAATCCCGAGTCTATTATTCTATCCGAGAGGGTTGAACAGATACGTAAGATAGGTTCCTTTAACGTCAGTAACAGTTGCATTGGAGATGTAATCTTGCAGTTGGATCCTTTGTGCGGTCCTCAAAGGCTCTGTGTGCGCAGTTTAGATATCCCTCCCATTGTTAAATTGGGTTCGTAATATATTATAGTTGGGATTAAAGTAACATACATTAATGAAACTGCGCTTCTGTGTTCTTATTAGTTAATTAAGATAAATAAGAGACGAGATGTTATAAGTTTGTACAAAGAGTTGCAACGTATTTGTGTTTGGTGAAATCTACTACGAGTACCTAATTCTACCACATTGTCTTTTTTGCACACAGATTTTGTGCCAGTATGTCACAAAAATCCGCAGATAGTAACATTTCATTCCATTTAATTAATCTGTAAATTAACCTCAATTGAATCAAACTGGACAAAATCACCATACCAGCAGACTAAAACATCTTCTTTTAAATGATTTCATTTAAAACATTATGCCATAAACATTAATGATTTGCGAAAAGTTGAAATTACAAAATGGCGGATACTTAGTTACCAACCTAATAAACTTAATAAATAATAACTAACCTAATAAACTTTTTATACACACATACAAAGATCCCGAGTCTATTATTCTATCCGAGAGGGTTGAACAGATACGTAAGATAAGTTCCCTTAACGTCAGAAACTGTTGCATTGGAGATGTAATCTTGCAGCTGGATCCTTTGTGCGATCCTCAAAGGCTCTGTGCGCAGTTTAGATATCCCTCCCATTGTTAAATTGGGTTCGTAATGTATTATAGTTGGGTTTAAAGTATAGTAACGTAATTATCTGATGCACGCGATTCAATGTGTCAGTAAAGTTAGGACCGTAACGCAGCTTATGATGTTTTAAAATAATGCGTTAAAAATCTCATGAAAACCAGTGGTTAGAAAATCGGCAGCTCCATGGAGTGTCCGAGGTTTTAATCCCAGACAGCTCTGATTTTTTGAAGTGTACATAACTTCGATGTTTTCCTTCACCGTTTAAACAAGTGATAATTAATTTCTTATACGCACGTATTTGAAAAATCAGAGGGGCATGCCTGGGATTTTAACCTCTTAACCACTAGGTTATAACAGCCAATAAAAAATACCTTTAAAATACAGTGTAGGATGAATATCAAACAAAATAAAAAACCTTTCCCCTCCACAGAACGTTTCTAGCCTCTCAATAAGCTCCTATTTACGTCTGCAACTGATATTCTAGCCAATGTTTGCTCCAATTTGCGATCTATTGATATCAAACGTGACTCGTTTATTTATAGGTTACAAAAAAGACAAAAATTGTTCGAAAAATGAAAAGATTTGAACTATGTTATTTAATGTTCATTTATATTCGTTATCACTATATATTATACGTAGCATTACCATGAGTTGGCATAGAAACGCCACTATAGAAATGGTAAATAGAAAACTATTGTCATTTTGCTAGTGTATAACATAACTACTATCGTTACGGTATTTCTTGACAACGTCTGTCAAATTAATGACTCATGGGACCGAATTTGTATGGCAATAGATCATAATGACATTCGCTAGCGATTTGATTTCGATAGGTTTATTACGTTACGAGTGGCTCACACTACGGAAAATAGTTCTACGAGTAACCACCAGAGGCGCTGTACTATTTTTCATACATTTATTTTACGCAGTCGCTAGCGAGTAATACTATTGTGAACTCATGGTAGTGCTACAGGTATGTATTATGCGTGCTGTCGTGCATTGGGCGGCACGTGTGGTCTCGGTCGTTGAACCAAATCTTTATGTATGTTTTTTATTATGTAAAGCATTGGGTTTACGCATCATTAACTCATCACCCTAGGGGGTGGAAAGCTTGTATCATTGTGTAATTGATAAAGATATATGGAAATAAAGTTTATTTCCTTGTTAAAAAATCCTTGCAATACAAAACTGATAGTACTCGTATATGTCAAATTATGATATTCACATAAAGATTTTTCTCTTTCCCTGCTTTTCCTTGCAATAAAAACTAAACAATTGTATGTAAAAAAACACCGCCGTATTCCGCTCAGTCCCCTGGTTCTAAACAAGTTGCGCAATTGATACGTGTATAAAGAAACGCGTCCAATTTGCGCCATTGAACACGTACGTGCAGGGGACTGGTTTATTTATCTTGATTTTGATACGAGCCACGGCTATTTGTTAGCGCTTATTTTTATAAAGGTTCCTTCATTCGATATTCATGCTATATCGTTTTACGTTTTATTATTAAACAATAACTTTCATCTGCCTCAGTTTTTCGATGCATAAAAACGAACATATTTTAAAGAACTTAGATCTTTGTGTACAAACAAAAAGCGGCAATCCATATATATGTTTAGTAAATATCTCCCTATTTATACTCCTTAGGATCATGACAGATTTTTTTAATTCAATTTTATTTTACTTGATACTCATGTACTTATTGTATAAAGAACTCCTGCAAAATTTTATCCTTTTCTCGATCTCCAACCACTGATTTAAATTTTCCTTTGTCTGTGACTCAATGCTTACATAAATTTATAAGTAAGTCACTTTGGTACATGGTTATAAAATTTCCCTGGTTCTAAATAACATACATCATTCTAAAAATACTCAAGAACAATAAAGTTATAAGTACTAACAATTTTCATTTGCCATTTAAAGCTTCTCTCAAAAATTGAGACAAAGAGCAAAATGTCTCAATTTTTGTATGTGAATTTTTGGATTATTTGCGTGTTTTAATCTGTTGACGTATTTTAATTAAACTCTACCTACTTACGTATACTTAATTAAATTAAAATATAAATCGTGTACAAACCCCAACCAATCGACGATCAAAGGGTAGTTCAGAATAAGTTTTCAAAGCATACCTTATAATGAAACGGAAATTGTTTGTGGAATCAAAACTAGCTATAATCCTCGCATAGTTCCAAACTTTACCTCACCGATTGTTTGCAAACTATTAACAAACAGACAGGTGGCGCTGCCGGCTTATGAAGTTATTTGTTGGAATTTGAGGTCGCAAAATTTCATGGACACGGAGACATTTTGAAGGTATATTTGTAACTCAATTGGACTTTGTTATTAATTATACTTTTGTGCGAGCGAGAAGAGCGTCAAAAGTGAGAGATTAATCATGGTATAGTCCACGTAAAACTGTTAGTCCGCTCTGAATATAGAAATGAATCGCGTCGCCATAGTAAATTGTATGACTACGCTCTGAAGTTGTTACGAGCACATCGCAACAATTTCAGAGCGGACTAGCAGTTTTACGCAGACTATATCTATCTATTCGTAAATAGTATGGTTAGTGATTTATTCTCAAAGAATCATTAGCAGAGAATCTAAACTTAAGTTAAGACTAACTAAATGTTAACTTAAGTTAATATCCATCAACGCCGATAATTAAAATACTATTTTTTAAGTAATGCCATAAGTAATTCAAACTTAATTAAATGTAATAGATCTCTTCATAGATAGACGCTTGTTTTCAGCTACTATTTACTACTAGCCTGACCTAACCTGTTTGGTCGTTTACTCCTCCAATTTCATAAAATTATGTTAATTACACATAGATTTCCATTACAATTTATCATTACAACTTCAATCAGACATATGACCGAAACTAGTTTTTGGTTGTAACTATACTATCTCGCAATTCAATTGGATTGAACCGCAAATCAATCATGCGGCACAGAAGTGTCGGTGCCAGTAAATCTATTACCGCCGACCACATGTTCAATTCATCAGTACCCTGGCGTGTCTCCTTTGGATATTTCATTAGTGGGACTCATCTATGAAACGTTCAATCTAATAGATTGATGTAATTAAGAATTAATGTAAGCGTATTTAAGGAAAATGTTATATTTAAGTTAGAACCCGCTTAAAATTTAAACCGTTGCTCAAACATTAGTAAAGATTACTCACTCTTAACAACAAAATGTAAGTTTTGACAATTGAAATTGTCACTGTCATCTATTTTCGTGTTTGAAAAATATTAAAAAAATGTAGTTTTAGATCATTTTTGCTGAATGAAACTATATATCTCCGCACTTTCTTCTTTCTTCGATTTCGTGTTTTTGCACCACTTAAATGCGCATGTCGGCATTGTTCCTGTTAAATGACATCATGACAACCATTAAATGGCTGACAGAATTGTCAGCCGTTTAAGCCATTTAATAGCTTCTTTCAATTACAAGGCGGTGAGATATCTATACATCTATGCCGTTGCTGTAAACGGTCAAAATAAACTATAAACAAATTCAATCTTGTTGTAATTGTTGATAAGGTCAAAGATAATGATCTATAATCTGCAGACTAACTCTAAACTCGATATAGGTTTAAGCAGTTGATAGTTGCGTTAACTTTAAAAGTTGATAAAGCTGCTAAATGTCCTATTAACTTATGTATAAACAATGTTTTACTTTGTTATTACAACTTTTTTTATTTATATTTATATTTATTTTACATTATTTGTCGGCTTGAATTGTTAAATATTTTTTTAAACATTTAATAGATACATTTTAACCATTAAATTTGCACATTTAACTAATTGTCAATAATCTGTAACAGATGACAACAGTGCCACCGGCGCCCGCCCAGCCCACTCTCCCTGGCATACCAGTGAACCATGCCAACGCTCGCGACTTCTCTCCGCCCGCCCTTACACCTGCGCCGGAACATCTTGCTGCCCATCATCAGGTAATGTTGCATATTTAATTTAATATCAAAAATTTTATATGAAAACTAAAGAATCGTCGATCAGAAACTAAACAATAAAGAATCCCTAAAATTGTTAATATAAAATGATGTAACATTATTGAGACATTTGTAACGTGACAACTATAACATTAACATTTTTTGACGAAAGTCCATAAGTCTTCTTCCAAATCTAGTCTAACGCGCCTCGAAATATTTTCGTCTCAAAAAGGCGTATGCTCGTATAAAGACACAATAAAAAGTATATTAGATCTAGGCATTCTATTTTTGTCACATTATGCTTACAGTTAGTGTCTTATTGTAGTAGTTTTACGCCGCTGTTCTACTTTTAGGAATATTTAATGGCAGATTTAGTAACGACAGACGTTTCAATTGTTTCCTTTAATGAAAACTAAAGAATCGTCGATCAGAAACTAAACAATAAAGAATCCCTAAAATTGTTAATATAAAATGATGTAACATTATTGAGACATTTGTAACGTGACAACTATAACATTAACATTTTTGACGAAAGTCCATAAGTCTTCTTCCAAATCTAGTCTAACGCGCCTCGAAATATTTTCGTCTCAAAAAGGCGTATGCTCGTATAAAGACACAATAAAAAGTATATTAGATCTAGGCATTCTATTTTTGTCACATTATGCTTACAGTTAGTGTCTTATTGTAGTAGTTTTACGCCGCTGTTCTACTTTTAGGAATATTTAATGGCAGATTTAGTAACGACAGACGTTTCAATTGTTTCCTTTACCAACAATACTTCTGTACCACATTGGATCGCTCTTAAGCCATTACTTTTTAGAACGAAAAGGATTGCATTTTCTGTATACGGTTTAAGAACTATCTTCGAATAGATTGTACGAACAAATGCCATTACCTTTATCATTAGTTCTTTTTCTTCGACACTTTTGTAAAACACCATCTAATACATGTTGTCTTTACAGCTAGCAGCTGGTCACACTGGACATGGCGTCCTAGTAGGCGGAGGGGTTCTGCAGCAACCCCCTACACATCATCTGCTTGCTCAAAACTCCATACTAGGTCAGTACTCTGTTACAAACTAATATTTTACAAAATTTGCTGCTCCAGTTCAATAAACATGGTCAGTACCCTGCTCTATGTAATTGAACCGATTGAAGCACGTCACGGGACTCTATACTAGGTCAGTACCCTGCTTCGTGTATTGCATATTCAACAAGTGTATATTTTTCACCTCCTAAACCTGCAAATAGATTTTTTTTCTAGATCATACTAACTAGCGATGAATCTAAACACAATCTTATAATAATTATCTTAATTAACCATTTATGCTTGTTAATAATAACCTGTAACACTTCTGATATTAAAGGGAAATACATTTCTAACACAATAATTTGTTATTCTTTTGAGACTAATGTGAAAGAAATTTCTAACATATAATAATAATTTGTTATCTTTTGTAACTAAAAGAAAACTAATTGCTGAGATACTAACCAACCTCGTAATGAGTAACCCACAATAACTCATACTAATAAATCCAGATTATAGATATCTTTTCTAACATAATAACCTGCAAATTGTAACATAAAAACCTGCCTTGTCTAATGAACTCATAAGCCCAATAATACTTTGGTAATTGGAGATCTCCTATTAGCTGAGGATATTATGTCTGTGGACGCCGTACTGTTTATACTCGTATCTCAGTTCGGAGCTCCTGTATACCCAAGATAATTAGAAAACTTTAATAGCGTGATTCAGAACACTTGCAACGCCATCTGTTGACGAGTTGCGAAATGTCACACAAACTAACCTTAACTTACCTTACCTGTAGCCCGTGACTAACCAACACTAATACGTAGATGGAAGTGACATTCTGTTACCACACAAACTATCCTTTACTAACATGACCTTTTATTTTTAGTAAGATCAATTGAAAAAATAGATTTTATTTATAACAAAGGTAATTTTTTTTTTTATAAAAGTTACTTTCAATATAATTACATACTACACCTTTATTAAATAGTTTACGCTTATGTGTGTATCGTATTAATTTTGAGATTAATTACTGTTATTTAAATAATAACTAAGTTAAAAAAATGATTTATATAATTTAGCTGCATGCAACTCTTGCTTGTGACTAACCAATACTAACACATAGGTGGAGGCGACATCCTGGGTATCACCACACAAACTAACCTTTAGTAACATGACCTGTAGCCTGTGACTGACCAATACTAACACATAGGTGGAGGCGACATCCTGGGCATCACCACACAAGCTAACTTTTAGTAACATGACCTGTAGCCTGTGACTAACCAATACTAACACATAGGTGGAGGCGACATCCTGGGCATCACCACAGAAACTAACCTTTAGTAACATGACCTGTCTGTGACTAACCAATACTAACACATAGGTGGAGGCGACATCCTGGGCATCACCACACAAGCTAACCTTTAGTAACATGACCTGTAGCCTGTGACTAACCAATACTAACACATAGGTGGAGGCGACATCCTGGGCATCACCACACAAACTAACCTTTAGTAACATGACCTGTCTGTGACTAACCAATACTAACACATAGGTGGAGGTGACATCCTAGGCGTCACCACACAAACTAACCTTTAGTAACATGACCTGTCTGTGACTAACCAATACTAACACATAGGTGGAGGTGACATCCTAGGCGTCACCACACAAACTAACCTTTAGTAACATAACCTGTAGCCTGTGACTAACCAACACTAATACATAGGTGGAGGTGACATCCTGGGTGTTACCACACAAACTAACCTTTAGTAACATGACCTGTTGTGACTAACCAATACTAACACATAGGTGGAGGTGACATCCTGGGTATCACCACACAAACTAACCTTTAGTAACATGACGTGTAGCCTGTGACTAACCAATACTAACACATAGGTGGAGGTGACATCCTGGGTATCACCACACAAACTAACCTTTAGTAACATGACCTGTTTGTGACTAACCAATACTAATACATAGGTGGAGGCGACATCCTGGGCCTCAGCAGCCCCGTGCTGGGCGGGGTGCTCCACGCGCACCCAGCTCTCAGAGGTGTGAAGCCCGCCGCCGTGCACGCCCTCGCCCAAGGTCGGTACGTCACTTTATATCCGTCACATAGATTAATAATTCATCTCCGTATACGCAGCTGAGGTTAATAATTTATCTCTCTCGGAGATTAATAATTAATATCCCTAATTATTAAAGCGGAGATTAATAATTAATATCTCTCGGAGATTAATAATTAATATCTCTCGGAGATTAATAATTAATATCTCTAATTAATTAAAGCGGAGATTAATAATTTATCTCCGTATACGCAGCGGAGATCAATTTTCATCTATGCGTTCAGTTGTTATAGTTTATACATACTGCGTTTTTGGTATTACAAAATAAATGTAAGTGAAAATATATTGGCTACTTTTGTATAAATAAAACAAAGATTAAATATGTGATATGAATATTGAATATATTATTTTATTGCATAAGTATATTTAAAGGAGATGTTTCAAAATGTATGGGCTCCCGGCCACCTTTTGTACACTATACTAAAAACTAAGAAAACATGCAAAGAACAATTCGTAGAGGTTCATTTTCTTCAAATCATGTTCGTTGAATTGTTTAAAAATAAAGGGAACTAAACGGTGCAAACACAACGGGGAAAAAAAGCATGGCGGGAGTGAGTACCGGATGCATCTGTCATTAGATTGTAAATATAGACATTACATAAGATACATTAACCGTAACCTGACGAGAGACTGTATATTTACTATATATACTTTTTAATATATTTTTACGCGAATGGGCATAGATATATAAATATTGTATTGTATGTATTGAGAAACAATGCCTATATTTCATAAACATTAATTATATTTACTTTATAAATCTTGACTTAAAACAAACAATTTATTTTAGTTAAAACATTTAAGTGTGTAAATAAAACAACTTTAAGTACACATTTAGATAATATTTTATTTATTCTTCACTTAGATACATTATTTATTCATTTTCAATATCTTTCCTTATCAATATTTTCATCCAATCATGTAGCTGGTTTTATAATATCCTGTGACGAGCTCAGCCCAAACATCGAACGATGGTCATAATGTGAGCGCAGCTACCTACGAGTACGGTTCGTTGCCCAGCGATGCAGTTGCAATAATAACTGATTATTTTGTCATCCCAAGAATGTCCTTGTCTTGCTATTGTAATTATCTAAAAAAAAGAGAAATGTAAAAAGATTAGCTTCTCTAGTCGATTAATACAACTAACTGATGTATATTTTACCTGATGATATTGAATCCTTGTCAACACAATCCACGGCGATCGCACGAAAATCACAATAGTCCATAAAACATAAGCTGGGTAAACAAGTAAGGTAAAATCAGTCCAAAATCGTAAGCAGCACAGATCAGAAACATATTCAGGATTGAAATGGAATCTTCTCATCAGTACATATTTATTCAACGTTTACATTGGAGTCGACTATTATATAATATGTATATATCCACTTTTACACATATCAAATTGACAACTTCTTCTTTTTTAATTTGACATGTCACTTACATCTATAAAACCAGATACTATTTAAAAGGTGGTTTTGTTATAATTATTATAAATAATTAATTAAATTCAGAAATAATGACGGGATACAAAACAAAAGTCAGGTTGTAAAGTACTTAGGTAACAATAACTTTACGACAAACACAGCGAAATACAGAATTACCGACATCCAAAGAGTATAGTAACCTATGTGTGGGGTACACATAGGTTCCCTGACCGACATCGACAGTTTTAAAAAACTTGATATTGACAGTATTCCGCCATATTTCATATTTCAATGAGGAATGCTTATTTTAAATATTATTAAACAGGAATACTTTAGGTTATCATAATATATGTGTATTTTTTCTTCAATTACACAAATTATTCGTGTTTTTTAGATATAGTGTACATGATATGGCCGAAAATGAAACATCTCCTTTCTTTAATTTTTGTGAGGCACCGTCCACGTCTATAAAAGTTAACTGACAATTTTTAATAATTACTTTTGAAATCCACATACGCAGTTTGTATTATTATAACTTTTGGACTACTCTAAATTGATTATTTGAAAAAAATAATAATGTTTGACACAAGAAAGTGGGACTGACTATCCCCGCGGTTAAAAAGTTATGAGAAATGTTCACGTCAGAAATATATGGCAAGTATTTCTTAATAACAGCAGTGTGAAGCGTGCTGTATTCTAGTTTTTAAACGTCAGGAGACACTTATACGTGGTATTGCACTTAGACCTCAGGTGGGCTTTAAAATCCTATAAGACACTGATAACAGATATTCATTAAGCAGTATGAAGGATGGAGTACATTCTCGTTTCGTACCTCTAAAAAACTAGTCTCTCTATATTTTACATAGCGTCAATGTAGCATATAAAAATCAACTTAGTCCTCGATGGTAGCAAAGAATTTATAGCAAAAGCAAAAAATGGTCCCAACTTTCAAAGTGAAAAAAATTACAACATCCAAACATTAATAGGCTGTCTAAATGTAATGGAATACAAAAAAGAAAACATCATCTGTCTGTTAATCTGAAACTCTTTGAACATCAAAGCTTTTTTGACTAACAAAATACCAAATTAATAGTGGAGCCACTGGCAGGCCAATTAATTCCAAATTCTTTGTTGTAACCGACTTAAATGCAATTCCATCAGATGCTATGATTAAAACTGGACCGATACTCTGTTTGCATCAAGGTGCGGTTATAGAGAAGCGAACTTTAAACTAGAAATTTGGAAAAGGGAAAATTTGGTTTCGCAAATAATCGGGCAAATGCTCATGCAAGCATATAAAGGGGATTGCCGTCATCGAACATGATGAGGACATGAATTCGGCAACATGAATTCGGCTGTGGTGGTATATAATTACGAAATGGCTGAATATTGTAGTGGCACCACCATATATATGTATCTCTTTATTATCATACACATTCTTCTTCACCATGCATATAACAGTGGTGTCCAACAGCTGTGTTCTAGTTTACAAAGTGTGATGAGGCACAAACACTTAGGAGGCGCTCAAACTTACTCCTCAGATGTAGCAACTCATTTTTAAGCGACCTCAGGTAAAAATTCAATCTTACTTGGGATTGATTATACCTACATCACATCAATCACATCAACAACCCATTATTGTCCCACTGCTGGGCACGGATCTCCTCTCATAATGAGAAGGATTAGGCCATAGTCCACCGCGCTGGCCAAGTGCGTATTGGTAGAGTTTACATACCTTTGAGATTTTTTTTAATAAATCTCTCAGGTATGCAGGTTTCCTCACGATGTTTTCCTTCACCGTTTAGCAAGTGATAATTAATTTCTAATACGACACATAACTTTGAAAATTCAGAGGTGCGATTTGCCTGGGATTTGAACCTCGGACCCCTCGATCGAGAGGCCGAGTTTCTTAACCACTAGGCTATCACTGCTTATTAAATCTACATGTCTAGTAATAGTGGTTACTTAGGCAGACTGTTTGTTCGTTTACTACTTTTAAATTATAAGAAAATATAAAACTAGAAATCGCTTCGTTATAAACGTACCCGTTGTAAATGTAAGTATCAAGTCTCGGACAGCCATTTTAAAATTCCTATTCCAAATTTACCGCAACAAAGACTATTTACATTGAAATATGAAATGTAAAAACAGATAAAAATTTTGTTAAAACCTTTGTGAAATCAGAGTAACCGAATGACGTTAAAAGAAATTGAACTTGATAGATGATGTATACGAGTATGTAGATGATGTGTACTATATTAAATGGTATAAATTGATAGCCTTGTTCTTAGAAATTCGACATCTCATTAGGGGTGTACCAGGTTCAAATCCTAGGCACCTCTGACTTTTCAAAGTTATGTGCGTATTAGAAACTAATCATCACTTGCTTTAACGGTGAAGGAAAATATCGTGAGGAATCTTAAATGCCTGAGAGATCTTTAAAAAGTTCTCAAAAGCTTATCAATCCGCACTTGGCCAACGCGGTGGATGGCCTAATCTTTCTCAATCCAAGAGAAGATTCGTGATCGCGAGCAGCAGCGAGACAGTAAATCAAATCAGATCAAATCATTTTTTTTAATTCAAAATAGGTGCTTTACAGAGCACTTTTCGAATGTCAATGCAACTACCACCACTTCATAAGGTGTTTCGTTATGGAGAAGAACATGTTGATGTTGTTGATGATGATGATACAGTAGGACTTAAAACTAACTTAAATAAACAATTCAATACACAACTTACTGAAACTTAACACTAACTTCAATAATCCATTTAATACATAACTGTTGAAAACACTGATCATTTTCTCTTACCGCCAAATAACAATAAAAAATATATTTGTTCCCCAATACCATTGAGTCGTATCTATTTGTACAAACAAAGAAGCTCTCGAGGAAATTCGATTTCGCACAAAAACTTGTCCAAGTAATCCACTTGATGGCGTGTTCTCCTAAAACAAAGGCTGTAGAGACAAAAATATAAAAGGAGCTATCGATATTGTTACAATATTTGGCGTTTCAAGACTCTAAACTTAGGTGTGCAAGAGACTTTATTTTAGAATTTGGTGTGGTAAGAAATTTTTCCGAGGTGTTCCAGCTTAATCCTCAGGGGTAGCGGCGCATCTGTGGCCGACCTCAGGTAATCTAATCCTATCTGGTGTTGACTACAGCTGCCCATGGGTGGCAGTAGCCACTTATTATCAGGTGGACTGCATGCTCGTCTGCTAGGAGTAGCAGTATATTACAAAACAAAACTGTTATTTATCTACTATACCTGTTGCCTCCTCATAACAGTGTTAAACATTGCTGGTTGAAGGTTGTGGTAAGGTAATACACAGGAATTCTTACGCCCACTATTACCAGTCAGTCTATGTTGTTTTGCCTATGTAAAATCGAAAAATAAGTAATTTAACTACATTAGGCAGTATTCAAGTTTCGATCTTTGGTCAGCAAAACATTGGATTGATCGAATATTAATAGCGGGTTTTAGTCGACTTAAGTGGCAACACAAAAATTATTATATCACACTAAAACTATTTTACGACATCTTAAACAGAATAAGATAATTCAAACACAAGGCAGTCACAATCTACACTTCATACACGAATATGTCCCTTTGCAGAGATATTCAAGAAACTAACATTATTATCTTCTGTGTTCGCATGCCGGCTCTCGGCTGTCTCATTATATGACACTGCTGTAATATGTGTCAGTTACGGATTTAGATTTATCTTGCACGTCACACGTGGACGACAGGATAGAGGAAGTCTAAGATTTCCAACGTCTTAGAGATTTGAAGATAACTTATGTTACTACATATGACAAGTGAATCGCGATTGTAGGACATTTTAGTTGTAGCACTTAATTCTCGGACGACTTTGTGCTCAATACTCATTAATTAATCAATAATAGTGACAAAATCTTGAATTGACTTGACTCTTAATCCGTTGTGACAAATCATAATAAGTCAACTTTTTGTCTAATATATTTAATTCGGACTTTATTATAACATTGAAGTAGCCAACGAGCATGCAGTTCACCGAATGGTAAGTGGTTACTAGCGCCCATAAACCTCTGTATCCAACTCCACATACAACAGGAGTTTCACATAAGTCCAACAGATGCTTTGAACCTTCTATGGACTGAAATCGCCCCATATGTATCTACACCATTCCACCGAAACGTAGGTACCATCCTGATCGAACCATAGTTCTACCACGTTTAAAATTAATAACGCATCTTAATAAATACGAGTTAGTTAATAATCTTATTGATTTTTCGCTTGAACTTCAACATAAACGACTACCCATTGATTGTGGCACTTTTTAACCGACTTCAAAAAAGGAGGTTCTGTATTCTTCCGCTATGTATGTATGTGAGTATGTATGTATGTATATATGTGTGTGTGTACATATGTATGTATGCGTGTACGTATGTATGTATGTAGGTTTGTAAATCGCGATTTTCTCAAAAACTTCAAATTGTACGGGGTTTTGTTTTGAAAGCTAACCAACTAACGCCTTTACGACCATTCTTCGATCAATGATCACCTTCGTGTGTTGTCAGGTGCGGGTGGGGCTGCGAGCGCGGCTCGCAAGCGGCCGTTGCTGGGCGCGCGAGTGGCCATGTCGCCGACTAAACGCGCGGTGATGACGCTACTGGCCCGCGCGCGCGCCGCCACGCACAAACATGCGCCGACATGGCCCGCGCCCCACGAGTAAGTTCCCACTGTCTTCTACTGACTATTGTCCTCGTCGGCTCATTACTGTCTTACGGGGTCAATGACCCGCGCCCCACGAATAAGTTCTAAGTTCTGACTGTCCTTTACCGACTCTTGTCGTCAGCCCATTACTGTCCCACGAGGCCAATGACCCGCGCCCCACGAGTAAGTTCTAAGTTCTGACTGTCCTCTACCGACTCTTGTCGTCAGCCCATTACTGTCCCACGGGGTCAATGACCCGCGCCCTACGAGTAAGTTCTAAGTTCTGACTGTCCTCTACCGACTCTTGTCATCAGCCCATTTCTGTCCCACGGGGCCATTTGATCGCGCGGCCACGCATAAACATGTGCCAACATGGCCCGCGCCCCACGAGTAAGTTCCCACTGTCCTCTACTGACTCTTGTCGTCAGCTCATTACTGTCCCACGGGGTCAATGGCCTGCGCCGCCACGCACAGACATGCGCCGACATGGCCCGCGCCCCACGAGTAAGTTTCCACTGTCCCTTTAAAACTCTTGTCGTCGTCAATCCGTTACTGTCCTACAGCTGGGCACGGTTATCCAAAATGAATAAAACCACCGCGCTGGCCAAGTGCGTATTGGTAACATTCATATACCTTTAATTTTTTTCTAAATCTCTCAGACAATCAAATTGAATTGACGTCCTGATCTAAATAAGCCCTAAGTCGTTATTATCCTATGTTCAAGTCATAGCCTAGCAGGACCCGAGTGATGGTTTTATCAAAACGCTAAATTGATTTGCAACATTGAAAATATTGATGATGATAATTTTGTTGATAAATATTGATTGATTCATGATAAAAAATACGAGTATGTCAATTACATCCAAGTCATCATCCACTTTAAGATCTAATGTAGATTAAATAATAATAATTGTATTCCATAAAATTGTAGTAAAAATAATATATTTTTAAAGGTGGTAGAACGAGTATAGTTCGTAGAAGGTATCACTGCTACACTTATTTCTAGTAAGAAGTAGGTCTTGCGATTCAGTGGACGGTTGTATATGCCGCCTGTCTCATATATGACGCGAGCATCTTAGTCCTAAGTTGAGTTGACTATTCACGTTGAATCGCATTTTCATTACATCAATCTTATAAAAAGAACTAAAACATCGATTAATCTTTATTAATATTATAAAAAAAAAATTGTGAACCACTTTATTGATTGAAAAATGAAATTTTCAGTAAAAGATAAAACGCCACTACATAATACGTTTTCGATAATGCACCCCACTTAGTGGATTGGCCGAAGGCTGTATCCATTAAACACCTGAGCCTCACACGTAATAAAGGCAAACTACAGCAAAATGTCACTTCTGACACCTCGCTTAATGAAATGGCTTCCGATAAACAAAGCTCCTTTTATTTTAAAAGCTTTAAGCACCGAAAAGCTTTTTGTTGTTTTCTGATAGAATTGATAGCTTTGATAATAAGTAATGAATACTGAAGCGGAATTAATTTTAAACATTGTGCGTTAATGTGACAGTATTTTTTATTTTGAAAATAGATATTGACCGAAATTCAAGAAATTTCAAATAAGTTCCCTTCATTTCCAATTACTACCCTTGAGGACTAAATCAAATACTTTATATAATAAATAAGTGTATATACCTTACGACAATCTTAAATCTAAAACAAACCAACGGTTAACCCTATGTTATATAGTAGAAAAAGGTGTTTTAAGAACCATAAAAGGAACTACATCTATTTTTTTACAAATAGTTACAGTTTCAATAGCATTAATCTTAAGTATTTGAAATAATATAATCATTTTAATCAAATATAATCTTTATAATCAAATTTTAAAAACTCTGTATTTTTACCAAATAACAACTAAACATATCATTGTGTATTAAGTAAACGCTCTAGAAGACGAGCATACAGGATTATAGTATTAGAAATGTTATTAAAATTTGACACCAAATGGAATACGAAACACGAGACTTGAATCATCGATCAAATGTAAGAGATAAAAGAAAAGAAGAACTGCATTGCTACACCTGAGGACTGGGTTTAAAACCGCTTACAATTTGTCTTACCTGACTTTCATTACATTAAAACCTTTCTCTACAATCAAGCCATGATCCAAGCGTCTAAGCGATATTCTTAATTACTTTCTGTTATAAATTACAATTGCTATCAATTTAAAGGTTCACTGACGGAATAATCAATCAAGGTGCCTCATAATGACTTTTATTTAATCTTCACTTTGTTAGTATTAGTCACTAAACTTATAAGATACGATACCATGTAGTAGACAGATGATTGCTGTTAATGATTTTATAATGACAGTTATTAAATGAGTATTTTTGTTGATAATGATGATTATTTATTCAATTTAATTACCGTCAGAATAACAACACTGGATTAGTTATTTTTACCCGGCGGCGAAGGATTGTATTTTTCTAACGTATGTTTGTATGTACCTATGTATGTTTTACTCTTTGACTTGCTACAGCCCAAACGACTTGACGGATTTTAACATATGAAGTGTTCGGTTTGTCTATATTGTGGGAGAGGCATAACTGATTATTTGTTATTAAAATAATCCTTCAGTTTACCATAACGATATTGATAATGTTGATTAAGATCATGAAGTTGATAAAGATGATTAACAGTATCCTTTCTTTTTCAGACACACTGCTCTACTACCGTTGATAAGAGACGACTTCGTGACCGGTGTGGGAGTTAATATCAATTTAGCGTAATGAATTTTACCTAACTACATATTCTAGTCAAATTCAATATAGTCAGATGTCGAAGTATTACATTATTTACTCAATACATTGTATATAAGGCTTCAAGATATGTATCTATGTATTTCGTTACTATATGTTACAAATTTACAGGCGTTTTAGTTGAAGCAAAGTGCCTACGGGATCCTTAACTAACGTGTTCGATGAAAGTTAACTTTTAAGTTATTTACATGAAAAGTTGTATCTGCATACTGTTGAAACTTTCGAAAAGCTTTTCATTATTAGTTCCTCATAGTTCGTCCGTTAAACTTTGAAAACAGTTATTAATTTCAAACAATTTATATTACGTACTTCGATGTAGTTTGAAAAATCTTATTTGTTTGTGAAATTGTTAGAAAGTGTACTCCGGTTGGTGAAATAAAACTGACAGAAATATATTATGTTACATAAGCAAATTGTGTAAAATGCTTGTGCCAAGAGGAAATTGATACAAGTTCTTCAAAACAACTACACATTATACGAGAAAGTTAGAAGTCTTGAGTGCACATTGCAGTGCAAGGTGGCAGATAATGAGTTGTCTCAGAAATCTGATTCCAACCTGATTTGACTGACGGTGAACTCACTCTGAATTGAGATCGTCCTGTCTTAACTCTAACATGATTCTAGTCCTTTATCTCGTTCTGTCTTTAAAAATTTTAATGTGACCATTTTAACTAACTTCAATAACCTCACTGAGTACTGTCTTGACTAAAAAAATGACTTTTATCTGACTCTTATTAATCGATCAAGTCTCTTATTAATTTTAGTCAGTAACGAGCCGTACGGGAAAATTTTAATTGCGCTCATCTTCAAAATGTATTACTCCTGATCGACAGATTTATAAACTAATTACCCATCTCGTCTTTTGATCTGGTACGAAAATATTCTCAAGTTCGCAAGATTAAACATCTAGACCAAAATAGACGAATGTCCTACGATATTGTATGACAAAATATATGTTTACTTCGCTTTAACCCATTCAGAAATATGACAAATTTAAATTTGTGTGCCCGTATACCTTTGACTCATATTTTTAACACGCTGTCAAATATGACATCTGTCAAAATCTTCTTTTATTCTGTCAATTTGATATGAACCCCAATTTGAAGTAGCTTTTACTTAGAAATAAAATAAAGGACCACGGTGTATTTAAGATATACTACGCCTTCTATTAGAGTATGTAAATAATTTTATCCTAGTATTTATCGAATCATTTATATTTAAGAAATATTATTACTTAAGATGATTTATGCAGACGAAAATTATTTAAAAAAATGCCGTAGCCGCATTATTGTAGTGGAAAATTAATAATTATAAAGATTTTAATGTTTAAAAATGTAAATGCGTTCGTAGATAATTAACTAACCCCATTATTCATAATAACAATTATTAATTATTAAATGTAAGAGTATAAAATTTCGAAAACAAAATTCCGCACACCAAGCACATACCCGAATAATGTTAACAATATTCATTATTAAATATAATTAATAATCATTAAGGTAATACAATTATTGGACACTTGCACAGATTTACTAGCTTTCAATATATCTACATTCATATAATAAGATAGTTGTACCCTGCATGACATATTTTGTTCTAAAAAAGCGTGTGTGTAGTTATGTACACACGTGAGAAGTTATACTTCTTTGGCGTAAATAATGAAAAAATGCATGCAAAAATATTTTACCTAGACTAGGGACAAATAAATACTACAAATAAAGTATGTGCAACTTCGATCCACGCTAAAAGTAGACCATAACATGTTTTCCTAATTGCGCTCAAAGAAATATAACTTCGAATACCAGAAATCAAAGGAAGCAACGGTGTGTTATTAAGTAATGTAAAATTTAATGAAAACATAATTAATAATGATGTCTAATAACTAATTAATAATGATAAGCTAACTAACTACTTCTAATGTTTTTATTCACTTTTATTGTGTAAAAAAGTAGATTTAAAACTTTTTATTAAAGCAACGTCCAGGTGGAGTTCAAATTTTGCTACAAATATAGTCTCAAAATGTTTGATAATTACAAATTTCGATTATTAATTAATTATTATGAATTAATCTGCCTCATCAAATAGATAAAACAATATGTTATTATTTAAAAGTCTGATTATAATTACAAATAATTAACAGTAATTACTCGTGTACATTATCAAACATTTTGAGACAGATAACAGTATTTTCTAAACGCATGAAATAAATCTACAACTAAAGCTAAGTATACTAATTTTTATAATTTACTGCTATGACGAACTTATTAGATGCTTCCATGATTATTAAATAATAACTAAATATAATTATAATTACATAAAAGTCGCTTCGAACCTCGTCTGTTTTGTGATACGTAGTTAGATGACTTTCTGCAACATCCCTTCTTTAAGGTTTTAGAATAGACTCTTATTTTGTTGTGTGAGTTTTGTAAATAAAATATTAATTTGTACCCTTAGGGCTTTATCTTGTCACGCGTGCGTATCTGTCCGACATTTGCTTGCTATCGTTTCATTGTCAACTTTCCTGTCGTGGGCTAACCACACGCCGGTCGCGTAGACTCCAGAGAGTTAATTCATGCGTGCGAAAGACACGACCGCGGACATATACCCTCGTGACAAGAAAACGGTACATATGCTATTTCCGTATTTTTAGACCAAAGTATACCTATCTATAATTCGATGAAAGTAAATTTTGGTGTATTTATCTTATATAACTGTACTTATATTGAAATATGCTGAAAATATTTTATGATCTTCATTATTCACTTTGTAATCTTCAAGATTTTTATTATGAGACACCAATTTAATAGTTGCTCTCTTTATATTGTTAGTTTGTTTTGTTTTATTTGTGTAGAAATTAAATCTTGTTTTGTTAATTATGATTGAATGTATTTAGTTGTTTCCACGAATTGAATCTATTTTAAAGCAGGTACCTATAACGATGTAACAGTAAGTATGTAGAGGGGTATAGTAATGAGATAAACGCATTTTTCCCACCCACTATTCCTTTTACCCCTTACTTCATGATAATTATGCAAAACATGAAATTATTAAGCACCGCTAAAATATTCTATACCAAAAATAAAAAATCTATTAAATAAAATAAATAAAATAAGTGCGCCAACTTCAGTTTAGAAACCCGTCTCACGCATGTGTGCTTATGGCGTGGCTCTAACTAAACTATAACATATGGGTATTCTATACCCAAGCGTGTACCCGCGTCAGTTTCAGCGGACGTCCTTAACACTTATTTAAATTTAATTCAAAATCTCTAGCTCATATTCAAGATTAAAATTAAATTTAAGTTTAATTTAAAAGTAGTACTACGAGTATATTTGGGTTCAATTCGTGTATTCAACTACACAATTTCAGCGTTCCCGTAATAGTTAAACAATTCTATATTGTAAGTGTTGTGGAGAAATAAATTATTTATGTCCAAATGTGTTAATCTTGAAGCGTTTATTATTAATCAATAAAATATTTCAAATAAAATAACTTTTTACAAAGTTATATTGATATTAGCTAAATCAGTAAAAATTTATACTTACAATCAAAATTAAGAGAGAAACAAAGAAAGAACAGGAGCAGAAAAATAATAAAAGAAAGCATACTTTATTCCACACGAATACGCGGGCCTAAATACACTTTTCATTTATTTAGTTAGTTACGAAAATTTGACAAGACTAAAAAATGTAACAACTACTTTTCAATGTCTCTATTCGAAAGTACAAAAAAATATTCAATTGTTTTCTTCTTCTTATTCATTTCTTTTAATATTTACCGGATAATTGACATTTTATTATAATTTTATTTTGAAAAATAAATTATTTTAAATTATTATTTAATATAATTATTTTATATTATTATCATTGTATCTTTTACAAACATGATTTAATAATAAACGCTTTAAGATGGTAATCTAGTCATTATTGTGTTATTTAAATGCCTATTGTATTATTTTCAGTTGTGACTTGTATGATATATGTATGTATATGATATCTATAATATAAGTAATCTGGAATGTATGCCACAACACTGAAAATTGATTTCGCGCCTGTGCACTGATTTTATGAGTAGAAATAAAGATATTATAATATTATTTTATCCTTTTATTTTGTAACCCTTTTGAAGGTGGTAGAACCTTCTCTTTTTTCTCCCTCATAACAGCTTTTTTAAGCGCTGCTGTGTTCTGGTTTAAAGGTTGTGGTAAGGAAGACGTACTTTTCCAAGGCGTTCCAGCTTAGGTATCAGGGGTAACGATGCATCTATGGCTGACCTCAGGTAGAAATATCTAATGTTATCTGGTGCTAATTAGAGATGTTCATGGGCAGTAGCCACTTACCATCAGGTGGACTGCATGTTCGTTTGCTACTTCTATATTATAAAAAAAGGCACGATTCCTAGGCACTGGTCTTTCCCTACGACTGGAAAAGATTAAAACATAGTCACTTCTTAGGAGACAGAGTAGTATACAAGTTATTGACGAAGGTGGATTGGATATTGAAGGCCACCAACTACGAGTATATATCGAAAAAAATCAGGATGTATGGCTTAACGTGCCCTCCGAGGACCGGAAGCACGATTGCTTAGCCACTAGCGGTCACCCATCCAACGAGAAGCGCCCGAAGTTCCTTAACTTTGTTAATCTAATACATACATTATGTAGCTATAATGCTGTAACTTTGAATTACTTTACCTATAAACTTCTAATAGAAAATGTAATATATGACAGATATTAAAGTAGTCTCATGCCATATATTATTTAAAGGCCTTGTTTAGTGTATGATAATGTGTCCCACAATACCCTTTATGGTAGAAAACTTAGATATTGATCACTTTCGTGTTAACTAATTTATATAATTATTGAAGTCATGAGACTTTACTGACACGAATGAGATGTAGATATGAGAAATGATTAGACTTGAAAATTTTTAAATAATGACATTTTGAGGGTAGTACAACCCTTTGTGGTTCGACGCCGGCGGCACCACCGCCACACCTATTTCTACCTAATAACAGCAGTATTCCGGTTTGAAGGGTGTAAGGGAGACTTTTCCAAAGCGTTCCAGCTTAGTCCTCAGGGGTAGCGGCGCATCTGAGGCCTACCTCAGGTGGGGATATCTAATCCTATCTGGGGTTGATTACAGATGTCCATGGGCGGCAGTAGCCACTTAGCATCAGGTGGACTGTATGCTCGTCTGCTACTCCTATATTATAAAAAAAATCGTTATTTGTACAGTCTATTCTATATAGAATTTGGTGGACGCTCTGCCGTGCATCTAACGAAATTTGATATTGAATTTGCAGTTATAAATTTTACACGACACATCAAAACGTTTCGGTAACAGATTTTTTCAACTTTAATTACAATGTGCCAAAATCTGTAGCTGTCATCGTGTCAACCACAGAACAAAACATTGTGTTCACACTGAATTCTTAATACAAAAATTGGTAGGAACATTTTTTTTATTAAAAAGATGATTTGATTTTTAGTAAAAATATTTTACATCCTATCTTCACTTGACATTTTATTATTTTGATTTAAATTTGTTTCTTTTAAACAATTTATTGTAATTTTACGATTTATATTTTTATTTAATAATAAATTCGTTTTTCTTTTACACATTAGACACAATTATTATTAATAAAAAAGAATCTATCTTTTTACGCGTTTTCCAAAGAAAACTACCTAGAAAATTGTCAATAAACGAAACTAGGGTGACGACAAAATCAGATATAAACGGGAATTGTCGGCCACAAGGCACACTTTGTTCAGATTTGAATAATTCCTCCATTCCGAGGACTATTCATTGTTTATACCAAGAAACTTCGCCCTTCGCCCAATACTTATTTTTTCTTTCTCGACCGTGACGTAAAAACATCGTGACTGTGAATAAAAATAAAATAAAACACTTTATTTTTGTGAGAATGAATTTGGTGTTTTTCAAAGTAACTTTATGGTTCGGTGATGCCACTTATTTTCTGAAATATCTGAATAATAAACTGCCTTATCTGTTTTTTTGTTTTCAAAGTAGGTACTGCTAGTGCTAATAATGTTTGGTGCTTTATTTCGTTTTGCTTTCAATCAAGAATAGCAAACGAGAAGTAGACCTGATTGTAGCAATGAGTAAACATATTCGAAAGTTACTACTAAAATTATTCCAAAGTCCTGGTTAGTGCAGACACTAAGCAAGTGCGAATTAGATTTAACACAACTTTGAGAACTTTTTTAAAACACATTCAGGCGAGTAGGTTTCCTTGTGGTTCTTTCTTACACCGTTTAAAACTGATAGCCGTTGATAAATCATTAATTAATACGCAAATCCCCCGATTGAGAGCAGTGATGATTAAGCAAGTGATAATTAATTTCTAATACGCACATAAATGAAAAAACAGTGCGTGCCTAGGAATTGAACTGCGGACCCCCCGTTGAGAGGTCGAGTTTCAACTAGGATATCACTGCTCTCAAGCCGCCCGGCCAGCAATCTGGGGAAGGGCTGCGGTATGTGAGGTCGCATACCGTCGTGCACAACAGACGGTGTGGCGAGCGTAACGCTCACCTGGGCGGAGCCCGACGGGGCACCGCGCTAAGAGGACTCCGGTTGCGCTCCGTTGGAAATCCCGGAGTCCTCTACGTAGCGCCGAGGACGGCCACCGAGGGGGTTTTAGTGCGGTAAGAGTCCCACATAACCCTGTGTCGCTCCCACGGCACCGGGTACCTTTTGAAGGTTTCCTCATGGTTAACAAAAAAATGGCTATCACAGCTCAAACTTTTAAACCCAAAAGTCCATAAATCTATAAGTCCTACCTACAAAGCTCATACGCGCCTTACTGCAATACGAGGATAAGTTGCATAAGCCGCGAAACCACAAAAATACGTGAAAATCCGTCTCTGGAAACCATATATGGCTCTATCTTCGTATGAATAGACTTGTTAAGCCTCGAAGAGTCTTTTCAAAGAATTATGTCATTTAAGTTTAACAAAGCGAGTGTGTTTCAAATATTATTAGTAATATCTTATATATAAAATTCTCGTGTCACAATGTTAGTTACCGTACTCCGAAACGGCTTTACCGATTTTCACCAAATTTTATATGCATATTCAATAGGTCTGAGAATCGGCTACTATCTATTTTCATACCCCTAAGTGATAAGGGTTTATCACCCTTAACATATTTTTTTTAATTTTTTAACAATTTTTTTGTTTTTATTTTTCTATAATGTGTCATTAAAATACATATAACCCTAAATTTTTACCCTTTTATCACCAACCCCTATTTTTAATAGCCATTTTAGTAATTTCATTATTTTTCATACCGCTCGATGTTAGATTTTTAAAATGTTTTATATGGCAACACAACGTTTGCCGGGTCGGCTAGTAGTATAATATTATTCTTAGAATTTAACAGACCTTATAATTTTGTTTTAGTAAATAAAATTTTAAAAAGAATAAGAATTTTAGACAAGTTTTATCACAACTGCGTTACTTGTCACCCATGAGGACTAAGTTAGAATGCCTCATAAAAGAGTCGCTTACTACACCTATAAACCAGAACAGCAGAATTCCTTATTTAAGTGGAAGTCCAGTCGAAATTATTCAAATAGTTTCTAACATTTACTGGTGCAAATACTCGTACATGCCAATCTATACTTAAATATATTTTGAATTGCACCGTCACCGAGCCGATACCGAGAACGAGATTATGTCGGGCCGATTTTAATATGACGTGACGGCGATAGTTTGTCCACCGCGACCGATATCGCCTGTTTAGTTTGCTCCAGCTGTCACGGTGCTCGGGTGACGGACGCGCGGTGGACAAGCGGCTATAGTAAATGTATGTACGCTACTTCGGCGCCGTCATTAATTATCGGTATCGGCTCGGTGACGGTAGCGGTGGACAAACAGAGTTATGTTTTAAAATATAAAACCGCGCCGTTACCTATTTTACAAAATGTAGGTCTACGCAAATAAACGTAAAGCCTTTGCCTAGTACAAAGTCCAAAATGGGATTCTAAAACTAAAAACTTGTCACAAGATAATCAAAGTTTAATAGGCTCCGCAAAATTCACCAACTATGACATGAATAGCATATTACACTCGTGAACTTTGTAATAACATTAGTTTAGTATGACAATTTCCCTTGTGACGTCATGAATCCAAAATGCGGGCTGTTTAATTTAGTAATTAGTTTTACGAGATTGCCATGTTTTATAATGATAGAGTGCCAAAAATAGCAATTTGACAGTTATTTTGGATAAAACTTTAGGGGAAATGGTTTATTATCGCGTGGGCAACAGTTGCGTCGACGACTGTAGCTTAAGCTGTTTCTGTCGTTGGGGCGTCCAATTTGTTGTTTGAGCGAGCGAGAAGCGGTAAGTGTTTGATTTTATACGATAAATCTGTCTTCATTCGATTGTGTATGTATCTATATAAGTACATAAGGTACTAAATAGTTGCCGAGCAACATTAATTGCTAAAGCTAGTTGTCCAAGTGATAGATGTCAATGATATAATATAAAATGCGTTTATATACAATGCATGGAATGATACTTTTGAATATCTTTTTTTATCAAGGGGGAAACCTTCAAAAGGTACCCGATGCCGTAGGAGCAACACAGGGGTTATGTGAGATTCTTACCGCACTAAAACCTTCACGGGTGGCCATACCCGGGGTAGAGGACTCCGGGATCTCGAAAGGAACGCAACCGGAATCGTGTTAGCGCGTTACCCCGCCGGGCTCCACCCAGGTGAGCATGACGCTCGTCACACCGACTGGTGGGTACGACGGTATACGACCACACATACCGCCGTCCTTCCCGGAAGCCCCCTTTTAGTCGCCTCCTACGACAGGCAGGGGACACCGTAGCCCTATTCTAGTCCCGGAACTACAGGGACAAGATTCAAACCTATCCTTGAGAAATTCCTGAATAGAAAATGTTCTGTGTTATACAGTTAATTAGAATTTTATTTTATGTCTTATTGTTTAGATTTTTCATTACTCAGGAAAGTTTGATAATAACTATTAAACAAAAGCAATCCTTGCAATCCTTTTAGTCGCCTCTTACGACAAGCAGGAGATACCGTAGTCCTATTCTACTCCCGTAACTACAAGGACGACTATTGAATACCTAACAATGAAGTAGCAAACGATAATACGGACTGTCTGGTGGTAAGTGACCACCTATGGATTTGTATTCTTACTTGAACTTGGCCACTAGGGCGTAGCTACCCCTAAAGACTTATTGGAACGCTTCCGAAAAGTATATCGCCCTTACCACACCCTTCAACCCAGAACACAGCAGCGTTTAACATTATTAGGAAGGCTATAACAATAATATAATAATAAACACTTAATCTTATTAATGTTTCACAATTTCAGAATGAAACACAAACATTAACTTGCTTTAATTTACTTTGTTGATTTAATCCTTGTTTGAAAGATACTTCGCAAAGATATTAACCGGCTTAACAAGTTATTTAGGAGCTTAAGCACAATCTGATTTAGTTGTTATTCAACCACTTGTGTTACTTTAGATCAATTGGAGTTGTATAGGTTTATATGGAAAGTTGTAGAGCGCTTTGTGATTCGACTTCCTAATAACAGCGGTGTTAAAGCTGCTGAGTTCTGGTTTATCGCTGTTGTGTTTCGCTTTGATGAGTGAAGGACAGGAGATATACTTACACGAGGCGTTCCTACTTAGTCCTCAGGGGTAGAAACGCTTCTATTTCTACCTTAGATAGGAATAGAATCTTATCTGGGATTGATAGCAACGACCGCCCGACGTTGCTCAACTTTGCAGGTAAAATACATAAGGCCGCACAGAATATTTTTTTTAAGCTAAGCTTCTTTCGAGCCTTTTAAAAACATGATACATTTTTTACTTAATACGTAACTTCTTATGTACAATAACGAGCTTTTGCCCGCGGCTTCGCTCGCATTATGAAGTAATATTTTCATCCCCTATTTTATCCCCTTGGGGGTAGAATTGATCAAAAATTTTTCTTAGCGGATGCCTACGTCATAACATCTACCTGCATGCCAAATTTAAGCCCGATCCGTCCAGTGGTTTGGACTGTGCGTTGATAGATCACTATGTCAGTCAGTCACCTTTGAGGTATATATTTTTAGATACACACATAATTTTTATAGTAGCAAATGAGCATGCGGTTCATCTGATGGTAAGTTTTTTTTATAATATAAGAGTAGCAGACGAGCATGCAGTCCACCTGATGGCTACTGCCGCCCATGGACATCTGTAATCAACCCCAGATAGGATTAGATATTCCTACGTGAGGTCGGCCAAAGATGCGCCGCTACCCCTGAGGACTAAGCTGGAACGCCTCGGAAAAGTCTGTCTCCCTTACCACATCCTTCAAACCGGAACACAGCAGCGCCTAACACTGCTGTTATTAGGTAGAAATAGATGTGGCGGTGGTGCCGCCGGAGTCGAACCACAAAGGGTTCTACCACATTCAAAAAGTTCATAAGTTTTCATGTATTGACGTGAACATCACCAACATGACTGTTGCAATGTGAAGCCAAACACAGATGCGTTGACACTCCTGTACCCTTACCAGGAGTTTTTACGTTTCGACAAATATGACTTTTTTTGTATCTGTTTACGTATGGGCCAATACGATTTCCTAGTTCTGACACAATCCGCTAGGGGCGCTGATTGGAATTTGTATGGGCAAATACGTAAACAAATACCAAAACAGTCATATTTGTCGAAACGTAAAAACTCCTGGTAAGTGTACTGAGCATAGGTCACCTCATATGTAAATGAGCTTTCCACCGAAGCACAAAAACTGATTCACAGTGAAACTGTAATCGTATGAAAGCCAGTAATCTGCACTGACTAAAATCAATTTCGAGTCGAGATTATGCATTAGTTTCGATATTATGATGAAAATGGATAACTAATTCTATTTCAGTAATGTAATGCAGACGCAATGTATTACGACAATAGATTTTGTGGATGAAATGTATTAATCTATGGTGAAATGGAAATGACTGGATTACCGTACAAATGGTAGTTTGTTGATGATTTTTTTAATTCCTCCTCGTAATACAAACCGGCGGTAGTCAACAATTTTGGCAATATGAACCACAGAGTAGCTACTAAGTAATTTGAAATTTTTAACAACAAAAAAAATATCGTCAAATACAAACAGAATTAGTATCTATCTATCTGAAATTTAACAGCGAAAGAAATTTCGCTGTTAAATTTCAGATAAAGCGGACATAAAAGAGATATTATGTCCGCTTGCTGGAATGACAAGACTTAAAAAGACACAAGGACGCAAGATCTGGTTGGAGTGGAGCCAATTAATGGCCTAATTGGTTAGGCCTCAAAGATGAGCGGATGGAGTTGGAGTTGGAACCCCTGCTCCATCCCAAACGGAGACGGGCCCTGCCGTCGGCAAACACCGTAGGGACCGCGGACGAATGTTTTAGCATAACTGCAGCCCTGACAAAGGGCGTCCAGAGGAACATCGTGGGGCGCCAATTAAGGGAGGCCTGTCCCGCAGTGGACCTTAAAGAGCTGTTGGGTGGATTAAGAGCGCAAGAAGTTGATCGCGAGCTATGGATTGCCGACAGCTAATATACGCCTATAAGTCAAATACTAACTAATTCGACACAATAATTTACTGTTAGAAGATAAAAAAAAAACAAGTTAGTATATAAAAATATTTTTATTTAGTACAAGACTTAACTTATTCCTTTTTAGACCTTACATAAATTTTGCAATTCATAAAGTCTTGATAAGACAAAGGGACGGCCAATTTATATTTTTCTTTCAAAACCCTAAGGCCGTGATCACAAAGTGTTGGAAAAAAATACAGTCGAGTTGAGAACCTCCCCTTTTTTGAAGTCGATTAATAAAAAGTGTGAAGATGAATAGACTAATTGTATATTTGTATATTATAGCTTTATTTTTGCAATAATGAAGCATTAATAAAGGCGTAATAAAACGATTTTGAACGAATACTATCGCAGACTTGAAATATCATAATATTGTACACATCATATTCAATTCTGCCATAACATTACTATATAACACTAGAATATTGTTGTGTTACGATATGGTACCTATAAAAAAGGAACTAGACGTAGGGTAGATAGATAAATCTACCACTAATACTTGTCAACGGTTTCTCCCCGCCACCGCAGTTTCGCCGTGACCACGCCACGATCCATGCAACTGGGTAGAAATATCGGGAATAAAGAAATTAAAACCGCATATTGTAAGTACCTCTTTAGACGTTATAAAGCTTTGCTATGTTCTGTTTTGAAAAAAAAACTGCAGTTGATGGTGATGATATGAAATTACGATTTTTTATTTACGATTATTATTATTATATTTTAATTTTCTAATTTATGTATTTACTTCATAACAATCAGCCTCAAGCCAAAATGAAGTAAAATTATTTTTGATTATGATTTTTGATATTTACATATCCGATGGCATGTTTTCTATTTAATGTGAAGTATGTTTTTTACCGGAGATATTTGTACCGGAGATCGGCCACAGATGCGCCGCGATGAGGACTAAGCCGGAACGCCTCGGAAAAGTATGTCTCCCTTACCACACCCTTCAAACCAGAACAAAGCAGCGCTTAACACTCCTGTACGAGTATAAGGTAGATATAGGTGTGGCGGTGGTGCCGCCGGAGTCGAACCACAAAGGGTTCTACCACCTACAAAAATGAAATGAGATGTATATGTGAAATATTTAAGCTAAAATATTTTGTTCGAGAAACTAAGTCAATATTTTTGCTTCACAACCTAAGTCTATTTTTAGTCTGTCAATTTTTTTGCCTTAAAAACATTCCCCCCAACATGTACGAAAGGTTTTATTGAAGATGTTACAAAAAATGACTCTGTTTACACATTGTTTTGTTGCTATACAAATGGACGGTCGTTTGTCTACGCACTTACTTATATTTGCTAGCCTCTACTAGAGATTTGACAATTACCCAAAAAAGATCGATTTTTAAAAAGATTCGAATCGAAGTTTCAAGGTATGTTCCACAAAAATATCGCAAGTAGAAAATCGATTAATTAAAAACATTTTTTTCAATTTATTGCAACTGCCACGACATTTTGACTGTAAAAATCAGATTAATTGAAAATATACATATATACGTGATGACAATAGATAACCACTTTCCTTTGGGAAGTTGGTAAAAATTACTAAAACGTAACAATAAATCTTCGAATGTCGTTTTTCCAGTTTCTCGAATAGATGAACTGTAACTTTTCTACCGAATATCGTTTTTACTGGCATCTAGGATCGATTGATTGCTTGTATCGATTTAAAAATCGACGCTTTTCTCAGTTCGCCATCCGTAGGTTCTACATAACAACAAGAATATAATAAATCAAGTCCATCGCCTGTCTTTGTCCATTCTTGGTCGAGAAGCCCAGTTATTTTTGACATACAACGAATTGTGTGTAATTTTTCAAGTCTAACATTATTCTTTAAATGGTTCGCTCAGTTTTATATGGTATCAGAGATGCTCTATAAATTAATACAGTTGACGCCAGAAATGTGTAATCAGTGAACCACATATACAGTTGACTTATACGAAGCAACCATACGAAGTCCTCAAAAATGGCAACTTATTTATAACAAGTTTTAAGAGTAAGTATTAAAGTGCCATATATTGAGTTAGTCACAGATGTTAATGGGTGGCATGTGAAATACATTCTCGGTACATTACTGTCCCACTGCTGGACACGGGTCTCCTCTCAGAATGAGATGGATTAGGCCATAGTCCACCGCGCTGGCCAAGTGCGAATTGGTAGACTTGATATACCTTTGAAAAATTTTTAAGATTTCTCAGGTATGCAGGTTTCCTCAAGATGATTTCCTTCACCGTTTAAGCAAGTGATAATTAATTTCTAATACATTCCCGGTTACTACTTTTCTATATAAAAATAACTTGCTACTTATATTATATTATATTGCGTACTTATATTATATTGCGTATCAACTGTAGCGCGGATTTAAGAAAAAGATATCATTCAACAACCAATATAACCAGCGTTGACACAGTCAGGGTATACAAACGGTACCTCATAAGGTATAAAGTCCGCATAAGACAAACACCAAGTTACAAACAAAATATCGTCGAAAACAAAGATTATCTCGAATCACTCGAAACGTCTCAGTAAATAAAGTGACAAATGAAAGATGAGAGTCAAGTTCATCAAGTTGTTTTTGTTTCGACGTATAAATCCAAAATAACGAGTCTCGGTTGAGCTGCGAACAAAATAACAAAAGATATTTTTGTTTGGACGACCTACGTGGTGTAGAGGTCAGTGTACTGACGCTGAAGGATTTGGGTTTGATTCCCGACTAAATATTGACAAATTATTTCAGTCATTCTATTAAAGAAATAAAAATATCAAGTATTGATTGGGTCAGTCATAGATTAGTAAAGTTTACTCACTCCTAACAAGAAAATGTAACCAGTTTAGACAATTGAAATTGTCACTGTCATCTACTGTCGTGTTTGAAAAACAATTAAGAAAATACAACATTTGTAGAATTTACGAATTAAACGATATTTCTCCGCACCTTTTCTTCGATTTCGTGTTTTCTTGCACCACTTAACTGCACATGTGAGCATTGTTCCGCGTAAACTACGCCATGACAGGATGACCAGGAGACGTAATGGGAAAACAGTCAGCCATTTTACATGTGTCAGACATTACTTATCTATGCTTATATTTTATTAGCGTATCTACTAAAAAAGATATCACTCAACAACCAATAAGTCCAGTGTTAACATAATCGGGGTATAGAAATGGTACCTCATAAGGTACAAAGTCCGCATAAGACAATCACCAAGTTACAAACAAAATATCGCCGAAAACAAAGATTATCTCGAATCACTCGAAACGTCTCAGTAAATAAAGTGACAAATGAAAGATGAGAGTCAAGTTCATCAAGTTGTTTTTGTTTCGACGTATAAATCCAGAATAACGAGTCTCGGTTGAGCTGCGGACAAAATAACAAAAGAGATTTTTGTTTGGACGACTTACGTGGTGTAGAGGTCAGTGTACTGGTGCTGAAGATTTGGGTTCGATTCCCAACTAAATATTGACAAATTATTTCAGTCATTCTATTAAAGAAATAAAAGTATAAAGTTTTGATTGGGTTAGTCATAGATTAGTAAAGTTTACTCACTCCTAATAAGAAAATGTAACCAGTTTAGACAATTGAAATTGTCACTGTCATCTACTGTCATGTTTGAAAAACAATTAAAAAAATACAACATTTGGAGAATTTACGAATTAAACGATATTTCTCCGCACCTTTTCTTCGATTTCGTGTTTTCTTGCACCACTTAACTGCACATGTGAGCATTGTTCCGCGTAAACTACGCCATGACAGGATGACCATGAGACGTAATGGGAAAACAGTCAGCCATTTTACATGTGTCAGGCATTACTTATCTATGCTTATATTAGCGTATCTACTAAAAAAGATATTATTCAACAACCCATAAAACCAGCATTGACATAATCAGGGTATAGAAATGGTACCTCATAAGGTACAAAGTCCGCATAAGACAATTACCAAGTCACAAACAAAATATCGTCGAAAACAAAGATTATCTCGAATCACTCGAAACGTCTCAGTAAATAAAGTGACAAATGAAAGATGAGAGTCAAGTTCATCAAGTTGTTTTTGTTTCCACGTATAAATCCAGAATAACGAGTCTCGGTTGAGCTGCGGACAAAATAACAAAAGATATTTTTGTTTGGACGACCTACGTGGTGTAGAGGTCAGTGTACTGGTGCTGAAGGATTTGGGTTCGATTCCGTACCAATGATTACCGAATAAGTCTATTGATTATAGAAATAAAGATGGATTGGGTTATGTTAAGAAGGTGGAAAGGTGGTCCAAGTTGTTCCAACTTGTTGAAGGTGGTAGAACCCTTTGTGGTTCCACCTATTTCTACCTTGTAACAGCAGTGTTACGCGCTGCTGTGTTCCGGTTTGAAGGGTGTAGTAAGGTAAGACAGACTTTTCCGAGGCGTTCCAGCTTAGTCCTCAGGAGTAGCGGCGCATCTGTAGCCAACCTCAGGTAGGAATATCTAATTCTATCTGGGGTTGATGACGGATGTCCAAGGGCGGCAGTAGCCGCTTACCATCAGATGCACTGCATGCTCGTCTGCTACTCCTATGTTATAAAAAAAAAGTGTAAATGTTGTTAAATAATTATTGAAAATAATGACAAAATTATTTGATAGAAGAACAGCGGTACAAGACTTGTGTTTTGTACGGTATATTTTATGTTTTTAATGGTATGCAGTTTTCACGGTCACATCCAAATGGAAAAGGCGGGTTTATTATTTTGATATTACTTATACTCATAACTTATAATTGTTAAAAAAACGTTTTTTGATCGTTTCTAGATGTTAATACATATATTTTACTCGTAATCCGATGAATTACATAATACAGTAAAATAACACCACACTGCAATTATTGCAAATATTTTAATGGATGTTTAACCAGTTGACTTACATAAAATATAATAACAAAATTGAGATCGTAAACTCAAATAAATATAACAGATTCCAAACACATATATTAATTATTTACAATCTGTTGCAACAGGTAATAAACCCCACGTTCTTATTTCAAACTGTTCCACAGATAAAACACCTCGTTCCGTTACAGATAATGCAGAAGCTTCCTGCGCCGGATGTGTTCTTGCCACCTCTAGTTTATGGACCATTTGCTTTTTAATTTCTCTCTGGTTACTCCACACTATATACATTACATATATGTATGATTGTTTGTAGCGATTCACGTGATTTTATAATATAGGTAATCATCATCAACCAATGGGTTGACTTGAACGCACATAATTTGAAAGAAAACAGAGGTGCCTACCGGGGTTCGAATCTCGGAACCCTTGATCAAGAGGCCGAGTTTCAACCATTAATCTATCACTGCTAATTATTAGCTTGATAAAATTTTACGAATTTTAAAATGCGATTATAAATTTACCTATAAATTTATAGGTACAGAAATAATAAATATGATTTCATGGCATTAAAAAAATGAGAATAATTATTATTAAAAAAACCCCACTGAATTTCTTACCGGATCTTCTCAGTAGAAGTCGCGTTCCGATCCGGTAGTAGTTTAAGAAAAATATTGTAAAGTAAGTGCCGTCGTTGGCCTATACAAAAAATAAATATATTTTTCATTTCATTTCATTTCTTTTCATTTCATTTCATGGTAAATTATTGATCTTCAGTCTTATTTATCCAATATTTGTTATTAATTTGTTTAATATTAACAACTCAAAAAATATTTCGCAGAAATGTATAGGTACCGTTACAAATAAAAACAAATCGTACACATAAATTTTCTTTGCTACGCTAATAATATGTAAAATCGACTCTTATTTTCTCGAATGTCTAGACGGTAAATTAACATAATTACGTTTACTATCAAAACAAACATATTTTGGACAACATATTAGAAAACACGCGAAAATAAAATGTAATGTATAGAGTCTGATCTTCCACTTAACTTACACGTGCAATACATGTCAAAGATTTGTTTAAAAAGAGACCCTTGCCCAATAAGACAGTAATGGCACAAAATAAAAACGAACAGAAGTCAATCTTCATACAAACCTTTCCTTTTTAAACGGTTTTATTTAGCTCACCCCGTTGGTTTGTTCGGGTCAAATTTAGTAATTGAAATTTAACCCTCTTCCCGTTAATTATTTATTTTATGGTATAGTCCGCGCCAAACTGCTAGTCCGCTCTGAAGTTATTGCGAGCAGGTGTAGTCATACAATTTGCTATGGCAACGCGATTCATTTCTATATTCAGAGCGAACTAGCTAGATTTACGTGGACTATAATGAGTTGACGATGGATCTAGGTACAAACCTCATTAGGTCATTACCTCATTAGGTAGGTCAGGCATTATGTTTTGCCCTTTTATACCATAGATTAGTAAAGATTACTCACTCCTAACAAGAAAATGTACCCAGTTTTGAGAATTGAAACAGTTGCGTAAAAAAGTTTTGCCACGTCTCCGTGCTAAAGTGTCCTTAAAATATTTGAAATTATTATTATAAATTATTTAATTACCATGAAAATTACGCAGTATTAGTTATTTATTCGTAAATTTTCTTTAAAAATGTTTTTATTTGTCAAGAATTCAAAAAAAGAACTTACTATAATAAGCCATTTGCGGCTTCATTCAATGTCAAGGCGGCGAAGTATCTTTACTAATCTATGTTTTATAGCTTAACTTTCTGTTAGTGTTACAATAAATAAATAAATAAACCTACAACGTAAATTTTTACTGGTGGCGAAGTTCGAAAATAAATAAATTAATTATTTTCGCGGCTAAAAAATAGCTTTTTAAGTAAAATAGCCTTGCATGACTTTATATTAAAGCAGACTCCAAGTCTTTGTTGAAATTACTTCTGCATTCGGTATAAATGCAAATTCTCTATTATACATTATTATTATACATTCGGTTTTCGCAATCTAGGCCTATTCAAAAACATCACTACATATATAATACCAACAAATACTGCTAAATTAACTCATATAACCTGTTTCAGCATAACGATCTTACAAAGTTAATAAGCACGCAACTCAATTTATAATTTACCTACTTGAAAGAAAGTTGATTTTAATTGTACGACTTCGTTCAGAGTTGTGCAAATAACAACCCGTATGTAGAAAGTTTGAACTAATTTATCAAAGTTACCGAGTCGAAAACACATCAAATTTCAGTGTAAAGAATACCTTCTAATTCAATAATTTACGCTGGTAAGATTACAAGATGATAGATTGAGTAAAGTGGTATTTTAAGATAGCAAGCGTTCGTTGTAATAAATGGTTTTAACTTCTTTATTAACGATTAGCTGACCCGGCACACTTTGTACCACCTCAAAATCTATTTATCAAATATATTTCATATTAAATATAGCCTATGTTACTCGTGGATAATGTAGCTTTCGAATGGTGAAAGAATTTTTAAAATCGATCCATTAGTTTTTGAGCCTATTCATTACAATCAAACAAACAAACAAAGTTTTCCTCTTTATAATATTAGAATAGATTACAATAATAAGGTTATAGGATATTTTGGTTCGACTCCGGCTACACCACCGTCACACCTATTTCTACCTAATAACAGCAGTGTTAGGCGCTGCTGCGTTCCGGTTTGACGGTTGTGATAAGGGAGACCGACTTTTCCGAGGCGTTCCAGCTTAGTCCTCAGGGGTACGCACAAACGCACAAACACCCAGACCCAGAAACAGAACCTTAAATTCATCATTCAGATATCTGTCTGGTCGGGGATCGAACCCGAAATCTCTGCGCGTCAGACCGGTAGACTAAAAATATTTAAAACAATTCCACTATCAAATTATATTCCTGGAAAGGCACAAATAAATGAATATAAAATAAATCGAAATATGAACCTGATTATTACCCGCTATAAAGTTGTGTATTCTGACTCTGATTAAAGTCTGATAATGTTGCTTGACTTAAAACGTAAGCGAGAGCGATTTATTTCAAGGAATTAAATGCATATATTATGATGTTTGTCTAATCATCGTAGATCCGTTAATGTCATACTTTTACATAATCATCATCATTGAAATAACAAACAAGCACATAGTCCTCATAGTAAGTGGTCACCGCCTCCCATGGTAATTTATGACCAACCCCATATAGAGGTTGTACTTTAAGATCAGATGCGTTGCAACTTTGGAGGACTAAAATGATCGCTTCGAATGTAGATATGCAAAGGCAAGAACTACTTAAGAAATTATTTAAAAGAAAGACTATTTTTTTTCTAATTTAACAATTTAATTAGGCTTTTATTTTGGTCTTAATAGTATCATATATGTTTAATTGTTAATACCATATATAAACAATAGTGGAATGTTATAGAAAAATAATAAACATTTTCTGGATTTTAATTTTTTTTATTTATAATATAGAAGTAGCAGACGAGCATGCAGTACACCTGACGGTTAGTGGCTGCCGCCGCCCACACCCGCCGGTTAGGATTATAGGTCGGGCACAGATGGGCCGCTAGCCCTGAGGACGAAGTAAGAACGCTTCGGAAAAATATGTTCCCTTACCATACGATTGAAATTAAAATTACAATCAAGTAAAATTTATTTAATATTTTATAGACACCAAATTTTTACAACATGGCCAATCATGAAATGTTTACGATTTATTTATCTAGGTAGTCAAATTTAGTTGATCACATAGACACATAATGAATTGTAACTATCGATATACTACTAATAAAGACGATACTAACCATTTCATGAAATAATAAAGCATTTTATGCAAACAATACAACCTCGAAGTACGACATAAACAAAACAATAATACATTGGACCACACAACATCATGTATTTGTTTCATTCGGCGAAATTAATTTATTTTAGACCGCACACATAAATTGTTTCCCTGATATTAACACGGATCTTTTTGTACGTTCGAAAGTCCGAATAGCAAATAATTCAATTAAAATGGAATTGCATTCGTTTTTGTGGGAATGGAAATTGAAAACGTGATTATTACGTATCATTTTTATTTGCTTTTAATGGTACCGTTGAAAGTAAATTTTAATATAGCGTGCTTATAATAACGGTTATTGAGTATACAAGTAGCGTAGCGGTAAGAATTTATTAAAATTGAATATTAAAATAGTGAAATAATGGTTTGATATTGTGTCTCTTATGTTGGTGGTCCGGAATTCGAATCCCTTTTTGTTCGATTTGTTTTAACGGCAATGGAAAACAAGAAGTCATTCCTGAGAGTTTCTTAAATATTATTTAAATGAATATAAGGTATAAGGTGAAATTATAAGGTGAAGATCCTTAGACGTAGCAACGTACATGTGGTCGACCTCCTATAGGATTATAATCTTATCTGGGATTGATTACCGATGTCCATGGTTGCCAGTAACCACTTACTATCTTTGAACATGCAGTCCACCATTCGTTTGCTATTTTACATGATAAAAAATAGGCAATAAGTGAAATTGCGCGCTTCCAGCCACGCTCATGTTAAAATGGCAGCTTTAAATACATTTTTCCGCCATTTTCACAATGAAAAGTAGGATTTTATATAAAAATAGAACTAACATGAACTTCTTTTAAAATATTCGCTACAACTAACAAAGCTCTCTTCAGAACTTCAAAGCTAAAGGAACTTTAATTATCTGTGGAAAAATTGCACACGACATGCAATTATGGCGGGAAATTCAAAGGAAATTCCGCATTATAAACGCACAAAACATCTATGTTAAGCGTTACTGTGTTCTGGTAGATGTGGTAAAAGAGAATCTAATATTTATTAACTTATGTTACAATGTTTTATAAATCTACATTACATTATTCATAAAACATTTTTACAATACATATATTAAAACTATATTTATGTACATATATACAAAAGGGGGGAATAAAAACAAAAATCATTATAAATAAAACAAACCATCTAAAATAGCCGTGTGAGGCATGGTTCCCAAAACGTTGGCGGCGTTCCCTTGCTGCACCGCAAGGCTCAGTCTTTGGGCGAAGTAGCCGCCAGCTCTTTGCTCACCAGAAGCGACGACAAGTCTGGTCGACATATCTGACATGAATCTCTTCATGTCAGATGACCTTGGACAATTGGCTCTACTGCAAGCGCCGCAAACAAATAATTATCCAAAATATTACTATATTTGCGGCGCTTTAGTATCTGGGCATGGTCGGCTGCAGCGAGAAAAAGTAAAAGAAATGTATTTATACGAGGCTTTAATGTCCATCTTTATGGGCGGCAGTACCCACTTACCATTAGATGAGCTGCATGCTCAGTTGCAACTTTAATTTCATAAAAAAGTGCGTATATCGATGTGAATACGCGCAAGTAAAACGCTTCCAAAACAAACAGCATATTACAAAATTATTGTTACATATCATATCATATGACATCACATAATTTTTTTTCATCACATTTTTTTTTAATAATTATACCTAAACGATGAAGCAGACGGGCTACCTGATGGAAAGTAGTCACCGTCGCCTATGGACATTTGCAACACCAGAGGAGTCGCCAATGCATCGCCGGCTTTGGAGGAGAGCTCTTTTTACACCTTTTTTGAAGAGCCCCATGTCATAGTGCTCCGGGCATACCTCAGAAGGAAGTTCATTCGACATCTTGCACGTCCGTGGCAAGAACGTCTGTGCAAATCGAACCGTGGAGAACCGCCACGAGTCCAGTTGGTGTGGATGGAACTTCATCCTTCGGCGAGTGGTGCGATGGAGGAATGGTCGCGTAAGCACCAGGTCAAATAGTTCCTCGGAACACTCACCATTGTAAAGCCGGTAGAACACGCAAAGGGAACCCATGTCCCTCCGCGTGCTTAAAGGTTCTACCCGATCGGAGGTCCTGGGGTCGTTGACGATTCGCGATCGCGCGTTTCTGCACGGAGTCAAGTGGGTTAAGTTAATATTGGGGCGCCCCTGCCCAGAGATGGGAGCAGTACTCCATGTGGGGTTCCGCTTGTGCCTTATACAACAGAAGGAGTTGCCCCGCAGTGAAGTACCGCTTCGCTCTTTTTTGACGCCTACTTGGCCTTAACGTCCAAATGACCCCGGTACTGCACGTCACACGATAATCAGATGATATCACGTCACATCTTATTATATCATATCATATCATATCATATCATATCATATCATATCATATCATATCATATCATATCATATCATATCATATCATATCATATCATATCATATCATATCATATCATATCATCGTAAATTGAAAATTTTGTTTGTTACGAAAACTGTTACGCCCCAGTGTTACCGTTTTCGCAACAAACAATACTTTATTACCATGGCGCGCCTAAAAAGTTTCACTTCAACAATAGTTTAGACTTTTATAGCGGTAATTTAGATTAAAAATAACATGTATAATAACTCCTATCACGACATATTTATCAATAACGCAAACATCACATCCCCCGACAGAACATTTCCATTAAACTAACAATAATTACCGCCATCTACGCAATTTCCGGCTAGATTTGCAAATGGCGCCCGCCGCCATTTTCTAATACCGGATGTACGTAATGGTGCACTAAAACTAGTGTAAAGTTTAACTGAATATGACAAAGTTTATAAATAGATTTTATAACGTGCTGAAACCAGAATAATTATGTTTTAGAACTAATGTCGTTTACTCAAATAGTGTTCTATGAATATTTTGCATGTTTGAATTGTTTTAATGGAATTATTAGAGATAGGAAAAAATATGTACATATGTAAACGTTTTTAAAGAATTGTTAACTATAAGTAAGAATAAAAGTAAAATTATTTTAAAATCTTCACAATTTCCTTATGCAATAATTAATCACTTTACCGTATGGTCATAAGAGTATTATATATTATGCCTTAGAGATAGGAAAAAATATCTACCTATGTAAAAGTTTTTAAAATACTTTGAAGTATAATAAAAATAAAATTATTGTAAAATTTCACAACTACCCTTATACATTTAATCTATTTACCATGACTTGGTAACTCAAGTGTGCCGTAAGTCCGTTTGCTATTTTTTGTGAAAAATATGTCTACACCCAATAGAACGCGATGTCCACCTGAAAACCATTCATGATTGGAACATTCCATATTCCTTGTTTAATTTCGTTTCCATGACGTGTGAATTCCTCGAAATCGCCGGTACAGACCCATCGGTATATGACATTCCTGCACTGTGGACATTTACCCGTACTATGGAAGTTTTATTGGAAAATGCTTCGGCCCTTAACATCCTCTATAAGGCTATGGTAGGTACAATATTATCTGCTATACAAAAAGGAGGAATTAAAATGTAATTGGCGACTTTTAAATGTGTCTTAAGATGTAAGCAATAGTAGTTTAAAATATAAATCTAAATTTTATTATTGTAATGTCGAAACAATATTAAGGACCCTGAGAACTAAGCTGGAACGCCTCGGAAAAGTATGTCTCCCTTCTCACACCCCTCAAACCGGAACACAGCAGCGCCTAACACTGCTGTTATTAGGTAGAAATAGGTGCGGCGGTGGTGCCGCCGGAGTCGAACCACAAAGGGTTCTACCACCTTCAAACCTTACCTTAGTAGATGGCGTTGTTCTCATAAATTTTATAGGAAATGATGTATTTATTTTTTTACCAATTGTACTGTTTAATACTCAATTTTGGTATACCTACATTAATTTTATTTAACATGTTACAATCATCATTATTATCCAAAACGATCACCATTATCTCTTTTGTTTCTTTTTTCAATATCGTGCTTATAACAGCAAAAAACAGAATAATCTTATATATAAAATTCTCGCGTCACAATGTTAGTTACCGACCTCCTCCGAAACGGCTTTACCGATTTTCACCAAATTTTATATGCATATTCAGTAGGTCTGAGAATCGGCTACTATCTTTTTTCATACCCCTAAGCGATAAGGATTGTTCACCCTTAACATTTTTTTATTTATATGGCAACACAACGTTTGCCGGGTCAGCTAGTATACTTATAACTATAAGTATAAGCTGTCATTTTACTAACATTATTTATTCTTCATATTATATTGATCGTCTTCTATAAATATTTTACATAATAATTAAATCCTAACTTAAATCCAGTGCACTACCTTATCTTACAATGCAATAATCATTAGTTTTATTTTCTCCAAGGATGACAGCGGAATCCGAGAAATTGCGCGATATTATCACGTCCCTACTTTGCAAATGGCGGAACGAGAAACGTGCTAACAGGTCAATGGGTTACCTGAGTATTTTACGTGAGAATATTAGAATTGTATTCACGAATTATCGAGGTTCCTAGGATTCTAGGGCGAAATATGGACGAACTTGGACGAATAAGTGCAAATAGGCGCATATGGAAAGCTAGAAGCGTTATTTCCGAATGTATATTCAAAATGTCTTCTCAAAATGAGAAGAGTTAGGTCATTGTCACACAGACCTAATGCGAATTAGTCTACTGCACACACTATTGGAAACTAAACTGATTATTTACGATAATATCTTTCGTCATCTTTTTTTTATAATATAGCAGTAGCAGACGAGCATGCAGTCCACCTGATGGTAAGGCGCCGCCCATGGACATCTGTAATCAACCCCAGATAGGATTAGATATTCCTACCTGAGGTCAGCCACAGATGCGCCGCTACCCCTGAGGACTAAACTGGAACGCCTCGGAAAAGTATATCTCCCTTACCACACCCTTTAAAACGGAACCCAGTAGCGCCTAACACTGCTGTTATTAGGTAGAAATAGGTGTGGCGGTAGTGCCGCTAGAGTCGAACCACAAGGGTTCTACCACCTTCCAAATAACCTTTAAACCAAATGATCATTAATTATCATTTATTTAGTATGAGAGTCAATGACCAAAAGGTTTTATTTCAAAATTTAATAGTTAATATTACGAAGGAGCCCTTGTTTTTTCTGTTTCATGAAAGAGCCCCATTAGCAGTCGGTTAAGTCATGGTCGAAGCTAGAACTAATAACAACAGCATTAGGAAAGATCTATTGTTGGAATCGAGATATTGCAGTAATAGTACCGACCAGTATAAGATGACCTGTAATTTATGACTTTTAGGGTTCTGTAACAAACTGAGGAAGACCTGTTGCGGGCACGAAATTTTTAATTCATGATATTCGTAAAAAATATGAAGTATCTTAAAAGAGTTTAAATAAGCACACTTTTAATTAATTTGTAAATAATGTCATTCATTAAATAAAAAATAAATAAGGAGTTCAGGATTATTCAACCTTCGTTGTAGCCTTATTACATTTTTACACCGAACTCATATTATCGATCCATAAATGGAATGAGTATTTTAAAAATATGCAAGGAATGCTGTTCCTAAAATGACTAACAAGATTTTGGAAATTTCTAAGCTTTATAAAAGTATAAATAAATGTAAAAGTACATCATATAAAGCAACTTCTCGTAAATAAAAAATCTGCTCCAAAATATCGCTCCATTTTTGTCAGGACAAAAAGTATCAATTTATTTTGGTCGAGATAATGTCGATGTACGCTCTCGTAATAATGATATATTGTTGCTCTTCGAAGGAAACGAACACGCTCGTCTAATGGCAATTCTTGATTACACCCGGACTCGGCTATAAATTATTTTGATGTTCATTTTTCCTATTATTGGATCTCTGATTATTGTCTTGTTTTGTTATAAGATGTTATATAATTATATTACCTACGAAACCGTTATGCTTGCCAGAAACAAGTTCTAAGTAAAAGGATGTGAGGTAAGGAAAAAGTAAATTAAAGGGTGTGATTTTTTTTATTGGTGATATTTTTCCTTAAAATATATTAAATTTTGTATGAAGATAAATAGTGTGCGTTTTTATTATACATTGCACACTTTTGTTGTTAATTATTAAGAATATTTACTGACTGATATATTTTGCCATTTGGTCGGTGGTTGATTTGGATAAACTAATAAGTTGGCGTAAAAATAAAAACAATTACTTTTTCAATCAACATAATATATTTTTATTTTCTTGAGTTATAAACCGTGGTTATAAACCGTCTCGTAAGATTATAATTCCAAAAAACCAATAATTAGTTCTAACAATTGTCTCGTGGATCAAGTTATAATGGTCGAGTTTCTATGTACGACCTCAATATGAAATATTGTCGCTCTTCGAACGAAAAGAACCCGCACGTGTAATGGCAGTTCTTGATTACATGAAGGAGGCTATAAATAATTTTGATGTTCCTGTCTCCTGTTATTGGATCTGTGATTGTCCTTTTGTTATATTTTGCCTGTGCAATTAATTGCGCCGAATTCATAATAAGCACAATTGAATTGGTGACCTTTAGAAGTAAATTAGTAGTCATAGAATAATTGGATCTAAAATGCTAATTAACGGTTTATATTTTAATAATAAAACGCAGTGATAGCCTAGTGGTTAAGAAACTCGGCCTCTCGATCGAGGGGTCCGAGGTTCTAAATCCCAGGTACGCACCTCAGATTTTTCAAAGCTATGTGCGTATTAGAAATTAATTATCACTTGCTAAACGGTGAAGGAAAACATCTTGAGGAAACCTGCATACCTGAGAAATTTATAAAAAAAAACTCAAAGGTATGTGAAGTCTACCAATACGCACTTGGCCAGCACGGTGGACTATGGCCTAAGCCTTCTCATTCTAAGAGGAGACCAGTGCCCAGCAGTGGGACAGTAATGGGTTGTTGATGATGATGATGATGATGATTTTAATTATAAGAATACTTTCTACAGCTTTTTTTAACATCAGTAATGAATTCTGTTTTCTTACGTTTGTATTTTTTAATTTGTTAAAAATGTTGGCGCATTTTCGTGACGAAGACTTTTACTGAATACTACATGTAGGTAAATTGTATATGTTCAACGTACTATTATAATATATACAAAGTAAATTATATCGAATAGTATACCATTATATTACGGCTGAATTACCTTAAAACCATGACGTGAAACTATTATGACAATTGCGCGCCAAAATAAACAAAATAGCTGAAACAAATTTCTGAGCAGATTAAAAATAATCGTCGCCTTTTTATAATGCCACTTACTTGCCGGTAATATTTTTTTATGTTAAATTTAAATAATGTGTAATACCTTGAATACATTTTAAATATAAATTCGATTACATTTCCATAGTAATTTGAATGCAATGTTACAATTTATTTATTTATTTGAGCGCGAATACTGATTTTTTATTCTGTGCCCGTATCAATCGCTTACGGACGTGCCGAGGCTTTCGTGCAGTGAATTTAAAAAACTGTAAAACCCGACAGATTTTGTTTTTGCAGTTGACCGAAAAGAAAAAACGTTTCTTTTTATCGTTCGACGAAGTTTGTGTTCTTTTCCGGTTTGTTAAAAGGAAGTGACGAAAGTGAATAATGGGAGAAGTTTTTTTTTAATAAATTGGCGCAAAGGCATTTAGTTATTTGAAGGAACCATTTTATTTTAAAATATAGAGCTACAAGTATATAATAATCAAATAATTATTATATACTGTATTATTTCATAATAATAGTAGTAGTTCTTTATTTAATAAAACACAACATTTAATTATTCTTATTTTTTTTATAGAAAGAAATTTTTGGACGCAAATATTCAAGCATGAGCTTTCGAAACGAAAAATATTGGTTTTAGGAACCCTCAATATCTTTTCATGATTCCGTATATTTAGGATCCCATATTGAGCTGATTATGTAAGGCAAAGGAACCTTATTTATACAGCCGCGGCGCCTCCATCACTAGCGCGAGATATTTTATTCAACGTCCAAATATATTAACCTTTAAAGTTACTGTTTTAAGGTTTATTTAACATTCACGTATTTTATAGCTTCTAAATAACAGTAAAAAAGTTTTTTTTTTCTAATTCTTACTAAATAAATCAAAAGTCTGTATTTGTATTATGCCCATATGTGCTTGTAAGGGCCAATTGAATCTTAAAACGGCTTTTTTTTATAATATAGGAGTAGCAGACGAGCATGCAGTCCACCTGATGGTAAGTGGCTACTGCCTCCCATGGACATCTGTAATCAACCCCAGATAGGATTAGATATTTCTACCTGAGGTCGGCCACAGATGCGCCGCTACCCCTGAGTACTAAGCTGGAACGCCTCGGAAAAGTCTGTCTCCCTTACCACACCCTTCAAACCAGAACACAGCAGCGCCTGACACTGCAATCAATTTTGATAGTAACTAACTGATGTAAATAAATAACTCCGATTCCGCCGAGTTTATTTATTACTCAATTTAAGACCTATTTAATGCCCAAATAAGCAGTACTTACTTTTCCATGTGCGAAACGGTTAAGAAAACCATTTGAAGAATCCCTACACCTTACTTAAAATTTAGATATATGATAGCAGCATAGATTAGTAAAGATTATTCACTCCTAACAAGAAAACGTAATCAGTTTTGACAATTGAAATAGTTGCGTAAAAAAGTTTTGCCACGTCTCCGTGCTAAAATGTCCCTAAAATATTTGAAATAATTATTTATTTATTATGTAAATTGCGCAATATTAGTTATTATTCGTAAATTTTCTCTAAAAATGTTTTTATTTGTCAAGAATTCAAAAAAAGAACTTACTAATAAGCCGTTTGTGGCTTCATTCAATTTCAAGGCGGCGAAGTATCTTTACTAATCTATGGATAGCAGTAAAACCACCTTATTTCTATATTGACAACCGTCCGGTTCAATAAATTAGCATAAATATATAAAAGAATATAAAGTGCAAAAGTAATATAAATAGAAAGAAAAGTTTCATAAAAATTAAGTTCATAAAACTTTCAACACTTAACTTTAGAACCTATTTTTGCTTTTTCTCGAAAGTTTTTAATAAAATAAAGATATCTGAAATTATCTACGTAAAGTTTTAATAAGTACGAGACACTAGGAAAAGTTTAGTAAAGTTCTAGCTTAATTTTATGGAGAAAAACATATTTTTTATCCAAACTTTTTAGATTTAGTTCGATATTAACGATCCTTTAATGATCGGGATCTTAGCCTAGTGGTTAAGAAACTCCGCCTCTCAATCGAGGGGTCCGAGGTTCAAATCCCAATCAAATCCCAGGTCAAATCTGATTTTTCAAAGTTATGTGCGTATTAGAAATTAATTATCACTTGTTAAACGGTGAAGGAAAACATCGTGAGGAAACATGCATACCTGAGAGATTTAAAAAAAAGTCATAAAGGTATGTAAAGTCTACCAATACGCACTTGGCCAGAGCTGTGGACTATGGCCTAATCCTTCGCATTATGAGAGGAGACCCGTGCCCAACAGTGGGACAGTAATGGGTCGACGATGATGATGATCGTTAAGTGTCTGACGGGCTAATAATATTAGTAGTGGACCCCAGTTACGTTCATTTAGAGATTCCAGAGTCCACACAGCGTCGTAGACGATCACCCGGGGGTTTTATTGCGATAAAAGTCCTTCATAACCCAGTGTCGCTCCCACAGCACTGGGAACCTTTTGAAGGACTTCCCCATAAACATAAAAAGGCTACTTGTACTTGTATTTGTTATTTTACCATCACAATATTACGCTCAGATTCGAGCATAAAATCCTACATAGAGACACCACCACTAACCAACGCTAAATACCAATATAACTTGTACAACTCCAAGATGCGGGCGTCCAATATTGTTGAATACAAAGCGCAGTCGAGATAATAATCTGTGCTCGCATTCCATTATGGGTCGCTGTGAGCTGACTTACATTCCTACTAAGCACTTGGGTTAAGTGATACACGCTGGCCGTACTGGGCGTTTAAACCGCGCGTTTAAAACCCGCTCAGCTGTTTTTTCTTGTCACGCGGGTTAATGTCCTTACGCGCGTCCTCTACCGTTATCTGCTCATGGACTTCTGTAATCAACCCCTGATAAGATGAGATTCCTACTTGAATTCACCATAAATCTTGGAATAAGTTGGAACGCCTTAGAAAGGTATGTCTCTCTCACCACACCCTTCGAACCAGAACACAGTTTCACTCAACACTGCTGTTATGAGACAGAAATAGATGTGGCGGTGATGCCGCATAAAGGATTCTGTCACTTTCAAAGTTATTGTTTTTAGTAACATTTAGTGAATAAAATGTTTTATAAAAACCTTATATCTAATAATAAGGTATACCTTATCTAATTCTTAGTGATCTATATTTATATCATTGCTATGCGGATTGGTGGACTTGACATAACCTTACAAGCGAACTTTTTACAGAGTTCTCCAGAAGTTAGGTATAACGCAGGCTTTTCCTTTATTGTGAAAACAAGTGAAAAAATTAAATACGTACGCATAAAAAATTTGCTAAGTGCGGTTCTCATGCTCCGTCCGAAAAGGCCTTAGCACAGATGTCACTGTACTGTAGGTAAGCGCTTTGTGGCACCAAATTGAACAATTTGCCGAGGCCCCGCCATAAACTTCAGTTAATTTTAAACTTGCTTGATTTACAGCCCTTGTTTCAGTTTTACTTGAGTTATGGAGCCAAAATATTAAAATTGACTAACGGCAGTTTTAATATTGCAAATATTTTTAAAATAACAAGATAAGTCTATTTTAAGTCTATAAGACTTTATTTTATTTATTTATTTTGTACACCTTAAGCTAAGAGTTACAAAGGGTAAACTTAATGCCTAATGCCATTATCTGCCAGTCGACGATTTACAATTATATGTGCAGACAAGTATCGGTGAAGTTGACAAAGCTATTCACACTATCAATAATAACTTACAGGCTGTGAAAGATTCGTCTAGTCAGTATGGCGTTTCTGTCAATCTCTTAAAGTGTCATGCCATTGTAGTAGGTAGTTCGAGACTGCTGCGATTCACGTATTTATACGTATTTATTTATAATGCAGTTTTTTTTCAAAAGGATTCAATTATACCATTTTAAAATTTTAACTATGTACGTTGAATAATGATAAAGTTACGCGCATTAGAACATTCAAATCGCTCTACTGTAAAGTTGTAAAAACGCACTTGCACCAGTTTACGCAGGACCCGTCGTGCTGTCTAAAGTCAACTTTGCGAATTTACCCGCTATTACATATGACAATGCCACTTGTCCACTTTGCAATTCTGTGAAAAACCTTGGGCTTGTCATTGACAGCAGTTTGAGCTGGCGAATGCAAAGCATCGAGCTGAGCTGAGCTGAGTCGACTTTACTTAAACTAAAGTAGGTATATTTTTTTATCCAATGTCTGATCATTAGAAAGCTTGACTTAAGCATGAACGGAAAATAAGCGACAATTCGTCGATCTATTGGTATTGCTTATGTATTACCAATCACCGATAGATTGATGCTTAAACCATCGTCGATCGAACATAACTGAGAATTATTAATAATAGACATTATTCATCGCTACATTGTCAATGGCATCGATCTACCAGTGTAAAATCTAACAACTGATAACTAATGCCCGTTATTATTAATCAATCTATCTAATGTGTGCCTACCAAAGATTGAAATTTGTCAATGGCTGTTGGCAGTAAGAATGATCCACTCATAGATATATTATCCTACTGAAGTAGGTATATATCTATGGATTCACTTTACCTTCGACCGGTGACATTGACGATCGATCGCACGTATGTACGGGCACCCTAATATTTACGAAACACACTACGAACAGCATCTTAAATTTATTTATTTTTAAATCTTTTCTTAGAATTTTCTTTCGATTAGACATTCTTTGGGCCATGCAATCTCCGCAAGCATGTACCTTAACGTTATTTATCAGAATTTCATGAGATTCCCGACGTTAAGGCGGACGGCACTCCTAGAATTTTAGTTTTGAAATCTTTGCGTTACATTTACTACTATACGATGCTATTGATCATATTTCAAACTTAGATAGCAATAAATTTGTTAAGATTAATTATTACTAATAAAAGCTTCTACGTCACTTCTTCATAGGTAGAATATATCTTTCAACGACGACCATTTGTTACCACACCAAACGACGGATTCGATCGACCGACGACTGCATTGGTCTATTAGTGTGTAAGCAACCTAATATTTACAAAATACTTTCTATAAAAGGCATCTCAAATAGGTACTTCTAGATCGAATTTTTCTTCGAGTTTTCATTTGCTAGACATTCTGCGGGCCATGCAATCTCCACAGGCATTCCTTAACGTTATTTATCAGAATTTCATGAGATTCCCAGCGTGGAGTCGGACGGCACTCGCACTTCAATGTGCACTTTGTATCTCAATTTTATGTAAGGAATTCTAGCGAGCTTCGGATACTATTTTTAGTTTTGAAATCTTTGTGAAGTTACTTTTCTTACTGTACTACGATATAATAGAGTTCCTATCCTTTTAAGAAATAGATAGTAAAACAATGCATCAGATGGTACGAGACTGCTACCAATATAGTCATCAATAGTTACAAAAAAAAGATTGTAATCTACCTGATGCTAGCCACAGATCCTTTGTGGGATACATTGAAATAACGTATATAAAACGTATGTATTGTAATATAACGTAGGTAGCAACCTATCTTTCCTTACCACACTCCCAATCGAGAATAGGAGTCTTACGTGAAGTCAGTCACGCATACATTACTAACTGCGAGTACTGAAATGCCACATAAGCGTCTCCCCTTTCCACGCCCTTCAAACCAGAACACAACAGCACTTAACATTCCTATATAGGGCTTGTCTCTACAAGTGGCTTTCAAAGTCATACTATCAAAAATACCTTTGTAGATGGTGCAAGAATAAAACGAATGTGTATTACACTTGTCTTAAAATACCCGTCATATATACAAACAAATAAAGTTTAACCAGAATATAAATCCTTACTAATCCTTATCCTTACTAATAATATTATAAATCCGAAAGTAACTCCGAAAGTGTCTGTCTGTTTGTCTCTTCTTCACGCCTAAACCACTGAACTGATTTAAATAAAATTTTGTACAAAGATAGTCTAAAACCCGAAAAAGAACATAGGATAGTTTTTATCCCGGAAATCCCACGGGAACTAGGGATGACGATCTAAGATCGATTAATCGGAGAATCGATCTTTTGGAACAATAAGTCGATAATTTTAATCGGTATTAGTTAGGATTGAATTTTAAACTATGCATTTGTTCAAGTGATGATCTTTAGCAAAGTTGTTGTCCATGAGCCCACCAAGGTTTCATAGTTGGTACGACCAATTTTCGCCAGATGGCGCCACTGTCATTCCAATGAAGGTACGAATTTTCAGTTTTATATATGTGTATGTCTTATTATTTTCTTTTAAACGCGGGCGAAGCCGCGGGCAAAAGCTAGTGAATAATAATCTGAAGTAGTGTTTAATATTTACGTTATAATTCACGAATTTTGAATTTAAATATAACTTTAATAAGAATGACGTTCTTCGAAAACTCTTCAAGGATGTATCATGTATGTTTTGCGCGTCTTATCTCCCGATAACCATAAGCAACCATAGACCTCATTAACTGATAGAGGTGTCACGGAAAATAAATATTTGTAGTTTACTTAGGAAAAGTATGCGGTAACAAGATTGATAGTGATAACGGATTTAAAATGATTACGGATAAAGATTTGAAATTATTTAAGGGTGGAAGAACCCATTGTGGTAAGCACTCCAGAAGCTCCAACGCCACACTTTTTTCTTCGGCGCTACTGTTTTACAGTTTAATAAGAGCAAACTTATTTAGTATTCTCAGCAAACTCTTTCATTTGACATCCATAGATTAGTAAAGATTACTCACTCCTAACAAGAAAATGTAACCAGTTTTGAGAATTTATATAGTTGCGTAAAAAAGTTTTGCCACGTCTCCGTGCTTAAATGTCCCTAAAATATTTGAAATAATTATTTATTTATTATGTAAATTACGCAGTATTAGTTATTTATTCGTAAATTTTCTCTGAAACTGTTTTTATTTGTCAAGAATTCAAAAAAAGAACTTACTAATAAGCCGTTTGTGGCTTCATTCAATTTCAAGGCGGCGAAGTATCTTTACTAATCTATGAGGTGGAAGAATCCATTGTGGTTTGCACTCCTGAAGCTCCACCGCCACACCTTTTTCTACAGTGCTGCTGTTTTACAGTTTAATAAGAGCAAACTTTTTTAGTATTCTCAGCAAACTCTTTAATTTGACATTCATATCATGGGGATACATAAAAAATGATACGTATCCTTGAAACGTCTACTGTTTTAAATTTAGAATGACGTCACTATGGCAACCATATATTGTAATCTTAGATCATAGATTAGTAAAGATAACTCACTCCTAACAAGAAAATGTAATCAGTTTTGACAATTGAAATTGTCACTGTCAATTATTTTCGTGTTTGAAAAATATTTAAAAAATGTAGTTTTTAGAGCATTTACGAATAAAACGATATTTCTCTGCACTTTTTCTTCGATTTCGTGTTGTTTTTGCACTGCTTTATTGCACATGTCGGTATTGTTCCGCGTAAATTACATCATGGCAGTCGGAGACGTAATGGGAAAATGGCTCACTGTTTATCAGTCATTTTGCCATTTGTGGCTTCCTTCAATTACAAGGCGGTGAGATATCTATACTAATCTATCTATACTAGTCTTAGATCAATCTATTGGGGTTGTCGGGCTTATAATTCAGTTGCAAGATTAAGACCCTCACATACATACAAACTATACAAAGCAGGTTAATCAAAACTTGTATTTAATTATAATTGCATTATTCTTATCAAATATTAATTATGTTATATTTCCTTACATACTCTCTATGATAATCACTGGCTACGCGCAGTTAGTATTGATAAGGCAGTATAAAATATGCGTAATGTTTTAATAGGAATGTTTATTTAATAGATTATTCTTTGCAAAAAATTCAAAGTCTATGGATTAATCAATTATTTTAGGTAACAAATATTCTCACAGCATTTCTAGACATTGTATAAGTAGAATTATCAGTAAATTTCAATGAAAAGATAACAATTATCGTAAAGACGCACTCATTCGGCATTTCATTACACCAAGTACTAGTACAGGTTGATATTTGTGATTAGTGCAGTGGTACGTGATGTGATTTGTGATGTTTAAACACAGAAATGGCATTATTTAAAGGTAAAAAATTGAAGATTTTTTTGTAAACAAAAAGTAGAAATAACTATAAAAGAAATAATAAACGGTGCGTAAGAAAAGTGTTGTTCTAATAATAATCCTAATTATAGTAGATAACTATTCTGCGCGAACTAGTCTTATAATTTTATAATATTCGTCGTTTATCGTCGAAATTTTATCATAATCATATTTTTATAGAGAACCCTAAAAGCCATCAAAACCTACTATAATAAAATAAAATAAAAATAAATAAATAATAAATAATACCATGAATAAACTGTAGTTACAAAACACAATAAATATTGTTAATCAAACTAAAAAGTAACAAATAATTCTTAATAGGTATGACATAGATTAGTATAAAAATAATATTAAAATAAATCCATTTTTTTAAACCACTACTCCCTTCTTTTCCTTTGTTGTGGCATCCCACATTTTTACCATAACCATTTTATTGATATATCACTACATTTTTTAATCTATACTAAGCGGTGTGGTTTGCAAACGGTTTGCATGCAGACACATTTAAAACAATTTATCTTTGTTGCAATTATTTAAGGCATTGATACTTTATATTCTAGACCAGTGCCTGTAATAAGTCGTTAACTCTCGAAGTAAAAAGCGACCAACAAAAATTAATCAAGTAAAACTTGGCTGTATGTGGTCTAGTTACTTGCGCCTTTTGTTGAAGGAATTTTAAACAAGGACCAAAGTGTGGTTTTGGCGCGAAATAAAATTTCGTAAGATTTTATAAATAAGTGATGACGCTTTCTACACTCATAACCTTGAATACTTTGTAATTGTATTGTAAGTGGACATATACATATTATAGACCAGAAATTTAAATCGCTCAGAACTGTATGGCCGGAGAATCGAATCGTTAAATCTCTACAAATAAAACCTTGGGCAAGCACAAATTATACCAAGAAAACATAAAATTCCATTCACGAATAATTTACTTTGCGAAAAGAATTTGCACAAAGTACCAGGAGCATATAAGTCTGAGAAGGGTTAGTTGAAGTTGAACATATTGGCCCCGGGGACCGCGGGGTACGTTGTTAATAATGGCCTCAAATAGGGCCATTCTTTAAACGGCTTTCTCGTCGACCAGTGAGTATTTTACAATTCTTTGTTAAAGTTATATGTGGATTTTATATAATAAAGAAATAGGAATATACCCGTTACATTAGATACAATTTTGAAACAAAGACTGTCGAAAAAAATATTAATAAATACAAAATTTTGCTTATCCTCAAAGCATATAAGTAAATGAATTACGACATTAACACATCCCTGTCCCACCGCTGGGTACGAGTCTCCTCGCAGAATCAGAAGGGTTTAGACAATAGTAGTGCACTTTTTTCTAAAAGATTATAAAGTTCTTACAAAAATCTCACAAGTGAAGTCCACCAATTCGCACTTGTCCGGTGCAGTCATAGACTTCGATTTGTTTCGGTGCAGTGGACTATGGCCTAACGGTTAGGCCCTAACCCGTTTTACTCTGAAAGGATATCCCTTCCCAACTGTGGAACAGTAATAGGATAACGACGAACACCAGACTACAACAACAACAACAACAACAACAACAACAACAAGAAATATTCTTTATTTGCACACCACAATACAAGGAACACATAAGATAATATTAGAGACGGTAGACTACCAAGAGTTTCGCCTTAAAAACTTCATAAGTTAACACTACGGGAAATAAACGTACCTAATTGCATTTTCCGTAATATAAGTCAAAGATTAACTCAACTAGGAACGCAAACCCGACTAGAGGTAAGGTGTCCCCAGAGATAAACCACTGAGGTTTAATAGCTGTAACATCTATACAGATAAATTGTAAATTTGTATGTTTGTGTACAATGTAGAAGTAGCGAGCGAGTTTAGTCTATCTGATGGAAAATGGCTACTGCCACCCACATCTATAATCAACCCCTGATAAGATTACTTTGCTACCTGAGGTCGATCACAGATGCGTTGGAACGCCTCGAAAACAAAATACAGTAGCACTCGAGAATGCCGTTATTATACAGAAATTGGCATGAAGACCACTACCATGCCTATAAGTCGAATCTCAAGACGCCCCCTCCAGACGGACTCTATATTTACAACTTCGTGTAAAAGTTCCGACAAAGTTTATTCGAATTGTCTAATGTCAAATGTGAGCAAAAGAAAAAAAAAAACAAAGAAATCAATTTAAAAAAAAAAGTTAAGAAAAAACACAATTTAATATTGCTATTATATAGTAAATTAATGGGTGGGGATTTGAGTATTAATGGTGATAGAACGTAATTTAAACAGTTAGTTATTTCTTAAACTGTCATCGTACATAATCGACACGAGAACTCAGAGTCACGCAAAAAATCGATTATGTTATTACGAAAGTTTACAACTATTTTTTTCTAAAAGTGAATCATTTATCCCATTAAGAATATAATAAATACAACATGTATTACAAGGACGGATGACAAAAAATAATTTAATAATTATGGGAACGACAAAAATAGTAAACTCAGTACATTATAAACCACTAAGTCTACTAACTCTTTATTATAAATTTTTATGAGTAGGTGCTAAGTATTTCAAGGTAATAAAAGTAGGCTTTAAAATCTCTACGAAAAACATTTAATACTTCATTTCAGTAATAAATGAAACTATTATTAGGAAAATTAGGAAATAATTTAAAAACAACGTATTAGGAAAACTTGTCAGGAATTTATTAATAACAGACGTTTATAAACCGAGAACATTTTACTTCACAATTTTACTTTACAAAGTTAACAAAATAACAATTAAGCATACAAATTATAGATTGACAAGAAAAGTGGCAGAGTAACGTTCTTTACAATAATAACTGCCCAGAAGGCGATCTACAGTGCCCTTTTATACGCCCCTTTTTACTTAATACCCTCATTATAAAATTACATTTTCTATCTTCTGTTGACGTTCCTAACACTATTATTATTTTTCTCTTCTCTCATCTCATCAGACATAAGCCTAAACCCGAGGGGTTTTCTCGTAGCTACTGAAGTTACACGATCCACCGCCTTGGATCATCATCATATCGGCATCATCATAACAACACAGAAACGTTTAACTCTGCAGTTGCTAAGCAGAAATAGCTGTGGCGGTTGTGCTACTGGAGTTGAACCTCAGAGGATTCTACCACCTTCAAATAAAAAAGCATGTAAAAAATATCTCGTGCCACAAAACGCTTATGTAGACAAACCCGCAAGTAATACCTAGTCTCGACTGAAACACACGTTTGAAAAGGGTTATTTAGTTAGACATTCCGTCCCCAAGGAGTCAAAGCTTAGAAGTTATCGTTAATTTTCACTGACGACGGTAAATGTCAATCTTGTAAATACATTAGAAGTTAGATAAGGGCCTTATATTTCCACAAGTTGCAAGGGTTAGGAAAATTGTTTGAATTATATTCGGACTTTTGGACAATCAGCCCCCGTTCATCCGCTATCCCAAGGGTCATTGAAAAGCTAGGGTTTTAAGCTTTAAGAAAAAATAATTTTGTAACAAATTACATCAGGAGTTTTCAAATGCAGCGGCTCTGTATGCGCGCTTGGAGAGTGAGTCGATTCGCTTGCAGCCGAGTGTAAATAAAAATGTATGTAAAATTATTAAAAGATACACAAGTTTTAGCTCAACCTTTCTAGATAATCTAGAATAACAAAATAAAACTCAGTAGATAAATATACTTAAAGCTAACGGTTCGACTCCGGCGGCACCACCGCCATACCTATTATTATTCTGGTTTGAGGGTGTGGTAAGCAAGACATACTTTTCCGAGGTGTTCCAGCTTAGTCCTCAAGAGTAGCGGCGCATCTGGGGCCGTCCTCATCCTATCTCGAGTTGTACAGATGTCCATGGGCGACAGTAGCCACTTACCATCAGGTGGATTACATGCTAGCTACTCCTATCTTATAATACAAAATACCTCAATTCCAAAACCACCGAATTTACTATTAAACGCTGATTAACCATTATAAAGGAAGCGAAGTAACGTCCTTCAACGGGCCTACAATGTTTATTTTGTCGTTAGTCACTTGTTAGTCAGACGTTAAGTGCCTCTCGCGCTGATTGTGTTACGTGACACTTTATCTCAGTCTTAAGACTCTTAAGTAATACTTAACGTATTGTTTCGTGTTGAGAAAGTTTAAAAATATGTATAAAAGTGGAAAATATATGACTTGTGTCTGTGTTTAGTTTGTGTTGTGTGTATAGTGAGTTAACAGTTAGTGTCTTCTTCCGCCGAAAATAAGAATGATTTAATCTATTTACATTACGGTCATCTAAATAACTTGTCGATTTTATACATAGATCACAATTGAATAAATAGATTTAATTCCGTTAAACTTCATTTACAATATTGATTTTTATATAAACTAGCAAAAAGCGCAGCTTTATAAGGGCTCGCGTATCGTGAATGGTATATTCAGTTTAAGATCCTATATCAAAGATGATGTGGTCACTTATTAATTAACAATAAATTATTAAATCTACCTTTCGTCAGAAGACCTATGAAGAGCAAAGCTACCTTTGATCAAGAACCAGAACCACTTTAAATGCTTGTGGTGGATAACTTATATTAGATCCATTTTTTGGGATTGTAATTTTTTCGCGATTTATCCTTGGTATCTTTTTACTCTTGAATTTAAACTCCGCCATACTTATAAAATTATTGCGTCTGATTTGCAAAAAATATTTTTAACTATATATAGGTATAAGCTATTGTGGGTGTCTGAAACGCAGTACATTATAAGCTAATCTGGGGTCTGTTACCAATCAACAAGATGGTGAATGACCTTTATTATTCTCTTCATGTCGATTTGGGTCGTTTATCAGTGAATGTTGAATTCACCACGACTTCTTTAATTTACTAAAGCTCCGAGGGATACATTCCGTAAAGCTGCGAATGAGCTACTAATTAATTCTATTAAATAACATTTTTATCAATTGTTAAATTAACTATTAAATTTATGAATTAGATTAATGAATTATGTGTGTGGCCTGCTCAATTAGTTTTGTATTTTCTTTTATGTTTCTACCTAACATAACCAATTCTATACAATACAGGAACGAATTTCCGTAAAACACAATGTGATAGTCGCTAAATTGTAAATTTGTCACTGGGCTTTTTGCCACAAACAAAGTATTTTTTGACGATGGAAATGAAATTTGCGGATGGATTCTAAACGGGTAGTATTTAAACGAGTGACTGCAAATAAAAGTTTTGAATGACAAAAATAATGAATTTTGGTTATAGTATTACTAAGGGAGCAACTGGCTGCGAGTGACGAGAAATCAACAGAACAGCAACTTACAAACATTTGAGCGACATAATTTGAGCGACCTAATATTTTTCTAAGTGTAAACATTACGTCCTGCGTTTTATTCAATATTTAGCAAATGTTTTTTTTTTAATACTGAGCAGCATTTTTTTTAAATGAAGTGTTTCGAATACAAAAATCACTTTGAAAAATACTATAATAAGTAGAATATTGTGTGCTCATGTCATTGATCATGAATAAAGGTAAGGTCTGAATTCATACCGATTGGGCCCACCCGCTCGCTGGGCGCTGTCGCGCCCTGCTTCGTTTTATATTGTCTTATATGTTCCAACCTAACCTAACCAATTCAATTACAAAAACCTAATCTATCTTAATACTAAAGTTGCCTCTCTATATTTCCAGTCGCTCACTTAGTAATGTAGTCGCTCACTTAGTAATGTAGTCGCGCAAGTTATTAAAACAGTATGTCATTATCAGTCGCTAAGGTTTTTTTTTATTTGATCGTTTTATAATTTCCCACTGTAAACAAAAACTTAGATTAATCGGATATGTGGAGTTTTTGAAACTGCACTGCGTCAAAACATTTATAATATCCAACGAATATTATAAAGGCGAAAGTTTGTGAGTATGGATGGATGTTTGTGCCTTTGTGTTCTGGTTCGAAAAATGTGGTAAGGGAAACATGATTTTTCGAGGCGTTCCAGCTTAGTCCAGTTTAGTCCAGGGGTAACGGCGCATCTGTGGCCGACCTCAGGTAGGAATATGTAATCCTATCTGGGTTTGATTGCAGATGTCCATGGACGGCTGTAGCCACTTACTACAGGTGGACTGCATGCTCGTCTGCTACTCATATATTATTTAAAAAAAAACTTATCTGAGACGTTCCAGTTTAGTCCTCAGGGGAGCGGCGCTTCTGTGGCCGACCTCTGTTAATTACAGATGTCCATGGGCGGCAGTAGCCACTTACCATCATATGGACTGTATGCTCGTCGGCTACTCCTATATTATAAAACAAAGAAAAACTTGAAACAAAACGCTTTTAAAATACACCGGTGAAACCTCGGTGAAACGCTGCCACGTTAGCATTTTCATATTTTTGATTGACATAATTATGTCATAAATGTCCGCATTCATCATGACGTTTTTTTTATTCTGCCATTATTTAAACAAAAATAATCCAAGTCATACAGCCATCAATATTACACTAAATTTAAATTTGATAAAAAAGTGTTTTTTTTTGTGTACAAAACCTTATTTCAATCGTGTTGGTCCAATCTAGACATGACCTTAAGTAACTATGTTAAGTTTCAAATTTATAAGCCCTGTAGTTTTTTCAAAAAAGGGATGGAAAGCTTGCAAGATTTTCGAATTATAGAGGACTCGCTTCGCTCGCCCTAATAATCTAAACTATAAATTCTTTCAAAACTTAAATAACTATGAAAGAAAAAAAATCAAATAACTTTGTTTATAACATTTATATATTGTACAAGTATAGACAATTATGAACAAATTAATTCTAAATATTTAAATAGGGGTGAAAAATCTAAATTTAACGGTCAACCTATACCATTACTGTCCCACTGCTGATAAGTGTTGCCAAATACGAAATCGTACACTTACCACCTACTACTTTGCAGTGATAGCCTAGTGGTTAAGAAACTCGGCCTGTCGATCGAGGGGTACGGGGTTCAAATCCCACGCACCTCTGATATTTCAAAGTTAGGTGCGTATTAGAAATTAATTATCACTTGCTAAACGGCGAAGGAAAACATCGTGAGGAAACCTGCTAAGAGATTTATAAAAAAAAAAAAAACAAAAATCTCAAAGGTATGTAAAGCCTACCAATACGCACTTGGCCTAATCCTTCTCATTATGAGAGGAGACCTGCGCCCAAGAGTGGGACAGTAAGGGGTTGATGATGACATTGATGACACTTACCACGCCTAAGAGATTTTTTTTAAGAACTCTCTAACGTCACATGAGTAAAAAAGCTTTCTTTTTGCTCATGTGCTAACATCTAGGTTTCCTTGTGATAATCGTGGTATTTCCCTTCACAGTTATAGCAAGTGATAATGAATTTGTAACTAACAGTTAACTTTCATTCTTTTAGTTATTGATCGCCATGTGGTCTCTCGAATAACAAAACTCCGCCTCTTTTGATAAATGACATCGGACATAGAGATAAAACCCAGGGGATGTACAAAAACATGTTCATGCGAAGTTATTAAATGCATCATCAAACGGTGACTACGGAAATTCCCTTTTCTGGAAAAGGTTTGTGACTAACAGGTCACGAATGAAATGTAGAGACATGCATGTTCAATTTATTGAGACGTTTTCCCGGTATTTTACGTACTTAATAGTATATAAGCTCTAAAGGTAAAAGGTAATCTCGTATTACTTTCTGGAAAACAGCTGCCTAACGCCAGTTAGTAATAATATCCATTCTTAAACTTAGCCGATAAATATTGTTAAATTTCGAAAGGTGGTAGACAAAATGGTTAAGATTGATAATAAATATTTTTTTTTTTATTTTTTATTTTTTTTTTATTTAGGAAACATACAATACAACATGATACTTAAAGATAGGTTATATAGCTAGTTCACATATCAGTGAAGTTTCCACTAATATCTTATTCATAAAATTACTGGTAAGTGATGACTCTATTGGAGCAAAACGGAGATATTTAATGATAAAGTTACTTTTAAAGAATTAAGTAATTATCTTAAAGTAAAGTAGAATTTCTCGTTGCAATGACCTGTCTTATGTTGCTTTTATATTTACCAATGGGGCAATTCATGATATCTATAGGTTGACACTTTTCGTTGTAAGAGTTACAAGAACGGTACAAAAAGGTATTACGTGTGTATTTTCTCTTGCATGGAGGAACATAGAACAGGTGTCTACAACGAGAATTTACACGGGGGCATCTCAAATATATATTGCTTAATAAGAAAGGAGAGTCTATATAATTATTTAGTATCTTGTATAAAAACATCTGATCTCTCTCAGTTCGTCTTTCTGTTAAAGTTGTGGTATCTTTGGTCACTTGGAATCTGTATTTCAGGTGTTTTATAAATAATTTATGGACTCTATCGAGTTTTGAAATTTGGACGTTGTATTGCGGGTTCCATATAACCGAGCCATACTCTAGTAAGGACCTTACATATGAGTTGAATAGAAGAGCGAGCGTTGAGCTGTGTTTAAAGTCCTTACTGACTCTCAGTATAAAGCCTAGCATACGGAAGGCTTTGGGGATAATGTAATTTAAATGTTCATTGAATGTTAATTTACTATCTAAAAATATTCCTAAGTCTTTTATTTCGTTTACTCGAGTAACAGCTACATCATCTAGTTTATATATAAATTTAATATGGTTGGGTCTTCTTGAAAATGATATTATATTACATTTTTTTATATTAAGATCTAGATAATTGTTTTTACAATAAATAATAAATTTGTTAAGGTCATTCTGTAGATCTAAACAATCGGAGTTAGTTTTTATTGACTTAAAAATTTTCATATCATCTGCGTAAAGCAGAATGTTGGAATGATCAAATATGTGTACGATGTCATTTATAAATACATTAAACAAGAGAGGGGCAAGGTGTGAGCCTTGTGGCAAACCTGAGGTAACTGGGAGGAATGTGGAACAGAAGCCCTTTATAACGACAGCTTGGCTACGCTCTCTAAGATATGAAGTTAGCCAGCGAAGGAGATCCCCATGTATGCCAGCTGCTTCCAGTTTACGCACCAAGACTGAATGTCGTACCTTATCAAACGCTTTAGAGTAGTCAGTATATATCGCATCCATCTGAGATCCTCCATCCATGGCAGATGCGATTTGCTGAACAAATTCACATAAATTAGTCTCTGTGGATTTTTTGCTTACAAATCCATGTTGTTGCTCTATAATCATAGGTCTCAAATATCTATAAATGCAGTCGTAAATTATTTTTTCGAAAAGTTTAGCTATAACGTTAAGTTTAGATATAGGTCTGTAGTTGATGATGTTATGTTTATCTCCACACTTAAATATAGGAGTGACATAGGATTGTTTCCATATCAAGGGCATATGGCCTGTCCTTAATGAGAGTTCAAAAATAATAAATAGTGGGAGAGCTAGAGTTTTGCTACATTTTTTAAGGAAAACCGGAGGCAGACCATCAGGTCCAGAGCCTTTCTTTATATCTAGGTGTTTCAAATAATTTTCAATAGTGGTAGGACTGAACTTTAAGGATCCAATGAGTGTAAATGTCGCTGGTGATTGTTGTGACGCGGTACTTGTAGAGGACGTGTCTGTTTCAAAAACTGAGTGGAAGTGTTTATTAAATAATTCACAAATTTCCTGAGGATTACTAGTTGATGCATTGTTCAAAAACATTGTATCAGGTAATGCCGTACAATCTTTTTTACTTTTCACATAAGACCAGAAAAATCTGCTATCTCGTTTTATATTAGTTTCTGATTTCGAAATGAAATTTTCATAGCAAGTGATTTGAATTCGTTTTTCACGTTCACGCATCATATGGAATGAATTATAGTCTGCAATTCTTCCGTAAATTTTCCACTTTTTGTGGTATTTGAGCTTTTCTTTCGTAATTTTTATCAAGGCTTTAGAGTACCAATTAGGAAACTGAGGATTTTTGCCGAGCTGTGTAGTTGGAATGTGTTGTGCAATTAAATCATTAATAGTATCGTAGAAGATTTGTACAATCAATTCTATGTCATTTGAGTTTAAAGTTTTTCGCCAGTCAATTTTAGATAATTCATCATTGATCTTATCGTAGTCCCCTGAGTGGAACAATCTCACTAGTCGCGTCTTAGTTTGCATAATGCGTATGGAAGTTGTCAGCATATTGATTTCTAGGGCTGGGTGGTGACCGTCCTCTGCAACTAGCGGATTGTCACAACGTTTAATGATGCAGTTATTAGTGGAGATTATCAGATCAAGTACTCTACCATTTGTGTTGGTTATGGTATTGTGTTGTTTTAGGTTAGTAGTGCATAAGAAGTTGTATAAAGTATTAATTGTCGTCTCTTTAACGGATGGGTTTATTAGGTATACATTAGAATTTGAATCAGTAGTCCATTTAGCACCAGGGATATTGAAATCACCTACTATAAGATATTCGTCATCTGGATTATTTAAAACAATATCTGTAGTAAAATCACAAAAATATCTGAGGGCGTCTGCGTGTTGCGAATTTCGAGGAAAGTATCCACAGGATATATGAAGCCGATTTGAGTGTTTCCCAGCTATTATTATCTCAACAGCCTCAGCAGAAGCATTTTCGAATGGGATAAATGTTGTATGGTGAACAAGTAGCCCTCGGCGCACGGCTATTAAGACACCTCCGCCGAGACTATCTCCACGAGCATCATATTTTCTGTCGCATCTATATACGTTATACCGATTGTCAAACATTTCTGAATCGCATATGCCCGGTAGGAGCCAAGTTTCAGTTAGACAGATTATATCATAATTGGATATCAATGAATTCAGAAATAAAATATTAGTCTTGGTGCGTAACCCGCGCACGTTTTGATAATATAGTAACAACTTATGTGACGCAATTATGGAAAAATAAGAGTGTAATACATAGAAGATACCACGATTTTAAGTAATTTAAAAATATGTGTACGATTTTACAAAACAAAGCATGATAATTTATTTTATAGATAACAGAGATGCACCCGAGCGTATAATCGGATATTATACAGAGAAAAAACAAAGTAAATGTAAGCAACATAACGAGAAAGTAGTAATATGTTAATGTAATTAGTCCAGAATACCTTTTAATTATTAAATGTTTAGTAATCCTGTTGTTATAACCAATGAGTGAAGTAAAACTAAATAAAGCTACTTTTATTTGATCTTGTTTAAATCTTGTTCATGTGATATAAGAATAACTGGGCTAGTATCATTACGTCGGACAAATTACGTAGCAGTGTTTTATTAGAGCTAGTCAGGTGTTCATTGAAATAAATATAGTTTTCACAAGTAGTATATCCTATATCACTGGCTTTTAGTTTTAGTTTTCTGACTTGAGATAGAAAATCGTCTTTTTTATATCGGGCCAAGAAGCGTATTACGATTGGTTTAACTTTTTTTGTATCTGTATTTCTTGGTGATACTCTCGTAATGAAGTCTATATCGGATGCTGGGTCAACATTAAATTTAGCTCTATCAGATATCGTTTTTAATATATGAAACAAATTTTCGTTCTTTTTTTCCGGAATCCCATATATTTCAATGTTGGAGCGCCTGGACCATTGCTCACTGCAATTGTTCTCATTTTCCAATTTCGCGATTGATGATTTCAGGTGGTTAACATCTACGGTCGTTGATTTATAGATTTTTATATCGGCTTCTACCTTGTCCATCCGCTTTGTGAGATTTTCAAATTGCATGTTAAATATACCTAAGGATTCCTTGATGTTTTCTATTTCATTTCTGATTGGCTTCAATTCTTCCGATAGTAAGTTACGAAAGTCCTCTTTAAGTTGTTTGATTTCCAATGCCATTATATTTCTTATTAGATCTGCGGTGTCACTGCAACTAGAAGTTGGCGTGGGGGGTGACACGGTGCTAGAGCCGCCGCGTTGTGAGTTTACGTTGTCCATTCCTTGCTGCGACCGGGGCAGTGGCCTGACTGGGGTGTTGTCGTTATTTGTCGGACGAGGTTGTTTGGATTTGCAGTCAGGGCACACCCAAGCTTTCTTGAATTCAGCTGCTACTGGTTTTTTTTCGGTTGGGTACAAGCACTGGACGTGATAGTTATGTTTGCATTTGCTACATAGAAGGGCGCCGACGGCTATATCAGTAGTTGATTTACAGCACTCAAACTTCATTTTGATTGTTAATTTTTTTTCCTTTATTTTCTCTCTTTTCAAGTAGAAAAAAAAAGTTAAAAAAAAGAAGTAAAAAATTCTTTTTTATTTCGTCTTTTTTTTCTCGATGATACGGGATCGAACCACGACCTACTGGCGCTCTACTGTGTGGAATACTCTAGTTGGGCTCGGCGCTGTGTGCAAATGATGACTAATGGCGAATTTATCAATCTGTTGGTGACAATTATAATATTCAATGTCGGTGAAGACGGCTTAGCAACAGAATATTGATAATCCGTTGGGCACACTACCCTCACTAATACTGTATTATACACCGTTGTGAGAATCGTTTTCACTAATAAATACACAGTTTACGCACTTTTTATCGTTAATTTAGGTAGCACTTGTTAGGTTTGTAGTACGCTACTTGTAAACACTCTTCAAATAGTTCAATAATCAGTTTAAAATGCTATTACGACAATAAATCTCTTGAGTAACTTATAGTTGTTCTGCTCTAGTCTACAGCTCGCGCGTAACTGATAATCAATTCATAATACTAATAACTAACGCGGCATGAACGGTGATAAGATGACCATGTAATTATCATAAAAATACTCCAAAACTAAATAATTATAGTTTAAAACTAAAAACTACCGTAAAATCATACAAGGAAAATCATTAATCCTGATTCCTGGCGATCCTGATGAGGAGAATGGGATAAAAATATTAAAATCGTGTATTGTCATCGGTTCTTGATAATTGTTCAAAATTTTAAATTAATCGGACCGTTCAAAGTGGGTAAAAATCGAGTTCTAAGATTCCGTTACATACATACAGGTAAGCTAATAAAGGCGTGGTAAAATCAAACTTATAATATGACAAAAATGTTGACTATGTCATACCCACAATTTAGACGATCCGGACGACACCTTCATCATCAACCCATTACTGTCCCGCTGTGCACGGGTCTCCTCTCAGAATGAGAAGGATTAGGCCATAGTCCACCGCGCTGGCCAAGTGCGTATTGGTAGACTTCACATAATTGGGATTTGAACCTCGGACCCCTCGATCGAGAGGCCGCGTTTCTTAACCACTAGGCTTACACCGACACGTTAAGGTGCATTAAAATCATCAAGCCGTTTGGGCTGAAGGACACGCCAAATAATGAGACATTTATAGATACATACGTAAAACATTGCCGTCCGATGTGGGATAAAACATTATCAATATAAAATACTTAATTAGACATGAAAGCGTGGTGTAATAAAATATAAACCGCAATAATACAGGATTAGTAGTAAATATGCTTAACAAATCTCTTAATGCAAAACACTCATGGATTGTTTGCTTTGCTAATGACTTTAATATATGATTTAATGGATCGCCACAATTAGTTTGCATGATTTGCTTTGATAAGAAAAATAGAAAGATACACCTCCTTGAAATTGAATGCCAAAAAAGGATTATTTTATCATTTATTGTTCTTGACAAATAGAATAACATTTTTAGAGAATATTTATGTATGTATGTGTAAATAAATAATTTCAAACATTTTAGAACGCGTTATTTACGTACGCAATTTCAATTCCAAAAACTGGTTATAGTTTCTTGTTAGGAGTGGTCAATCAATGTATTTTACTTATATAAGACGATGTGTGAAATTATTGTTTTTTATCATAGAATAATTTTAAACGATTCGTGATTTGATTTTAACCTCATTACATTATTTATTAAATTGTCCAAATATCTTTATAAACCAGGAGTAACCCATTCAATTTTATGAGAACTGATATTTACTAATTGGACTCATAGTCCATTGAAATGTTACAATTTACGGAATATTGCATATTTAGAGGAAGCAATTTTATTTTTGGGACATATGTGGGGGGGGGGTCAATAGAAGCTTAACCTAAAGTTTGAGGGGTCGCCACCCTTGTCTCCCGGCCACCATCTTGGAAAAAGGGGCGAAAACACTTTTTTCACTATATCTCGGAAACTATGCGTCTTACAAAAAATTGTAAAGTCATAATTTGTAGCAAATTGTTTTGCCTACAAATATGTTCATATACCTTTTTGCCCTAGCCCTTATTATCCTTATGTATTTCGTAAAAATATTATTAACCCGCTTTAAATAACTTTTCCTGTTTTTTCGGTCTATGAACTACAGTGAATTTGTGTGAGAATACTTCCACTATAAGCTTTGTAGTTAATAACAAGAGGTTACTTCTTAAATAAAAATCAATATTGTGAATATTTCTAATTATTATATACAGCATATACAGAGAATGTTAAAATTAATTGTAGTTTCTTAATAACCAAAACAGTAGGATATAAGTAGATAGACAAATGTGGAGAAAAGGCAGCATATTAACATTACTACAAACCGGTAAGTTAAAAATAATTAATTAAATTCACTTCTAAAATATATTCATAGACCTACTAATATTAGCAGTAGAATTATAAATAACGATATTGTTTTAATTATTAAAAGAGATATAGGTACGTCCAAAGATCTCTATGGACGAATATTAGCATTATTATTTTACAGTAAAAAATTTAGTAATAAAAGAGACATAGAGATATATACTTTCAAGGAGATAGAACCCTTTGTGGTTCGACACCGCCGCACCTATTTCTGCCTAATAATATCTGTTTTAAGTTGATATGGTTTGAAGTGTATGCTAAGAGAGACCATACTTATCTGAGGCATTCTAACTTAGTCCTCAGGGGTAGCAGCGCGTCCGCGGCTAATCTCGTAGAAATTTCATCTTATCTGAGATTGAAATACAGATCAACGTGCACGCTCGTTTGCTATTTCAAAATCACTTTATAAACTTTAGGATTATATACTTAACATTTGACTAATTCTAAAGAACACTATAATAGTTAAAAGCCTGTAATAGAGCCGCAGATGGCGGCACTATTCTCTAATTGCGGTAATTAGAAGAATGCAGCATTATCCTAGTTGCGCTGATGTAGCTCTTAAATCTACACTAATGTAATCCGCTTTTTATGTCTATTATTTTAATATATGCGGCAAACTGTATATTTAAGTGGATTATTTAGAATTCAAAGAATGATATACATTTTTAATATGGGAGTAGCAGACGAGCTTGCACACCACCTGAAGTGATTACTGCGCCCATGGATATCTGGGGGCCTACCATCACCTTTTAAAAACCATCATAGTTCAGGGAAGTTTTAATTTAATATTGCATCATCATCATTTTGTTTCGTACCATTCTTCTTCTTAATGTGCCTCTTCACTACTGAAGGTTGGCCGTTAGTACCATACATTAGTACCATACCATAGTTCGTACCATACCTCCTTTAAACAAGTCGTGGTACGAAATTTCAATGTATGAATAAAATAATAATGTTTTAACCCCTCTGTAATGAACTCTAAATAAGATTAGATTCCTACCTGAGTTGGGACCAAAGACCTGTATCTAAAGGTCTGTACATAAAAAAATATACGTCGTAGAACTATGTCTCCCTTACCACACCCTTCAAGCTAGAACACAGCAGCGCTTAACACTACTGTTATTCGGCAGAAATACATAGGTAAGGCGGTGGTGCTTCTACTTCCATATCACCTGGAATCCTAAAAAATTAGAAAACTATTTTATAACCCTTTTTGATCAACCCTTACCTTTTATAGATATAGAAAATTTTCTAGATATAGAACGTGGTATTCCTGAGGAGCCGGAGAACCTTCAGCCTCTGTTAGGAGCCGGTGATGACAATGGAGTCCTCAGACCCTCCCGACCTCCGAGGCCTCAACACTTGAACGTTGGCGGTAATATGACCAGGTAAGGTTGCGACTACCTATCATTCAATATATAGGAAAGGATAGAGTTAGGAAATCCTTTAAACTAGAACACAACTTTATTATAAAAGAGAAATACGTTTTACGAATAATATCGAAATACAAAACGGGCATGCGGACTGCATGCCCGTTTTGTTAACTCGAGCAATTACAAATATCGATGGCATGTGACCCATCGACATTTGTAATTGACCCCAGATAAGATGAGATTTCTACCATAGGTCGGCCGCAGATACGCCGCTTCTCTTCAGGACTAAGCTGGAATGCTTCAGAAAAGTATGTCTCCCTTACCACACCCTTTAAACCAGAACACAGCATCGCTTCATCATAATCATCACCATCATCAACCCATTACTGTCGCACTACTGGGCACGGGTCTCCTCTCAGAATGAGAAGGATTAGGCCATAGTCCCCCGGCCAAGTGCGTATTGGTAGACTTCACATACTTTTAAGTTTTTTTTTTATAAATCGCATCGCTTAATGCTGCTGTAATAAGACAGAAATAGGTATGGCGGTGGTGCCGCCGGAGTTAAACCACAGAATTCAACCACATACATGAATGTAGAAATATGTATGACTTCACTGCAGGTATGACTGCAGTCAAGTCACACGTATATCTGCCTTTATTAAGTATTAAATATAAACCGCAAACTCTTGTTTGTACCGTCACTATTTCCTAGCCACTAAATCTTTTACTGCATATAAAGCAACAAGTTGGCAAGCGGTGTGTTTGCGAATGAAAATTGGCGAGAAAGATTTATTTAGTAGCATCTGCAGTAGCAGTAGATCCGGCTTTAACTAAAACCTCGGAAAAATCCTGCAGTATAGATAGGATTAAAGCATCTGGACTCTACTTTTTTATTTGGATCGTATTATGAACGGACACTTATAAACTTATGGTTTTACAATAAGGTTGTTAGCTACATATATATACCTTATACCTTATAAAAGTTACACATAGTTATTGTCATCGGATAAAAGGATTAGCGAAAAAAGACATTTTTAATTTCATTTTTTGATACTGAATATTATAGCGACTAGCCATATCGTCTTCGACTTTATCTTCATAACGATACGGTAACTTATATAATGGCACGATACAAAAAGCAGATCCCTGCGTTTTTAGTTACAAATATTTTGCCTCCTTCATAATTAGGGACCTTGCATGTTGGGTCAGCCATGCTCTTAAGTCTTATGCGCTTAAAAGAAAATAATATGACATACTAACATACATACGAGTAAAACTGAAAATTCGTACCTTCATTGGAACGAAAGTGGCGCCATCTGGTGAAAATTGGTCGTAACAACTCTGAAACCTTCGTGGGCTCATGGACAACAGCTTTGCTAAAGATCATCACTTGATCAAATGCATAGTTTACGATTCAATTCTTACTAATTAAATCCAGTCGATTAAAATAATCGACTTTTTAGTCCAAAAGATCGATTCTCCGATTAATCGATCTTAGGTCGCCATCCCTAGTCCCCGTGGGATTTCCGGGATAAAAGCTATCCTATGTCTTTTCTCGGGCCTCAGGCTATCTTTTTACAAAATTTCATTAAAATCTGTTCAGTGGTTTAGGCGTGAAGAAGAGACAGACAGACAGACAGAGTTACTTTCGGATTTATAATATCAGTAAGGAGTAAGGATTAGTGTTCCACTGTGAACATGTATACGTCTCTAGATTTATTCCCTCAATTTACATCGCTCCTATAATTCTTCAGATCAGGGTTTCCGACTTGTGTACATTTTCATCTAGATTAAGCAATCGATCAGTCAATATAATTACGATTCTTCCAAACAAGGCCACCAAACAACACCCACCTCCAAAAGCTGCTACTGGAAACACCGTCAACGATATCAACACCAGACAACACCCCGGCATTGGAGACAGCTGAAGGGTTCCCGAAGAAATGGCGACGGAGTGACAGAAGATTAAGAAGACTGAACACAGAGCTGCTGGAAGCTATCGAGACCCACGACGTTGAAGAAGTAGAAAGGTAATAGAAGTAGAAAGGTAATTTAAGTTAATCTCAATACAAAAACTATTCTTCAGATATTTTTCTTTTGGAAATTGTAACGGGTTCACAGCTGCTACACAGGAAGTCCTCATGCCACCATTGATAAATTCTAAAATTGTAAATGGTGCATGGGTGATAAGATGATATTAAAAATAAATATGCATGTTTTTAAGGTGTTAGAAAAAATATTCTAGCCTAAAATTTGTATAGATTCTTTAGGCGTATACAAAATAAGCATATTTCATTCAATTTTCCTACCTTCAAAACCTTCCAATTTGGTTCTTTTAATATTAGAGTATAACTAACATAATCTGTCTGATGTTCTACACGTAGGACTTTATCGATCCTTGGCCTTAGCACTTTAGATTTTTGTAACTTCCAGGCTCCTCAAAGCAGGTGCCAACGCCAACGCAACATGTCGCCTAGACCTGGTCTCCGCTTGCCACATCGCGGCACTCACCGGAGGGGACTCCCTCTCCCTCCTCATCAAGCATGGGGCAGAGAAACACAGGCTGGACAGGCTTGGAAGAACCCCCTTGCACCTCGCTGCGTTCGCTGGGAATGCAAGGCAGGTGGCTATCTTGCTGGACTTTCCGGAAAGTAAGTGTGATTTGTTTTTAATAATATAGGAGTGGCAGACAAGCATGCTGTCACCTGATGGTAAGTGGCTACTGTCGCTCATGGACATTGGTAATCAACCCCAGATAGAATTAGATATTCCCTCCTGAGGTCGGTCACATATGTGCCGCTACCCCTGAGGGCTAGCAGCTGCAACGCCTCGGAAATTATGTCTCCCTTACCACACCCATCAAACCAGAACACAGTAACGTTTAACTCTGCTGTTACGTAGCAGAAACAGGTCCGGTGATGCCGCCGGAGTCGAACCGCAAAGGGTTCGACCTTTAAAGGATAGGATTTATTACCTATTAAAATTGTGTACCTTTATTGGAATGACAGTGGTACCGTCTGTCGAAAATTGGTCGTACCAACTCAGAAATCTTCGTGGGCTCATGCACTACAACTTTTCTAAAGATCATCACGTTATCAAATACATAGTTTACAGAATCGTAAAGGACTTACAGACATTCATTCCTACCTTCCTTCCTTTTCATTTAAACGGAATTCTACTGTATAAATACTGCTTTGTTTTGTTGAGTTATGTGCGTTTTAGAAATTATTATCAGATGCTTCAACCACCAAAGAATAATTATATTATGAGGAAAGAATGCGACTTCTGAGCATGGACGTCTCAGAGTGGTGTAGGCAATAGAATCCCAATTAAAAGAATTTGTAACCAACAAGCTATCACTGTTCCAATGTAGTCTACCAGCGTTAAATAATTAACTTTTTACCGTTATAAAAATAGAACTATCAACTTGTTTTACCTTATTCACAAAATAATTCACAATGCAATTGCATGACGATAAAATAAGGCTGCTAATAAGGCTGCTAATGATTCATTGGAATACCCGACCTTCGGGTTTGTGATTCATATTTGCATTGCAACCTTAGACCAAAAAAAAAGGAACTTCGCCAATAATTTTAGAGCCAAAATCTCTCTTTTTATATTATTTGACTTTATATTTAGATTAAAGCATACCAAATTGATAAATAATTTGCGCACGATTTGCAATGCTATGTGCATAAATACAGATTACGTTTATTATTTAACACTATCTTGAAAGAATCGTAGACTGTTTTTTTTTATGATAGATATTGACATTTTGTGTAATTTTGAGTTATTTTGGAGACTTATTTTCGTAAAAGAAAAGATCTTTTATTGTCACCATCAATATTTTTCGTGACTTTCAGCTGAGTTCAGGCCACAAACGAAAATCGTGAATCCGCCACTGATAATCAGTGTGATAAGTCGGTGTTACAATATTAAATGTTCGAAAAATTAACATCAATTAACATCTTTAAGGAGTAAAAATATAACTCGACATCACTTCAAAATGCACATGTAATTACGATGGTCAAAGTGTATACTGAGACCCGTGCCCAGCAGTGAAACAGTAATAGATTGATGACAAAAATGTATTCAGTTGTACTTAAATGCATCTTCCTTGAAGCTATCTTCCTTATTTGTTCCAAGATTGCAATTAAACAAGTGTTATTCATTCGTACTCGTAATTACCTAACAATCTATTTATAGCAGTGAACTACACTGACCTCTTCTGTAAAAGATATGATGAAATGAAATGAAATGAAATATATTTATTTTGTATAGGCCAACGACGGCACTTACAAATTGTCAGGTACAATTTTTTTCTTAAACTACTACCGGATCGGAACGCGACCTCTACTGAGAAGATCCGGTAAGAAACTCAGCGGGTTTGTCTTTCATTTTTTTTAATAATAATTATTCTCTTTTTTTAATGCCATCATTTTTACATATAATTAATAAAGCATTAGCTCCAGTATCTTGCTTTACATATATCTAAAAAAGAAGTTTGTTCAGCAAGATACGCTACACTTTGACATTTTCTTAATTAATTAATAATTTTGTTATTGATCAGTCCCAAGCTGTTTTATCATCAATATAATCAGAAATTTTATAATAGGCTTAACGACTAAGTTTGATTTTGATTATGGCTTTAAATTTGTTAATTGACAAATTTCTGATTTCGGAGGGAAGTTTATTATAAAAACGTATACATTGACCCATAAAAGAATTACTTATTTTGTGGAGACGAGTAACATGTGTAGAAAGATTATGTTTATGTTATGATAATATTTAATAACCGTCAATACAATACACCTCGAAACATCCAACCGCTGGGTACATATACACATCCTGAATTAGATATTACTAGTACTCAAACAAAATATAAATGGCATCTATGTACTCGTATGAAACATACAGAATAAAAACCCGGCGTTCCAACTTAGTACTCAGGGGTAACGTCGGATACCTTAAGTAGGAATCTTTCTGTTTGGGGTTGATTATAATATAGATTTACGTAGAGTTACGTAAGTAAGATCTACCTACATATATCAGATAGACTGCATGCTTGTTTACTACTACATTATACATATATTATTTCAATAATTTCTATAAATATACTAGCTGACCCGGCAAAAACATGTTAAGGGTAAACAACCCTTATCACTTAGGGGGATGAAAAATAGATGTTGGCCGATTCTCATAGATACCGGATAAGCACAAAAAATTTCATCAAAATCGGTCAAGCCGTTTCGGAGGAGTATGGCAACGAAAACTGTGACACGAGAATTTTATATATTAGATAAAGTCTACCTAATTCTTTACTTAGGAATTCTTGCAAAGTTTACACATATAGAAAATATCCGTTACATTATTACGCGGGGAAAGAAAACACGTATTTTTGGATTATTGCTATCCAAGAGTTATTACAGTGTAGAAGATGTTTTATTAAATTCCCAGGATCGAAATTAAATCGAAAGGGAACGATAGCCGAAATTACTAGCGATATTGCTATTACGCGCTACGTGATTGCTATTTTATAGGATAGGTTTATTTATAGGCCTAGGTTCTTATCTAACGGCTGGCTACAGTAACTGTAGGAAAAAAGGTGATAAGCTTCTAAATGGTACTTTAATTTAAATAGTCTGTATTACTTAACCCTTTAGTTTCGGGACCAGAATAGGGCTACGGTATCCGCTGCCTGATGTAAGAGGCTAGTAAATGTGACCACACATACCGTCGTACTTCCCGGTGTTGCGGGCGGCAAGAGTGGGAGCTCAAACCGCCAGCGACCCCGGGAAGGACGACGGTATGTGACCACACATGCAGACCAGAATTTGGCGAACGTCTTGCTCACCTGGGCGGAGCTTAACGGGGTAACGCGCCAAGAGAACTCTGGGTGCGTTCCTTTTGAGATTCCAGAGCTCTACGCAAGACTGAAGACGGCTACCGGGGGGGTATTTGTGCAGTAAGAATCCCACATCACCCTGTGTTATTTTAAAGGTCTTTGCTACGGATTCAGATAATATGTTGGCTGAGCCTGACGGAGAGGTATACGAGGAAGCCGTTTTTAGTGTTCATACACTCGCACGTTCATGCAGTAGGTACATAACAACTAGTATACAAATACCCGTAGATTTAACCCGTAACTGGTAATTTAACCGGAGATCTAAACCCAGAACACTTAACAAAATTGACTTAACATTCGAAAATTCACAAAAAGTCAAAGTAAATCTTCAGATTCATATTAATTGGGTAACAGCTAAAACTCCTCCTAATTCCTCCATAGATGTATTAACCAACAGAAATGTACAATACACGCCATTTAGATATTTCATGATTTACATCGTTTTTATTATCAAAATTTTTCATGAAGACCTCAAAATTTAGCTCCTTCTCATGACAACAATCAGATGGAATTCGTGATCGGGCGCCACCACCGCTTCCGTCTTCTTGGATACCAGCCTCAATACCATCAACTCATCTGTCACGTCCTGGAATATATTATTTCCATATGAAGTATTCTGTTTATTAACCATTTTATAATATAGACGCAACGCAGAGATTGCATTACTTTATGTCAAGTGTCTAATATCGCCTATAGAAATCTTAATTAACCGTTAATAAGAGTCCTACGTGAGGTCTGTCATAGATGCGTTGCTACTTCTGAGGAGATAGTTGGAAATAACTTTGTCTCCTATATCACAACCTTTAAACCAAAACACAGCAGCGCTTAACGCTCCTGGTGTTAGGCAGAAATAGGTGTGGCGACGGTGCCTCCAGAGTTACCAACTTCAAATGGTCATAAGACACAATATGAGGCTATAGAGCTTGTAATACGGTTTATCTTAAGAAACTTGACCATAACTAACAATTTCTTTTAGCGCATTCGAAGCGTGGTGAGACAGGTTCCGCATGTGCGTAGAGTATGTCGCTGCGGTCAAGCTGTCCAGGGTTGTAGTCTCCGGAAACCCTGGGGAAGGAATATGTAAACTTTACCGACTTTACTTACAAGATGGTGCCTTCTCTTTAGGACTTTCTGACTGTCTTACTTTCATCCTCTTATGTTGCACCAGTTTTCTACTGTTGCCTTTTATATATGAGAATTGGGAATATGAGAATTCTTGGAACTAATACTTGGACTTTCAACTTACGTAATGTTCGAAGAACTCTCTTTAAGGGTATGCACTCACTGCTGACACAGTAAGTACAGTGAGGGATTTTGAAGCGACAAATATAATTATAACTTAACATTGGAAATTGCTACCTACATTCCACTAAGTTGTTTATAAGTATAAGTTAATTCCATTCGCCGAATTCTCCGTACGGTGCCGGCAGTGAGCACAGGCCCTAAAAACTGGCAATATCCTTAAACGGCGATGCAGCGCTACCGTGTACTGGTTTGAGTAAGGCTATTATTAAGTATAATACCAGTATCACAGACATCAGATTACGTATCGTCACGTGTATTTAATTTAACAAAATTATAGCTGTTGAACAATGAAGTAAGATAACAGGATACAATTATTACAAATATACAACTTAAAACAGCATTTTATTAAAAGGTAAACTGCTTTGAATGTTTCTTACACATCCGTATAAATTGTTGTAATGTATGAAAGTCGTCAACCCATTACTGTCCCAGTGCTGGACATGAAGGTGGACGACTCCGGCGGCACCACCGCCACACCTATTTCTGCCTAATAACATTTGAAGGGTGTGGTAAGGGAGACATACTTTTCCGAGGCGTTCCAGCTTAGTCCTCAGGAGTAGCGGCGCATCCGTGGCCGACCTCAGGTAGGAATATCTAATTCTATCTGGGGTTCATTACAGATGTCCATGGGCGGCAGTAGCCACTTACCATCCGGTGGACTGCATGCTCGTCTGCTACTCCTATATTATAAAAAAAAAAACCTTGAGTCTCCTGTCAGAATGAGAAGAATTAGGCCATAGTCCACCGTGATCATCGTGCTCGCCAAGTGCGTTGGTCGACTTCACTTACCGTTGAGGACTTTTTTTTAATTTCTCAGGTATGCAGGTTTCCTTGCGATGTTTTCCGTCACCGGTAAAACAAGTGACGCACATAACTTAAAAAAATCAGAAGTGCATGACGCCAGGACACCTCAATTGAGAAGTCAAATTTCAACAACTAGGTTATCACTGCTGACATTATTCCTTATTCTATTCCATACTTGCCTTCACAATTAACTATAATGGTTCCAACAACATTCCCGTTTTCATTTATCCTGGTCATTGTGTTGGTTGCGCCTGGACCCTGAGAATTTAAAAACGGTTTTACATATACTGTGGAAAATGTCAATTATTTGAATGTAAATTTGTTGACTAAAGCCATCCTTTAAAACATATTTCCTTTTGAAATTTAACAACGACAACTTTTTCTTCTAAATTGAAATAAAAAACTACTACTGCCGTCCGCGGACATCTTTAATCAAGCCCAAATATGATTAGAGTTCTACCAGAGGTCAGCGACTATACCTTACAAAATTGCACAAACTTGAGTTGCACAACTACAAAGAGCAAAGAATAATTATATATGTAGTTTCATGATTCTAATCACTTATAACTATATTAATTTGTAATCATAAATACATACTATAAGTTTGAACCCGACCTCCGTTTGTAGAACATACGTGGACTATCCTTACTCATTCTGTTTGTATGTTTACCACAAGATACCGAACTGATCTAACAGATGATCTATAAAAACTCAAAAGCTTTCAATCTTATGAAACGCCCAAAAAACACCTCAGGCTCTTAAATTTTGATAGGCACTAACCATAAAATTCAGAGCAATCTCCATGATAACGCTGTAAAAGGTCTTCGGAGCTGTAAAAAATCTTAATTTTATTAAATAACGAAAAACACTTCGCTACGCTGAACCCCTGACTCTATTTTCATAAAGAAATTTCTTTGACGCTTATATCACGTCTTTTTTGTTTGCGACCAGTCTCATAGAATATTTTGTGAAACTCCGCAGTTGGTATATGTTCTAAGTACACGTGTGCTTTAAATATAGATTTTTTTATATCGCTGTTATCGCCATTATATTATTATATTTATGGGGTAGTAGTCAATCTTCCGAATCTAAGATAGATTTTTTATATAATATTGAAGTTGTAAACGAGCTGCATACTCCTGATATAATACTGCTACCCATGGACATCTGTAATCAATCCCAGGTAAGATTAAATAGCGACATGAAGTTGGCCACAGATACTTTGCTACCTCCGAGGATCAGATAGGAATTCTTCAGATAAGTATATCTCCCTTACCACATCCAGTGACGGCAATGCTTCCAGAGTGGAACCACAGAGGGACCTTCAAAACATGACCTTCAAAAGTTCAAAAAAGCTTTATTCTTGCAAATTCTCATATGCTTTCTTCAAGCTATAATACATGGATCAACTATCGCGTCATACCATCCAATCGTCCTTCATCTAGTCTTGAAAATATAAAATCATTATTTCTCCGGGAGGCGACACCGAAGAACTTTATTACGATATGCACCATTAATTTCGCCGGCGATGAAATGAGGAATAATCTAACCCAACTTTTTGTTCTTCGTTTCTTCACATGCATTCAAGGAATTCTCCGTAACAAAATTGTATGTTATTTGATTAATTAAATTTCATGGACATTCTCACAAATTCAATTCAATTCTTCATAAATTAAGCTTGGGTTCCCTGGAAGACTAAAATTTTGACCATTTTTCATACGAGTAATATTTCCATACCAATAACATCAAACTTTTATGTAGCGGAGTTTCCTTCACCACGTATTCACGATTTCAAAAATCTATATTTTGTAAAAAGGTGATAGTACTCTCCGCAGACCATGAAGTTCACCTGAAGGTCGTAGAATCCTTTGTGGTTCTAGTCCGGCGATACCACCGCCACACCATTACTGCCTCATAACAGCAGTGTTAAGCACTACTGTGTTCTGGTTGGAAATGTGTGGTAAGAGAGACATACTTTTCCGAGGCGTTCCAGCTTAGTCCTCAGGGGTAGCGGCGCATCTGTGGACGACCACAGGTAGGAAAATCTAATCCTATCTGGGGTTGATTACAGATGTCCATGAGCGGTAGTAGCCACTTACAATCAGGTGGACAGCATGCTTGTCTGATACTCCTATATTATAAATAAATATAGTTCAAAAAACTAAAAAACACGCTTTTAATTTTAATTTTTAGTATTTGTTGTTTTAGCGACCATCATTATGCATCGTCTGTAAAAAAATCAAGTGTCTATCTATTACGGTTTAAGACTTAAGAGATAAAGCCCTGTGACTCACGAACAGACAGCAGAGAGTTTCGTTTTATCCTTTTAGTACGGAATCCTAAAAATCATTCTAAAAAATGGCATTATAGATATGTTTCAATACATTTGAGTTATAGGGAAATAACATTATTATTTTTCATAGCTAAAAATCAATCTAGTAACTTTGCCTGTACGCTCCATAAGGCGCTTTCTCTCGCCTGTAAAAAAATCAATTGTCTATCTATTACGGTTTAAGAGATAAAGCCCTGTGACTCACGAACAGACAGCGGAGGGTTTCGTTTTATCCTTTTAGTACGGAATCCTAAAAATCATTCTAAAAAATGGCATTATAGATATGTTTCAATACATTTGAGTTATAGGGAAATAACATTATTATTTTTCATAGCTAAAAATCAATCTAGTAACTTTGCCTGTACGCTCCATAAGGCGCTTTCTCTCGCCTGTAAAAAAATCAATTGTCTATCTATTACGGTTTAAGAGATAAAGCCCTGTGACTCACGAACAGACAGCGGAGGGTTTCGATTTATCCTTTTAGTACGGAATCCTAAAAATCATTGTAAAAGATGGCATTATAGATATGTTTCAATACATTTGAGTTATAGGGAAATAACATTATTATTTTTCATAGCTAAAAATCAATCTAGTAACTTTGCCTGTACGCTCCATAAGGCGCTTTCTCTCGCCTCGAAAATCGTTAATCCTGAGGATGTTGATAAGGGCAATGGTACAAAATTATTAAAATCGTGTATTGTCATCGGTTTTTGATAATTCTTTAAAATTTTGAATTAAACTGAACGTTCAAAGTGGATAAAAATCGGACTCAAAGATTCCGTTACTGTTACGTACATACATACAAACGTACAACCCAAGCTAATAAAAGCGTGTTAAAAAAAAAGAAAAACAAGAAATAAATAACTTAAATTTCAATATCTATATTTCCAGACATGCAAGACCGAGTCGACAACGAGAGCATGTCATCAGACGCAGAGGAAGATGTAAAGAAGATGTGCTCGCTCACCAAACAGATGGTGAACGTTCGCTGTGACCTCGGCGAGGTCAACATGCTGCTCCCCAAGACCTGGAAAGACAACATTGATCATAACTGCAAGAATATCAAAGGGAGTGTAAGATGCTTTATTTCACACTACTGTGTTGTTTAAAAATTGTTGTTCACTATTTTTATAGAAGTGCTAGCAACATTTTTAAGTTGCAGTGATAAGAACAGGTCTCTTCTTATATCAAATCTTGTAAACTCTTGTATTAAGCAATAAATAGTAATTACTGATTACAAAGAGGCCTGGACTTGGACGTGTGGGAATTTATTAAAGTTGTCAGTTGTGTATTTTATTGTAAATGATAACTACACCTGGCACGAAGTTATCAGATACCTTCCTTGTTAGTGTCTTAATTCTACCTACCTATCCGACAGGAAACTCGCCAAGGTACCTCTCTCGTGTCATATCAGGGTGTTCTTGGTACCCCAGAGTATTTAAAATCCAGTTGGATTGTCTCACGGTGCTCGTACTTCTAAAATGGTTTAGTGCTATCACCATAGTCCAATCATGGAATTCGTTTAACCACGTCTAATTAACGTTCAATGTAAGTAAGTTCTTCAGGTCAAAAAAGGTGCAAAACGAGCTCTCCTTCAAAGCCGGCGATGCATTGGCGACTCTTCTGGTGTTGCAAATGTTCATAGGCGACGTTGACAACATTCCATCAGGTAGCACGTCTGCTTTATCGTTAGGCTCAAATATAAAAAAGATGGAGAAGATTCTTCAGTGATAGTTTAATGTATGCTTTAATTTTTGAAATATCCCAGTTTCCCCTCCTAAAACCGGGGTGGACTCCTCTCCACGTCGCAGCGTCGTGCGCGCGGCGGCACTGCGCGCGGCTGCTGCTGGCCGCCGGCGCTGATCCCAACATCTGTGACGTCACCGGCAGAACTGCTCTCGATGTCGCCGGCTCTGGATACTACTATGGTGAAGAAATTAATTCTGCAAAGTAAGTCAATTATGTATTTCGAACGTTTTGATTAAACCCTGGCCCCAACATCTGTGACGTCACCTGCAGAACTGCTCTCGATGTCGCCGGCTCTGGATAGTATGATGGCGAAGAAATTAATTCCGCAAGGTAAGTAAATGTTGTATTTGGGACCTTTTGATTAAACCCTGACCCCAACATCTGTGACGTCACCTGCAGAACTGCTCTCGATGTCGCCGGCTCTGGATACTACTATGGTGAAGAAATTAATTCTGCAAAGTAAGTCAATTATGTATTTCGAACGTTTTGATTAAACCCTGGCCCCAACATCTGTGACGTCACCTGCAGAACTGCTCTCGATGTCGCCGGCTCTGGATAGTATGATGGCGAAGAAATTAATTCCGCAAGGTAAGTAAATGTTGTATTTGGGACCTTTTGATTAAACCCTGACCCCAACATCTGTGACGTCACCGGCAGAACCGCTCTCGATGTCGCCGGCTCTGGATACTACAGGGTGGCCCAGAGAGAAGTGCACTTTTGAAAATTCAATGGAAAAAATATTTTATAATTTTGTACATCTTTATTTATTACAGTTTAAGGAAAATTAAATGAAATTTATGATACGAGTTACTTTTTAAAAATTACATCGTCCAAGTGATGTCCGTGACGTTTACAACATTCATCTAATCTTGCATCAAAATTTTGGAAAACTTTCGTTAGAGTTATCCTCGAAATGGATTCCATTTCTTGCCGAATGTTCAGCTTCAGTTGTTGCAGAGTTGTGGGATTATTCGAGTATACTCTGCTCTTAAGGTAACCCCACAAAAAGAAGTCTGTTGGAGTGAGATCTGGGCTTCTTGGTGGCCAAGATATGTCACCCCTGCGTGAAATTAATTTTTGTGGGAACAAGTCTCTTACCACCTGGATGCTCTCATTTGAAGTGTGACACGTAGCCCCATCTTGCTGGAACCAAGTGCTCGTATTATATCCTTCCGATTTTTGTAACTTTGGAACCAAAAAACTTTTCAGCATTGCAGTGTAGCGCTCTGAATTGATGGTCACTGCTTGATTACGATTATTCTCAAAGAAGAATGGGCCGATGATTCCCCATTTTGCAATTGCGGCCCAAACTGTATCTTTCGGTGAGTGTAGCGGCTTCTGGTGTTTCAGCCGCGGATTTTCTGCTGCCCAATACCTACAGTTCTGTTTGTTTACAAAACCGTTCAGATAAAAATGGGCTTCATCTGAGAACAAGATGTTATTGAATTTTTTTTTTTTTGAAGGTGGTAGAACCCATTGTGGTTCGACTCCGGCGGCACCACCGCCACACCTATTTGTACCTAATAACAGCAGTGTTAGGCGCTGCTGTGTTCCGGTTTGAAGGGTGTGGTAAGGGAGACATACTTTTCCGAGGCGTTCCAGCTTAGTCCTCAGGTGTAGCGGCGCATCTGTGGCCGACCTCAGACAGGAATATCTAATCCTGTCTGGGATTGATTACAGATGTCAATGGGCGGCAGTAGCCACTTACCATCAGGTGGACTGCATGCTCGTCTGCTACTCCTATATTATAAAAAAAAAAAAAAAAAAAAACCCTATCGCGCATTTCATATGCAAATTTCAATCTTGATTCTAAGTCTGCTGCCTTAAGTTCTTGTACTAACTGTAGCTTATAAGGATGTAATTTTAAATCAAGCCGTAAAATTCGCTGCAATGTCGATCTAGACACTCCCAAAGTCGATGAACGTTTGCGCTCCGACATGCGTGGATTCGCGCGTACGGATTCTCGAACTCGCTGAATTTTTTCGTCGATCCGTGAAACTCTTTGGCTTTGGCGACCACAAGGTCGCGTTTTTAGTGTCGACCCGGTCCTTTCGAACCTTTCAATCCATTGCTTAATTAAATTATTGTTTGGACATTCACTGATGCGCTGCAATTTGAATTCAGCACGGTAAAGCCGTCGAATAGTCACATATGATCGAGCATTCTCATAAAATGAACGAACACAAAACGCGCGCTGCTTTCCCGTGTAACTACTCATGGTGACTTAAATTACAAAGCGCGCGCTACGCACTGCCATTGCTCCCGCGCTCCGCCATTTTGACGTTTCGAAATGCGCGCGAAATCAAAAGTGCATTTCTCTCTGGGTCACCCTGTATTATGGTGAAGAAATTAATTCCGCAAAGTAAGTACCATGACTGATTCTTATTCGTCGTCGCTGCATTCTGTGGTTCTTATGATATTCTGATGTACTGTCTATTAAGTTTCAAATCTTTTTGGAATCAACGTCGAAAGTTTATTTGGAAGTTTTTTCGAAATATCTTTTATTATAGGGACCATCTAAGATAGCAGTTGTTTTTATTTTTGCACCATTAACAAATTCTGTCTAAAAGAATAGCCATTTTATGCATTTTTTTCTAAGAGGCCAGAAAGAAGTTATGATTTACTTTACATTCGACAAAATCTTTCACATTAATATGTATTACTTGATACATCTCTGTCTCTAGAGTAACGATATTTAATTCCAAAACTAGATACGGTACCCTACTACGGATAAATACACTATCCATCAGCATCGCTCATTTTTCCATAATAAATATTAATAACCGTTACAAAAACAAATAATTCCTTGGTAAGCGGTTGCCAAATTAAACATGGCCAGATTTCCCTGGAGAGGGCGCACTAAACGAATCTGCGCCCTAATCTTGTTCCGGCTCGTTTATCATTTCTCTCCGTAATCTGGCGGGTTTGTTACCAGCCCTGATTATAAGGACCAGTTGTTTCTCTTTAATACCTACTTACTTTTTCTCAACTGCAGATAGTAATCTTCTTGTGTCTCTTTCGTTTGCGCGCTCTACAGCCCAAGCTTGACGAATTTTAACATATGAGGTGTCGTTGGAATTGTCCAAATTGTAGGAGTGACACAAGATCACTTTTCAATTAATTACTTTAAAACACAATTTTCCTCAGATAGGAATTTAATATTGTTTGGGATAGATTAGAAATATCTATTGGAGACTGTAGCCTTAGATAGACTGCGTACACGTTTTTTTTTACTTCTATATTATAAAAATTACTATCACATAGACAAGATGCTTATTATTTCTATAAAATAAGTTCTTAAGTACTTTATTTATTTTATGGAAGAAGAATCGTAAAAATGAAATATACTTAATGTGCTACAACATATTTGAAATATAAATCAACATTTATTTTATGTTATTGGATGGAAGGACACCAAATTGTACGTCAATAAATTCTCGCCTCAAACGCTATCAATTGTTCAGCGAAAATAACATTTGTACTGCTTTATTATGAACTAGCGTTGTCGGGCGGTTTTACTTGATTTAAATACAATTTCACAATACTCCCCATTCTTCCACTATGCACACATACTTATCCGAGACGTTCCAATTTTGTTCTCAGGGGTAGCAACAGTAGGGTATTAAGGACTCTTATCTAATCTTCGGTTGACGTCAGATGTCCATGGGCGGCAGTACCCACTTACCATCAGGTGGACTGCATGCTCGCTTGTTACTTCTGTATATGGAATATCCTTACTTAATATCATAAATCCGAAAGTAACTCTGTCTGTTTGTCTGTCTGTCCAATTTTCGCCAGGTGGCGCCACTGTCGTTCCAATGAAGGTATGAATTTTCAGTTTTATGTAGGTTAGTATGTCATATTATTTTCTTTTAAATGCGGGCGAAGCCGCGGGCAAAATCTAGTAGTTTTATACCCGCCTATACCTCTTTAGTTTTGCGAAATTAGTATAGATTAAATTTTACTAGAAATAAGTATGATTTTTTAAATATTGAGAAAATAAAAGCAAGAGTCGTATTTAAAGTTGATAACAGATGAATAGATTAACTTAAAGCACGAATTAAGGCAGAAACACTCGGAGGTGATTATCGAACCATAAACAACTGTATCAACTTCAATATTGCTTTAAAATTGTTGACGAAAACCATGTTTTTTTTATCAGTTTCATAGAAGTCATCAAAATGCTACACGCAGCTGGTGGAACCCACAACACCATGAAAATCCATGGCATCAACAACGTAGACACACCTCTCCACACTGCCGTGGAACTTGAGAACATGGATGCTATTAAAGAACTGTTAAATGCTGGAGTGTCCATCGCCTGTCTCAATGCTGCTGGTGAAACGCCACTCCATGTTTGTGTTAAGAAGGAACTGGAAGATCCTTTAGCGGTAAGCAATCATTTTTAGAAAGGAGACCCGTGCTAAGCAGTAAGACACTAATGGGTTGATGATTACGATAATGAATAATTTATAGTTGTAGCCTAATAACGGTTGGACGACTGTTAGTGGCAAAAATTTCAGGCGAACGCTTCTGTCTATCGAAAGGCAAATTTAAGTGTCGATCATGGAATCGTCGTTCACTGGTGTTATCATGGGATAACAGTCCTTAAACCTTATTGTCCTTATAAGCAGTTTGAAAACACACAAAATTCACGAGTCTGTACCTTCATCCACAAATGTACCTTACTTTTGAGTGGCGATTGATGATCGAGTAAGCTCTCTTGTTCAGCTATTGGGCATTAAAAAGGTTGGCAGCCAATATAACTAACCTACTTCTAAAAGTAGGGCTCCAACTTTAAATCATAGGTTATTTATTGAAATGTATACGGTACATATGAGTAAGTATGTGTTATAAATAGGTAAATGGAAAACATATTTTCCAGGTACTAGCAAACTATGCCCACAAGGACGCAGACCCGATGTCAGCCACAGTCGACGTGAAGGACAGAGAAGGGCATACAGTGCTCCAAGCTGCGGTGGAAGCAGCGTGGGTACCAGGGGTCTGCATTGCCCTTGAAACTGGCGCTGATGTGACTTTGAAGGTAAATTTACTATTCTACCTAAAATCTGAACACTTGATAAATATGTACATAGAATCTGAATAGAGAAATAAGGTTCATACAGGAAAAAGACATCATGCATATAAGTTTATCGATTGGATAACAATTATAATCTTCCATTTATTCAATTGATTGTAACTCGTTACGAATTAATTAACTACTTAATATAATATAGATGTTATAAAATCAATTGAACAGGGTTACGTTAAAAGAGATTCATAGATCAATGTTAACGACATCGATATACTACTAATAAAGACGATTAGTAATGTATCGATGGTTGACCATAAAATATTTTACAAACTGTGCTTACTCATATTTTCACACTTACAGGCGAATGACGGTGAAACACCTATACACTCAGCAGCAGCTCTAGGCAACATAGACGTTCTAACAGAAATACTCAGTGTTGCCAAACAAACAGACTTTATTAACTGCCAAAATGAAGAAGGAGAAACACCGCTGTTCAAAGCTATAGTGAACGGCCACCTTGAATGTGTCACAGCTTTACTCAATGAGGGAGCATCAATAAAAATTACATTACCAGGCGATGTAAATGTACTCCACGTAGCAGCAGAGTATGGGCATACGGATATACTTAAATTCTTATTAGAGTATGATGAAACAATAACTCAAAACATGATAAATGCGGTATCAGCAGGTGATAGGAGAGGATTTGGACCAATACACTTCGCTGTTGCGAATGACAAAGCGGACTGTGTAGATCTACTTTTATCTAAGAACGCTGATGTTAGATTAAGAACGACTTGTAGCCCTCATAAGTCATCAACACCTTTACATATCGCTGCCGTCAAAAACCACGCTGATATAGCCAGAATCATTCTCAAATTTGACAAAACGACCATACATGAAGTGAACAGCATGGGCTGGTTTCCGTTACACAGCGCTGGTCATCACGGGAGTCGAGATGTTATTATCCTTCTTCTTAGAGAAGGAGCCGATTTATCAGGTTATACTGACGGTCCGAAAAAGTTCAGGAGAACAGCAATCGATATGGTTGTTAACAACTTGTCCAAACCCACGGAGTTTCTAGAAGATGTCTTCGATACGTATATCTCATCAAATTGTCAGAACTTTCAGGAGGCAAATTGCGAGATTACAGTAGATTACAGAATTCTGATGCCAACGACATGTGAAATGGAACAGATGAAAGTTATTGACGCGTTGTTAAAAACTGGGAACAGATATGGTCAAAGGCGTCTACTGGTACATCCTTTGCTAGAAAGCTTTCTCTGCTTGAAATGGAAAGCTCTCTTACCGTTCTTCTACACAATCATTGGAGTTTACGGTCTCTTCGTGTCGTCCTTAACTATTTTTATTGTGTCTGTCTTCTTCTATAAGGATACCAATGATACCGCACCTGTCTGGTTGAATGCCAATATTTGGGGATACACTGTTTATGCAACGATATGTCTTATTTTATTACAGGTGAGTTCTTTTAAGTTATGGAAATAGATATAAATATATATTTCACCTGAATATAAACGGAAAGAAGGTGAAAATATAGGTTATTAAACTAATAAATACACAAAACAAATAAGAACACATAACCTATATGTAAATTACTTCCATTTAAGATAATCCTAGGGGATGATCTAGATATGTTGCTACTACTAAACGCAAGATGAAATATCATAATAGTACATTACGATACACGTGGCCAAAGTAGCCTATTTTTGCACGGCGTGAAGTTAGCGCCCGAGCGCAGCGAGGGTGCTAAACGCCGTGCAGATAATAGGCTACTTTTGTCACAAGTATCGTATACTATTTTATAGCTCGTGTGACATAAACCCGCTTATACTTGTGAAGAAATATGAAAAAATATGATAATTATTTTGAAACTTATAAATGATTGAAACTAAAAATTATGAACTAAAAAAGCAATTAAAAATGTGACACAACCAAAACCATTGAAATTTAGAAAATTTAGTAATTATTCTGCACTTGTGATAAAGACAAAACACCACACATACGTCGAAATCTATCAAGCCATTTAGGCTACATACAGGCGTATTAAAGAAACATATGATAAGCAATCACATAAGGTACTAATACATAACTAATACTAGTGATACAATACAAAATCGATTATCCGGACCTTAGTTATAAATATTCGCGATTGTTCGGATTGTGAAACGTGAAGTAACTTTGTAATAACCCTTACAGATCAGCCACATTTTGTGTGACTTGTGCATTTAAATTCCGGAAAGTCGCCAAATCGCAACAAAATAGTTACTATAAAAAACAAAAACCCGATTGCTAAAAATATAACCTATGTTATCGCCACAATTTAGACGAATTCAGCGACACATCATGTATCAAAATTAATGAAGTCGTTTGAGTTTGCCAAAGAATGAAAAATACATACGTAACAAACATATAGTCGAAAAACATCACCTTCCTAAATCGGTTTAAATAGCTTTTCTTCATAAACTCAATTATCCAAATTTTCGATAATCCGAATGCCACGAATACGATAACAAATAGGTCGCTTAGTCGAGATTCTACTGGAGTAGTATTATGGCTAATTTTGATAACGAGTCCTAATTTAAATATCTCCTACTATGGTGTGTAGCGAAAATAAAACAAACACAGTCAAAACAAACAATAAAATTCGATAAAGCCCAATAGTTAGTCTTATAGTGATGCTATTGCTTAGTATGTACACAATGGCAAAAACATTTATAAATACGTCCAAAATAAAATATTATAATGATTATAGCTTTAAACAAAATACTCATTACTCAGTTTTAATTTTTAAATGGCATTTAAAAGTATGAAACGTTCATAGCTATGTTTATTTTTTTCAACTGTGAGGGTAGTGTATTAATATTCGTGCGGTGAAAAAATCGGCTACTTTGGACACAGAAATGCGTGGCTAAAATGCGGGTTTAGGTCACAGAGTGCTATAATAGTACATTACGATACGAGGACGAAAAATTTTTTTCTGACAAGTGTGAGTTTGCAGGCCGAGCCGCAGGCGAGGACTGCAATCACACGAGTCAGAAAAACATTTTTCGTCCGCGTGTTGTATAAAATTTTATATTACGGGGTCGGAAACGGGGGTTTTGCGCACGCGAAGCGTGCGTAAAACGTCCATTTACGCACGCCGTGATATAAAATATTTTTGACGCTCTTTTACCTTGTTAAATTCATAAATACAAATTGCTAAAATCACATTGAAGAAGAAATAAATAGATATATTTCTTTCTTCTCAGGAACTCCTATACATGAACGTGAAAAGCAGTAGATACTTCCTCCAATTAGAAACCTGGGTGAAATTCGGTTCTATTGGTCTTGCCACCATCCTTCCACCAGCCGTCACCGTGGCTTCCTGGGCTACAGCGGAGTGGCCAAGACATGTGGCCACTTTATCTTTACTACTATCCTGGTTGGAGCTAATGTTTCTGCTGTCTAGATTTCCTAATGGAGGGTACTATGTACTCATGTTTGGGAAAGTGGCTTCTAATGTTATAAAGGTATGTATTTAGATAAGATCTTATTAGTTATTTAATTTAACCTTCTATTAAACTAAAATAAATCTTATAGACTGACTCCCTAGATACGACAACAAATCATGGAATCTCTTTTTTAAATTTTACTCATATTTTTTATTGAACTGTATCTCAAGGAACATGTTAATTATTATCGATTAATGTTTCAAATATCATGTCATTATTTTTTATAATATTACATTATATTATTAATTCTTCTTATTTTTTCCAGATATTATTAACATTCGTCTTTCTAGTCATCGGATTTTCTTTAAGTTTCATGGTACAGTTCCACTCTCAAATACCATTCGATGGCCCTTGGGCTGCAATTGTCAAAACTGTAGTGATGATGACGTCAGAGTTCGACTACGCGGCGCTCTTCGACGAAGAACATTCAACCCAACTCGCCACATCCTTGATTATAGTTCGTTTGATTTTCCTCGTATTTTTAATCCTAGCTGCCATCGTCCTTATGAATTTAATGGTTGGTGTTTCTGTCAATGACATAAATGATTTGGAGTTGCTAGGGAATATTAGAAGATTAGCTAAACAAGTTGAGTTCTTAGGGACGTTAGACAACCTTGTCTACAATAAAGTATTCAGCAAGATACTACCAACGAGAATAAATAAAAGTATCAAGAACAAAAGAAAAGTTTTGGGGACGATAACAATATGCCCAGGGAAGCCTCGTTGGAGGCACTACAAGATCATTCCTTCTAGAATACGGGACGCAATATTGGACAAAGCTGCACTCCAGAAGAAGCAAAAAGAAGATGAACTAGGCATGGAGATGTTTGTTAAGAAAATCGACGAAATTCACGATGCAGTAGTCAATAAAAATAAAGTTAAGAAAATTGATTATCCATTTACAATTGATGGTGAAGACAAACCAATCAAACAAAAAGGCAAATTTGACGATATTATCAAGAGATTGGGTGGTTTAGATGACGTCATAACGAAAGTTAAGGATCAGATGACCGAACAAGACTCTACTTCCCAAGTGGAATCGTTGAATGTGAAAATGGACCAAATGGCTCTTGAAATCGAGGCTATTAAAATGTTCTTAAGTAGATTAGAAAGTAAACTAGGTAGTTAATACGTCGTAATTTTAATAAAAGCATTTAAATTTTAGTCCTTTGATTGTACTTACATCTTGAAAGACTTTGTATTTAATAAATATTTTTATTACTTTTATGTATATTGTTATTTACTTTAGATATGGCAATACCTATATTCTCAAAGGTGAAGTCTGCCAACACACACTTGTCCAGCGTATGGCCTAATCCTTCTCATTCTGAGAGGAGACCCGTGCCCAGCAGTGGGACAGTAATGGTTTGACGATATAGCAATGCCTGGACAATAGGTTTTTTTTAAATTATAATATAGCCTTATAAGAGTAGCAGACGAGTACGCAGTCCATCTGATGATAAGTGATTACTGCCGCCTATGGACATCTATAACCAACCCAAGATAGGATTAGAGATATTCCTACCTGAAGTAGGCCACAGATGCGGCGCTAATCCTGACAACTAAGCTGGAACGCCTCTGAAAAGTATGTCTCCCTTACCACACCCTTCAAACCAGAACACAGCAGCGCTTAACACTGCTGTTATGAGACAGAAATAGGTGTGTCAGTGGTGCTGCCGGAGTCGAACCACAAAGGGTTCTACCACCTACAAACTAGAATACTATTTGGATATTAAACGGGATAGTTGGTTTCACTAACATTGAAAACTATTTAGACAAAATTTAAACCGAAATCACATCTTCACGACGCAAATCCCAGGGGATATTACATAAAACGGTTCCATTCTGCAAATCTCTTTAAGCGATACATTAAGAACATTTAAATTCGTGCAATCCTGATGTAAGCTATAAATTTAGAAGCACGATGCAACTAGACGTTAAATAAAACAAGAACTCTATCTGAGACCGTACTTGAAGTGAATGGATAGATCGGGGAGAAATGGCTTTAGAGTGACGTAACTGAACCGCGGACTAAACTGTAATTTATTATTAGTTACATTAGCAATATATTTTTTACATATTTGGCGAGTACAGATGAATAGATATTATTTATGTACAAGTATTTAATTAACCCACTCGATACTCGCCACGACGCGCGTCCGTTCTACGCAGGACATTTTCAGTGAGAGTAATAAACGCTTTCTACACTCACAGCCCAACACTAGGATTCCCTGTATCGTGGGTGCCATGGACACACACATAGACAAATACACAAACACCCAGACCCAGAAACAGAAATCTAAATTCATCATTTAGACATCTGTCTGGCCGGGGATCGAACCCGGGACCCTTTGCGCGTCAGACCGGTACGGTGGCCGCTCCGCCACGCGGGTCGTCAATTAGACTGCGCCCCTTTAATCGTACTCGGCGTTTAAATACTCTTCATTGTTCTGCAAGTTACTCGACCAATTGTTCGCAATTATCTAATTGAGGCATTATATTATATAGTTGCCAATTTTATACAAGCCATTAATTGAGAAGCACGATGCAATTAGACATTAAATAAAACAAGAACTCTATCTGAAACCGTACTTGAACTGAATGGATAGATCGGAGAGAAATGGCTTTAGAGTGACGTAACTGAACCGCGGACTAAACTCTAATGTATGGTTAGCTACATTAGCAATTATTATAATGATATGTTTAAATACTCGGCACTCAGCACGACGTCCATTTTACGCAGGTTCTAGATCGGATACATTGAATGTTTTTCTTTCAGTCAATGACATTTTCTAAGCTTTATATATATTTTACGAATGAATATCTCAAATTATATTTCAGATCTTTACGCTGAAATAATATTTGCCTTTCGCTAGGCTTCTAAGAAATTCTTTGTAAATACATAAATATTACTTTATTAAACGGTTTGCCTAATTTAAAGATAGGCAAAAGAAAAAATAATTCAATAAAAACATTAACGATATACCTAGAAATCAAAAAACATTATATATTTCGTCGAATGAATGTCCGCTCTCTCAAATGGACCAAACCCAAGCCATACCGACCATAATCTATTACACTGTAGATACTGGCATTTTGATTTACAATTCAATTTCCACATTACCTATCAGAGATTAATCTCAGCCCGGGAATCCTGTAGCTCAGTCCATTGCGAATTTAGCGAGCTAGAAGCAATCCAATTGATTGCTAGGCGAAATGTGACAGGACTAATGCACCAACAAATTGCTATGTTGCAGTCAAGCTGCTGCGCAATTAACTTTGGTCCTGATATATCCCGTAAATCACGGACCAGCTTGGTAAGATTATTATACTGTAATCATAGATAAGTAAAGATTACTCACTCCTAACAAGAAAATGTACCCAGTTTTGAGAATTGAAATTGTTGCGTAAAAAAGTTTTACCACGTTTCCGTGCTAAAATGTCCCTAAAATATTTGAAATTATTATTATAAATTATTTAATTATCATGTAAATTACGCAGTATTAGTTATTTATTCGTAAATTTTCTCTAAAAATGTTTTTATTTGTCAAAAATTCAAAAAAAAAACTTACTATAATAAGCCATTTGCGGCTTCATTCAATTTCAAGGCGGCGAAGTATCTTTACTAATCTATGACTGTAATAGACTTAAAAGTAGAAACATTCATGGTTTCATTCCGAATGTCGAACTACGAGTAACTGCCGCCACATAAGTCTTAATACATAGTTTTAGTGGTACTTAGGCGATGTTATATACTCAAGGTAAAGAAGATACGTAAGATTTAAGGTGTTCAGACTTATTCCTCAGGGGTAGCAACGCATTTGCGACCGACTTAAATCGTAGGACTTTAAAGGATAGACAACGAACAATTGATGTATCCATTGTACTATAGAGAAAAAACTCTACAAAACAGAATCTTCATAGCGTTGTTTTCTTCCACCGTTAAAGCAAGTAATAAGTAATAGTTTATTAGAACTTCGTACAATTTAATAAAAGTATTATTATTAGTATTATTTAATCATTTTCTAGCCGTATTTGCTATTTAATATGCAACGACCTGTAACTGTACACATTTAACAGACACAAAATAAAGACATGTTAGCTGTACGGTTAACCGTTAGTTCGTAGGAGGGGAAACTCCGCAAAAAACACAACTATCACAACATCACTTACAAACTTACTACCAACTGCCTGAATTCCAATCAAGAACACCCATGGCGAACCAATATTTATTTTGTTGTTTGCGTTTCCTATTTACTCCATCGGTTCGTTCGTATGAAAAAAACATCTCAACAAAGTAGTTATCTGGCCGTCAGTTTATTTGCACGGCAGTACTGAATGCCCAGTCGCTCGGATTTGAAAATTTTGGAGCGGGAACTGGATGCGATTTTTTTATTAATAGGTTTTTATGGAATTGCAGTAGCAGGCAATCGTGCAGTCCTTCTGACAGTGCAGTGCAGTCTGGTCACAGGATCAATATATTCTGGAACCAGCTGAAGGGAACTGGTCAATGTATTCTACGAAAAAAAATATCGAAGACCCTATCTGAAGTCCGACTTATGCGTCACAGACGTATTTCTACTATTCGGTATTGAATAAAATGTTTAATTTTTTTTTCTAATATAGAAGTAGCAGACGAGCATGCATTCCACCTGATGGTAAGTGACTACTGCCGCCCATGAACATATGGAATCAACCCCAGATAGGATTAGATATTCCTACATGAGGTCGGACACAGATGCGCCGCTACCCCTGAGGACTAAACTGGAACGCCTCGGAAAAGTCTGTCATATTCAAATTCAAATTCAAACCCTTCAAAACGGAACACAGCAGCGCCAAACACTGCTGTTATTAGGTAGAAATAGGTGTGGCGGTGGTGCCGCCGGAGTCGAACCACAAAGGGTTCTACCACCTTCAAATATATAATCTATCTTACCACATCTTATATAGGCGATAGTGCCACCGGAGTCGTACTAAACGGGTTCTACCACCTTCAAACGTTCACATACCTAAACTATGTCTATCTAATATTTTACTTTCATTTATAAAAGACATATAGAGGACCATGGACCTATCCTTGTATTGAATTAAGTTCATCTCAAAAACGAATTAAATTCTTAAACTAGTGCAGTAATTGACAAACTTTCAGAAGTTGCGAATGCTCCAACTTAATTTATTCCATTTCTATGTCTCACTCATTCTCGGAAAGAAGCTTAATTCAGATTCTGTGAAATGCCTTGTTTCGAGTCTATATCTAATAGCCTTAGAGTTTGAAATTTGGCTTCTCACTGGAAGTCCGAGATTTGGATCCCAGGCACTCTGAGTTATGAGTTTTTTAATTTATTAGGAACTAAATACTTGATTTAATGGTGAAGAAAAACATCATAAGGAATCCCACACTCTTGAGTATTCTTTAAATAAGTTATCAGAAATGGAAGTCTACCAATCTACACAAGGCTAATATGGCGAACGATTGCTTAAAGCTTTGTCATTCAAAGGAAACCAAGATATATTTTAAGAACTATTTATAACAGAGAAGATAAAACCAAAATAAAATTAAAACTTTTGAGTGGGTATAGTAAAGAATATTTGCATAGTAAATTCCCCGAAGTTTCTCAGGAAAAGCAACCTGATTCAATCCAAAATTCAATAGGGACAAGAGACAATTTCTACTCCAAAATTTAGAAGGAATAGCAAACTGAGAATGGAAGCAACGTAAAATTCAACCAAACAACATATACAGCTCGACGCGATTCGGTAAAACCACAGAACTAAGTACAAATAGACACGACATACTTATCTATGTAAATTATATAGGGAAAGTGCATCTTTGTAGTTCTAAAATCTCTACAGTTTACACAACTAATTTAGAAATTAGGACATCACAAGTCCCTCTTTCAAATGTCTGTTTGTTTGTTCATTTAAACTACATCATAACACTCAGGAAATTATAAAAGCTACATAGGCTTTTCCGAAGCGTTCCACCTTAGTCCAGGGGTAGCGGCGCATCTGTGGCTGACCGCAGATAAATATCTAATCGTATCTGTGGTTGATTATAGATGTCTATGGGCGGCAGTAGCCACTTACCATCAGGTGGACTGCATGCTCGTCTGCTACTCCTATATTATATAAAATATATTATATAAAAAAGAAAGAATAGAAAAGCGTTTACAAATAGTCACAAAGATTTGACGCACGCTCGTCTCATCCATACGCCTTGTACATCATTGTTTATAATGCACAGTTACACATACAGATCGAGAAGAAACTGTAGGGAGATAATGTGTATGGGCGGCACGTGCTTGACGACAGACGAAACAGGAAAAACTCCCTTATTTAGATAAAGAAATCGCGTGTCTATGTACTCCGCTATGCCATGCGGCTTATTTTTGACTTTTTTATAATAATATAGGAATAGCAGACGAGCAGTCCACCTGATGGTAAGTGGCTACTGCCGCTCATCTGTAATCAACTCCAGATAGGATTAGATATTCCTACCTGAGGTCGGTAACAGATGCGACCCTACTCCTGAGGGCAAAGCTGGAACGTCTGGGAAAAGTATGTCACCTTTTCCACACCATCCATCATCATATCCAATCCAAACCAGAACACAGTAGCGTTTAACACTGCTGTTAGGCAGAAATAGGTGTGGCGGTGGTGCCGCCGGAGTCGAACCACAAAGAGTTCTAACACCTTCTTGTCTACACATTGTCAACTCTATGGGATTAACTTTTCATACCGCTGCGGTGCCTCGGCCATTCTGAACCCGCTGGGTTCGTGTCCATTCGCCTGAATGTTGCAGTGAAATCTTTGTTAGTTGTACTTACTTTTGGTTTGTATGTAATATGTGGAATACGTTGGCTGAATAAGATGGCTCGCTTGTCTAAACTTACAGTATAAACAGTGTTGTATGTAAAATGTATTTTTTAGGGTTCCGTAGCGAAAGGGTTAAAACGGGAAGGTATTACTAAGCCTCCGTCGTCTATCTATCTGTACTAATTCTGTACCTATCTCTTAAATCTTAATAGGTAGACACTACTTCGCATTGTATGCACTTCTGAAGTAATAAAAAATATAAAAACTAAAGGAATGGATTTGGCTTTTGAGGTATAGAATCCTCCTCGTACGAATCCAACTCTCACTAGGCCAATATATTTTATGAAGTGTTTTTAAGCACAACCATTTATTATTATTTAATACCATAAAAACAAAAAATTCTTTCATACGTGTATATTTTTTCACCACGCTTTCATTAACCATTATTGTCAAAATGCACGTACCTAGATAATTTCAAAAGCAGAGCTGTAATTTGAACCGATTTCACCCTCATTCATTGGCTTACTTACATTGAGAAGCTTACTCAATTCTAAAATGTTAATTATAAACCGCACATTTAATCCTTATAAAACTACCCATTTCAACTAGAAAATAGATTTGTTTGTGGCAAAAACTGCGGACAGAGACGGATGGCCCGACACTTGCACTAGCCGCTCGAAGGCTGCGCCGGGTAATTGAAAACACACGAAACCGCATCTTAATAAAGCTTAAACTGAGTAAATAAACTTGTTTAAAAATATTTATTTCTAAAAAGTAGTTTTTATTTCACTTATATACTAAAATGATTCTCGAAAGGTCGTAGAAACCTTTGGTTTGAATGTGCAGGCATCATCACCACATCTATATAATATCCGCCTTATAACGGCAGTACCAACACAGTCCTAAGGGCCGGCCCTTATCAACTGTACGAGAATTCTCGTACAAATACGAGATTTGTGGTCTCTCTTACGAGGTACAAGGACGATATCAATACCGTACAAATATGTACAAGATTTTGACATAATAATGGTAATGATTTTAAAAAGAATTAAAAATTTGATTACAAATACGTTTTAACTTATAAATACATCAGAGATTTATCCGCCAGTATACCGTCTTTCCGGGGGTGTACGGTTTAAAAGACAAAAATGAGATTTTCTCTGTTTATGTACGAAAAAAAAATCTACAGTTGGTCGAACCTAAACGAGTAAGATGTAAATTTTATAGGTATACCGGTCGCCGTATTTAGTTCGTATACATTACTCCAAGTCTTAGCTCGGAACAGTTAAGCTGCCAGAGCTAAGCTAAGAAATGAAAATAAAGCAATCTTATTGGTTCATTTGGCATCCATTTGAAGGTGGTAGAACCCTTTGTGCTTCGACTCCGGCGGCACCACTGCTATTTTTCTGTCTTATAACAGCAGTCTTAAACGCTTCTGTTTTCTGAAGGGTGTGGTAAAGGAGACATACTTTTCCGAGGCATACCAGCTTAGCTCTCAGACTAGGTTATTCTGCAGGTAACTACAGTAAAACCACAATAATTTCGTCATTAATTTATTACCTATTCTGTTTTCTGTTTCAATTTATGTCTACCATGTTGAACCACTATAATATTGAACTCCCGATGCGGTGCGACCATTATTTCCATTTTCTTAGTATTTACTCTTAATATTAAAACTTCGTCTAATGGATCCTGTAAATAGTACACATTTTCTACCTATATACAAAGATAAATATAAGGACCCAGATCCACAAAAAACATCGAAGACTATTTTCATGACACTCTGAGTTATTCAAAGAGAGTATATAGTATGATCTCGTGTTTTATAAAAAGCCTGAATTTAAATAGTGGATAAATACAGGTATATCTAATGTTTATTTTGATTATTGGGTATAAAAAAATATTAAGTAGAAGCTTAGGTAAATCGCGAAAGGAAAATCGAAGTAGGTATGCCCAAACTTATATACCTAAGACTTTACCACAACCTTACATACTCATACCCAATACTTTATCAAAACATTAGCAAAGATGTCGATGTCTACCAAAAAGCAGTTTACCAACGTACGTACATCTTACTCTTCGACGTTCACAAAGGATATTGTCGACCAAAAGTACAAATTCCAGACATTTCTAATTTTTTTAAAGTTAATTAACACAAGATTTAATTGTAAAGAAATAAAATCTCGAATTTTGCGGCGTACTCCATGCATTTTGATACTGATAGGAAATCTACATCTTTGTAAGTTCTCTGAGATGTGTGAAGTGATGCGTACAGTCTACTTATCCAGTTAACGATGCAGCCAACTACATGTTCGAGTATACTAACAACTTCTGTGATGCATATCTGTGTCATAACTCCCAGGCGGCAGAGCGCGATGCCGAAGTTTGTGGCTGACGTCAGATTAATGTTTGTTAAGATTGGTGCACCTGCAACGACACAATGGCTGAAGTGTCATTTTATACAGGATGAATGGTAAAAGACTCGATGATGGTAGAACCCGTTGTGGCTCGACTCCGGCGGCACCACCTCCACACCTATTTCTGTCTAATAACAGCAGTGTAAGGCGATGCTGTGTTCCGTTTTGAAGGGTGTGGTAAGGGAGACATACTTTTTCGAGGCGTTCCAGCTTAGTCCTCAGGGGAAGCGGCGTATCTGTGGCCCAACTCAAGTAGGAATAATCCTATCTGGGGTTGATTACAGATGTCCATGGGCGGCAGTAGCCACTTACCATCTGGTGGACTGCATGCTCGTCTGCTACTCTTATATTATAAAAAAAACAGATAAGGCTAGAATTCTACCTAAGGTCGATCATTGATGCGTTGCTACCTTTACGGACTAAGTCGGAACGCCTTGGATGAGTATGTCTCCCGTACCACACCCAAACGAGAACACAGCAGCGCTTAACTTCTATTGTTCGGTTTCGAAGTCGAACTACAAAAGGTTCCTTCATTCATCATTTAAAGCATAAGCATTCAATATCATTCAAAGAATAATCATCATCGTTCAAGACATAAAATCTTAATTTTAGAGATATTAAGGTGCTTCGAAAATCAATCCTTTGCGTCAATCTTTCAAAGTTACTACATCAATTCCTAACTTATTATACCTACCCTTAATTTATGATTTAAGTTATTCGCTATGTTGATAAATTAAACGTAAAATATCGTAACTATCGTAAATATCGTTGTTACCTTCTTTATTCGTCATAATAACGCTTTCCACTGATTCATCGTCCATTATACGATCGATTATCGGGTTTACGTTATTTATAGAAGCTGTCTGAAAGCAGTAAACCGAATACAAAACAAACAGTATGAATACATACGATATAATGGAGTCTAACTAAAATATTAGCCCTACTAATAAAGATTAATGGAGATAGATCCCTTTGCGGTTTGACTCCGGAGGCACCACCGTCACACCTGCTGCTATTATCAGGCGGTAGCAGTGTTAAGCGCTACTTATCCGAGGTTTCCCAACTTAGTCTTCTGGTGTATCAACAGATCTGTAGCCGACCTCATGTAGGAATCTAATCTAAGGTAACTGGAGGTTTGTCCCTGTAGTCTCGGGACTAGAATAGGGCTATGGTATCCCCTGCCTGTCGTATGAGGCGACTAAAAGGGGGCTTCTGGGGTTGCGGGTGGCAAGAGAGGGAGCTCGAACCGTCCAGCAAGTAACCCCGGGAAAGACGACGGTGTTTGTGGCCGCATACCGTTGTAAACACTAAGTGTGTGGGAGGAGCGTAAACTACTCCCCCAGGGAAGAGCCCGATTGGGGCATCGCGCTCGGAGGACTCCGGTTGTGTTCCATTGGAAATCCCGGAGTTCTCCACCAAGCGCCGAGGACGGCCACCGGGGGGGTTTTAGTGCGGTAAAAATCCTACATAACCCGGCGTCGCTCCCACGTCGTCGGGTATCTTTCGAAAACAAAAAAAAGGTAACTGGGGGTTGATTACAGGTGTCCATGGGCGGTAATAGCCATCTACCATCAGGAGATTGTTTGGTACTTCTATAATAAGTATTAAAAATAGAAAAATATATATTCGCTACCACGTACTACTAAGTTCGAACGCCTGTTATAAGTACCTATATCTGATTCAGAATAGACCTAAAAATTCAGACGAGACATTGCATAAGCATTATACTTTATTAGAATGTTTACGAGGCCTTTATTTTAGTCTAAGCCTAAGAACTTCGGGTATTAAAGGTGTTGACAGTGATGGATTACGAGACAGCCTTACGCTTCTAAAAGTGACTAAACTTAGTCTAATAAGTTCAAAAAACGAACCGTTTTCACTAGCCATTCATCACGAGAATCCTTTAGTAAGTTTGACATTATTTTCATGATTACCTGCAAATATATCAGTAGCACTTTTAACATAGTTAAATGGCACAGATCGTAACTAGTGGGCAACAGTTGCGGTTGTTTCAGTATTACCATGCTCAGTCAGCATTATAATGGTTGCGTATGGTTCGATTTGTTCCATACAAATTAAAAATATAAACTACTACTAGACTACTACTACTAATATATAAACGTTGTTCACGCCTATAATTGGCACTCATACGACCCTTATTTTTATTAATACTACTATAGTGTACTTCTAAGTACTATATAATGTATTGTGTTTGTTGCTGTTGGCATGTAAATAAATAAATAAATATCAACATAGCTAACCCAGCAACATAGCTAACACATTGATACTTACATTTACTATAACAATTTTCCCAATCACAAATAGTAAGCTTCGCCTGATCTTCGGGAACCTCGGCTCCAATCAACTTTATCCCGGTTTCGAGTTCAATTACGTGCTTTTCTCGCGTTAGAATCGCTTTTCTCCTTTTTCGCCGGTTTGAAAACAACACACGTGGTGAAATCCTTGCTGGGAACCACTGCGATTTGTTTTCGCTTCGACTCTATTCGATATCCGATTAATTCGTCGTGGATATCCTGTTGGTCATGCATTTGTGAGTAACTTTCGCAAGTGATGAAATTTATAGCTTAAGAATTTATGAGTGTTTATAAAGGGAGTTTTAGGGGTCCAGACCCCAGCTTAGACGAGAAAAGAAAAGTTCTTCATACAGGAGAACCTTCTTGTCGCCGACAAATTTTCACTTCGCGCTACTATCGAATCTAAGCTTCACCAATACCAAAGATGGTAAAAGCATATTTTAGCTGGAATAAGGTTTAGTCTTAAGACGAGGCGTTACTAATGTGAAGTAAAACACTAAATTACACATCTACACAAATTAATATTTCTAAAACATAATATAATATCATATGAAAAAAAAACTAAAGTTATCTAAACAAATATATAACTTATAATAGATATAACATAAAAAACTATAATTATCTAATAAATATATAACTTAAAAATATAAAACTTAGAATCATTCGCAGCCTCTTTTATAAAGGTGTGACTTTGAGCCTTTACCGATACATAAGACCCATCTATATAGTCTTCAGAGTTCAGAGGTCGCAACGCATCTAACAGAAGTAAGCCTGCAATCCAATCTGAAGTTGATTACAGATATCCATGGACGGCACTGTCTACTTACAATGAAGTTTACAACATATTGATTTACTACTTTCATATCATACAAAATATATGTATTTTTACATATAAATCAGTAAAATCTCGACGATATTGGAACGGATACATGCTGATTGCCTGATTGGATCAGGTTGTAAGCCGATTGGTTAAGGCTCCACGGCTCAGGCCCTACATTTGTAAGCCTACGAATATTGTTATATGAGTAAATGGGATTTATTTTAGTGATACGATATCGGATATTTGTTTTATATTAGGAGTTTACTTTTTTATTGGATCAAGATACACAACATAGTAAGAGAATGGATCAAATAGGATTAGACACAGAGACATCTTTCTGATGTTGGCCATAGATTCGTAGCTACCCTTCAGTATGTTAACTGTTCGTTCATTCTCACAAAGCAGAAAACAATAACGCTACTCTTGTAAGGTAGAAATATATGTAGCAGACGTAGCAACTCATGGAGCCGGGAAAAAGTTGCATTACGGCGCCATTCGCCGTGGAGGCGCAGTCTACATTGTAACTCTAAGTTTCTTTTTATAATATTAGAGTAGTAGACGAGCGTCCAGTCCATCTAATAAGTACGTGGCTACTGCCGACCACGGACATCTGTGATCAACCCCAGAAAAGATGAAGAAAATGGAGTTATTTTCAAGTAAAGCTCTTAAGTTTTATTTTCTTAGGTTAACGACAAGTGCATTAGATAGCGTGCAGAGAATGCAGGTCGTCTTTACTGCCAGCACTTCACTCTGGTCGTAGTGTGCCACTACTCTAGCTAATGTACCCGGACATCATGTAAGTACAGGCAAATGTCCGTCAAACATGTAGAAAGAACGAAATTAAAAGTGTAGTAATTTATTATTTTGTTCTTTCATTTTGTACAAATGACATACAAGTATGTATTTTCTTTTTAAAGAAAAATATTTTGTTTGTCATCTTCTATTACAACCTGCTAATAATAAAATTATAGGTGAAAAAGAAAAGAGAAGAGAAAAAAAGACATAAAAAAATTAAACAAGTAGTCTTCCACAAGAAAAGGATAACAGCAGTGTTAAGCGCTGCTGTGTTATGGTATGAAGGATGTGGTAAGGGAGACATACTTTTTTGCGGCATTCTACTCGTAACTGTATAAAAAATCTTAAACGTTCTTCGACACAATTCAACTTCATAGCTCAGAAAAACTACCAATTATGTGTTGATATGATTACTTAACCATTTCTCCTACAGCTCTCCGGATCGCTGAAGTGAGAGGCGGGAGTTTGGTACTCAAAGATTGTACCAGGTTCAATGGTACTGTGCACATCTCTAAAAAATCTGGAAACATAATAAACATATTATTATAAACTAATAAATAAATAGTTCTCCTATCTCACGAAGTCCGTCCGAGCCCCGCGTGTGACAGGATTATAATAATCATCATCATCATCATCAACCCATTACTGTTCCGCTGCTGGTCATGGGTCTCCTCTCGGAATGAGAAGGATTAGGCCATAGTCCACCGCGCTGGCCAAGTGCGTATTGGTAGACTTCACATACCATACCCAGGATTTTTTCCGCACTAAAACTCTGGGATCTACGATGGATTACAACCCGAGTCCTCCGAGCACGATGCCCTGATTTTCAACCTGACTATTCCCCTATCGGGCTTTGCCCTGGGGGGAGCAGTTTACGCTCCTCCCGCACTCCTGGTGTTTACAACAGTATGCGGCCACACACACCGCCGTCCTTCCCAGGGTTGCTTGCTCTACGGTTCGAGCTCCCACTCATGCTGGACTACAGGGATAAGCATTAATTACCTACTTATTACCTACTACTTATTAATACTTATTATTCAATGCTCTTTGCTACACAAAAAAGTTGTTACTCGTCCTCGAAACATACACAGTCGTTATTACTTATTACTGTCTCCAGAATTACTACGCAAATGTCGCAAATAGATACAATAAAATAAATTTAGTATTCATGTCGATCTGAATACTTCCATTACCCTCATAACCTCCTAGTACTCTATTGGAGCGAGCTGGTCTTTGAGGAAACAATTCTACTAAAAATAACATTATTTCAAGTGATCAGTCTGCTGTTGGTATAAAAATAAATAATTGCCCAAATTATATGCCCCAATATAGGCAATATTATTTTTCTAATGTTTTATTTGTTTCTTTGTTAGTTTAGTTCATTCATACGTTCTTAAAATTTAATTACGTCGTGTTGCATTATTTGATAAAATTTTAAGATATTAAGTTTATAATTATAATAATTTTTTTTTTTTTTTTTTTTTTTTTAAGTAATAAGTATACTTCATAATGTAGAAAAAGTGTAAAATATAATAATATTTTAACGTTATTCGTACTTAAATTTGAAAGTAGGTAAATGGTGGTTCGAGCATTTACCGCTACTAGGGCGAGCTTGAACAAGTTTTTGGGTTTCAGTGAAATGTGTAGATGCCAGCTGTTTAACATATGAGGCGACCATCTTTGTTCTGGAGTGACAAAGCATAGACAATTGTTCAGCTTCAGATAAAACCTATGGTCTATGTAGACATCGTCATAGATGTCCGTGGACTGCATTTTCTCTTGCTACTCGAATTTCACAAAGAAAACTATACAGTACGTAATTTATAAACAACTTAGTTACATAGCAAAATAAGTAAGCTACTTAGCTAAGTAGAATAAGTCTAATTTCGATCGGGTATAAATAAATCATTCGGTGATTTGAATAACGTAAGGATTCAGACTAATTTATACATCTGTTTTTCAAAGGAGTGTTCTGAAATGTATTGGTTATAGAAAAATATTCTCATACAATGTAAGGGTTGTTTTTGGCGCGGATGCTTTGTGGGATCGACTGAGATTTAATATTCCTGTCGTTAACAGTAAAATGTGGTTATGGATTACAATTTATATGGCACTTGCTTTTGCTCGCTTCTTTGTTTGCGTGATGACGTCTATTTTTCTGAATAGATTTAAAACTATTTCACATTGATTTATTGATTTTCTAAAATGTTTCTAATATTAAGTAGGTACGTACGTTGAACCCTTTGTGGTTTGACTCCGGCGGCACCACCGCCACCACCTATTTCTACCTAATAACAGCAGTGTTAGGCGCTGCTGTGTTCCGGTTTGAAAGGTGTGGTAAGGGAGACAGACTTTTCCTAGGCGTTCCAGCTTAGGCCTCAGGGGTAGCGGCGCATCTGTGGCCGACCTCAGGTAAGAATATCTAATCCTATCTGGGGTTGATTATAAATGTCCATGGGCGGCAGGAGCCACTTACAGGTGGACTGCATGCTCGTCTGCTACTCTTATATTATAAAAAAAGAAACGTACGTGGTACAACAAATCAAATAACATACAAGTCTTGGAGATTACCTTCTACAGTCCGGTAAAAATAATTAAAATCGTGCTTACTGTTACGGAAAAACATAACCCCTAGCACATAAGGGTTCGATTCGATCCGTTTTATGGTGTTTACCGTAGATTGACATAAATCCTGAAAGGAATGAACAATTATATTTTTCACTTAAATTATTTTATAGAAGTTAGAAGAGATTCCAGAGAAAATCCTATTAATATCAGGCTAGCCGCTTCGGAAACCCGGAACAAACAGAAAAAAAAAATATTGTCTTGTTGCAATAAGTTCCGTATATAATTACTAGCTGACCCGGTAAACGTTATGTTGCCATATAAAAATATGTTAAGGGTGAACAACCCTTATCACTTAGGGGTATGAAAAATAGATAGTAGCCGATTCTCAGACCTACTGAATATGCATATAAAATTTGGTGAAAATCGGAAAAGTCGTTTCGGAGGAGTACGGCAACTAACGTTGTGACACGAGATTTTTATATATATAACATATATATCTATACATTTATATATGCATACTTTTATATTCATTAAGGTAAAAGCTTTAATTTTACCAATACAAACAGACACTTTGATTTTATTTATGGGTACAGATTATAAGCCACCCAAACCAGACGTTACATCTTAGTCCTCAGGGGTTGCTACCCCTGTGGCCAATCTGATGTAGATTACAGATGTCCAAATCAATATTAATTGAACCACGTTTAACGAAAATATCTTCCACTTACGTTTGGTATGTGCCTATCTAAAATGTTCTTTTTACAACCCTTGGACATTTTCAAACAGAAATACGTAATACAATATTATATATTCAAAATATTTAAAATATTTTTAAGAAACAATGTAAATTAGTTACAAAACTAAAATATTTTAAAACTTCGCAAAGACAATATAAAGTAAATGAAAATCTAGTTGGTGTCGACTTTTTACTTGTTTAAAAATAATTAAATTGGCTTGAATATGTGGCACGGTACAACGCCGTCTACAACAGAGAGTTATAGGTTCATTCCCGACAAAGCAAAAATCTGAAGACTGTCGTCTGGGTCTGTATTTATCTTTTTATGTGTTTCTCCACAACAATACATACCTATATATGTTACGCGTTTAAAATATATATGTACCTACCTATATTTTATTTATATATACTTAAAAACATACAAAACAGACTGGTTGAAAATATAACCAAGGTCACTCCCATAATTTATATGAAATGTTAAAATCCTTCAAGTTTTTTGGGCTGTAGGGGTTTGCCAAAGAATGAGACATACTTATTTATTTAAACAAGGTGAGCTAAAACCATATACATGTACCTATAGGTAGGTATCAATTTAATTTATTTCTACACCTTTATAAATTCAAAGTAATATTTTAATATTACTTATCGCGAAAACAATCCAAACAAGAGCTCCACAAACTGTCGGGCAGCACGAGTATCAATTTTGATAATGTTCCAACGAAAATTAATTATAAAACTGCCACAGGGTGGAACTCGCGACAGATTGGAGCGAAACTTTGATAGAATGTTGTTAAAAACTGCCAAATACACGATCGACTACACCGCATATCAAGGTCGCATCGGACTTTTAATCAAAAGTCTGTAAACGGAATGATAGAATTTAATAATTGCTTTATGGTACAAATTAAATATGAAGCTGTAGATTACTTAAGCTAATTAAATTGTAGCAGGTTCCTCGATGTACGCCATATATATAAAAGTTAATAAAACAACTTTGGTTACACAGACGAGGTAAAACTGCAGCACTTATTGGAGTTTACTCCTTAAGAAACGATTTGAGTTATAAGGCCCGGTACGGAAATTTTATGAGGAGTAAAATCAAGTGTAACACGAAAAGTTGAGGCGTAACGTAGAAAGAGACAAACATATATATCCACACTTTTTTATTACAATCATCATATCCTCTCAAAAAGGAAGTAGCGTTTTTAACCAAAATATGAATCAAGAGTGCTTTTATTAATTTAAAATACAGTAAGTTCAAATCCCATATGAAAGTAATTATTACAATAAAAATAATTAGCATTATATAAAACATTAAAACGTCATTAACTAATTTGTTTACATTTTTGCATATATTAAGTTATAGGTTTGATAATTTATAAACACTGAAAAATATGAACATTGGCGCCATAATATGATTAACAATCTTTTATGCACGTTTTTAAAGAAGAGTAACATATAAAATCAGTAAGCAATTGAATAAGATACAATATTAGCAAAATAAGTTTTTAACATAAAGAGGCTTTTGTAAGTTACTGATATATTAATTTAACTTATAAAAATGGATGCATTATTGATCAGCACCATCTATCAACGATAAACGGGCAAAATCAAAACAGTATTACTTAATATTTATTACAGAATTATTGCTAATGAATTATGTTCAAAGTAAGTTATATAAAATTAGCAATACGTTTTAAATGAATTCTAGAATTATAAAACATTCAGAAACAATCCAAATTACATATAATAACATGTTTATTGAGTCTCATATAAATTGCATCCGTAAATTGCAACAAGGATATTTTATAGATGGCAAAGAAATTATAATTATTAAGTTTTAAGTTATAAAACGTTTAACATTGTTTTAAATATAAATAATTATATTATATTAAAATTTACTTTAATATAAACAATTATATTAAGTTACCATTATAATATTTGGAACCAAAATACATAGATTGATAAACTTGCAAACTTACAATTTATAAAACTTGCCACTAGATGGCGCTATTATACCCATGCGCCCATATATACATCTATATACAACGTACATAAACAGCAACCTAACCATCAAGTTTTAATGTTTTGATTTTAAAGTTTTCTTGTACTTGTATGCATTGATACGTGTATTTTTATGTACTATTAAACAAATCATCAAGTGATTAAAGTTGAAAAAATATTTGAAAATATGCAAGAAATTGATTTAGATGATAATGAAGAAGAATCCAAAAAACACATGGATGCGGTTAATTGGTAAGCTTATCGTTTACATTTATGAATAATATACATTTTAAATACGAACAGCTAGATCTTTTATTTAGTGTTTTTATTATTATTATTTTTAATCAATTGATTAAATATATTTTATATTTATATAATATTTTGTAATACTTATATTAAATTATTACGACCCATTTCTATTTTTGAAGTAATATAAATAATCCGAATAATTATAGATATATGTTTGTTTCTCTTATCATTTTAGCAGATGCGTTCATTTACCCTTTTTTTCTATTCGATATATATCATAATTATCGTTCGTAAGGAGTAAACTCCAATCGTGCGTCGTAGCTGACACACACACACTTTTTTTCTAACTATTCTTGCATAGATGGAATGGTGTGGTTGTCGGATAACTAACATTTATAACGCAATTAACAATCAATGTATTTATGTCGGAGATCTCTGAGTTTCTGAGATCGGTCTCGCGTAGAATTTTTTTTTTTTTATCATTTTATAGGATTTTATTTTCTATTTACAAACTATAAATCTATATACAATATATACAAAAAATATAATTTAAACAAAAAAGAAATATTAAAACTTAACATTTAACATTTTTCTGTATTATAATACAGGAGTAGCAGACGAGCATGCCGTCCACCTGATGCTAAGTAAGTGGCTACTGCCGCCCATGGACATCTGTGATCAACCCCAAATAGGATTAGAACATCCTATCTGGGGTCGGCTACAGATGCGCCGCTACTCCTGAGGAATAAGCTGGAACTCCTCGGATAAGTATGTCTCCCTTACCACACCCTTTAAACCAGAACACAGCAGCGTTTACCACTGCTATTATGAGGCAGAATTAGGGGTGGCTGTGGCGCCGCCAGAGTCGAACCACAAAGGGTTCTACCTCCTTCAATACATGTTCGATATAAAGTTAGCTTCAGATATTAATGAGTGACAATGACTACTTACAGATGAACTGCATGTTCGTTTACTACTTCCAACATCAACATAAAAAATAACACACTTTATGAAAAAATAATAGTTGGCCGAAAAGGAAGAATCCAAAGCCGCGTTACTACAAAAGAACAGAGAATATGTTGCCAGACTTAGAATAAATTATCTCCAAAATATTAATATATTGTCTGTGTTATTCTGAAGCACAATGAAAATAGACAGGTAAAGCCTCTTTTTCCGGGAAAAAATGCTATGGTTATTCCTTATAATATAACCATTATAACTGTAATATTCCCTTTGACATAGACAATATGCTGACATTTCTATCTGGCAACTCTGACTAAACGAATATCTTTTTGGCGTCGGTATTGGCGGCGTCTTTTCTTTTCTTATCTTTCGTGATTTGTGGCTGTCAGTGTAGTGATTATTTATAATATTCAATTTTCAATAAAACTAGGTTTTCATTTCACGATATTGTTAGGAAATAAGTGATGGCAGACAAATATGACAAAAATGGCTACAACAGTAGCGATTTCAAGCGCAATTCCAACCAAGACAATAAATTGGAGCACGATGACCATCAAGATGGCGAAGACGGTGCGAAATTGAATAAAAAAGCCGGAGAATACATGAAGGAGCTGTTGAGCGAGAAAATTAAGATGAATAACGTGAAATTTCCATTGTCTTCCACCCTACTCGATCAAGGTTAGCCTCATTTTCATATCCCGTTATGTACGACGTGACATTTTACCGCTATTTTTTTGGTAAACACTAGTTGTTACACCCGGGTTGGCACGATTACGATTCTTACGGCGCCAAAATTTGAATGCGGATCTTTATAGATCTCGACGAGACAAGACGAAAAGTAAGAATAAAATTTTTTGATATCTCGCTTAGTTTTCGAGATATCGATATTTAAAAATCGAAAAATAAAAAAAAAATATATTCTTTTAATGATGTATTTCGATAGATTTTTGGAAAAGAAAACGAAAACAAAGAATAATTTTTTTCGATATCTTGCTTAGTTTTCAAGATATTAATAAATACATTATTAATTGTTGGAATTTTATTAAAAAAAATTTTTTGAAGATATATTTTATCCTTTATTATGATCTATTATTATGATAAAAATAATAATAATAAAAAAAACCTAACCTAACCTAACCTAACCTCACCACCTCGAGGCTAATGATGTATTTGACGTAGGACACCCCCGTGTCCTACGCCAATGCCTCTGTTATGGGGGTAGGAGATGGGCGTGGGGAGCCCTCCTCCTACGCCCGGTTTTCCGGCTGCGGATAGGGAGGTCTGAGCATTTCTCTCTCTCCCTCTCCGCAGATCCTTCTGCGAGATGACTTCCTCGCAGAAGGATTTTACTCCTTTCCAAGACCTGTCGCTCCCGACCATAGCTTTTACCACGGCAGGGAGCGAGAGGTCTGGCCCCACTGCAGCGAGGAGTACACGGCGCTGGCTGTCCCATGCAGGACACTCCTCCAGTGTATGCTGCGCCGTGTCCTCGTCGCAGCTACAATGGTGGCACTGGGTGGTTGGCTCCTTTCCGGCTATGCGGCACAGGTACTTTCCGAAACACCCATGTCCCGAGAGCACCTGCGCCATCCGGAAGGTCAGCGATCCATGCCGCCTGTCCATCCAGGCTTCTAGCACCGGACGGACAGCCTCCACAGTCCTGAACCTAACCTAACCTAACCTAACCAATACCAACTCAAATTTCAATCACCTCTAACTTAATTTTCTCCGTTTTTCAAAAATCAATTTTTGGTTTTTCTCATTTTCCTCCGCCGTTTCTTAACGAATTCTCTTCATTTTTATACCGTATTCTGCACGTCCTCCCCTATCCGGAGATACCAGTCGCACCCGTTTCCGCCGCGCCGTTCCTCGGCAATTTCACTTTTAAAACGCAAAAAATCCAAATTTTCGAATAATTTTTGAGTATCGATATCTCGAAAACTAAGCGAGATATCAAAAAAATTTATTCTTACTTTTCGTCTTGTCTCATCGAAATCTATACGGATCCGCATTCAAATCTTGGCGCCGTAAGAACCGTAATCCCCCCCCCGGGGGGATTACGCCGTAAGAACCGTAAAGTACCGAAAGAACCGTAAGAACCGAAAAGTAAGAATAAATTTTTTTGATATCTCGCTTAGTTTTCGAGATATCGATACTCAAAAATTATTCGAAAATTTGGATTTTTTGCGTTTTAAAAGTGAAATTGCCGAGGAACGGCGCGGCGGAAACGGGTGCGACTGGTATCTCCGGATAGGGGAGGACGTGCAGAATACGGTATAAAAATGAAGAGAATTCGTTAAGAAACGGCGGAGGAAAATGAGAAAAACCAAAAATTGATTTTTGAAAAACGGAGAAAATTAAGTTAGAGGTGATTGAAATTTGAGTTGGTATTGGTTAGGTTAGGTTAGGTTAGGTTCAGGACTGTGGAGGCTGTCCGTCCGGTGCTAGAAGCCTGGATGGACAGGCGGCATGGATCGCTGACCTTCCGGATGGCGCAGGTGCTCTCGGGACATGGGTGTTTCGGAAAGTACCTGTGCCGCATAGCCGGAAAGGAGCCAACCACCCAGTGCCACCATTGTAGCTGCGACGAGGACACGGCGCAGCATACACTGGAGGAGTGTCCTGCATGGGACAGCCAGCGCCGTGTACTCCTCGCTGCAGTGGGGCCAGACCTCTCGCTCCCTGCCGTGGTAAAAGCTATGGTCGGGAGCGACAGGTCTTGGAAAGGAGTAAAATCCTTCTGCGAGGAAGTCATCTCGCAGAAGGATCTGCGGAGAGGGAGAGAGAGAAATGCTCAGACCTCCCTATCCGCAGCCGGAAAACCGGGCGTAGGAGGAGGGCTCCCCACGCCCATCTCCTACCCCCATAACAGAGGCATTGGCGTAGGACACGGGGGTGTCCTACGTCAAATACATCATTAGCCTCGAGGTGGTGAGGTTAGGTTAGGTTAGGTTAGGTTTTTTTTATTATTATTATTTTTATCATAATAATAGATCATAATAAAGGATAAAATATATCTTCAAAAAATTTTTTTTAATAAAATTCCAACAATTAATAATGTATTTATTAATATCTTGAAAACTAAGCAAGATATCGAAAAAAATTATTCTTTGTTTTCGTTTTCTTTTCCAAAAATCTATCGAAATACATCATTAAAAGAATATATTTTTTTTTTATTTTTCGATTTTTAAATATCGATATCTCGAAAACTAAGCGAGATATCAAAAAATTTTATTCTTACTTTTCGTCTTGTCTCGTCGAGATCTATAAAGATCCGCATTCAAATTTTGGCGCCGTAAGAATCGTAATCGTGCCCTCATCTAAGACCTCCCATAAGAATCTCCCTTATCACAACCTTCAAACCAAAGCACAGGTTATCCGCGGGAGTAGCTAGCCAATTGTATGCATCGCCATAAAATAAAATGGAACTGCTAGCTGATTAGCAGCATCCACAGTTAATGGCTAGTGCTTAGAAAGTGTTAAGGCTGCTCATTATGACCTCATCGCTCAGTATGGATAGAATGAATGGAAGTGTGTTCTCACATGAATACAAGGTCTTACTAAATGTAAAGAGAAACTAAACACATCACTTATGTAATATACAAACAGCTTGTTATGAGGCTTGTTACAGCCCTAGGCTATTTGGAGATTGCTGACGCCGCGCACTGACCTGCACCGTCAGTACACATGTGCCCCAAATTATGTGTTATTACTAAATTTCCTTATTGATGTAATTAAAAGAATTGGCATTCAATATTAGCAACTAAAATCGTGCTGTATTGTTTGATTAGTTATAATTTAAATTTAATTAAATAGTTTGTAGTAAATTTGTTTTTGTTTAAGTCCTCCGGCTGTCGTTAACGTAATTGGCTCTTGTTTTATTTCAGAGGTCAACAGATTACAATCGTCCGGCAGGGTCCCTCCGAGGGACAACAAGTACTTAGATGTGTACAGAGAAAAACCTATCAAACTCACAGTTAAAGTTCTTGTACCAGTTAAGGAACATCCTAAGGTAAGCACTTCTAAGTTTAGAAACCTATACTATTTATTTTATTACTTTTTATTGACTCTTATACTAGTCTTTTTAATTTATACATGGTAAGTGGCTACTGCAGTCTCTGGACACCTGGAATTAACCTGAGATAAGGTAAAATCCTATCTGAGATTGGCTATAGGCTTATTGCTACCCCCAAGGGCTAAATTGGTACGCCTGTAATAAGTATAAACATTGAATGGTGAGGCAAAAGAGACCTTATCTCGCCCTACAAACTATAACACTGTAGTGCTGAACACTGCTGTAAATTGGTAGAAATAGGTGTACCGGAGTTTAACCTCAGTGGGTCTAACTTCCTTTCTTAAACTTTACCTTTGTAAATAAAACAGGTAGATTTACCTTTTCTTATCACATAATGTCTTAACATTTATCTTTTTTTTATTATAATATAAGAGTAGCACACGATCATGCAGTCCACCTAATTGTAAGTGGCTACTGCCACCCATGGACTTCTGTAATCAACCCCAGATAGGATTAGATATTCCTACCTGAGGTCGGCCACAGATGTGCCGCTACCCCTGAGGACTAAGCTGGAACGCCTCGGAAAAGTCTGTCTCCCTTACCACACCCTACAAACCGGAACACAGCAGCGCCTAACACTGCTGTTATTAGGTAGAAATAGGTGTGGTGGTGGTGCCGCCGCACCTATTCGAGTCGAACCACAAAGGGTTCTACCACCTTCGAAACTCTGTCCACAGATTAATTTCATTGGCAAGCTAATGGGTCCCAAGGGCAACACAATGAAACACCTACAAGAGGAGACCATGTGCAAGATGGCCGTGCTCGGCAGGGGGTCAATGAGAGACAGGTAAAATACAGATTTTATATAATTGACACATTTTAATACAGCCAATTTTTTTATAATTAATTAAAAAAATTTTTAGACATAATGTATCTTATCATCACACATTCAGTCAAGCATTTTTTTTTTACGAACAAGCATCTATTTTTTTTATGATTAATGGTATACCTAGGCATTAACAATAAATATTTTTTCTGCATACCACACACTTTATATTTGTGATGTTTTTCTCGTGACCATACAAGATTTTTTTACAACTCTTGATTTGAACATTTTATGTTACTGTACCTCATGAAATGAACCAAATCATCCTAACATTATAACAGACAAAAGGAAGAGGAACTACGCAACTCCTTGGATCCGAAGTACTCCCATCTGACAGATGAGCTGCACGTGGAGATATCTGCGCTTGCTCCACCCGCCGAGGCCCATGCACGTATCGCATATGCACTCGCTGAGGTGAAGAAGTATCTGCAACCTGACCCCACCGACTCGGGCTGGCAGAATCCAATCAAAATGATGGAGAGAGGTGAGGTTTTTAATTATTTTTTCTGAATCGGTAGAGCTACTGGGCACGGTCTCCTCTCAGAACGAGAAGGATTAGGCTATAGACCATTAGCTGTCCAAGTGTGAATTAGTAGACTTCACCTACCTGTGAAAACTTTTATTTTCTTTAATGGTACATACAATTAATTATTTATGATGAATGTATAGTTTTATATTGTGTATGTAAGAGAAGATACGTTCCATCAGTGATAAAATCCCTTTATAGATGAAAATAGGTAAAAAATAAATAAATAACTTGTTTTTTAAGATATCTCAGGTTTCCTCGCGATGTTTCCCTTCACCATTTAAGAAAATGATAATTAATTTCTAATATGCACATAACTTTGAATAATCAGAAATGTGTGCTGGGGGACTCACAATTAATTAGCTATGAATAATGTCAATTCTAAGATAATAATATACTTAATGAGACAAATGAGAAAAAAATGAGTAAAAATAACAATTCGTATTATAAAACCGCAAAGTGTTCCCATCCTCAGTGGGTCCGTCGCACCCTGCGCACGCGCACGGCCGCGGGTACAAAGCTGCGTTAGTGTACATTGCTACCGAGTATCTGCTTGTAATTCTGTTCGACCGCGTTGGCTCTGACACCTCCGCGCATTATCTTCAGAGCGGTTTTGAAATTTGACACGGGCTATACACATACTTAACACATTCATATTGTCAAAACCATAGATTTGTAAAGATTACTCACTCCTAACAAGAAAATGTAACCAGTTTTGACAATTGAAATTGTCACTGTCATTTATTTTCATGTTTGAAAAATATTAAAAAAATGTAGTTTTTAGAGCATTTACGAATGAAACGATATATCTATGCACTTTTTCTTCGGTTTCGTGTTGTTTTTGCACCACTTAACTGCACATGTCGGCATTGTTCCTCGTAAATTACGCCATGACAGTCGGAGACGTAATGGGAAAACAGTCAGCCATTTAATGGCTTCCTTCAATTACAAGGCGGTGAGATATCTATTACTTATCTATGGTAAAAACACAAAAGTGTTCTCACCCTCAGCGGGCCCGTCGCACCCGGCGTACGCGTCGCACGCGCACCCGGCGCACGCGCACGGGCGGCCGGCGCCGCGCATGCCGCCCGCGCCGCCGCCGCTGCGCGCGCTCGCGCCGCCCAAGCCCAGCAAGGTGCTCAGCATCCTGGACCGCGCGCGCACCGCCATGGAGACCAGCTACAGCTACGAGGACACGTACGCGCAGCCGGAGCCCGTGAGTTGATATTGTTGTCGTTATTCACGCCAAATTCGAAATGTCCATGTGATTTGTCTGTTGTTTAGCACTCTAATGTTACCACGTTACTGCGCCGACCATGTTCCATATTTATATGCATAAGTTAATGTTTACCAAAACCCCGGATAAACCATTTGATAAAACAAATTGATCTTGTAAGACACAATGACAATTTGCTAAACTGTAAAGCTACATAGTAATTTAGGGTTAATTAAAGGTGCCTGTGTGTAGCAGTGGCAACATATCCTTATATGGCCTACATGCTAGCAGCATGCTACTTCTATAATAACAATTAAAAAAGAGAACAATTATTTAGCCACATTATATTAAACTTGTGTTTGGATTTAAAAAAAAAAAACGTTTTTTTTATCTATTATTACTAAAAATGTGACTATAAAAAATTTTGAGTGAAAAGAAATTAACCAAATGTATATGAGAGACAAATTTTGTAACTCTTTATAATACAGGATAATTTACAGAAGTATTTTCACAAACATGTAAATTTTTGCTTCAAATTTTAAACATCACAAGGATCTTTAACTAATATTATATTTTTACACACAGATGTACAATGAGGAGTATACTAAGGTATTTATATTATATTTCTTGGCATGGCAATAATGTTCATCACATATTGAAATATGTGACAAGTGCTTATTTTATTTTTTATTTTTAAATTTATAATTATATTAAAATTTAACATATTCATCCTTTATGATTAACAAGCTTCAGGGAACGGTTTATATGGAATGCCATAATATTGCTTTAATATTTATATAAATAACTGCTATACAGATTGTTCCAGTTTCAATTATATTGTAAAAAAACATCCAACTTTGTTATAAACACTTATTCAACTGTTAGAAAATTTAGCCTTATTAGCATTATTACTTTAGTATTTCGAAGTGTGCAAGTTTTATTTCATTATTTTACTAGCCAATAACATTATTGATTTATGAAGATTCTGCTCTCTTGATTGCTTATTCCAGTCAACGCTAGCAACTAATTTATAACACTAAAATCCACCAAAAAAAGCCAGAAATAAATATAAAAATTATAATTCTTAGCTATTTGCAATTATTTGAATGAACAATGAATTCAATTATTTGGAATTATTGTTAATTCAGCAGTGAACTCAATAACAGGTATTCATTGTTAATCTATTCAATTCGAACCTAAACATAACCCACCCTCCATTTACCCTAACCTAACCTACCCCCATAGATTAGTAAAGATTACTCACTCCTAACAAGAAAATGTAACCAGTTTTGACAATTGAAATAGTTGCGTAAAAAAGTTTTGCCACGTCTCCGTGCTAAAATGTCCCTAAAATATTTGAAATATTTATTTATTATTATGTATATTACGCAGTACTAGTTATTTATTCGTAAATTTTCTCTACATATGTTTTTATTTGTCAAGAATTCAAAAAAAGAACTTACTAATAAGCCGTTTGTGTGGCTTCATTCAATTTCAAGGCGGCGAAGTATCTTTACTAATCTATGCCTACTCTATATGAGCCATCACTCATCATGTACCCACAACAGCCGGCACCACGCGGTCCGCCGCGCACATCCGACTCGGAGTTCTACTACGAGCGCGGGCCGGAGCGGTTCTACGAGGACGAGGGCTACTACAAGGAGGAGGGGCGGGAGTACGAGGCGGCCGCGCGCGACGTGGGCACGCGCCGCCCGCGCCACTACGCCCGCCCCGCGCCCTACTCGCGCGCGCCCAAGTAACGCACGTTGGTACCCATTTTGTGCACGGGTTGCAACTGGATCTCTGGTTATAACGACTTGTTTGGTAGGGCTTGTAATGCTAATAGATTTAGATTTGAGGCGGTCGTGTTTCTACTGATAAGTGATCACCTTCAGGTAGAAACGCTATTCTACATGAGATGGGCACAGATATCCATGAACGGCAGTCATCACTTAACATTAGATGGACTCGTTTGCTGTTGCTAACTAAAAAAAAATCTCAATAGGATAATACTATTAATGATGAACCTGTCTCATTCTTTAGAAACCAAACATACATATCTCATTGACAAATTACCAATTTTCAAGGGAGTATGTTCAACAAAATTTATGTTGAATTTATGAAACATTTTAAAAAATGTTATATATATATATACTATATCAAATGTTTTACGAATTTTGTCGTAAGTTCTAGATGTTAAGTCAAAAAAATTAACATATATTTCCAATATTATATTTACTCAGCATTCTTAAAGTTTTGGTCAAATATGAAAATCTCTTATAGGTATTTAAATCTGAGACTAAACCAACCAATGAGACCAATAAAACCCAAAAGTGCACACCTTTTTGTTTTGCTTTTTATTTTATTTGACATAGAATTAGTATTTATTACTGATTTGCATATTTATTTTTCATTTTGCTAAATACTTTATTTTCACTTTAGACCTGAACTGATGTATGTGTTACATTAAATTCCAGGGGAGATAAGAAGCGATCGCAATAATCGGTGAGTAGTTCAACACTATCCGGCAATACCACAAAATATGGTTAAACTCAAACATCAATATAAAAAGAAGAAAAAAACAAATTGAAAAATACAGAAGAAATAACATAAAATCCAGAAGAATTAACAATAATCAGGAAATAAAATAATTATGCATCTCAACAAAACTACAGAAGAATTGACAATTTATCGAGACAAAAACTTGTTCTATTAACATTTTTAACCAACTTCCCAAAGGAAAGAAGTTGTAACTTATATGATATGTAATAAGTTTTTTTCCTAACTTTCTAATTTTAATATGTTATGGACCAATACATTTTTTCGTTCCACAAAAGCTGTTAAAATGTTTAAAAAAGACAATGGAGCCAAGGCGCCGTCATTTCGTTGTTTAAGAAAAAAAATAACAATAAAATGAATTTTGAAAATAGTGCTAGTATTTTGTATACGCACGGCGATAAAAATATGTATTAGAGATGAAATATAAAATAGTTCTATATTCAGGAACAAAATCTTATTTTATATAAAATGTGTTTATTCAGAATCACTTTTAAATAAGGCTAGTTTTAAAGAAATATAATTCTCTCAATGTTATTATTGTTCTACAAACCCAGCAATATGCATTAAAATTAACATTAGTATAGAAATTATGTAGACATTTTATCAGAAATTTTAAGGAAATAAAAATATCTTATCTAAACCGATAAGTCTTGAAACATGTTTAATAATCTTTAAAATAATGTACTTTTTGTGTGACTAAATAAATCTTCTTAAATTAGAGACGCATTTTTAATTTAAATGCAAATACTAAGATGAAAATCCCTAATACGATTCAGGATAATTATAAAATAGTTATAAAGTATAAAAAAATACATGCAAATCTTATAAAACAAAATATTTGGAGAAAACATACTATCCTGACCATAAATGCATCACAACTTCCAAAAAAAAGGTAAAATAATGTAAGCTTTTTGTAAATAACTAAAAAAATCAGACCAATAAAAGAAAGCAATGCATTTTATACAGTACAAAGATATGTCTGATTTCCCTTATCAATCTAAGAATTTATTATGCTATATGTATTAAATAAATAGCTATTTAAATTATTTTCAAAACAATACACAATCCATATAATATGAATGTTAAATTGATCCAAATAATTTAACACTATCTATTTCCATATAGTCTTAGGATCTCAACGCATGATCTTCAAATACGCTGACATCAACTGCCCGATAAAATATGGTTGCAAATACTTAATACAAAAATACTTCTGATCTCGGATTAATATTTTATATTTTTTCTGAAAAAAGACTTGTTCTCAGCAGTGGGACCATTATGGGTTGATGCTATTCAATATCAGGTATTTAGGAGTATAAAGTAAGTTGAACACAGAAGCCAATGCTACTTTTACCATTGTTTATATATAATTTAACAAAATATTTAAACTAAACGGTAAAACATTATACAACAATAAATGTTTTTTAAACTGCAAAGGTAATATCGACAGACTCATTAATTACGCCCTTGGACTCCAAGCAAATGTTACTTCTTATTAATAAAATATTACATTTAAAATAAACTAATATATTCAAATCGAAATACAATTGGAGAATCAGATGCCCATAAACAAGATAGAAGGATGCAGAAATTGCGTAAGTATAACAGAAATAGTAAGAATAACAAGATTTTAAAATAATGTTAAATTCATTTAAATATAGCGTCGGCGTCAATTAAACTCACTAATGTGGTATTAAAAAACTGCTAAAATAAGAATATGGCTTAACATAATCTGCATCTACACCAAAAACTGTAAGTATATTGAATCAATAGTTGTAATTATTTCTTATCAACAATGCAGGTTCGATTCCTGGCCAAGCAAATACGAATATCTCCACCTCATAATTTTTTGAAGGAACTCATTTTACTCCTGATAAATCTTCATATATGGGATTGATTTAATGGAAATTTATGAATGCACACGTTTTTCTAATTCAAAACATCCTGCTATATTCACACACAAAATAGTAGATTCATTCAATTTCATCGTAAGATCAGACAAGTTCTATTGTGATCTCGACTTGCAAATAGATTTCTAGAATTGCCTTTCGTACAACAGTCTTATGTGCCTAATTTTTTCACACATGACTTAAAAAATAAAATGATATATAACGTACATAGTTCAGCTTGCCTGGCCTTACACTTTTTCAGCACACACAATTAGAGATGGGCAGAGAGTTTAAACCCAATGGGTGGATACGGGTTTAAACCGGGTATTTTGGGTGAAATAGGGTTTAAACCCAAATAAACACCCAAACAGCGGGGGTAAACTATTGTCATTCATATTTTTATTTTCTTCGTGTAATATCATTTTTAAAATAATATTGTAAACAATTCACTAAATATGCGCTCTAAAAGCACATATTTCATTTAACTACGCTGTTATAGTCATGTTATAGTCCATTCGGATGTGTTACATTTGGGTTGCAATTTTCGAAGACCCGATTTTATTTTATAGATGTCAATGATTAGTGTAAAGGGCTTAGTGTACAGTTAAATCCTAATTTGTGGAGTCCCAACTGTTGTCCCTCGGCCGCCATCTTGAAAAAAGGGGCACTAAGCGTTTTTACGCTCTACCAGGCAAACTATTCGTCGCACAGAAATTTAGTCAGAACAATTATGGTTTCAAATTGATTTATCTATAATTTTAGTTCTATAACTTTTTGTCGTTAAACCAAAAATAACAAAGATAATAACAATAATAGATTAAACTTTGGGAAGACTTTTTTAACTTTTTTCTAATTAATTTACAGAAAATGACATTGAAACATTTTGATAGAGGAGTTTTTATAGTCCGGTCAATTTAGACATAAAAATAGTAATCAAATAACATAAAGCTAAATTTCCGTAGAGACCTTGGGTTTACCATCACAAGTAGAGTTCTAAAAGTCCTCATCGATGTGTGTGTCGGCACTTATTCGGGGTCAAACGTCAAAATTTTCGGCTTTCTGGATTTTTCTCGAAAACGGTAAATTTTATCGAAAAGTACCTTGGACCAAAGTTGTAGCACTTAAAATTTTCTATAAAATAATGTTTATATATTTTTTCTTAAAGCTATAATTATTAAGATATTACGTAAGAATTACATTTTACATTATATGCCCATATTCCCACACCACCTGTGCAATAGTATACGAGAGGTATATTTATTTGTTTTAGTTGTGCGATATTTGTTTCGTCAAACAAATAATAATTAAAAATGTAATAAAAATAGATGAACCCCTAAAAATGTTATATTTAAAAATGTAAAAACATTAGAAATACAGTAAAAACCTATAGTATATCTATTAAATAAACATTTGAACTATTTTAAAAGCTTTGTGTAGATTTTATTAACTCATTTTATAAACACCCAGATAAATACCCAGTGGGAGGAAATAAACGGGTATTTATTGGGTTTAAACCCTGCACAGGGTTTAAACCGGGTTCTTTGCCCATCTCTACACACAATCGAATCAAAATTGCTTACAATATTTTGGGTACACTTTGATGTCAAACTTCACAACCGTTAGCAGCATAGACCACATGACGTGACTTCAGCCTTGAAACCTACGTTGCCAAAACTATTCAATTCTATATTAAAATTTATAGACTATGGACCATTCCTCCATGGGCTGCAGTAGCCAGATACCAAACGCTTACTCTTTATTTCATTCATATCAATCATTTTTGCTATTTCATCTAGCTGGTAATAATCGCAATAAAAAAAAACTTCAACATATTGTCTTTTATTTCCTTCACCCCTGAAATAGTAAAAAACAAAGTAATAAAAGAAAATACGTTGTTATTACTTATAGATATTTTATTTTTACACTTAATACAATGTGAATTATTAAGTTTATTAACGAGAGCAAAATATACATACCGTTTTGCACAACTTAATATAATATTATAGTCTGTATAAGATATCGCTAACTACCCACACAAATTAAATATTATTTTATTGAATTACTTTGAAGAGTATTTGGGGTAGTATTGCACGTAAGCTTATATAAAACTATTCTACAGATACAGAAAACTATTAAGATTCCCTAGATTTTTTTGTGTTCCTGATGTTCAATGTTACTGCTCATTTTTAGCTGGTGCTATCACTTCTACCAATGGTGACATGGCTTGGACAATAAATATATACGTTTAGAATTGCTTCCTATATTTTTAGACAGGCGAAATTTTCCGTGTTATTACAATCGTGACACCTTTTTCATCATTTGCTACCCCAAAATCAATCATACAAAAAGCTCTTCAGAAAACATCACAAAAATGCAAATTTATAAAGATGACAATTACCTTAAATGCATACCCTGCCATTCTAGTCTGAGATGCTTTCAGAATATAAGGGACGTGCATATGCATGGACAAAATTAGGCATATGCACAGAAGTGTCTTGACCCTATACAGATTCAGATTTGAGCATAAAATCTTTATTTGTTGGTAAACAAGTAGAACAGACTGTAAAAACCTTCCCTGAACGTTATTTTTATCTCGCGATAATTACCTATTATTCACGAACACAAATAAATGAGGATGCAGAAGAAACTATAATAGGGAATTTCAGGGAATATAGTAAAATTTAACCTTATCTCTCGAGCTTCCTCTTACACAATTCACTTCAAAGAATAAGTATCTACCGGTGCAAATGAGTATCAATACACAAATATAAAAATACATCTAATAAAAATAAATTAGTCGAATCCTGCCAATCACTTCACAAAATAATACATTGCTTAAAGTACAAATATTATCACTACAACATAAAATTATACATAATTAAAATTAGGCTGAAGACATTTTTTCTGTGGCGCGGGTTTAGGCGCGTATGCGTGCCACACGCATCATATGCACGCGGGTCGTGAGGAGATTGCAGCGGCTTTTTTATAATATAAGGGTAGCAGACGAGCATGATGTCCTGACGATCTGATAGTAATTGGCTACTGCCGCCGATGGACATCTGTAATCAACCACAGATAAGATTCAGTCCTACCTGTAGTCGGCCACAGATGCGTCGCTACCGCTGAGAACTAGATGGATTATCTCGAATAAAAGGCGATGTCCACTAAGATCCATTGTAAAAATCCATTGATGGATCTTTTTGCACTTTTTCGTCCACTTTAATCCATGATACTCGATTTTATTCAAAGTGGATCTTTTAGGACTAACGGGTGTCGGAAGATCCATTATGAATAAAAACATCGAAGTAACATAACTTTTTTATGGCTCAAAACACACAAAAGAAACTTAAACAGGGATTTTTCCTCGATTGATATTCGAAGTTAATAATCAAATTTTAATAATTAAGCTACGAAAGGAGCTATAAAATATTAATTCGTGACCTTTAAATTATTAAGTTTTGTCTAACAAATTAATAATAAATTAGAAAGCTTTACATTAAAATCAGTCACGATTAGAAGATATTTAAAAAATTAGGTTAATTTTGAAAGGTTGTAGTAACATCAAACAAAAGCGCCCTTAATAAATTAATTGGAAGCATCGTCTATTCGTATTATTAAAACAATCGATAAATATTGTAAGGGCAAACAATCAATAAAAGTATTTTTTTTTAAATGATGCGCTTCTTTTGTTTTTTTTTGACGAGGGGGTTTCTTTTGTGTGTTTTGAGCCATAAAAAAAAATATGTTACTTCGTATGTTTTTATTCATAATGGATCTTCCGACACCCGTTAGTCCTAAAAGATCCACTTTAAATAAAATCCTGTATCATGGATTAAAGTGGACAAAAAAGTGCAAAAAGATCCATCAATGGATTTTTACAATGGATCTTAGTGGACATCGCCGAATAAAATGTCTACCTACCACACCTTTCAAACCAAAACAGCAGGGCTTAACACTGCTGTTATTAGACAGAAATACGTGTGGCGGCACTGCCGCTGTCGAACCACAGAAGGTTCTACTGCATTCTTGCGGGCTCGTAAACCCGCACGACAGGAAAAGGTCTTTGGAGCATTCACTGAAACTGGCGCCTGCGCACGGAGAGGACGATCTACGATACATAACGGCGGCGCTCACTTGCTTTGGTGAAACAGTATACAATCGGCGAACACGCCGTGTGACCGCCCACCACGCGGGTAAAAACCCGCGCCAATTTTAGCGAATGCCCTTATAGTGATTTATAATATTCCAATCGTATGTTTGGTGCATCGTCGCCTGTGCCAATGTGTTGCCATACTGACTAGTCTGAAGTATTCTGTATTACAATAAGTATAAATTCGCGATCCGGTGCTATCAGAATCTCATGTCTTCTACTCCTGACTCGGAGGAATGTCAGCTCATTTGTGGAGTCCTGTAAGAAAAAATATAAAGTTGACAATAGGAAATCAGTTGGGGACTTGGCCTACCCACTTGTCTCTCAAGAAGACAAGATTTGTTATAATTGTTGTAAATAAAATACACTATCAAAAATTTTAGAATTAAATCCTCCTTTGAACCAGAGTATACATCAACATTTACCAAATGTCATATGAAGAAGTCTTTTCTATAAAATTGAAGTAGCAATCAACCTGATGGTAAGTCACTCTTACCCATGGACATCTCAAACCAGCTCCCATCTTCATATAAAACTAGGATTATTATAATTGAAGCTGCTCACAGATGTATGTCCACTAAGCAGGTTGCCTCATTATGTAAGTCAGCTGGCATCCACAACCTTGCAAGAACTAATTTACACTAAAATATTTGCCAGTACTACCAGACCTTCTTAGAGCTTCTCAGCTTAGAAATCACTATAGCCTCATTGGTATTTAAAAAAAAAGAAACTTTCTACACTCACAGCCCCATGCTAGAATTTCCTCTGTTGTGAGTATCATGGACACACAAAACACAAACACGCATACCAGAACAGATATTTAAATATATCACTTAAGTATCTAAATTCATTATTTAGATATCTGTTCGGCCAGGGATTGAACCCAAGGTCCTCTGTGGATCACACCAGTAAGGTGCACGCTCCAACGCAGGGGTTGTCATAAAGGAGAGTTGTTTGTAGACCCTTTAAGGATAAATACTTACCATTTCCCGAACAACATTCCTAGCCTTCTCTGTGAGTTGTCCAATCAGACCAGAATACAGCACCGATGTGGCATTGTCCAGAGAACTCTTGATTGGGATACCTGAAATTGTAGAAACAACCTTTTAAGACCTTTTAAGATATATGTCAATAATTGCCATACAATGTTTTAAGTGGTCATTGCTACAATTGTATATCTGTAATCTTATGAACATCATATTACAGAGGAAATATCCTTGTTTTCAACTTTTCATACAAGAATTTATCATAGAAAAGTAAACAACCAAGTGATACCAAAAATATTGATAAAACTAAAAGTTCAAAATAACAATTAAAGATGTAATTCTTAAAATGCATACAATATAATAAACAACAGTAGATATATTTTATGCATAATGAGCACATTTCTACTATGGAATGCAAAGGTATTTATTCAATACTGTTCTATTACAGTCTCTACAATTTAAATAACCAAATAGCTCATAAAAATAACAGGGACTGACTTTCAGGCAATTAATGAAATTTTACACAGAAATTCCTTATGCAGATGAACAGTAAAAGATGTTTTAAAAAATTTCTTCCTAAAACAGGCTTTAGGGGCTAAAATGTTTTCTTATTACAGTGCATAGAAAGCTTATTATAGTGTATAGAAACGCTACATGGATAATAGATTCAAATACTTTTATGGATGGATGTTTGTTTATTTCCATAAAATAACAGTATTACTTTTAATTCATATAAAGATTGCGTTAAGGGTCGTAGGAACAATTTTATAAAATAAGTTATACTTTTATTGAAAATACATGCAGGTAACTATGGAAATAAGACTATTGACCAAACCTTCGTGGTTCACGATGACGACACCCATAACACCCTTATGGGCTTGGATCCTTTTGATGGTTTCTTCCACTTCGGTTGCCTGTAACGTTAAATTTTATTATTTTCGTTTGCTGCATCTCAGATTGGCGTTTTAAACTTAACTTTGATGCAATTACCATTTTGCTTTCTCTTCAAGAAGAATATTTCACTATTCCACTTCACGTTCTCTTCACTGACTTGACGGACTTGATTCACCGAATGGTAACGTCAATGTCAAAAGTCAAAACTCAAAGTAACTGTCACTTCTATAATATTTTATTGGAACATGATCGTCTTGGAATCTAATTAGATTCCGTAAAAATTCTGAAGTAAATATCTAATAAAGCCAATTAAAATCAAATTAGTTTAAAAAATACAAGGGATATTAAATCAATTTTCTAAATTTGTTACCTATATACTAATCTACTATTTTTTCTATTTAATCTGTAATAAAATCTGACAATCCAATCTAACATGACAATTGACATTCAAAAAAAGCTGCATTGAGATTGGGCTTTGTGTTATAATATTTCGAGCCAATATTCGTTTTTTAGCGATGGCGAAGCGGTGTATTACTATACAACTACAATAGCAGCAGATAAGCGTTTATATTGAATGTAAAATTAGTTAAAATGCGTTTGTTTTGAGAGAAAAATGAACGAAAACTCAGCAGAATGTTCCGAAGCTTTAGACCCTCGCGTTCAGGTAAAGATAATCGATAACATAAATGATATGAGATAGCTACGAACACAATAGGCGTTTTTTATTATTGTGTAGGTTGTTGGCGTGACTAATTCTTACCAATAGCCGTTTATGTGAGTTCTAGTTATAACTTAGAAAGCACTTAAAGTAGCATTAATGTTGGTTGGAAAATAATAATATTTATGATTGGAAAATACTGATATTATTATTTAAAATACTTGTTAATTTCAAATAAGACTATTAAAGTAAATAAAAATAATTATCTATTATTATTTTTTAGCTGGTAGAAGAACTTTTAATAATGTCTCATTCAGCTCGACGAAAATATTTTGTTATTTTAATGATTGTAAATAAACTCGAAATTCTACACAGTAAACATACATAAATAGTAAAAAAAAATTCCTGTCTAATTATTCTTATTAGATTGGTAATGAGATCAAAATTATTTTCGCCGTCGCAGTTTCAGAGAAGTACAGTAACTAAAATTGTAAAACGAAAATTTTATATCTAAGATGTATAATTTCACAGATCGAACTAGAACGTCTCAATACAGCTACAGATGAGATCAACAGGCTTGAAGTGGAACTGGACGAGGCGCGGCTGGCCTTCCGTCGTCTCCTCGCTGAAGGCCACCTTCGCATCCAACAGCTCACCAAGAAACTGGGCACCAGTGTCCATAAAGCACGGCCTTACTATGAAGCTAGGTTCAGAGCTAATATTGTGAGTTTCAAATTATAATATCAATTATAATTACATAATTTCAATTATAATTACAAAATATAACAATACCAGCGACTTCGTTTACGTAGCTTCCGAATATAACGTCAATTATACAGTGCCATTTATTCCCAAAAACCCTTTGTGGTTCAACTCTGGCGACCCATGGCCGATCTCAGATAGGATTGTCTAATCCTATCTTGGGTTGATTACAGATGTCCATGGGTGGCAACTTACCATCAAGTGGATTACTTGCTCATCTGCTACTTCTATACTATATTAAAAAAAATTGATGGAGTAAATTGATTTGAATGAAATAAAGACTAAATATTAAATCACAATAGGGTCTATGAATATATTGTTAATCCATTGAATTGAATTCGGTAGTTTTGGTTTGACACAACTTCAAATACACAGACAAACAAACAAACATGATTTCTAAAGATGATAGAGATTGCTACTATCACTTATAGATATAGTTCTCCTAATTACTTTCTTTGCAAAAATATTAAATATACAAAAATGAAAAGATTATTTTTTTATTTTATTTATATAAGATATATTTTTTTGTTGTTTCACCTAACAATTAACCTGATGGAAAGTAGTCATTGCTGCCTATGGATATTTGCAACTCCAAAGAAGTTGCCAATGCATCGCCGGCGTTGGATGAGAGCTCTTTGCGCATTTTTTTTAAAGACTCCCATGTCCATAGATATAAATAAGTGTTGCTTAAAAAAACTTTCATCTATGCAGACATCGCAAGAACTCCAAACGGCGACGCTAGCGTACGACAAAGCGAACAGCGCTCACGCGGCGGCGCGGGAGATGGTGTACCTCGCGGAGCAGGGGCTGGCGCGGCTGGCGGACGGCAGCGGGGGGCTCACGCTCGACCCCGCCTGGCAGGAGATGCTCAACCACGCCACGCACAGAGTTAACCAGGTGAGTTATAATGCTTATAGCCTATACCCATAGATTAGTAAAGATTACTCACTTCTAACAAGAAAATGTACCCAGTGTTGAGAATTGAAATAATTGCGTAAAAAAAGTTTTGCCACATCTCCGTGCTAAAATGTCCCTATGTATGTAAAAAATATTTGAGATAATTATTTATTTACTATGTAAATTTTGCGGGGGTTCTGGGAGAAAATTCCCAGGGGCATAGCCCTGTGCCACCCTCCGCGTCGCAGGTTGCGGATAACGAAACGGCCTTCAGATATGATGGCTAGCTGCTACGGCAGTCGCGGACAGCTGGGCGGTCCATCTAGAGGGGTGCTGGGTATTCTTGTGGCGGAGAATTCCCCATGAAAAAGCACAAAACCCGATGAAAGAGGACGACAGTGGCGAGTAGGAGCCGCCACTATAATCTAAGCTCGGACCCGGTGAGACCAACCTCGTGAGCCCTGGAACGGCAATTGGTCTAGGAGACACAAACTCCGAAATTAAAGTGTAACTGCTGCCTTGTAGACAGATGTTGGATCATCAAAGGCTAGGGTGCCACCCCGAAATAGTGGCGTGTAGTGCCTTGGGAAAGCACTGCTCTACTCTCCCAACCACCGTAATGAAATGAGTGATAATAATGAGAATGTTTTGCCTTGCGATCCGGCTAGCACCCGGCGCTTGCAGGTACCCGGGCCTGCAAGTGAGAAATTGGTTACCGAAGACTGTAAGAGGGTGGGTACCCAGGCCCCCTTACCAGTGAATGCTACTGGTCTTAAAGAAAATAATAAGAAACTTACACAGCAAGTTTTTCATCCTGGTCTATTTCTGGCTAGACCAAGAACCTCATCTCAGAATTTTGTATCGGATACTGACATGCAAAGTCCCAACACCACTCCATATACCATGGATAGCGATACAGAAAAATCTGACCCTCCTACGTGGCAAAGAGTACCAGAACTACGCAGTTCCAAAAAAAGGAAAACTGTTTCATCTCCACCCACAGAGAAAATAGTGACTACAAACCAATTTAGCACTCTCCCAGTAGATCAGGAAGAGAACACCGAGAGGGAAGCTCCTGCTAAAGAACCGAAACCGCCTCCTATAATTCTATATGGAATTGAAGACCTCACTAAGCTCACTGAACTCTTGGAACAAGTTGTAAACAAAACTGAATTTGTGTACAAAATCATCAACAGAAATCAACTCCGCATTAACTGCACCAACACTGAAGTCTACAAATCTATATTGCAGGTAATTAGAGAGAAAGGACTTATTGGACACACATTTAACAGAAAGGACAAAAGACCCTACAGAATCGTAATTAAAAACCTTCATCACTCAACTCCTATTAGCATCATAAAAGAATCACTAGAGGATACAGGAAACACAGTAATTGGAGAGATAATAAATGCAAAGTATGGACCTGAGAAAAAACCCACCTCCACATTCTTTGCAACCTTACAACAGAGTTCAAATAACAAAGCTATAAAGACCATCAAACATATAAATCATCAATCTGTGGTCATAGAGGAACCCAGAAAACGGAAGTCTATAATTCAATGTCAAAAATGTCAGCAGTATGGGCACTCTAAAAACTATTGTATGCGACCCTACCGTTGTGTGAAATGCGCTGAAGCACATAGAACAGCAGATTGCCCTAAGACCGATCGAAACACCCCAGCAAAGTGTGCTCTATGCCTTGGGGCCCATCCAGCCAACTATAAGGGATGTGAAGTCTACAAAGAGATACTAACACGAAAATCCGTCAAACAAGCACACCTAAGAGCAAGGGCTACAACAAAAGAACTTGGAAAGCGGAACAACGATCACAGAGACGTTAGCACGCCGACAGCTAACGTAGAGAACCAACTGCCACCTCAGTACCAGTACCCGGAACTCCAAACTCAACATCCAGATAATAATAGGGTAATACAGAACTCGGGCACCAGGAGGGGAGCAAGCTTTGCGGATACTTTGAGAGGTAGACCAAAAACCACTAACATGGACCAAACTGCACCAAGTAAAATTGAAGAGATGCTGCTCAAACAAGCTGAAAAGTTTGATCTTATCTTACAACAAATGAGTACTCTAATTAACCTCATAACAACATTGGTAGCCAAAATGACATAATGGTGGAACCTAGACGGTCTATCTAGTAACCTAGAAGAGGTAGAAGTACTACTAAACACACACAACATAGACATTTTATTAGTGTCTGAATCTCACCTAACTGACAACAGCAATCTTAGTATGCGCAATTTTAATATTTACGCCACAAACCATCCGGATGGCACTGCACATGCAGGAACGGCAATAATTATAAAGTCAAAAATTAAACACCATGAACAACCACAATTTAGAAAGCCACATATACAAGCAACAACAATAGCTGTAGAAGATGTAAATGGAACGTTTAATGTGTCCGCCATATACTGTCCACCTAAGCATACAATAAAAGAAGAGCAATATGAGGAGCTGTTCAAAACACTGGGACTACGCTTCATAGCAGGAGGTGACTGGAATGCTAAACATGTACACTGGGCGTCAAGACTTACCACCACAAGAGGCAGAGAACTCAAGAAAGCTATAGACAAGAACCATCTCACCACAATCTCAACTACAGATCCGACCAACTGGCCAACAGACCCAAACCGCCTCCCAGATGTGATAGACTTCTTCAGAAAATATATAGAAACCTCAAGTCACTTAAGAGCAATAAAGCCCCGGGATACGATATGATCGACAAAAAGGTCCTTAACGAATCACCGCGTAAAGTTATGGTGTACTTAACGATGTTATTCAATGCAGTAATGAGAGTTGGATACTTTCCAGACCTATGGAAAGTATCAAATGTTATAATGCTGCAAAAACCTGGAAAACCCATTCATGAGATCACATCGTACAGACCTATCAGCCTCTTGCCGATAATGTCAAAGCTTCTGGAGAAGTCACTACTTCACAGAATATCACACGTCATTGAAGAGAAGTCAATCATCCCGGAACACCAGTTTGGCTTTAGGAAAGAACACGCGACTGTAGAACAGGTACACAGAGTCTGCAGAGTAATTAGAAAATCAATGGAAAAAAAAGAATATTGCTCGTCAGTCTTCCTGGATATACAACAAGCCTTCGACAGAGTTTGGCATAAGGGTTTGCTATATAAAATAAAAGCAACATTACCACACACATTTTATAATGTCCTCAAATCGTACTTGTCTGATAGATTGTTTCAAGTCAGGGAAAGTGACTGCACCTCATGTTTTCATGAAACATCTGCAGGCGTCCCACAGGGCTCTGTGCTGGGACCAATCTTATACACGTTGTATACGTACGACCTACCCCAAAACGATGATGTTACCATAGCAACCTTCGCTGACGACACAGCTCTACTTTCATCGAACAACTGTCCGATTAAAGCTTCTAAGGTCCTACAGAACAGCCTAAACGAAATTGAAAAATGGCTAGCCAAATGGAGGATTGCAACTAGTGTATCTAAGTCAGTGCACGTAACATTCACACTCCGAAAGGGCGATTGCTCACCAGTCAGCCTAAATGGCGTCCAACTACCACACCAAAACACTGTAAAGTACCTCGGCATGCACTTGGATCGTAGACTCACTTGGAAAAAACACGTCCAAACAAAAAGGGACGAAATTAATTTAAAATACAAGGGTCTCTACTGGCTACTTGGACGAAACTCAAAACTATCCACTGACAACAAGCTGCTCATATACAAAACAATACTGAAACCCATTTGGACTTATGGTATACAGCTGTGGGGCACGGCAAGTACCTCTAATGTCATGATCATCCAACGAGTACAAAATTACATCTTAAAACAAATATCAAATGCACCTTGGTTTATTAGAACAACAGAGGTCCATGAAATCCTGAACATACCCATGGTAAAAACAGAAATAGAAATTCATGGAGAAAAATATAAAAAACGCCTACATAGGCACCCCAACCGACTGGCGGGGCAGCTGGCAACTGCAGTCACTGAACGTCGCCTAAAAAAGCGGCGGGATATGTTCGATGACGCGTGACTCATAGTCCGAAAATAAAGAAAGGGTTGGCTCCGCTGGGAGCAGTTCCCTATAAGCCTTATAAGTCTCACAACACATCTGTTTATAGTCGCAGACAGACTGATCGCAGATGCTAACACAAAAAAAAAAAAAAAACTATGTAAATTACGCAGTATTAGTTATTTATTCGTAAATTTTCTTTAAAAATGTTTTTATTTGTCAAGAATTCAAAAAAAGAACTTACTAATAAGCCGTTTGTGGCTTCATTCAATTTCAAGGCGGCGAAGTATCTTTACTAATCTATGCCTATACCTATGATTGTCCCTGTAGTTCAAGGACTAGAATAGGGCTACGCTATCCTCTGCCTATCGTAAAAGGCGACTAAAAGGGGGCTTCCGGAATTGCGAACGGCAAGAGTGGAAGCTCAAACCACCCAGCCAGCGACGGCGGTATGTGTGGTCGCATACCGTGTTGCACACCAGACGGTGTGGCGAGCGTCCAGCTCACCTGGGCGGAGCACGACGTGGCAACGCGCTAAGAGAACTCTGGTTGTGTTCCTTTGGAGATCCCGGAGTCCTCTACGCAACGCCGAGGACGGACACCGGGGGGGTTTTAGTGCGGTTTCCCCCTCATTAACAACAAAAAAGGCTATACCTGTGAACATTTTAATGGTACATGCTGATTGCTAATAAGCTCTTATTAAAGTTTATTTCTAACCGCGAGTTCTATGAGTGAGATTCATCGCATAAAACATAACAATTTTCAAATAAAATTTATCCCAAGGCGGAGGCAGACCGCGCTTCAGCGGCGGTGACGCAACGAACCAAAGCCGCCGCTCACCGCGCCGCTGCTGCGTTAGTTCAACAACTGCAAAACGGATTGAAGAGACACATCGCCAAGTCTAGGTGAGCTCTAGAAACAATATGAATATAGGAAAATAGCGGTCTATAAAACAATAGGTGAACTATTAAGCAATAGTAAGGAAATATGGTAGAGTTAGGTTAGGCAAGTTAGGTTAGTGTATACATGGATATACATGGATATAATTAGTTAAGGGGATCAAAATTCAAGTCTTGTCAGATTGAGATAGGATAGGTCAGATAGGAATATTTTTTAAATAATTTTAGTTTATGATTGCTTTTAAATTTAAATTAATTTGTATTCTATAATTAAACCTGTGACCTAATAAAGTACCTAAGTTAAGCTGCAACATATTTTAATGGATTTCCTTATTTAGGTCTGCAAAAAATAAAATAATAAAAACAAAGTAAAATCTAGGTACGAGACTCATTACCCCGAAACGAATGCTGTCTAATTACTTAGCACATACGTCTTACTATTTGCATACAGTATACTCTAAAGATATCTGACAGTGTAGCCACATACAAATCATTCGACCTTAGAGTTAATTAACTATGAGAACAATATTGCTTCCGACTTCGTTTAGCTCACGACACGACGCTTCATAGCAATTTAAAGTAATGTTACGATGACGTTAGTTTTATTGACCAATTATATTTAATGATCATACATGTACAACATATAGAGAAACGATTGTTTCATGTAAATAATGAAAGTAAAATCGAAAAAATCTTATAGAGTTAGAAATAAGATTGTGGTCTAGTACTAAGTTCAACAAGATAAACGTAAAATATTTAAATTTTGTTGTTATAAAATCAATTTGGAATGACTTTTTTTTAGTATTATTTTTTGTAGTTTTTTTCATATTTGTATCACAATAAACGTTATTGTACGTACGTACATATTTAGTCCCTTGCTAGGGAAATTAGGGCGTTATTAAAGCTCTTTTCTGTTTTATAGCACTTTTGGTTTGGGCGTTTTTAAGCGAACCTTTACTTGATATATTAGCGTCGAATTCAGTTTTAAGATGTTTTTAAACGCAGACTTAAAAGAATCTTACTAGATCAATTACGAAGAAATGCTTTTAGGTCATAGAAAGCTGGAACTAATTTGGAACTTTCTATAAATAAATCTATTTTGTACACACTCTTCAAACTAGAATACAGCAACTACTGATTAATACTTTATACCATTCTTATATAACTTTATTCTTTGTATAGATTACGTCTTCCTTTCCAAATTGTCACAAATATGATGTAAAATAAATTAATTTGTAGATACCTGTTTTTTTTCAATTCCATTAGTTTTAGTATTTTTTCCTTATAATAACTAATACAACGGCTTGTAACATTTTAAGTTAAGCTAATCCAATTGTTTTTGGCTGCAACTCATAACTTCATAGTAATGTAAATAAAAGCTTTGGAAAACGTTGCCTTTAGTCCTTGTTCAATATTGGTAAACAGCATCGTAATTACGGGCTGGCCAAAACGGATGCCTGGGGCGCTAAAAACAGGCGTATTTTTCCGACCCAAAGAAAATATATTGTTGTCTACATTATAATCATTCGTCGACCAAAAAATTGTCAATATTTTCTACCATTAAACTATCTGAGTTTTAGGTCATCTGAGTACTATGTCACAAAACTCAGATAGTTTCCTTCATAAAGGAAGTGTAGCGACTTCCCGCTATACGTAAAGAGATGGCGCCACGAGTATTCTGAATCATGCTATTGAAGTTTTCTAAATATCTTGCATACAAGTTCCAAACTGAGCTGCCGGTCCTCGTGCATGATCACCTAGCCCGGCGGTAGATCTATCTCTGCCAAAGAAGTGAGGCTTACAAAATTGCAAAACTACATAATAACTTACCGGACGAGCAAAATTGAAATTTTATCAAGGGCATAAAATTCAAATCTTGCGAGGAGAACAAAATTTCACCTGTATTATATGCGAAAATTCATTTATTACGAGTATGTTATAAGTTGCAGCCAAAAAGTATTTTAGTATAAGCTAATCCATGCTTGACTAGTTTGCACAGAGTATAAATATCTTCCACAGGCCGCACGCAGCCGACCGCAGGCCATGCTCATGCTCACGTTTTGGTACATCACTTTTATTTCTTTCTTTTCTATGCATGCTCTTTTGTCTATAACCAGTGTAGTGTTGTCTATGCATGCGTATTTAACGCCTACTGTAGTCTTGCATGCTTATTTTCTTGTTGTTATTGATTTTTTTGGACATTGTCTAGAAGAACGTTTTGTAGTTTGTACTTTATGTGGATTTTGTAATGAAAATTAAGAATTACGGAAATTTTCAAAATGTATTTAATTTCATGTACGTTATTAAATAAAATGGTCAATGTAAAAATTACGGAATAATCAAAATATTAGAGAACAATACAAGAAAAAATGGTTGTCAATTTCTAGACAATGTCCTGTTTTTCGAAAAAGTTTGGTCCTTCGAGCCGGATGGTTGGTTGCAGGCCGTACTTCGAGGAGAAAGCGCGCATCAACGCGGCGCTGGAGGCGCAAAAGGCCCGCATTCAAACCCTGGAGGAGCAGGTCACGGAGGCCAAGCAGAAGTACTCCTCGGCGCTACGGAACCTTGAGAGGATATCTGATGAGATACATAAACATCGGTCGAGGCGGCAGTCGGCTAGGAATGGTAAGGTTTTAATAGTAATTGCAAACAAATACAGGTTCTTTTCTTTCAGTATGAAATTCATTTTTTTAAAGGTGTGTGAAGTCTACCTATTCGCACTTGGCAAGTGCCCTTCTGACAGTAGACTAGTGCCCAGCAATGAGACAATAATAGGTTCATAATCGTCATTGTCGCTATGCTATAATATAATTATAGTATACTAGCTGGCTTTCCCTGATGTGTGATGCCATTAGACGGTCATCGGCCCCGGTTTATTTTTCGATATCCTTTTATCGCACGACACTGTGATAAGACTAATTATGCAATTACATATAAAATATAGAAAGGAGAATGCCCATTCTTGGTACTGATTTTTCTCATGCGTCAAAATGAAAGTAATATTAAAATTATTTTTTGATTTTTTTAACATAATTTGTCGATCAGAATAGTTTCTTTGAACAGGGGATTCCATTTAAGATAAAATAAGACGAAATGTTGATTGTTGTTCTTAAAAATTAAAATGGCGGAATTTTATACTCGGAATTCAATAAGATCTATTAGTGTTTTCACTAATGATTTTTCTCATGCATCAAAATGAAAGTAATATTAAAATTATTTTTTGATTTTTTTACATAGTTTGTCGACCTGAATAGTTTCTTTGAACAAGGGGGTTCCATTTAAGATAAAATAAGACGAAATGTTGATTGTTGTTCTTAAAAATTAAAATGGCGATATTTTATACTCGGAATTCATTATTTTAGGTTTTTAGGATTATTTTAGGTTTTTTTACTTACAACCTTTAAAAGTAAATGGATATATGTTAATCGAACTACATTATAGGTACCTACTATCAGTTAAAACCGACCATCAATCTATCGTCGGATATTTTCGATTTTGAGGTTATGTAACATTTCGGTAAATAACTTCAGAACCCGGGTGCTGATCTAAAATATAAGTATTGGTAGTAGTATTTGGTTAATTATACATCGTCCACAACAAGTTTCAATTTGATGCAACTCTGGACGGCGGTCCATACTTTCATGGGCATTGTCCTTTCAGCATAAACTATCACTACATAATCACACCTTAAACTTTTATTAATATTATTAGTTGTCACATTTTGCCGACAGACATAGACCGTTCGACGATAACGGACACGGCGAGCGAGTCGAACGCGAGCGAGAACCTCGAGGAGATGTGCTCCCACAGCGCCGACGAGAACGTGCGCGAGTGGCTGCGGCGCGTGGACCGCCCCGACCACGACACCTGGACCGAGATCGACCTGGACTACTCCAGCCCGGAGGAGGTAGGAGACAGACTTAAGGCGTACTTCACCTGAATATAAATGGACCTGGGCTACTCCAGACCTTGGGAGGTCACTCCAGTCCTGATAAGTAGGCCAAACAATCAGTTTATTGTACGGCTAACCCTACATTAAGGGAAATAAGAGAGGACTGGCCGAAACCGGACCTGGATTAAAATTGATCTTAAGTACAGTAGGTAAGCTAATGACTTATAGGTAAAACAGGACAGATATAACAGACATCTAGACTCATCTAGCTCAGAGGTACATCTCAACGCAGATCGTCATCTTTAAGAGTCACTGCGTAAAATACCCATAGTATCTAATGACATTTAATTCAACTATTGTTTTTGTTGTAAACATTATGTCCTTTATGTTGTAACGTATGTACTTTTTTTATTCTTCAGATAAGCTTCGAAAAGTGCTCACTTCGGCCCCGTTCTACTCCAGAGAAATCATCACCCCCAAGTCCCCTGGAGTCCAGTAAAGTGTCGGCCGCTTCCCCCCGACGTATTATAAGGTATCTGATTTTAACACCTTAACACAAATCATAATACTAACATGTAATAAATTAACATTAAATTAATAGAACGATTTTAAATACAACATTTACCGTGACGTCATTTTTGTATTTTTTTTTAAATGAAATATGTTTGTTTCTACGTTATTGCGTATACGTACGTGAATGTACGTATGTACGTGCGTGCATGTGTGCCTATGTGTGTATATGCGCTCGTGTATGTATGTGTGTAGAGTCCGCGCCAAACTCCTAGTCCGTTCCGAATATAGAAACGAGTCGCGTCGCAATAGCAAATTGTAGATATTAGCAGGACTAACAAGCAGTAGGCAGCGCGGGACCAACATCCGGCCCCTGTAATAATAAAATAAATAATAAATAATAATTAAACCTGCACGCAACTTCAGAGCAGACTAGAAGTTTGGCGTGGACTATATCTCTACGCGTGGTTACGCTGCGTGCGTGTGTGTCTCTTTTATGCCGTTCAGCAGCACATGGTTTTAAATGAATGGTTGTTACCATCAGGTCAGGAGACAGGGGCGCGGCCCTACGTGCGGAGCTGGAGCGCGGGCGGCGGCAGAGCCTCGACGCCATCCTGCACGACACCGGGGAGAAGGTCAAGGAGATGTTCCAAGGTAAATGGTTATTTTTTTTGTTTAAGTGTCTTTCTATTGGGTAGATTCTAAGGTTTTTTTACCTGGTCAAACAGAAATACTTTAGCAAAATGTACATAATAAAAAAAGATTTGTGTGCGTGAAAGTGTGTGTATATAAAATGCCGTCCACAATATATGGGACAACTATAATATCCACTAACTGCTTGCCTAGCCGCTTTTCCAATTTTAATATGTATCTACTTGTGATTTTACGCACGTAGGAGGGGTTCATGTTGAATATTTTAATGTGTTTATTTATTCAAAAGAAACATAATGTTAAATGTGGTTCATTCATTCATTGGTTCATTGTAGATTGTTTCAGTAATTCCTCAACTATTTTCAAGTAACATAACATAATTCACCCGCCTGTCCCCCAGGTCTGTCCCTGTTCGGCGAACGGCGCGGCTCGGGCTCCGCCCCGCGCACTCCGCGCAGGGCCTCGCCCCGCGCTCGCCGCGACGGGGACGCCGCCTCGTCCGCCTCGGACGAGCGGTACTCAGACACCGACAGTCTTGCCAGGTTATACACTTTACATTGATTTTACATTAAAAATCCGTTATTAATTAAATTAATTATTTTAAAAACAAAAAAAAAACGACAATCCGATAATTTTAAGAATATGAAAAAAATTAGTCCACATTAACAAAATATATTAAAGTATAAATTGACTAATAAACCGTACAGCAAGTGTTAACAAAAATAGTTTTGGTACTTTCTTTTTGGATTTTTATTAACAGTTCAATCAGCATGATTCGTTCGAAAAGGTACCACCGCCACAACCACTGCCGTTAGTTAAGCCTGAAACGATTGTTGCGTTTCGATGGAAGAGAATAAATGCCAGCTAACGTACATATAAGCCAACATTATAGTTTTATGAATTGACAATGCATCTGTGATCGTCTTCATGTAGAACACATACATTCAATATAACTTTTGTTTCGGTATAAAATAACTGAATATACACAAACGTTTTGGAATTAAAACTAAAAACAACCATTTACTTAAAAAATAAAATTAATCGTATTATTTATTGAATACTATATCCGAATACAAACGGAATTTCAGTGTGGAATTTCAAACTGAATACAAACTTACAAAGTATTATTCAACACTAGTTTTGGCCCGCGGCTTCGCCCGCTTTTAAAAGGTAATAATATATCATACTAATATACATAAAACTGAAAATTCGTACCTTCAACTTTGCTAAAGATCATCACTTGATCAAATGCATAGTTTACGATTCAATACTAATATCGATTAAAATAATCGATGTCTTGGGTCCAAAAGATCAATTCTCCAATTAATCGATCTTTGATCGCCATCCCTAGTTCCCGTGGGATTTCCGGGATAAAAACTATCCTATGTCCTTTCTCGGGTCTCAGGCTATCTTTGTACAAAATTTAAATAAAATCGATTCAGTGATTTGGGCGTGAAGAAGAGACAACCAGACAGAGAGACAGACAGACAGACAGAGTTACTTTCGGATTTATAATATTAGTAAGGATTTATATTAATTGCAGTGTGGAAATGTTAACGGACGACCAGATAGCGTCTCTCATGCTGGACGCGCAACTAGAAGCGGTCTGCGAGCGGCTCGCCGGCGTGGCCAGAATGCCTCGCTCCCCACAATCTCCCGAGGCTAGATTCTGAATATTACCCAAAAGAAATAAGGTATTTACATGAAGTGACATATTAGGCGGTTTGAAAACTTGCCACATACATAATTGTATGTGATCTCTATCTTATGTGTGTTGTATAAAGAACATCTTTAAAAGGAATGTACGTAATGTTATTACCGACTGATAATGGGAATTGTAGGTGGTTTTAAAACTTTGACTTCCAAAATTGTATGTGATTTTGGTCTTGAATACAAGTCATATGATGTATTTTGTGAAACACCAGTTAAAAAACTTTGTACAAAATACTTATATACCAATAATCCTTACTACCAAATAATAATGCATTTATATCGCATTAAAAGGGATTGTACAAGATTGGATTATTAAAATCAGGCAATAATGTGTATTTTGCTATGAACATTGCGAATGAAAATTTGATTGATTGACTAACAAATGTAGGATTTTTTAATAATAATGTTGATATGGCAGGTTTCATAATATAAAAAATGTGTTTCTATAAATAATATAAGAAATAATTTGATGGCGAAAACACAGCTATTGTTTGAAAGCGTAATCGATTCAAAGAGAAAGTGAATATGTAAATTCCTAAATTATATTGTTGATCGATATAAAATGTGATAATATAATTATTATCATGCGTGACTTTAGGAAACTTGTTAAATTTCTAATCTTAATTCTTATAAGGCCTACACTCATACGTAACTCAATAACTATTTAATTATATATAATGATGTCATTTTGAATGATGACATTTTGAATTATCGTAGTGAAATTTAATGAGAATAAATGTATGAGTGGTTTTAAAGGTTTTATATCCGTATGTCGGAGCTATCGACATACGGAGACGGAGAGAGAAAGCGTTTCCGGGTTATAACATATATCTGAATGATCAATTTAAATAACTCTTGTGGGTCTAGGAGTTTTGTGTATGTATTTGTATGCTTCCGTGACATCCAGGATATTAACACGAGGAATACTTATGTGAGACTATTAGTGTAAAAAGCGAAAAGTAATTAAAACCTGACATGTTATCTAAGGATGAAACTGAAGATAATTTAGTTTTACCTTAGCTACCTTGCGGTGATTTTATATTTCCACCTTCAAATAAGGTTTGTGAACGACTATTTTATCCAACATATGCGTTTGAAAACGATTATTCGTGCAAAGTTAATGCACGCGTATGCAATTATAATTATGTAAAAAAATTGATAATCTTTGCACGTGTAACATATGTTAATTGGAAATATACCTATGTCAATAATGATATTGAAAATTAAGCAATATTTGGTCACTTAATTTAAAATATATATTTGAAAATAAATTCATATCGTTACTTGGAATTGTAATAAAATACTCTCATAAGTATAGCGGCGTTTTAGAAAGCGATATACCAACTTGGTAAAGGAAAATACTTTTTAATTAAATTTGTAATTACAAATAGATTGAAATTTTGTAAATTAGTAGGACATTGTTTAATCCAAATGAAGTGAAATTAAGTTAAAATTAGATATCTCGGTCCATGACATTCCTAATTATGAGAAATATTTTATATTCTACTATTTATTGAAAAGTTCCTTAAATTTATTAATTTCTATTTAGGATCAAAAAATAAACCTGCGATTCTTTGAAATTATGGCAGCTTTTATGAAATATATGGATGATGTAAATGGACAAATAGACTCCCAAAATTAGATTATCATTTCAAATATTTCCAAACCACATTCTTTTGTTTAAATGTATTATTTTTATGAAAATACAGACGTACATATTTATTTGATGATAAGTGACGAATTATTAAATATTAGGAGTCTGTTTTATTATATCATCCTTGTATTATAAACAAAGAACATATTTTAAAAAAAAAAGTATTCATGGTAAAATAATTTGTATTTCTTTTTTATACGATGCTATTAACCTTGCCATCAATAAACTATTTTTATTTTACTAAATATGACAATTACTACTAAAAGTATTATTAATTTATAATTATATAATTTAAGTACAAGTATTCATAAGTGTGTCGAAATAAATATTTTATTTATAAAAAAACAATACACTGGTATAAAAATTAGATAAGAGTTAGGAACAATGTTAACATTTTTAATTATGTTTTAATGTATTTTTGTATACTCCATTGTCTTTTTATTAAGTTTTCTTTAAGTGTGTTATTTTTTCTATGATTTCTATTTATTTTACAGTTTTATTTTATTTTATACAATTAATATTCAATAACAGAAATTAAAAGATCTAATATTCTCTTACTCATGTGTGTGCAATGTAAATTTTAATTTTACAATTAATACTTTATTTAATTATTTTTACATAAAGCTACTAAACAAAAATGAGATATCACATGTTATTTTTTATATGTATACCTAACGATAAGGCAGACGGGCTACCTGTTGAAGAGCCGTCACCGTCGCCTATGAACATTTGCAATATCAGAGGAGTCGCCAATGAATCGCCGGCTTTGAATGAGAGCTCTTTTTGCACCTATTTTGAAGAGCCTCGTGGCTTATTCTGCCTTACCTTTGACACATCAGCTAACATCGAAATTTCAGGCGAAAATAACTGTGGTGTTAAACTAGAAAAGTGTTCTACACCATTTTTACAAAATCCTCCAATGGTTAATTTTTGGTTGTATTGTCTTCCAATATTCCCTTTACATATTATATTATAATTGTTTTCTCTCAGAGTGTTTATTGAATGTGACGAGTGTGGTGTAGTGTTAAGTATGTTTAAATGTAAGTGTTTGTATGTGTTTCGATGTATTTTGCTTTAGTATACAAAAAATAGATATTTAATACGTGAACCTATTCACCCATAGACTAAGTTAGTGATTATTTACTCATAGTTCAACGGAAATTGACCATAAATATCAAAATTTTATTGTCACTTCTAAAGAAAATATTTTGAAACATACCCAAACAAAAATAAATTTAAGTAGATTTGCAATCAATTCTACAAAGACACTTGTTAACTATTAATAATTAGACCTGTTAATTAAGTAGTTTAATTAGGCTTGTCAATAATAATAATACGCTTTCCCCCATGTGTTCGCACAAAGCACTAAACTGTAAGCACGATGAGCAGAATGCTTACATTAAGCGGCGGCTTATACACAATAAGCGACTGCTTATATGCAATAAGCGCCCGCTTCTACGCAATAAGCGTCTGCTTATACGTAATAAGCTGTTTAAGCAGACCAGCAATAGATCGTTGTAAGCAGACGTGCGATAAAACAATCACGTAGTGCGTTTAATATTTATAGCTTCGTAGAGGCCTAATTTATATATCATCTTGCCATTTACCAATTCTTTTTTAAATGTTGTATGAAATTTAATGTGTCATATCACTAATTATTAATATTGCCCCTGTATGCCCTTCTATGCCAGATACCATCTAAATAAATATATTATATTTTTCAAAATATATAAATACATATCTAGAATTGTATCATCGTGTATATCTTAGGCAGCTTACACACTAGCTACTAGTACGCAAAAAAAAAATATATGTAACTTACCTTTGAATGATTGTGATGGAATTAATTAATTGACAGGAGTGCGTACGATTTCATTACGGACAGCTATTTTAGACCAGGGGAAGGAAAATTATTCCCCTAAATGCAATAAAGTGGCGATTTGATTATATGGGGTCATCCATAATTACGTCACACGAACTTCTTGATTTTTTTGTCATCTTTCCAGTCGTTGTCACATTTTGTGAGACACTCTTACTTGAGTGACGTATTTTGCGATTTTAGATCTAAAATTATAAAATTTCTGTTCTAGAATTTATAAATTCTGATTTTTTTGTTTCATAATAATTGCGTAGATGTTGACATTTTGAAATGTGACGTCACGAAATTTAGGATTCCTCCCCACCACTTGTCATACAATGTCACACTTCGCCGACCCCTTCCCTCCCCCTTGACGTGTGACGTAATTTATAGATGACCTCTTCAACTTTTTAAATAGATATATCCTGTATCCCCAGGATTATGTACTAAATATTTAAAAAAAAAACTTAATACATGTGGCGCCCTCTTATAGAGTAACAGAAAGCGATAATTTTATAAAGCAATGTGTCGCGGTGCTTTCGTTGTGCGGCTAAACAATACAAGTATTATAATAAGTTACAATGGATTAATAACACTAAGGTAAACACCGATTAGATGTAATAAATATATAATAATGCGGTTACATAAATATCGGACAGAAATGTTCTGTTGGCAAACGATATAATATCTTAAATAGTCAATGGAACTATAAATGTTTTCGGTGTTTAATTTTTATTTTTTTCTTTTACTGAAAGCTGGCACGTTCATAGCAATATATTCATCAGTAACAAGGACTACAAGGATAAATGATAATATTATAAGTATCAATAATTGTCTTTTACAACCTCACAAGCCTATGCACGTGCATAAAATATGACCTTTTTTATATCAAAAGGTATTTTACAGACACTCCAAAAACACTATGTATCGTGCCAATTTTGAGTAACCAAAACACATTACACATTTTTTTAACCGACTTCAAAAAGGGAGGAGGTTACTCAATTCGACCGTATATGTTTTTTATTATCTAGTAAATACAAATTGTTTTCAAATGTTCGCATTATGTAACATAATAAGCAAAAACTAAATTAATGTACATTTTACAAGAATTATTTTATATTTACAAAATGTTGACCAATATCTTGGCTGCAAGAAAATTATTCCTTAAAGTTGTACGTACTTCTGATAGATTAGTAAGGATACTTAGCCGCCTGAAAATTGAATGAAGCCACAAAAAGGGTGAATCGTCAGTTATTATTTTCAATTCTAGACAAATAAAAAACATTTTTGAGAAAATTTAGAATAAAAAACTAATACTGCGTAATTTACGTAATAAATAAATAACTATTTCAAATATTTCAGGGACATTTTAGCACGGAGACGTGGCAAAACTTTTTTACGCAACTATTTAAATTCTCAAAACTGATTACATTTTCTTTTTAAGAGTGAGTAATCTTTGCTAATCTATGGTACTTCTAATGATGCCTTAAAACAGATTGAAAGTGCAAAATGGAATTGATTTTGAATATATAAAAAGACATTTCCCCCTAATATGTTACATAAGTCGTTTCATAGGTTCACATTATATTTTGTAAGAATCTGTAACACAAATCCGAAGTGTTCAAAATCCTGTATACATGTATGGAATAATTTCATTATTTATTTACATTGACATACTAACTAATGGACTGGTCAGCGCTCAAAAATGTCCCAACTGTAAGTGCTACAAGCTAGAATGGCGAAACAGTTGTCAATTATCTGAAAGATGAATCATATATTGCTGTTTTATTTCAATTAAAAATAGAATATTAATAGTTTTAACACATACAATCAAGAACCACAGCTAAGTAACCACAGTTGTCAACCCAGTTTGGGATTTGGTCAATGACCGCACTGGCCAAGTGCAATTGGCAGACTTTACACACCTCTTAAGGACATTTAAGCATTAAAACGTTTAGATTTCCTAACAATGTTTTCCTTCGCCTTTATAGCAAGTTATAATTAATTTTTTTAAATGTAATTTTAGACCAAGTTCATTTGTTATTAAGTCAATGAAAGTGAAAATGATTATGTATTAACCCCTATAAATAAAGCGCAGTTATTTTTATCAAACGATAAGCAATGTAAGGAATAAAGAATCTCATCACATGTAGAATAAGCTTAGAGTTATCACGCAATTGTATTCTAGCATAATACTCGTAAATAAATAATTATTGTATGGAAAAGTATGTGTCGCTGTGTACCGGTTAAATAATGTCGACATGGTAATAATTTCGTAGGAAAGCGGTGCAAGAACAGCATAGAAAACAAGTTTTCTAAAATAAACTCTGGAATTTCCAGTTAGGGAAATGTGTATTTTAAAATTCAATTATAAAGTTTTAGGAATAGCATTTTTGCAGTTTCTTTCGCTTCTGATTTAGTCATTCCCACTCAATTGAAAAATATATTAATTAATTAGTTATCTATCAAACGATTGGTTTATCATAAACCCACTGTAAGAAAGATACAACTTTGTAGTCTTGTACAGAATCTCTCAGGGTATAATATGATTTAAATCATATCATAAAATACTGTTTTTGAACACGCACATAAATACGAAAAATCAAATGTATGTGCCTGAATTTCAAGTCCGGATCTCGAATGGAACACCAAATTTCTAGCCACAAGTTTTACATCACTGCTAAATATTCTGAAGTCATTATTATGTCGAAATGTTGTAACCGGTACAAATTAGTGCAATTATCGACACGACATACTTCCTGATAATACTGAGATAGCTTTAAATATTATTTTCGCCTTGTGATATTACACTGTACAAACGTTAGCCATACATACGATAGTTATAGGCTGGAGTGTTACGTTGTAAATATCGTGTTATGACTTGCCTTCAGATGAATAAATGATATAAGTAGTTTGTGATTGTTTTATTTATATTCCTACATTTGGAAAGTATAACTTATGATTGTGTTTTATAAATATTACGCGTGTTTTACAAATCTGACTCTGAAAGTGACCATTGCTTTAGATATTTGTGAATCAATCCTAAGTAGATTTGCTACCAAAGTTTAGACACATATTTGTTGCTACTCCTAAGGACTAAGAATGCCTCACATTTCTGCTACACCACATGCTTCAAAGCAGAACAGTTTTATTTAACGCTGTTGTTAAAAAGGAAAATAGGTGTGTGTACCTGAGCAGTGGAAACACGAAAATATTCACCACTTCATAGAAGTTATGGAATCAATGCAAGGAAAAGTTTAAATCTGCCGTAATTGCATGTTTAAATGCTAAAAATACCAACAGTGTAATTAACTTAAAATGTATAATCGCTATATTGTTAGGTACTGGTCTAATCAAGAACTAAAAATGTATAATTTCTAAATAAAAGACAATATACATATCAATTATTTTTTATTCAGTACATAGTTACAACAGAATACACACAGGGACGGCAAATACATTTATTAACATCTAACGTAATAACATAGAAACAGCGATTAAACGTACCCAATACGATCAATTACAACAAGAATATAAACGATTTATACATAATTACACGTTTTTGGTTACAATTTGGCAATTCATATCAATAAGAGCATATTTGATTGAAAAATAATGCTCTGTAGCGATGCGGCGACGATAAAATGTTCCTACGGTACAATAACTTGTTTCTTTAGGGATTATAAAACAAAATAGCGGCCTTTTTACCTCTTGCTCGTTTTCCACAATGTGTGAGCGAGACACATAATTGCCGTCATATTGGATTAGATTCTCATTGAAACAAGTTGTATATTTTATCGAGGCTCTGCGTTTCAAAAAGTAAGAGTAAATAAAGCTTTTCTTACAAAATTTAAAAACATAAAACATGTATAAAAAATAATAATAATGTGAATAAAAATATTTTTTAAATTGTACAATATTTTATTAGTATTTGTATTTTACAAGCAAATTCTATATGACTGGGGAATATAATAAAACATTACTGAATTATTCGTTTAATTAAAAATATCTAGAATCAGCTATATTGAAAATCACATTCAGATTTGGCGGTAAAATAATGGTTTTTTTTTAGACTAATTATAACTTTTCAATACTTACCATAGCGGAATGTTTAATTAAGTCTATAATTAATGCGTCAGTACACGGGCAGGTCGAAGTATTAGTATTACGGTCACTGCCAATCGTTTGAAATACTAATTGTCCACCTTCAAGTCAGTACTTCATGAAGTGGGTGAGGGGGGAACACCAGACTTCAACCAACTTCAACCTGTCCATGTATTGCCGCGTACTAAGCTGGAATGTTTACAAACAACTATCTAAGTCTATACTAGTAAGCTATCACATTTAATTCTCTATTTGAGCATGGAGTCCGTATTTAAATAAGAAAACTATCAAAATATAAGAGTATAAATACGCAAATATCTTTAGCATACGCGATAAACTAGTGTTGACATTTAACAGTGCCTTTAGATTAAAAGTATTTATTTCTTAAGTAATTGTAAAGAAATGTAAAAAATATAATTTGACAGCATAGCAATTTACATTATATAATTTGCTCAAAATAATGTTAAGAAATTAAGTCATTTTTTATCCAAAAATGTTGTTTACTAACGATTCTATTCTAAACCTTCGCTAAGAGAAAGATTTCTATATATAAGTTAAATAGTTTATCGTATATTATATACTTCTCGTATTTTCACAATTTCGAAATATATCGTAGCCAAAAATACATAATTCTGTGAACGTCTTAGATGACTAATTTTAATTACAAGCATTTAAGTACATACCGTAATAAGTGAAAGTTTACAACATTAACAATTGAGCACTATTACTATTATCCAAAAGTATTTTTCGCACTATCCTTCCGATTTGTCCATCAGTATAAACTATAGAAGCACACTTATTTTTTAAGTTAATAGCATGTGTCGAACATGTCATTAATTGCTAGCAGAGCCATTTCAATTAATCATATAAGATTTTCTAATTTAACTCTATTTTTCTACAAAAGATGATGTTACATGTATTCTAGAGATGCCCTATTATTTTTTCCAAAAGCAGCATATTAATATCAGACATTCAGTAAAAATACAAGGCAAGCTAGAGATGGGCATGTGAGTGCAATGGACAAAATCGGTCATGGATAATATTTACTGCGGTCGAAGAAAAATATTTATTTCCGCTATTTTACAAATATATTTACATTGTGGTGGCCGTACAATCAGTAAATTATCTTACAAAATATATAGATACATAGTCAGAGATATAGTAAGGTTCAGTAAAATCTCGTCACAGATTTTGCGATGTCTAGGAATTACACAGCAGAACCAAAGCATTAACTAGAGATCCTAACATAGTGCGCCGCACTGATCACTCGATATTTTAGTATTTCCGGTGTTTTAGGTCTAACTATAGTCATTCCGGCGTCAAGTATAGTTTGCAAATTACATATCTCACACAAGACTGCAATATTTATGACGTGAACTGTACAAAAGAAATAAATATTAGTTTGAGCAGATTGAGCGAGCAACTTATTACGGACGGATTATACAATATATTAAATGAATGAATATACAAAAAAGCGTATGCCAAACTGTTTACCGCAAAACAGACAACGTTATACAAAAATATACAATTTTCGGAGACCACTCACATACAAAAATTCAATGAAAAAAATCTTTTAAATACATATATTTCGTAAGATACAAACGTTGATTTATTACTATAACATTTTCCATATATACAATAGCAATTATACAAATTATACAATATTAGTTAATTATATAATGATTATAAACTCGCCCCTGACCACACAATTGACTAAGCAATCGATCACCCTGTACACAGTTACGTCACCAAGACATCCACTTATTTTTCATCGTAAAACTTCATGAATTTTGTCGAACCAGTCGAAATTATGTCATTCAATTCTACAAACAATATTATACATTAAATATAACGGAGATTAACCATTGACTTAGCAACAAATGAACGGGTATACGCTCAAGACCGAACAAAAATCGATACAAAAAGGAAGTGTTACTATCAAAGGAATTTAATATCAGTCGTAATTCATCATAGCGACTTATGTCATAAAAATGTTTTGTTGTGTTGTTGTGTACGTATAATATAATTATACAATAAATCAACATAAAAATGTTGCCATGTTTACGATATATTTATTCAAGGTTACTTAACACATTTTCACATCATAATGTCTTCATCGAATCACCACAATTTACTTGTAGTTATCAATTTGTTACAAGTCAATGTGGTTAACACTACCGTTATACAACAAAGCTTTACCTACTCGTAATTAAGTAATTATACATAATTAAATATACTTATACACTATAATCTACAATTTGTCTAATATACGATGTCAACTATAACTACATCTATGACAAATAAATATTTTCTCTTAATTTCTTAAATGTAATAAAAATAAAATTATGACTTACAATTATATCTATTTTATGACTTTGTATTGAGCTTAGTTTCGAAGAATCAACTTCGTATGAAAGCATATGAACATATGACATTCAATTTACTTTACATGGGATGACTTGAAAAGTATAATCCGACAAACGTTTCTGTGCGTGTGGCGGGGGCGCCACTTGTCATCATAATGCTGTCAAAACTACCTAAGAGGTGAAACAGTTATATTATTCAATATTTTACATATCTAACAATATTGTTAAAAATTACTCATTTTATTGACAAATAAAATATAATCTAGTTTATAACGTCGCAATTTCATGAAATTAAAGTGAAAACTAAAATCCCTTTACCAGGGGAAATGAAAATCGCTCATAAAGGTCACAGCAAACGACCATCGACAATTAGATAGAACATAGATGTTTCCGAAAACTGCCACAAACACAGAAAAAATGTCGGACTATAAAGGGGGTATATCAACACCCACATCACACATAAGGGTAGCAATGCGCACGTCAAAGCCTGTCAACGCATACATCAATTCTAAACCACTCTTTCATATTATATAATGTCATATGTTCATCTCCTCCTCTTAAGAAATGAATAAATAAATATTAGAATAGAATTTGGCACCAAATCAATACTTTCGATAGGATTTTACTATCATAATACTATTTTTGGTATACGATTGCAAATTGTTACCAAGTAAGTCTATATAGCGAATTTATTTATTTTGAATTACACTTTACAGGAAAATAGCGAATATTTATTAGATATTTTTTATAAGAAAATAATTAAAGTACGAATAATTATTATTTTAATTTAAGGAGTAAATACAAGAATGAATAAAAATATAAAAATAATAATTATATAAACATAAACTAGGATTTTTATGTTTATAAAAAATATGAATAATGTATAGATAAATAACAAAAATATCGACATTTTTAAGAATTGCAAGCACTATGTCTCAAAACTATAAATAACTTGTAATGATAATGTATAAACAAATGTATTATGTATTATAAAGATTGTAATATAAAGAAATAATGAAAATAAATATCGCTATCATATTAATCTTACTACAGAAAGCATCTATTATTATTACAGTCAACCATCTTGGTATTCTCTTAAAATACTACATTTTTAACAAGAATATACAACAATAAATAATAATAAATTCAAATTTACCTTCGCTTCCTTCAATACTAGCTTATAATACTACAATACCTAATATTAATTTCCCTTAAAATATATTTGGAATAATTGTTATACATTTAGTCTTAACACAAATAATACAAGCCGATATATAAATATACAACAAAATTATACATTTAACATTTTTTTGGCATAAATAATAACAAATTGTGAAATAAAACATAACCTTTATAGTATTTGTTCTTATGACATTTCTAATTACACAATTCTGTACTATTCTTATTAGATAACATTTGAACTTAATAATGTATTTTTATTTCCGTACTTTGGTGATGATCTTAAATAATAGCGGTTGTGGACATATTTTTTTATTTGTGATTTCGGACTGCAAATTAAGTTTTTTAAGTTATATAATTTTACTGAACGATGGACCTAAAATATGACAAATCATTCATTCAATCATTATACATTTATAAATTAATTAGAAATAATTTTAAAGGAATAAATGGATGTTTGTAGTCGCATGACAAATACGACACGAGCAATTTTAATGTATAAGTAAGTATATGTATTAATTATTTATTTTATTAAAATTCAACCTGTTTGCCTAAAACAGTCCGAAATCACTTCAATCACTCAATCTATAAACATTGCTAATAATTATGGTGCCACAGGTATCTTAAACACACATTAGAAGTCTTTTACACATTTTAACCGTACTCCAAGCCAGGTTGCCTAGTAGATCTTTCTCCGGTTATTCCATACTCCGTATTCGCTTCACAAATATATGCATCGTCAGCCGGTGTTTGATTGTTGCCTTCAAGTCGATTATGGTTCTGAAAGATACGAAAAAATAAGAGTTTCAATATTTTATATTAGTGCAACTACTGCAATGGGTATGGGTACGTGAATGACTATATTGGTACTCCTGGTGGACGTTCTTCTACTGTACCACTGAAGCTGGCGTATCGATCGGTGACGCTGCCGTAGAGTGTTGAAGGATAATAATTTAGGGATTTAAATTTATGTCTCGTGGCACTGGCGGCAGGCGGGCCCCGGCACTAGTACAGCTGGGGGCTCACCGCGGGCACACCGGCTGAGCGTGCGGAGGTGTCACGGCGCGGCGGCGGGCCCCGGCACTAGTACAGCTGGGGGCTCACCGCGGGCACACCGGCTGAGCGTGCGGAGGTGTCACGGCGCGGCGGCGGGCCCCGGCACTAGTACAGCTGGGGGCTCACCGCGGGCACACCGGCTGAGCGTGCGGAGGTGTCACGGCGCGGCGGCGGGCCCCGGCACTAGTACAGCTGGGGGCTCACCGCGGGCACACCGGCTGAGCGTGCGGAGGTGTCACGGCGCGGCGGCGGGCCCCGGCACTAGTACAGCTGGGGGCTCACCGCGGGCACACCGGCTGAGCGTGCGGAGGTGTCACGGCGCGGCGGCGGGCCCCGGCACTAGTACAGCTGGGGGCTCACCGCGGGCACACCGGCTGAGCGTGCGGAGGTGTCACGGCGCGGCGGCGGGCCCCGGCACTAGTACAGCTGGGGGCTCACCGCGGGCACACCGGCTGAGCGTGCGGAGGTGTCACGGCGCGGCGGCGGGCCCCGGCACTAGTACAGCTGGGGGCTCACCGCGGGCACACCGGCTGAGCGTGCGGAGGTGTCACGGCGCGGCGGCGGGCCCCGGCACTAGTACAGCTGGGGGCTCACCGCGGGCACACCGGCTGAGCGTGCGGAGGTGTCACGGCGCGGCGGCGGGCCCCGGCACTAGTACAGCTGGGGGCTCACCGCGGGCACACCGGCTGAGCGTGCGGAGGTGTCACGGCGCGGCGGCGGGCCCCGGCAACTAGTACAGCTGGGGGCTCACCGCGGGCACACCGGCTGAGCGTGCGGAGGTGTCACGGCGCGGCGGCGGGCTGGCGGCACTGGCGGCAGGCGGGCGCCGCGCGGTGCCGCTCCAGCTGGAACGTCGCCGCCGAGGCGCCCAGCTCGCGCGCCAGCCGCTGGCACCGACCCAGCACCGCTTCCCACTCCGATAGGTCGTCTGCAAAAAACGTATACGTATGAAACATCGATTTAGTAATAGACGTCATGTTTAGTACTAAGTTGCGCCATCCACGTCGCAAATATTTCTGCATGCCCGGAATCGCCGCCAGCACGTATAATCACTTTCGGCACCTGGCCACAGCCGGACACACACTCACCGAGGGCGACGTGCGCGGAGAGCACGGTGTGGTGCGTGGAGAGCGCCCACGCGTGCACCGAGTGCACGTGCCGCACGCCCGGGATCGATGACAGCGCCGACACGCACTCACGATACCTGAAATGATAAGAGGAAATTTTATTATCATAATAATAATTAGACTATTTTGTAGATTAGAGTTAACTTCACTAAATAAACACATTTTTATAATGTAGGAGTAGTAGACGTGCATACAGTCCACCTGATGGTAAGTGGCCACTACCGCTCATGAACTATTTAACACTGCTGCATTTAACACTGCTGTTATGGGGCAGCAATAGATGTGGTGGTGGTGTGCCGAAGTCGGACCAAAAAGTGTGAATGAACAATGTGTGTGTGTGTTTGTGTGTGTGCGTGCGTGCGTGCTTGCGTTCGTGCGTTCGTACATGCGTGCGTGCGTGTGTGTGTGTGTGTGTGTGTGTGAACCACCTTCAAACTTATATTTAATAAATAATGATAGACGATATTAATAAAGCCAATAATGATGATGATGGCGGTCCTCACCGGAAGTCCTTGGGCACGGCCTGCATGAGCATGGCGAGCGCGTCGCGCACCACGCGCGCCGACGTCAGCAGCACCAGCACGCTGAACACGAACGTGCAGATCGGGTCGATCACCTTCGCGTCCGGCTGCCGATAGACATGTTAAATTTTTTACAATTACAATTTCAAAATACAAATAAGAAAATTCTAAATTACTTATGTGTTACTCTATCTCTCATGTAATTACTATTAATTCCGCTAGATGGAGCTACTATGCATGTCGGATTACTTGATTCAAATTTATTAGATTAGTTTTTTTTTTTTTGCTGGGGCAGTGACTCGTGTTTATTCAGCAGTTTGATCAGGTCATATTTAATTGCTGTGGAGGTTATTTTAAACTGAAATATTACTTATGTGTTTAAACAAAACTTACGAAGTCTATTACGACTTACACCTAATGATGTGCTACTAAACATCATATTTTGACATGTTTATTTTTTACATTATCTCTTGGATTTAGAACTAAACCCCATATCCTTAATTAACTGAAACACACATTAGTCGTAATTGATAAACATACATTTATTTTAATGACGACGGCAGCAAGCAATACTCCGCAGCTCTGGATCAGATCACCGATCACATGGATCAAGGCGGCGCGCAAATTGATGTTCCTGAAACACATTTATACTTTTAAAGTACATTCATTCATTCAATTTATTCATTCACACACATAAAAGTGGTATAATTTTTGTTGATTTTATACAGGAAAAGGCGTCCACTTATTTTTATTTAACAGCAGTTTTAACTGTGTTTTACTTTAAAGAGTATATTATAGTAAGGCTAAGCCAATATTACAAGGCATTCTATCTTAGTCCTCAGGTGTGGTCAAACATTTGCTGCAGATAGAATTTTAACTTTATCTGGGGTTAATTCCAAATGTCTCTTGCGGGCAGTGGTCACAAACTATCAGGTGCAGTGTAGGCTCCCGCTCATTTTCTACTTCTAAACTTGATCAATTTTCTTTCTTTAAAAAGCAAAAATAACCCTCTTTATAAAATAAAGTGTTCTCACCTAGCCTGCGGTGTGACAACAGCGGCCTCGGCGCCGGGCAGGTCCTTCATACCGTAGTCGCCGTTGACGACGCCGTTCGCGTGCTTGCGGTCGCGCGCGCGCCGGAACAGCCGGAAGCGCGGCCGCGGCGCCTCGTGCGCGTGCGCGTGCGCACACGCCGCGCCGCCGTGGCTGTGGTGGTGGGCTGTACGAAACAATAATTAATATTATTATCATAAACAGAGTTAAATACTTACAAAATAATTTTAATTGTAAACTCCGCACCAAATTGCATGTCCACTTTGAATATAGAAACGAGTCGCGTCGCAATTGCAAATTGTAGATATTAGCGGTACGAAGACAGCGCGGAAAATATGCCTATAAAGTTCTATGTACTGTGGTCACCAAACACAACAAAGACACTGCCCTGGATTTTTCCATTAGTACACCTCTCTTAAGAACCCTACATCCAGAACAACATTTCTAAGAACATCCTCCTGAGATATTCCCAGAGCGCTGTCAGAGCTTTTAAAAAAAGTGCAAAAAGAGCTCTCGTTCAAACCTGGCTGCGCATCGACAACTCCTCTCATGTTGCAAGTGTCCATAGGCGACGTTGGCTGTAAGAATCCCACATAACCCCGTGTCGCTCCTACGACACTGGGTACCTTTTGAAGGTTTCCACCTCGTAAACAAAAAAAAAAAAAGGCGACGTTGGCTACTTTCCATCAGGTAGCATGTCTGCTGTATCGTTAGGTCCAACTATAAAAGAACATACCAATATCCGAAGCGCATCCGTGCAGCACCATCGCGAGTACCACGTTGAAGGCGACCCCGCAGCCGGAGACCAGCATCATCATGTCCGGGTCGATGCTGTAGTCGTCCGTGCGGATGCGCTGCGCCGCCATGTACACGAACACAGCCGTCAACGCCCAGATCAGGATCACGGACACCATCGCGCCGAGGACCTCTGGGAAGATAATCAGAAATTAATTTACTAAGTCTCATGTTGTTCCTTTGTTCATATGCTATCCCCGTTGGTCATCTGTAAATAACTTCATTTACGAAAAGGGAATGTAGAACTAATATGAGATTAGTTAACTAAGTCTCATATTGTTGATATGGTGTTGTCAATGGTCATCTCTAAATGTCTCCATTTACGAAGAGGGAAGGTAGGAATGAAGAAATATCCTTATGTCCACAAATCCACACCCTCACACCGAAATTCATGAATTGCTTCACGCTAAATGTGGCATTAATATTGATTAGCAATATGATCAATATAATAAATGTAAAACAATTCGATATATTTTATTTACATTTACCATACACATGTATAGTATACTTGTAGCATAATATTACACACAAAACAGCTTTTATTGCTTGTGATTTATTGATTGGACAAATAAAAATTGACACGCCATTGTATTTCGGTTCCATTTGTAATAAAAATTGCTGTAACTAAAATAAAAGTAGCTGGATTGTGTTAGAGGTCACGTTCATTTTCTTTCTTTTTATTTTTTTATTGGCAATATGCAATTTATATAACACGTCATAACAATAAACCTTTGTAATATCCGATTATAATTTTAGATACGGCTACCCAAATCAAACATTTTTCGGCTAGTACAACTTATTTTAGCTACACTTATAAAACTTAAGAGAAAAATAATTACCAGCCCGTCGATAACCATAGGACATGGAGGCGGTGGGCGGTCGCCTCGCGCACCGGAACGCCAGCAGCGCGAGGGCGAAGCCCCCGCAGTCGCTCAGCATGTGCGCCGCGTCGCTCATCACCGACAGACTGCCGGCCAGGTAGCCGCCGACCAGCTCGCATATCTATCATAGATGGGTAGAGAGTATTGAGAAATTTGAGAAATAAAACAAGTGACCGACCGAAGATTTGGTTTCGGGTTTCGGCCAGAAATAGGTAGCTAGTAAATTTTACGATACGATATATATGCCATGTCGTATCATTTTGTATCTTTTTTGTTTTGTAAAATAATCCTATTTAATTAAATTCACCAAAGAATTAACGCAACTACCGAGAGTAATGTTTCTCGAGCGTATGCCTCGTTCTTTGAACGCCTTATAGCCCAAACTGCTTGACATTTGAGGCGTTAGATTTGTTTGTGGAAGTGACTATAGGCTATATTTTTAAGCAGTCTGGTTTTTGTTTTTATAATAATTGTTATATAAAGACATTTGAAGGTGGTAGAACCCTTTGTGGTTCGACTCCGGCGGCACCACCGCCACACCTATTTCTACCTTTTTTTTTTCTTTTTTTTTTTCTTTTCGAGGGGGAAACCTTCAAAAGGTACCCGACGAGGTGGGAGCGACGTCGGGTTATGTGGGATTTTTACCGCACTAAAACCCCCCGGTGGCCGTCCTCGGCGCTTGTTGGAGAACTCCGGGATCTCCAACGGAACACAACCGGAGTCCTCCAAGCGCGATGCCCGAATCGGGCTCTGCCCTAGGGGAGCGTTCGCTCCTCCCGCAACATCTGGTGATTACGACGGTATGCGACCACACATACCGCCGTCCTTCCCGGGGTAGCATACTGGACGGTTCGAGCTCCCACTCTTGCCGTCCGCAACCCCGGAAGCCCCCTTTTAGTCGCCTCTTACGACAGGCAGGGGATACCGCAGCCCTATTCTAGTCCCGGAACTACAGGGACAACCTATTTCTACCTAATAACAGCAGTGTTAAGTGCTGCTGTGTTCCGTTTTGAAGGGTGTGGTAATGGAGACAGACTTCCAAGGCGTTCCAGCTTAGTCCTCAGGGGTAGCGGCGCATCTGTGGCCGACCTCAGGTAGGAATATCTAATCCTATCTGGGGTTGATTACTGATGTCTATGGGCGGCAGTAGCCACTTACCATCAGGTGGACTGCATGCTCGTCTGCTACTCCTATATTATAAAAAAAAGACAGTTTTTACTTTTTTAATCTTTATATCATAAAGTACTTCCGTTAAAAATTTACCCACATTAAACCCAAAAATAGCAACTTTCAAACACTCTAGCCCCAACGAATCTGTGCCTAAAGAAACTTCGTTACAGCAACTAACGGAAAGTAACGATCGAACGATCTGGCGTTACTGCAAAAACTATATAACAGGTGAACGACCTCTATATTTGGCATTCTTTTTATTCATCTAGCCGTTCGGTCACTGAAATTTAATAGAATATATATTGAAAAACTAATCGAACATTTCGTACAGATGGTTGTGTAATCACCGCCTAAAGGCTAGAAGCGAAATTGTTTTATTTTAAAAGCCTCGTGTGACGTATATTTTGTGGAGGGAACAGAGGAAACTAGCAATAATTATAAAAAGACAGATTGATTAAAAATATATCCCATGATTACTCTAAATTTTGTAGGAATCTAATGACATCTGGGCTGTTGTGTATGCCAAAGAATGAGACATACATACATACTCGCTCGAAAAACATTACCATCCATAGTCAGATAAAAAATATTTTTATTTGTATACATTTTCATATTTTTTCACATACGCAATTCTATTCAAATACAAACGCCACTTAAAAAAATAGAAACGTACGGTCACAGACCAACTAATAATTTATCCCGAGAAAACAATGCAATAGCAATTATTTTTATTACTAGTATCAAAAGATTAAAGTTTTTGCATTGTACAATAAATAATCAATTCTTAATAAATAAGCATAAAAATTTTAAACCTATAACTTATAAGCAACTGATTGCCCCGTTCTTTGCGAAATACCAAAATGTTATACATACTACACATCTTACATACATAGTCCCAGCCTATTGATCCACGGTATGGGAAATCATGGTGGTTAATTACACTTAAATAAACCTTTAGATATCTTTAAGGTCGTTAAATGGGTGTGGAATTTTTTTATCAAACTCCGTTAATTCGGAAGCAATGACTATAAAACTTGCATTTGGCTTTCCTATTGGAAATAATAGAACTTTTTTAACACCATTTGTGGAAATCCTACCCTTAAGAGGGTAAAATGAGGGTTGAAAGTTTGTTGGGAAGTCCGCAGATTTTGAAGCAAAGTCTATGAAAATTGGTATTCAGCTTTCTGATTGAAAATAATAGAATACCTATTTTACGGTTTTTGGAAAATCAACCCTTAAGTTCGATTAATAGGGGATAGAACTTTGTTTTAAAATCCGTTAATTTGGAAGCAAGGACTTTAAAAATTTGCAATTGACTTTCTGGTTGGGAATGATAGAACTTTTTTAACACTATTTATGGAAAATCTAACCTTAAGAGGGTAAAATAGGGGTAGAACCTTCGTTTAGAAGTCCGTAGATTTTGAAGCAAAGTCTATAAAATTAGGTATTCGGTTTTCTGATTTAAAATAATAGATCTATTTCACCGTTTTTGGAAAATCAATCCTTAAGGTCGTTTAATGGGGGATGGAACTTTATTTTTGAAACCGTTAATTCGGAAGCAAGGATTGTAAAAATTAGCAATTGGCTCTCTGGTTCGGATAGATAGAACTTTTTTAACACCATTTATGGAAAATCTACCTCTAACCGGGTAATATAGGGGTTGAAAGTTTGTTTAGAAGTAAGCCGATTATGAAGCAAAGTCTATGAAAATTGGTATTTTTCTTTCTGGTTGTAATTAACATTCGGAAGCAACCACTATGACACACTATCATTAGTCTCAATGAAGCATCTGAGTCACTGCTTTTTTTAGATCAACCCTTAAGACGGCTATAAAAGGGTGTATGCATTATGCGTTTCTGTTTACACATCTGTTTCAGTATTTTTAGCAACTCAACAATCAACCTCATTAGGGTATTATAAGTAAAGAAAGTTTCTTTAAAAACCGTTATTGATGTTACTTCCTTTGGCGTGTAAGGAAAAAGAAACGAGTGCAGAGAGGTTTAGTGTAGGGCGAAAGTCCACGGGCCATCGTAACATATATCTTTTTTTTTTATAATATAAGAGTAGCAGACGAGCATGCCGTCCACCTGATGGTAAGTGGCTACTACCGCCCATGGACATCTGTAATCAACCCCAGATAGGATTAAGCTGGAACGCCTCGGAAAAGTCTGTCTCCCTTACCACACCCTTCAAACATGAACACAGCAGCGCCTAACACTGCTGTTATTAGGTAGAAGTTGGTGTGACGGTGGTGCCGCCGGAGTCGAACCACAAAGGATTCTACCACCTTCAAAATTATTATATTTTTAACATGGGAATGTATTGCGCGTGCTGAAGTGCAGAACAGCGGTTTTTTAGGGTTCCGTACCTAAACGATAAAAACGGAACCCTATTACTAAGACTTCGCTGTCTGTCCGTCTGTTCGTGTGTCACAGGGCTCTTTTTGAAATTCTACTAAGGAGGTAAAAGAAGTGTTATATTATGTATGGTTCGAAGTTAGAAACGTGAAATTTAGGATAACGTCTATTCAGACAAATACACGACAACGTGGACGAGTGCAAATTTCATATATGATAATGCGTAATTTTATTTAAATTTGCCTACATTTTGGTATACTGATTAGGTACATTGCAACTACTTTGGACAACATTTTGTCCTGCCGTGAGGTATGGTTGTGATTATTATGCATTAACATTTTGGGCTAGAACAGTAACGAGTACGAGACTAAAGGGAGACTTCTGGAGTTGCGGGTGGCAATAATGGGAGCTCTAACCGCCCAGCTAGCGACCCTGGAAAGAACCGCTGTATGTAAGGCCCCATATGGTCGGTTCCTATGGAATAATGTAAATAATAATTATTGTATCCTACATGAAACTTATATTTTAAATAAAGTTTCATTACAGTCCACTAATTAGAGTTTTAGTGTATGTTTCTGAAGAAAGCTTGACAAATTTAGGTACACAGTGACGAAAAAAATCTTTTATAAATTAAATATGAATTCTACTTTACCGTTAAAATTGTTATAGGTACAAATTTACGATTAAGTTATTTGTATGTCATATCATATTTTTTTACGCGGGCGAAGCCGCGGGTTCTGCTAGTTTATCTATATAGATATGAAGAGTGGAACAGTGCAAAAGTTGAGCAGATGTAGGTTCTTACCATAAAAATGCCGCATAGCACCAAAGCAGCCAGAAGCTGGGGCACCGCGCTGGGGGGCTCCGGTCTCGTCCAGTGGCAGTGCTCTTCTGTGTCGCTGGTGGTCGCCACCTGGACCTCTGTGTAGCTCTCCTGTGAACAATCAAATATTTGTATATACAGATTCCGCTTCCGTACAATCAACCAAGCGATGATAGCTTAGTAGTTGAAACTCGGCGTCTCAATCGAGGGGTCCGAGGTTCGAATACCAGGCACGCACGCACGAAATTATCACTATTATGAATTGCTTTAACGCTGAAGGAAAACATCGCATGGGAATCCACATACCAGAGAGATCTTTAAATAAAAGCTATCAAAAGGTATGTATGTGAAGTGTATCGATACACGCACATGGCCAACGCGGCGGACTATAGCCTAATCCTTCTCATTCTGAGGGGAGACCTGTGCCCAGCAGTGGAGTCGGTTGACGACGACGACAAATAACGAAATTCAGAACAAAAATCAAAAATAATTATTAACATGTCTGGCTGGCCGGGGTCCGAACCGGGAAATCACTGTCAGTATACTCAGTATCCTCGAAGTAAAAAACTCTTTTTGTTTTTATTATTTAAAATACACTTTGAGGCAAAAGTTCAAGAACCACGTGTCAAATCCACAGAACACCACTCAACACAGCGTATTTCGTTATCAATCAATAATTGAGTGTCTGCAGCGTAAACAACCCCAAGGCCGATGGTTAAATTCTGCTCGCTTCACTGGTTTTTTCAATCCAATTGCTACGTGACGCGTAAATTAATATGATTATAGAAGATTATTAATATTATGCTAAGTTATTATGGCGCCTAGATGTTTAAACTGCGTCTTGTGAGGGAGAATTATCATAAAAAAATGAATCATAAAAAATAAAGAAATAGCACATGGGTGCTGGGTAAAAAAACTATACCAAAGCTTTTTAAAAGGGGATTAAAGTTATACAAATCGACGGTCCCTACTCCCTACGTATAAAGCGACATGTCAAAAACGCAGGTTTACAGGAGAGCGTAATTAATGTTCAAACCACTCTAGAAATAATACTCTATACAATTTAAAGAATATTTTTTTTTATAATGTTGTTATAGCTTTCGAAACTTTGTACTAGTATTTTTAAATATTGTTTTTTTTTTAATATTTACCAGAAAAACTGACAGATGACTGTTTCTACGAGAAAAGGCAAATAAAAGTATGCCAGACAAGTCTGAGATACAACTTTATACGTAGGAAACATGAAAACGGTATTGATATCTTACTCGGATTTTACATTGATATCTTACTTTTGTAGGTTAGAAAAACAATAACATTTTTTTTGTGTTCTTACTTATTATTTATAGTGGAAAATATGCTTTTTAGACGTGATGTTAAGTTAGACATGACCGCGTTCATGCCGAGTGGCGCGCTTTTTAAGACATCGTACAAAGCGATAAGTAGGAGATATCCGCATTTACGACACCTATTTCCTGTAAATGTTATACTTGTTCTCTTATACGAATGGTAAATCTAGTAAAATACATCATATTTAAAGAAAAATCTTATATAGGCATACGCGTATGGAGAATCCAAAGCCGTATATGCAATAAAAAAAATGCAATTTTTGACATGTCGCATGACATAAAAAAGGTCTTTAAAAGAACTAAGTAATTTATTCGGCGAAGGGCTGGAGCTTCGAAACTTAGTATTAATTTGGGGACTACTATACATAAAAAGCATCTTCGTTTACTAAATATGTTTTCATCTCGCACATGCCAAGGATAACGAGTTTTAAGGCAATAAACAATCATCAACACCAAGTAGGCCTAGACTCTTACTCGAGGTAACAGCCACCGATACGTTTATACCCCTGATGACTAAGTTACAATACGGTTACAATATGGACTTACCTTCAAACCCAAGGCAGCTAGTGTGTAACACTACTATTATTAGGCAAAAAGGTGCGACAGGGCTGTCATTGCTGACGAACTATCAAGAATTCTACCACCAACGTACCATCTTTTTGTAAAGACGAAGAAAGCAGAAAACCGCGAGTTACTACATAAATGCTTGGTTTTGGTAAGCGAAGATAAAAATCCAAAACAAAAATCGGAGTCATATTGTTTTGATTCAGAGCCAAGTTTTGTGTTTTTATAATTTATCCAAAGTTGCAAATGTTTTCATTAGAAGCCTGACAAAATCAACAAATAGTAGGTATGTGTGTAATTAGCCAGCGAAATGTTGCAGTGCGAAATGAAGAGCCAGTTTCGGATGTTGTAGATCAATTTCGAATATTGAATAGAAGACAGCTTTTCATAAAAATGCAAAGTTTTTCTGACATCGAGAAGTAGTGACGGATGTCGAAATGTCCAATTTTCTTCTACTAACAAAAAAATAACGTTTTTGAATTGAAAATAGTGTTTTCTCAAAATGTAAAGTTTTTCTCTAACACCGAGAAATAGTGACGACGAAGTAGTAAGACATCCATAAAGCTACCATTTTCTCCTACTTACAACAAATGTAAAGTTATTTCTGACGCCGATACGAAGTAGTAAAACATCCAAATTCACCTACTAACAACAAATTTAACTTAATTGAATTAAAAAGAGTTTTCCTCAAATTCTGATGCCGAGAATTAGTGATAAAGTGACGAGTTCTTAAAAGTACTCGTACCATTTTCCCCGACTACATATTAACAGACTTATCTCAAGACAAGTTTCCTCAAAATGCAGTTTTGTACAAGTATAAGACACTCATTGTCTCGCCGAGTCGTCCCCGACCTCCATAAGAGTAGCAATTACGTTGAGAACTTTAGAACAGCTTAACGAGCTTGTTTTGTGCAAACTTTTCAACCACGGAAGCGTTTTTTCAAAAGCTCTTTCTAACGTTGAGTGACTCGTGTCGTTTAATAAAGGTGACAGTGATAACTGACAATTAACTGTAACCTTTGATAAACTGTGGATTCACAATCATCTAGATAAGTGTATATAATTAGATGACTTAGAACATTAATACTAATAGGTAATCTCTATTACTGTACAGACTTGGAACCTTTGAAAAGAAGACAACGTGTTTTAATGGAACTAAAAAATCCTGTAGTATTACCAAGATTATTGTCGCCATTGGACATGGTTAACTGACCCCAGGAAAATTATAACTTCTTACAAACGTCAGTCGAAGATGCATTGCTGTTCTTGTGGACTAACATGAAGCGCCTCAAAAACCCTATCCACATTTGAACCCTTGCACTTCCATTCCCTGTGTCATACTACCAACACAAATACAAAGACACTCAGATCTAGAACTAGATCTAGATAACTAGATTCAACGCGTTGAGCTGTCTGGCTAGTCGGGGATCGAAGTCAGAACCTTCTGCGTATCAAATCAATATCGTGACATGAAACTAATCTCACTACGCCTTCATATCAAAACACACTATACTGCTACTATAAGAAAAATATATAGCGAACGTTAAAATGTTATCCCACCTTTATTCCCTCTTGTTTTTTCAACCGCCAAGTGCTCACTTACGTAGAGTCTAGTAGACACTGCGTCTTCAGTTAAGCCAGCGAAATGCAATTAGCTAGAGTTGTTGCACGGTTTAACGGGTTAAATCCCTCCACTGTCAAGTTTAACTATATAGTAGTTTTCTTTGTGTTAGTTCTGTGATATATGAATTACAAAAAACCCGTTTAAGTTTTGTGATGTATGCTAATACAAACTTGGCCATCCTGATGTAAATTAAAGGATCTTAAAATTTAATGAAGTCGAAATGAATTAGATGAACTATTTTGCCACCGTGGAATATCCTCTTCTTACTGGGTGGAGACCCGTGCCCAGCAATGGGACAATAATGGGTTGACATCGATGTTGTATAATTTTGTGCAGTTATATAATTCTATTCTCTCTTGTAACTCTTCTGTCGCTTTTATTAGATATATTTAATCAATTGTGAAGAAGGGTTAATATTTTGGAGTGTATAATATATATTTGGTAGAGGCTGTAGTCTAAAGGGTTTGATCACATGAGTTGTTTTTAGGGTTCTGTAACGTGACACAGCTTGCACTAAAATAAAAAACCTTCGTTTATTTTTTTTTTTTTTGGCGCCGCATATACTATTTACAATGTACCCACTTTGTTGTATGATTTGCGTCTGCTATGACGTAAGCGAGATTTATTTTGTATTCCGAGATAGTTTAGTCTTCTATCATGGCTCGCCAATTAATTTCTCGCTATGTGCACTCATAAAAAATATATTTAATTAGAATTAAATAATTCAAATCACATTACATTCGGTTTTATAAAATTTTCATTTACGCGGGAATTCACCCTTACCATTGGATAGGTACCATTTGAATAAAGTAGTCATGCTCATAGAATGAAATATTCTCTTATCAGTAAAGCAAAATTAAGTATAAATATTATAACAACGTTTATAGTATTATCATACATACTATGAGTATTTGCTACGTCCTCATCATCGGCCCACACATGGTAATCATGGAATCGACTTTCAGGGCCCTCTGATGCAATGATGACCGTAGGAAATAAATATGTATAAGAAAATTTATATAAAATAAAGAAATATATACAGCAGAACATAGAAGCATTTTCCTAAGTCGGCAATAAAAAGGCCTACAGTTGCACCGAATACGTTAATGTTGTGAAAATAATTCGAACAATAAAACCGTCAAACATGTTGCAAGCACATAATTTGCGTTCAACACAAAAAGGGCTAAAACAAAGCACAACAGATTAGAGACCGCAGCGGCACTTGACCCGAATGTGACGTCACTTTTGTGGCTTCATTCCAAAACTACAGAAACCATAAATTCCAAATTGAAGAAACAACAATCATTAATTCCAACTGAATGATGTATTCTAATCTTAAGAATTACTTTTGAATTTAGCATTTATTTAAAAAGCAAGGACTCCGACATTTTTTTTATGTATTTGTAAAAGTAGCAAAAAATTAAAACCCGTTTGATATTAAAGAGTTACTATAGCTCAAGCACATTGAACATCTGTAACCAGTATCATTGGTAATTATATCGATCACAGATACCTTGCTAGTTTAATAAAAACTAAAACGTATTAAATGAATGTATTAAGTTATAAGAAATGTTTAAGGTGGTAGAACCCTTAGTGGTTCGACTCCGGCGGCACCACCGCCACACCTATTTCTGCCTAATAACATCAGTGTTAGGCGCTGCTGTGTTCCGTTTTGAAGGGTGTGATAAGGGAGACAGACTTTTCCGTGGCGTTCCAGCTTAGTCCTCAGGGGTAGCGGCGCATCTGTGGCCGACCTTAGGTAAGAATATCTAATCCTATCTGGGGTTGATTACAGATGTCCACGGGCGGCAGTAGGCACTTACCATCAGGTGGATGCTCGTCTGCTACTCCTATATTATAAAAAAAATGTTTACCTTATTAGGGTTTCAGAAAAGAACATACGAGTACCTTATATCCCGAAAAAGTATAATTCCCGACGTAAACATAAAAAAAACCTCTGAATTCGAGCGAAGCCGCGGGTAAACACTAGTTTACCATAAGAACAATAGCACAAGTATAATTCCCTCTGTTAGGAGAACTTGACCCGAATGCCGGGTTGCGCCATTCGCCGTGTGAGATCGCTTGATCATATTTTGCCAGTTTATTTATATGACGATTAGTATTTGCACGAGACCTCGGATTTGAGGAAAAAATAAAGATACTTGTAGACTATACAGTTTTATTTATGTTTTGCTTTGACTTTGCTGCTTGATTTACCTATTTAATTATCGCTTACTATTCAATAGTTTTTAATAGAGACTACTAATACTGGAGTTTTGAAGTAGGTATATTATTTCGTATTTTCCTCAAAAAATAATAAATATCTGAATATATTAGCTAAGGGATCATTATGTCTGCGGAAAAATAAGGCCCCAAAATTTCGCAACAAAGCGGGTAGAAAAAGTAAAAAAAAAATACTAAAAATAATATTCTTTTGGCACAACATGACACATTCTCTGATTCCTGGCGGGCTTGCAAATGTATACAAGTTCCCTTGTAGATACCTATTTGAAAGCTTGTAAAATTATATCAACTTCTTAATACGGGGGGCGCATTCAACTTTCCGCCCCGGGCCTCTATCAACATTTCCGCTATGGGCCTCCAACGAGCTTAGTCTGCCACTAGGCATATATTTAAAACTATTCACATTATTATTCTGGATTCGGATGTTCATACTTTTGGTTACACACGACACGACGACAAAAAATCTCATCTGACCGCAAACAGCATAACATAAAAATACTTACTTGCAATTTATTCATTTTGGCACCGACTCAAAACAATATCCGATGTTGTTCAGACTATCGAGCACACAATTCAATATACTATGTTATTATCTGTATTCTGTACATATTATATTGAGTATAAAACATTGACGTAAAACGATTTAAATCCACATGCAAGAATCACGATGTCACCGTATGGTACCCTGCTTCGTTTAAAATCAGTTATGCATAAGGCCAGCCACTCATAAGACGACAACTTCGTTTTTGAAATTATTTGTTGTAAATATATTTCAATTTATTATTAGGGTATGATTTAAGTAGCTTCTTATAGTTCAAAAGTACCGAACGAGATCGAAGCATACCTAATGGCAACCAGCATGGAACATTCAAGTAAACTTAAAATATCTTATAATCGTATAATATAGCGTAAATGGTAAATCATACGGCACAGGTAATCCGTGAATAGAAGTCCTTACCAAAAAAGATTTAAACATTATTATGAGGGTAGTTTTAAAATACTTAAAGCCATGTTTATTTATATCAATATGTGAATATATGTTATTTCGTAAGGATGTGATATTTAAATGTTGCTGCTGAATTATAAACCATCCAACGTTGGGGTAAGCTATTGAGCTAAAATTTTTCATACATTTGATTTGGATGAGTGTATATGTAGCTAAGAAAACAAATACTATGTGTAGATAAGTAACGTCATTCTACAAATGAAAGGATCTCTGTGAAGAATACAAAAAACTTTTTTCTTAAAAACTTTGTTTTTATAAATTCACGTAAATAACACCGGGAGTCTCGTGAAATAAATGTTATGGCTTGTACTACATTGACGCACGTTATTGATTATCGATCTATCCAATATTTCGCCTACCAAAGGTTAACATTTGACAACTACTTCACAATACACATTTTCAAGATTTAATTTTTAGTAGGTAAAATTTGCATCGATTGATTATTGATAATGGGCGTAATTGTAACTGAAACACTAGAGTTAGGTAAGTCGATAACGTAACAAAGTTTGCAAATAACGTACCTACTAGTACTAGTACATATAAGATTTACGATTCAATACGCCCTTGTGAAATCGTAATAGATTTCGCGAGAAAAGTATAAAATCGTCATAATGTTTCGAAGGGGCTTTTTATTTACCATATAATATAATAATATGGGAGTAGCAGACGAGCATGCAGTCCACCTGATGGTAAGTGGCTACTGCCGCCCAAGGAAATCTATAATCAACCACAGATAGGATTAGATCCTACCTGAGGTCGGTCACAGATGCGCCGCTACCGCTGAGGACTAAGCTGAAACGCTTCGGAAAAGTATGTCTCCCTTTCCACACCCTTCAAACCCGAACACAGCAGCCCTTAACACTGCTGTTATTAGGCAGAAATAGGTGTGGCGGTGGTGCCGCCAGAGTCGAACCACAAAGGGTTCTACCACCTTCAAACAGATGACAGCCAGATGAATGTCTTCCTTACCACACCATACAAACCAGAAAATAGCAGGGTTTAACATTGCTATTATTATATTATAGTAGATACATAGGTATGGCGGTCGTGCCACCTGAATCGTTAAACAAAGGATTCCACAAGCTTCAAAAACAGCTGATTGCGAAGGATTTACACGCGTGCGGTCGTACACACGCATTTAAGGAAAAAGGACTTCGGAGTATATGTTATTTAATCACTTAAGCAACTTTACATTATTACCTCAGATTTGGTATTATCTCAGAGCCCATATGGTTTTATGTTAATGAAATTACCATACTAGTTCTCGTTCGCCTTTAACTCTTATGTTTACTTTCGACCTTATTAAACAACCATATGTATACCTGTCACTGATTTCCCAGTTATGGGTTTATTACTTACATTAACAAAATAAGGCCTTTTCTATTGCGGCCGAAGCGCATAAGTGTCGGCCATATAGGTAGATATAACTTTGTTTGTCTTGGGGGGAGACCAAGAGCGGCGGTCGGCGAAACAAAGGATGCAGGGCTCAGGAATAGACTCCGAAATTAATTGACAAATAATGAAATGCCCCCTGCTAATTGAATTATTTTCTCTCTTATGCAAAGGGTGTGTAAGTCACAGTAAGCACAATAATTTTACTTGTTTTAACAGGAGAAGAAAATATTGTGAAAATACAGTGTTTCAAAGTAGCTTTTGCATACTGGACCTGGACATTGCACTCATGCCAGCTTATTAAATACCCATAGTCTAATCACATCTTTAACCAATTAAAAGAAGGATGGCATAATAGCAAATAGTTAAAAAGCTTGTAATAATAAAACATTTAGCTGAAAGGAATTCTGAAACGTAACATAATTATTTTGATAACAGTAGCTGCATAACATTATCATGGGGGTGTTTAGTTTGCGACTCTGGTTATCATACAATAATGTACTGTGGCGAGATAAGGTCCCTCTAATAAATGCTAATTATTTCAACACCGCAATGTTTTTACTGTGCTAACTGCTAATATTTAAATAGGTACAAAGTAAAGCTGCACAATATTTTTGTTATGTTTAATAATGTATAGCCCGCTTATAACTGCTAGTCTGCTCTGAATATAGAAATGAATCGTGTTGCGATAGGAAATTGTATGACTATACCTGCTCGCAACAACTTCAGAGCAGGCAAGCAGTTTGGCGAGGACTATAAATGTATTATTGTTGATTTCACATAAAGGGATTTTGTTAAATGAAGAGTCAATTAAGTGCATCATATTGGAGAACAAGGACCGTTTATCGTGAAATTAAATGTGAAAATAAAGAAAATAATACATATTATTAAAAATAATAATCAAATATAAAGGTGATAGCTTATAATATGATACATTCTACTTATAATCCCAACTAATAATATAAATATGAATGTGAGCTTTTTCATATGCTACACTTTTATACCTTAACTATATAAATTTGTACATAATTATGTGGTCATGGGATTCAGATAAGGATATATAACTTTTATCCAGAAAAAAGTACTGTTCCCGAGGGATAGATAAAAAGCCTCCAAATGCAAGCAAAGACAGAGGTATAAGCTAGTTAATTGACGTAGAAGAGAATGATATTTTATCACTAAAAGAGCAAGCTTGTGTTTTTTCAATGATTACTTAATTTAGATTATAAAATGCCACTTTTTCTGTGTGTTAATATTGTATTTAGTGAGCTCTTATGACCTTGTATTATTATCAGCTTGATGATAATCTATGAGCCTAATTTTATTACATTCATCATTAATCATATCAAATGCGTTTTTGATAAATTGAGAATAAAATAAATATATCATTTTTATCAAGATATACTTCATACTATTATCAATTTACGATTGTAATTAATTATGAATCAATCATTCATTTTTAAATGGTATTTAATGATTTGATAACATATAGAATTAAATTATTTTACCAATTTTCCTATATACTTACTAGTTTTTATATTGTCTCTTTATTAATTATATCAGTAAATTATTTCCACTACTTATGATGCAAGTAGCAATCCTTTTTTTAATAATGTTTTTATATACTGTATGAATACGCTACATATTATAAAAAGCTTCAATACGTAAGTAACAATAAATTATCGAAGTACAATTCGTGAAGACATTTATGTGTTTTGTATTTAATTTATGTATATCGCAGTGAATAAAGATATTTTTGATCAAAACATAAGAACTTTTAATCACTTTATCAAAGAATTTTCCGAATAGACTTCAATGAAATAAAAAATATTACTTACCTCGGACAAAAGTGGCGCTCGATCTAGGTGTTCCGAAGAAGCGAAGCCCCCACGGCCCCTGGACTCGTATCTCGAGCCCCCGTCGTCCCACATCCTCGCTTCAAGCTCATCAGACATTCTGGCGCCGTGTACAAATCAAACTAATCGTCGCAAAAAAACACTAGCACATTTCCATTATTTCCACACGAAATGTACAATTAACCCGAGCAAAAAAAAACCCATAAATTTTCCGACGTATACAAATAACCACTTAAGGCTTTTTAATTCACAAAACAAAAACGCACATCGAAAACACCTCGCGCATCACATCAGACAATAAATAAAATTATCAGAGGAAACTAAGAAAACGGGACCGTAGATTACGATGGGGTGGCCATGTTCTACTACCAAATATCTACTACCATACGAAATTACGAATAAATTTGATGATAGATTGACAACAAGTTTCCGCTATTTAGTCAAGTTTATTTTGCAGTACAAAAATAATTGATTAGGTGATAATTTAAAAAAGGACTAATTAACTTAGTAACTAAAGAAACCATAAATTCCGTGAAAACAAAATTACGTTTTGTTCCTTTGTACCAAAAAAATATAATAATGAAGAAAACGCGGGAAATCAGTTGAAAACTCGGGACGTCTACGTCTACTATTAAGTGATTGTAATTTGTTTTAATATACATACATACATTACAAGTATACATACATTATCATTTCAATAAATTATTACACCTAAGATTGAAGGAAATGTTTGTCCAATTTTCTCATTACTGCAATGTTACTGCACTAAATATACATGATAAACAAATTTTGTTTATCTTGTCAGCTCTCACTCTCACAGTATTTTGACATTTATCATAAATTCATTACTAAAATAGGAATAATTCGATAAATGAAATCTGGCAACACAATAACACAAACATTTTCAGATCACAGATAAGAGTACGTTTCCGATTTATTTATCGCACTTCGGATTATGGGAAATATTATTATTATTTTATTATGATGTTGCTTTTTATCATAGCCACTGTTTATCATAATATATTTAGTAATCATACCTTGCTTTGTGCTATTTACGTGCACACAAAAGTTAAGGTTTAGCTGCGGTCGGGATTGCAGAAAGCGTCGTAGAGTAGTAGCTTTGATACATTGGTATTAAAAGTTCTTTTAGGTACGCATAGATTAGTAGGTACGGTTATGTTGTCCCAGTAGTCTCGGGACCAGAATAAGGCTACGGTATCCCCTGCCTGTCGTAGAGGCGAATAAAAGGGGCTTCCGGGGTTACAGGCGGCAACAGTGGGAGCTCAAAACGTCCGGCAAGCGAACCCGGGAAGGACAGCGGTTTGAGTGGTCGCATATCGCTGTAATCGCCAGGCGATGTAAGAGGAGCATAAATTGCTCCTCCCGGGGCAGAGCCCGATAGAAGGGCATCGAGTTACGACTCCGCTTGTTCTGTTGACGATTCCGGTGTTTTCCACCATGGGCCGAGGACGGCCACCGGGGGGGTTTTAGTGCGTAGACCTCAAAGAGGCTGTCGACTCGTTAAAAACGATGCAATCATTTTTAGGGTCTCTTTATCTCTATGGGTCTAAAGGGCGAAATTCATGAGCGAAATTCTGTAGCGTTAGGGCATCAATTTCTGAAGTATGTATGCCTTTGAAAGGAAAAGGTGTCCACACGTACAAAGATTAGAGTAATCTATTGAGTGCTTACCCACTTATAATTTGTCTTTACGATTAGATGATTTCAGATAAAATTGAAATAAAAAAAAACAAATATTACGCATGATTTTATTGAAATAATAGATCCTCTCCATAAAGTTACGTAATTAATTATTCATTATAGTACACAATCACAAATCATTATTAAAATGTGGTCAGACTAGAGGAACAATATGAATTTAATGAACCACTCCAATTAATCAATAACTAAAAATCATACCATAATTAATAAATTCCGCGATTTACGATTAATTAACGATACTGATTAACGATGGAAGTTATGACTTTAAATATGAATGACGTGTTATTTCTGGAAGACATATTCAAAAAAGTTTATTTCGCTAGTATGACCACAATTTAATTACCTACAATTGTTCGAGCGATTTAATCTTGGAACATCCTTAATTAAAAAAAGTTACAAAAAGAATAAAATACATAACAAAATTGAAACTATCCTGTGAAATAACATTGCTTGAGTGGCCGTTATTTTTAAATACAATTCTCAAATAAATATTTTGTTCTTAGTTGGTAATAAACTTATTTTAGATGTTTTGATGACAAATAACCTATTTAAATGCTGATACTTTGTAAATTATTCCACTATTTTTTTAACGTCGAAACAATACTAAGGGTGCTTACAGATGTCGATCTGATATGGTCGTTTCTCTTTTATAAATATGGTAATAAAATTCACATATTTTAAACAATCATACAACATTTTTCAGGGTTTATAAGGGTTAAGTATAGGGTATAAATTACAAGCGCTCAAGAAATATAATTCGTGTAAACATAATATAATATTGATATGGTAGGGGTTCGTTAAGAAATTCGTACGTGACAGATCTTACATATGGATTTATTACGTACTCTTCGAATATATGTTTCTTATTTTTTTCTAGACCCAACATCGATTTTTTAGGTCAATGGCATCAACATAATATTGAAATCAACAAACTTGCATCCATAAGCAATGTTATTTCAATACATTACATATTAAATATTAATACTAAAGTCCACGCGTCGTCACTAACGAAATCCACAATCGAAATGTAAGACGTCTCATATGAATGTTAATAAATAGGTTTATGCATCAATGTTAATGTAAAAATAACTATTATTTGTATGTACTCTCAAAATCCGGCTCGAAGGACCAAAAAAGTTCTTAAGTACCGCCACCACGCGTTAAGTGTGTGCGTTGTGTTTTAATGACATTGACATATATGTGTGTGTGTAATTTGTACTTCACTTTTAAATATGCACAGGGAACATTAATATTCATATGAAACATCGCCGCATATTATTATTTATAATTGGTTCGAATAACAATATTTATGAGGTCAAAGATTAAGATTTACATAAACACTCCAATTCCGAACTAACTACTTCAAATTAATGTTTGGGTCACTTTTCTGTAAATGAAATTTATTTTGAAAAGGTGAACATGTATATGAATTTGTGCTTAAAATATAACAATAATCAGCGCCCAACAGTAAAAGGGAAGTAAATAAAAAACAATCAAAAGGTGGTAGATCCAATATGCAACGGATGGCCACCATCACACCTAGGACCGTCTTAAGGAATGCCAGGGCCATGGGACCCAACAATTAAGGACTAATGGGGTTCTTCATTATAGGGAAAGTAATATTTAATAAATAAAGGATTTCAATTTAGGATTTTTGACTATAATTTTATACAATGTCGTATCGCGCCCTTCTTGGGGTCGGGGGCTCTGGACCCCTAGCCCTTAGGGTAAATACGGAATATGGTCCACCTATTTCTAACGTGAAGCAGTTCTTGTGTTGCGATGTGGATGCCAGCTGATTTTAATAAAAAAAAAGTCCGAAATAATACACAAAAGTGACCCAAACACATCGCTCTCACTGGAATGACTTTAAAACTTTAATAAATCGAATTATACTAATCACAAGTGCACGATGACATAAAAATATTTCGTATTCATTACAATCGTTGATAAAATATATGCCTATACAGCGGAGCAGAGGAAACGCTCATTTCTTTAGGAATCAGTGAATTTTGGAATAATACTTCGATTACATTATAATATTCATAATAAATATTCGTTGATATTGCTACCACATTATTTGTTTTTCCCGCTAATCTTTATACAAGTGTTTTTGCATTGTTGTGGGCAATTTATTATACCCGCTGTTATAAATACCCACGTCTACCGTAAGCAAAGGTATTAAAGTATATACGCCCGTTATTAAAAAGCAATCTGTCTATTTTTTGTATACGAAAGATCGACATTTAACTATACACGCTGATTGTTGATAATTTATCTATTTTATTCTATATCAAAGATCAATATGTGACAACTTCTTCATACCGGATGTCTTTGGTAGGCAAAATCTAGATAGATTGGTTATTAAAAACGGACATTAATCTCACCATAACATTCAAAATATTCAATAAATAACGCCACCCATAGGTGGCGTTATTTATTGAATAGGTGTCCATAGGTGTCCAGACATCGTATGTCACGTGACTACATAAGTCACGTGACATACGATGTCTGGACACACCAAATATCATAAGAAATAGTTGGAAAATAATTAGGAATTGATTGGCGTATATGAGATATAGTCATTGTACATAGTAATCACATCTAAAATACTATGATATGGTTCAAAGCTTCGTAGAGCTTCGCAGCACCAATATCGAAGTACCGATATTGGTCTCAGCGTGGTCATATTAGGGTTGCCAACTGTACTACAATAGAGTATTATGTTACTATGTTTTACTACACGCACGTTTTTCTGTACTATATTATACTCTGCATATATTATAGAATACAGAATACAGTATTATTACAGTAAGCAAGATATTATATGTCGTTGAAAAAAAAAACAATAAAAATACATATTATGTATCTTAATATCCTAAATTTCCCAAAAGTACTATATTTTTGCAATTTATTTGACAAAGATACTATTTTCATTAAAAAGGCAAAGTGGCAACCCTAGGACACGCTTAAGTATGGCTACGTAGCGCCCCTAGCGGTGAAAATTAGCAACCTCTTCCTATTATCATAAGTGAAATCTAGCACGAGTGCGAGCGGAGTTGGTTGTGGACGGTTTGTTCGTGATAGTGGTGTTCATGATGGTGGCAGACTTCGTGGTAACTAGCAGTAGACGGCGGAAGACAAGACGCTGTTCTTATGCAATATTCAGATACTTGCGTACAATTCGCCGTACAAACTACCGAACAATGATGAGTATGTAAACGCCGCGTACGAATATTAGCCTTCAGGTTTTAATACTACATATGCACTACATAACCAACATTTCGTGGAGAACGGGTAAGAATACTGGCGAATACCGAATATACCCAAGAAAATATTTTACACAATCGTATCTTCTACTCGTGTGTACTCGGCAAATATCTAAACGTTGCACTACAGGCGGTGGTGGCGGATGTGAGGCGGTGGTTTTGATAGCATATGATAAGTGGTGATCGACTGCGACGGCTAGTGTTGTGGATTGCAAGTGATAAACAGATGGGGGTGTATCTTTATAAAAGTTATGATCGCAGATGGCTAGTGACTGTCGATCATCGCGCAATCGAGTTGCCGTTGTTACAGTACAATAAGTTGTAGCTTACAATTTATGAGTCCTAGAGCGATGATATTGCCATGCTGGTCAGATGGTGGTGAGCGACCACTCAGAGATCTAAAGCGGTACCAAAACCAAGTGTTGGCAGATGGTATAGGACTAAGACGTGGCAAGTGACCACTCAAGTTGGTGATTCATTCATATTCATTCGAAGTTGGTGGTTAGAAGCGGATAGTAGCGAGTAGCAGTTGGTGGTGATAGTCAGACTCTGGTAATGGACCACTCAATGCTAAAGCGATGAGACCATGCTGGCAGCCGGTCGCAGGTCGTAGCGAGTGGTGGTTGGTGGTAGTCAGACACTGGCAAGCGACCACTCAAGTATCTTATAATAGTAGCGTGAGCACCAAGTGCTGGCGGGTGTTGGTAGTGACCAGATGTTGTCAAACGACCACTCTTGGCTAGTGGGTTATTGTGGCGGTGGTCAGTGATGGTCAGACGCTGGCAAGCGACCACTCAATCCTCACGCAATATAACCACTGAGTACTCTCGTCTAGTGACTTGTGGCAGCAGTGGTCAGTGGTGGTGGTCAGACGCTGGCAAGGCCACTCATTCCAAAAACAGTGCGACCACCCAACACTCTCGGCTAGTAGTTTGTGGCAGCGAGTGGTGGTCAGTGGTCAGCGATGGTCAGTGATGGCCAGACGCTGGCAAACGACCACACGACTTAATCCTTATGCAATTCGACCACTCGAAGCTAGTAGTTAGTTGCTTGTGGCAGCGATGGTCGGTGGTGGTCAGTGGTCAGCGGTGGTCAGTGGTAGTGGTGGTCAGACGACGACGACGCGCGGCGGCAGGTGGATCATAAGGACGGCGGCGGGCCGAGCGCGCGCGCCGCGCCGCCCGCGTCCAGCCGCGGCCAGTCCACGAACTCGCGACCGTGTCTACACGCGAAAAAAATAATAAAAATAAATGTTTAAGGAATTTATTTCATCTGCGAAGATATAGCCCGCGTAAAACTGCTAGTCCGCTCTGAATATAGAAATGAATTGCGTCGCCATAGCAAATTTTATGACTACACCTGCTCGCAACAACTTCAGAGCGTGCAGTTTGGCGCGGACTATAATAAAATTAAAGAAAAAAATTAAAATATCTTAACATTTAAACGTAGATACGCAAAATAAAGGCAATGAAAAATCCTAAACTTCATCAATTATAAAAAAATCTATACACAATAAAATTTGACAACAGCCCTTGTTTTGATTTTTCTTTAATTGATTTAATTATAAATAATTAGAGAGCACGCGATTCAGATGTGTCGCCATCATTATTCCTCTTACTTTTGCATTTCATACTTACAACGCTAGTAATTAATACATCATAGATCATATTATTAGGCACTTTATGTTAATTTAGACCTCGGTGATCGTAATGCATTTATTTTATGATTGATTTAAAGTAACTCTACTGTTTTTTTCATTTTCAAGCTATAATCCACATAATATATTATGGGAGGCATATTCACTATAAAACATAACATTTCGCTTTAACACACATACGTAATGTAAGCCTATAACCACTTCTAATAAATAAAAAAGGTAAAGATATATAAATGTGAACTAACTTGAACATAAAGTTGAGCGTGGCCCCGACGGCGGCGCCCCAGAACATCATGTAGAGCAGCACCTCGGTGCCGCTGCGCGACGGGATCACCACGCTCGCGCAGAACATCGACACCGCCACCAGCAGCACCGACGGGAACTGGGGAAGGACATACATGTCAAACTAAATCTGGACTTATATACATACATACATAGCGGCATAGCCATAGAGATAGCGTTACATAGGTAACGGAAAATATATTATAAATTTAGTTTTAAAACTAATTATAAATATAGTTTAAAAACTAAAATCGCACAAGGGTAATCGTTAATCCAGATTTCTGACGATCCTGATGAGGAGAATGGGTCAAAATTATTAAAATCGTGTATTGTCATCGGTTGTTTATAATTGTTCAAAATTTTAAATTAATCGAACCGTTCAAAGAGGATAAAATTCGAGTTCAAAGATTCCGTTACATACTTACATACATACATACATACAACCCAAGCTAATAAAAGCGTGCTAATAAAAGATCCATAATCCTAGTAAGACTCATAATCCTACTATAGGATTATTTTGCATATGAAAAATTGACGAGAACTATGGTAAAATACAATGAACAACACTTTATATACACATAGACCCGCTCTATGAGAGGATAGTTAGAAACAGCAAACGTAACATGATGTTAGGGTTCTATACATATGCACTACTAATACATATACTTTCATCCAGAATAAGAACAATTTTTCTTTTAAATTTATATGTGTTGCAAATTGGCGATTGAATTCGAACATTTCTATATGGCCAGCATTTTGAATGTTTACCTTAAAAAATATAATTCTATATTATATTACTCAGAAAGTCAATTCCACAATAATTGTTTCTTTAAATTAACAAAACAAAACAAATATTTTTTAGATTATTTTTGACAATCCATTTTAATTCCCACTGCAGATCATTACAACTGAGTTAGCTCAGAGCTCGCTGGACCATTTCCATTCAAGAAATAATGAAGAGAATAATATCTTACTGTGACAGTTTTCCAGTCTCTCTCTCGTCGCAGCGGGCACAGCGCAGTGTTGCCCTCTCCTTCCACAACTGTGTACTTGCCCAGCACCAGGTCGATGGAGTCCTGTTGGTACATCACTAGTTATAGTTTGACCGCTCACAGAATACATTCCTACATACAGGTGATGTCCGATTAACTATGACATAGCTTTGAAGTGGTGTTGAATTTACAATGAGATATTACTATCGTTTATTTGCCATATAACAGAACTATAATTAAAAACTTAACTATTTTCTCTAATTACAATAAATAACATAATAATAAATCAGTACTGTGGCGACCTCCCGCTACTCGTCAAGAGATGGCGCCACGAGTATTCTGAATCACGCTATCGAAGTTTTCCAAAATATCTGGCATATATACAAGTTCCGAACTGAGACTGTCGGAGCACGGCCGCTCCACGGGCATGATCACCTAGCCCGGCGGGAGATCTCCCTTTGCCAAAGTACTATAACGATTTATTTCTAGGGTTCCCGTACCCAATGGGTAAAAACGGAACCATATTACTCAGACTTTGCTGTCTGTCCGTCTGTCACAGCGCTTTATCTCCGCAACCATAATAGATACATGAAATTTTTACAGACGATGCATAACGGTGGCAGCTATAACAACAAATACTAAAAATAAAATAAAGTTGAATATTAAAGGGGGTCTCCATACAACAAACCGGTATTTTTCGGCATTTTTCGATCTAACTGTTAAACCGTACTAGGAAGACGATTGAAATTTTGACAATCCGTTTACTATTATAACTGGTATTATAATAAATACAAATAAGAACCATAAAACATATTTTAATATTAATAATTTAAATTTAATATACGTTGTTTACGTTTCATTCATCATCACCCCAACGCCATCTATTGTTGTGTCATATAACTGAGTATTGTTGAAAATAATAAAATGAATAAAAATAAGTAAAAAATAATGAATTTTTGGTGGTGCGGAAGCCTCCATGTGAGAGTCCGACTCGTACTTGGCGAATTATTAAAAGTGTATGGCGCTATTACAAGGGTACGGTAATTGATGATTTCAGGGAACCAATGTTGAAGTCTTCTGCAAGATCATATTCGTATGGTCCGCCCTATCTGGTTACGTAGCTTGGCCCAAGGTGGACCGGAACCCGTCGGAAGCAGTTGTTGAGGTTCTTCTAGTGGTAGTTTAGCGTATCCAGGCATACTGCAGCGAAATGAAGTCCAGAAAGCCTGCCCCACCTGGTCACGGTACGGAACCCCGGTACCTGTCGGAAGACATCGCTGAAGTTGTTCTAGTAGTATAGTGCGCCCGAGTACTGCAGCGAGACCATGGCAATAAGGTCCGCCCCACCGGACGTCTGGCCGTCCGGTCACGTGACATAGCCCCTGGTATAGTTATCGCCAAAGTGCTAGTCCGCTCTGAAGTTGTTGCGAGCAGGTGTAGTCCTACAATTTGCTACGGCGACGCAATTCATTTCTATGTATATTCAGAGCGGACTATACCCATCGGAAGCCATCGCTGAAGTTGTTCTAATATAGTCTGATTCATAATTAGGTGTCCAAAATGTAAACAAAGGTGTTAACCTATCAAGAAAATACGTTTCAAATGGTAGTTTCTTATTTTTGACGATATTAAAGTAATACAACAATAATAAAATAATAATCTAAATAAATTAAGATTAATTCACATTTTCTAATATTTATATTATGTACCTCAATTTCTTTCTATACAGTAATAATAATAAAAAATAAGGTTTATGGTAGAAAATTAAAATGTGATAATGGTAACACACTCGGAATCCAAAACATTTCTTGTGCCGTCATTTTTAAGTTTCGTAGCTAATATTATTCATTTTCGTGATCGTGATCGAACTCTAATGTTTTCTCGTTTTCATAGCCCGTTTGTTAAATTGTGTATAGTTGTTGAAGTTTTCGTTTTTTGTTGAATTTGTTAAAGTTTTTGTTTCTTGTTAATTTTGACAGTGACAGTTCTTTGTTTACATTTTGGACACCTAATTATGAATCAGACTATAGTGATTCAGCGCGCCCGTGGCCGAGTGCTGCAGCGAGAGCGTGTCACGTGACGCACCTGCCGGAAGCCGTCGCTGAAGTTGTTCTTGTAGTATCTGGTGAGGGAGTTGACGCCGTCGCGCAGCAGGCCGAGGCGGGTGCGCTTGCCGCTGCGCGTGAAGTCCGTCTTCAGCGCGCCCGTGCCCGAGTACTGCAGCGAGATCATGTCCGCGTGGTCCGCCCACACCTGCGGACACAAACGTAGGATAGAGATTGCCAGCTAAGCACATTTGTCTCTGCTCTTCACCTTACCCTAGACGGGTATTGAAATAAAACAAAAAGGTTGCTAATTTAAAAATAAGCAACCATATTTTTTTAACTTCTGTTTCAAAAGACAAATAATGGTTTTCGGTGCATAATTAAATTGTGTTAATTAATGATTATTGTAACAATATCAAAATATAATATAAAATTTTGTTCACATCAAAGTACATAAATGTTGAGTTCAAATTATTAACTTAATAAAAAAAAATTAACCAAAATTTCTTACAGCTTGTTCTTAGGTTTTAACCAAATTTGAAAACGATCAATAAACTTAAGACATTTGCTTTAACCGAGGATGATCTGCCGTTATTATTTGAGGAGTTCCCTAGTTCACATTAAGCATACATTCCAACCAAATTACACTTTCTCTTTTAAATATATCATCGATTTATCATAAGAACATGTACCTCCCAAAAAGAATTAGAAGCATAATCATCAACTCACAGAATTGAACAGCGAGTCAAAGTGCGGATGCGGTTCATCATTGTTGATGACGGCCAGCAGCTTCAACACAGCAGCGAGCTGTCTCCGCGCCAGCAGACTCTGCACCACGTTGGTGCGGTCGAGGCAGTCCACGCAGTTGGTGCGGAACACACCGCCTTGCCGCATCAGCACCGAGCCGCCGCGGGAGAGGAAGTAGCCGAACTCCGCCTGGAGGAATGGTGGAAGGAATTTAATATTAAACGCTATAATATACTATAAGATCGAATTTTCTATATTCGATAGGGGTGACCTTTCGAATAAACATTGAACAGAAGATATGTCGATAGCTGGAAGTATATTTATTCTGCTCGTATGCCGTCCGATCGAGAACTATGGGGAACTGGTCGTAGCGCTCGCTGGGCCTAGCTGCGTTGGTCGCTGTGGGATAACACACAGTGACCAACGTGTCTTGACCTGCTCGTGCGCCACGCGGTCCAGCAGCACGGCGAGGCGGTCGTAGCGCAGGCCGCGGCACTCCGCGTGGAAGTCGAACGGCTCGTAGCGCACGCCGGGCAGCGCCGCCGCCGCCACGGCAGCGCGGTAGCCGCGCTCCAGCGGCTCCTCCTTGCCGCGCTGGTCGATCTGGGAACAACAACTCAACGTTAAACAAGCAAACTACCGTGCAGATCACCTACTGAGTGCTCACTGCCACAAATGGACAGGTGTAACCAAACGCAAGAACTGCTTCACGTAAAAAATAGATTTGGCAGTAGTCTCCAGGCGACCCATATGGTTACCACCACCTTTAAAACTTTTTGATCCACAGCCACACAAAAATATACTAAATGATGAAATAAAATAAAAAAGTTAAAAACCCTCAACTTCGGCAACACTATCGAAATTTACTCCCTAAGATTTTTCCCACCTTTTGATAAATATTAAAATCCGCCCACTCACCAGATTCAACAGCACCTGGTTCCCGTACCGCTGCAGTTGATCTCGCAGGTGTCGCGTGTACGCAGCCACATGGTCCTCTGGAGCCAGCTCCATGCCGGGCTTGTACTTCAGGTCGGGGTACTGCGACCAGAACAGCGGGATGGAGCCGCGGGTCTGGACGAAGGAGGACTTCTCACCCCCTCGTTCAACTATCTGCTCTGTCTCCACAAAGTTTGCTACGTTGCCCTGCAAATTAAGTGTTGTAATAATAAAGTCAGAAAATAAATTATGTATTGAAATAATAAACACAACTATTGTTACGTCATGTTCATTCACAGTAAGGTTGTTACGTAACGCAACTAAATTCATTATATGCGCTATTTGCAAATTCATTCAGAGAGCAATATTGGAACTAAATTTAATTAAATGAAATGAATTGTATCTATTTCGTATTTACATAGTACACAAACACTACGTATTTATTTCGTATTTACATAGTACAAATTGTACTACAATCTCAAAATTTTACATTTCACTGACACAATTTTAGTAATAAATTAATTCTCTAAAACCTGGTTCTTTTTTTACTAGCTCTATAACAGAGACCTGCCGTGGTGATGCCATCTACGAAATAAAATCAAAAGTAAGTGAGATGACCCTACCTGAGCATCGATCCCGCGCATGAACAGCCTCGTGCCCGCGCGGTCGACGCAGCGCCGCGACACCAGCGACCACGCCAGCTGGTGACCGTTCACCGACACGTGGTTTATGGACACAACTGACGACGTTGTTAAGGAAACATCATATAGTTGCAATATGAAATAATTTATTCAAAATATCAGGTCTGCTGGTAGAGATTTCTTTACATAAAGCAGTGCTCTTACACTACATTTTAAACATAAGTTCTCGTCTGTATTGATATTTTTGTGTGCACAAATAAATAAATCTTTACAATAATTATATATTTACTTTAAATGGCATTTAAAAATCTACATCCGAATTGCTGTCCCTGAGATGAGTTAGCAAAATGCTAGCAACACTAGCTCGTTGGAAAGCTCATCGCTAACCAAGATATGTGCTACCATACTGGTAATTTGTTTACTCTAACAAAAACTACTTTAAAGACATGGATGCATGATTTACAATGTACATATTAAGATGAACGTAATAACCCTCAATGGTATTATGATGGATATCTAAGGTCTAAGATAATTGGTATAAGAGGAATATAATAACTAACAATACTAACATAATATAAGTAAAATTGTTACTAACACACTAACGACATATGGATGTACCAACACTACCAATGTCTGAAATAAACGTGTTATTATTATTATTATCAAAAGGATACATCCTTCAATGAGTGGAAGACAGAATCTGGCGAACTGCTGATGTGAGAACTCCTTCAGCAGGTGTCCGTTCCAGAGAAACCGGGGCTCCGCGCGGCTTGCTAGCGATAACTGTAACAAAACATTAGCTCAACTTCGACATATCATATACTGAACCAAGTTTCATATTAAAAATACTGTACCTTCCCATTGAAGTCCTAAATATATAAACACTTATTACAATAAACACATTCTACAGTCACAGCCTCATGCTAGGATTCCCTCGTCATAGGATTCATCATGGGTACCATGGAAACACACATAGACTAATACACAAACACCCAGACCCAGAACAGATACCTCAATTCATCATTCAGATATCTGTCTGGCCGGATCAATCCCGGGACCCTTTGCGCATCAGACCATTGGTGTGACCTCTTTGCCACGTGGGTCATCAATAAAACAGGTAAAGTAAGATCTTCGAGAATTCTTTCAGCAGAATGCTACACTACACTTCCAGTTCTAAAAAGCCCATTTGCCCAGGCAGTTCACAAAAAGATAAATATAGAGAGAAATCAAGCATACCTTATGGAAATCTGGAGCGACTGAATGCAGCCTCTGCATTGTGTGTGTCAAGTCATATCCATACGAGAAGTAGATACCGGGGGTCTCGAACGCCGCGCGGACCATCCGCTCATATGTACTGTTGTCCTCGATCTATCCAAATTCACATCAAATCCTTATACAATACTATACTGGTAATACTTAGACAGAAATACAGGTAATACTTAGACGATACTCAGCTTTACCCTGTGACTTTAAAAGCATGGAATTGTGTACAAAAGTAGGTAATAAAACTGACATGGTATACAGAATAAATAGCAATGCATAGCTTAAAATTTAAATCAATGCATCTAAAAGTATAAGTACTGGCGCAGGAGTTCCTTATGATTTAGTATGAGACATTTTAGTTGGCATTGTAAGGCAAACACAAGGCAGACATAGGCTCTTAAAGCTATCTTAAAATGTTTTGTTTATTCTTAAACACATAACCTTTATTATTAAATAATAATTTTTAACACTTCTGACAGAATGACTTACCTGTTTGTTAGTTAGGTGGGTGGTGGAGCGTGCATATGGAAGTATGTCTGTTCCAGCAAGCTGGAATATGTCATGTCCATTTATTTTGCCCACCTAAAATAAAAACATTAATGTAAAGATGTAACTGCAAGACTTCTCCACAATATAGTATTCACCTACAATAAGCTAAATGCATTATCTCATTGTAGGTATCTCATCATAATCTCAAAGATATTATTTCTGGAGAAAGATTGGGCAGAGGTCCACTTACTGCGAGTTGAAAGATTTTAGACACTGCTGAAAATTTTGTGAGAACATTTTAGATTCAAGTATTTATGAGCTGAAATTTTTTTAAAAAAATAATATAATGGGTATTCTCTGCATCAACCTGCTAGTCCGCTCTGAAGTTGTTGCGAGCAGGTGTAGTCATACAATTTGCTATGGCGATGCGATTCATTTCTATATTCAGAGAGAACTAGCAGTTTTAAGTGAACTATACCTGTAGGAGCATAATAACTTACCAATATCCTATACTTGGCTACAACCAGATAGAGTCCTGAGATGAGCCTGATAGAGCCAAGGAAGCCACACACTGGTCTGTATGCATTCGCTGGTATTGGGATCTTCACTGCATTTATATCTAATTAAAAGCAAAAAGTATAGGAATTAATATTTATTCACACAGATTTTCATTGGTTCATTTAAATTTTAAGTATAATAATTAATCATGTCATACAGTCTATTGTCTAAGTATGTGAGTATGGAACCATAACTCAAATATTAACTTCAATAATTTGATTTTAATTGAAATTACTGTCTTAAAAAATATCGTAATTTTAGTAAATTATAGTACACTTAAATTGAAATAACTGGAAAAAACATCATATATGTACATATCATGGTTAATTATAACAAATCTCTTTATACATTTATCTAGTACATCTATATACTAACCCATACCTATATATAGCAAGTAACTTGTGTTAGACACATCTATCTTCGTAAATTAGGGTTTACTAAATAACATACCTTTAACAGCTGCCTCCCCGGTGATTCTGTCTATGACCAGGATTTCCGTTGGATTTATTGTGGGTTCAAAGTAGAATTTATCTGAAGTTGTGTACCTAAAAACAAGGGAGTATGATAATTAACAGTTTATGGTACTTTTGACCTTGTTCAAAGTTTACTAAAAAATATATGATAATTATGTAATGAATATGCACTGTTCTACGGCATTAACTACAAGCATATTCGGGGAAGTTAAAAACCAAACGATTATTTTTTTCCATGATGTATAGTGTAGTTTTTTAAAATTTTATTCTCGTCGATAATATTGGATATGGGATTCGAAAATAGCGGTAGAATGTGTCCATCTGCTAAATTAATTACGAACAATTAGTTTCGGTTGTGCGAGAAATGTTTAAACAAGCGCTAAAATCCATGCTCTTACGTTAAACGTTTTAAACCAAAAGTAAACATTAAATTACTCACAGCTTGATGTCATCGTGAATCAGTAATTGGTCTGCCATTTTAATTAAATTTTAAATCAGTTGTATCATTTAGATCATAGCATTTACGATCACAAAAGACAGGAATTACGAACACCATACAATGATTTCAGAAATCACAGAAACATGACATAAAATGTATGACAAGTTGATATGCGATGACAGTTATCATCATTATCAACATTTTATAAGATAGCACATCGGCATTGATATCGTACCAATACAACATATATAAACTACGCTTAAATTTTACATTAAATTTAGAATTTAGATTGAGAATGTAAAATGTAAAAGAATATAAATATATATTAAATTAAATTTGTTTTATATTGATATTTGCAGCTGCAGAATCGGAACGCTATTTGTGTTCCTTTCTACGCAACTGCTATGTAACATATTTTCGTAGAAATAGTAATGTAATATGTTGTTACTTATTTATTATGTTTATGTTTTTTTTTAACAGAAAATTATATATTTTCCATAGTAAATTATTGTTTGAAACAATAAATATAAAGTTATTATTGTTCTATATTTAAAAAAAAAAACAGATAATAAAACTTACAGGTATAATGGAACGTAAGATTTACATGTGTTTTTGATAGAATTTTGAAAGATAACCTAAGACCTAAGTAACGTTAGATTATTGTATAAATATTTTAAATGTATTAAGGTAATTATGGTGTCCAAAATGGAAGTACCCGGGTATCTCGGGCTCATCCGAACCATCGCCGATGGTGAGGAAGTTGAAGATTACTCAGAAGAATCGGATGAAGAAATAGAGGTATGTGATTTTTTGAGTTTAAAACTATTTAAACCTGTTGATCATTATAATATTATTACCTGAAAAAATATCGCTAGACACAGCAAAGTAGATAACCTCTTTCTTGATTGCAAATATTTAATACCAGTGTTTCCATTTGCATGCCTAGTTTTATTTTTATATTATGAGTTTCATGTATAGACACTCAGAACAGAGGTCCAAATTTATCAGTTAGCTTCCATTCAGACATAAATTGAATTTAGAGCCTGATATGTGATTGAAACCAATTTCATGACTGCTTTGTGAGGAGCATTGACAGTAAACAATAAATTTGGAGTAATGTTAAATGTGTTAGATATTTAATCTTTATTTTAATATATTTATCTTCTTTCAGTATCAACCAACAAAACACAAGGACAAAAGAAATGCAGACTTTGACCCTAATTTTAAATTTGTTGGATCAGTTGAAGAATATAATAAGGTACATGTATTAATTTAGTTTATAAATTAATGCATTTTGAAGGTGGTAATGCATAGAATGCATGCAATACAGTGGTGAATGCATAGAACCCTTTGTGGTTTGACTCTGAAGGTACCACTGCCACACGCCTATTTCACACTAATTGAACTGTAGTGTTAAGCGCTGCTGTGTTCTGATTTGAAGGGTGTGGTAATGGTGGCATTCCAGCTTAGCTTATCTGTCATGTATCAGCTTAGAATATTTAGCATATCTGTGGTCAACCTCAGGTAGGAATATCTAATCCTATCTGGGGTTGGGGGTATGATGCTCGTCTGTTACATTTTTATAAAAGAAAATAACTAGTGATATGAAAGTAATCTAATTTCTAAAATTTTAGGATCCCTGGGATGACCTTCAAAAGTATGTTAGGAGAAATGTGAAAAGGACATTGGATGAGAAGATAGAGAGGCGGAGAGCTCAAGTGAAGGTTAATGGCAATTCTGGAGATGTCGACACTGATTCTGATGCAGACGTCAAAGGTTAGAGCTATCTTTCTACAAGACCTTGTGTGTCAAATCAGGAAGAATTATCAAACATATTTGTACCTTATAATAGTGTTTCCTACCTTACCTATTTCTACCTTATAGCAGTATTAAATACTGTTGTGTCCAGTTTTGACTTTTGTGGTAATAGAGATACACATACAATGCTTTCCAAGTTCACATATAGGTTAGAAATGCATCTGTGGCTAACCTCAGGATGTAAACCCTATTTGAGGTTGATATGTAATGTTGATTGATGGCAGTAATAACTTACTGTCAAATGCATTCTCAATTTTCGGCCAATATCTTATTAATTATGATTGCTTAATTATATTAATAAAATTTGCATGCTTAATGATATTAATTTTGTAGATGGTGATGTGGATGAACTGGAAATATCTGACGATGAGCTTAAAAGGGATGAAATCAAGACAAAAGAGAAGAAACTATCAAAGAAACAGAAATTGAAAGAGGTAACTTACACTCTAACTTTAAGAATAAAAATCAATAGTTTAATGTCAATTTCTTTAGATGATCAAGTACTGTTTAATATGACTATTCTATATACTGCATAGTAGTAACTGGACACACAAATCTAAGTGTGTAGCTTGCCTGCCTATACAAGTATTTTAATCTATAGGCAGTTTTGTCTAAGGTAAAATCTTTCCATCAATTTTCCCATGTCAATCATACATAATACTAGCTGACCCGGCAAACGTTGTGTTGCCATATAAACAAAAAAAATTAAGGGTGAACAACCCTTATCACTTACGGGGATGAAAAATAGATGTTGGCCGATTCTCATAGATACCGGATAAGCACAAAAAATTTCATCAAAATCGGTCAAGCCGTTTCGGAGAAGTATGGCAACGAAAACTGTGACACGAGAATTTTATATATTAGATGTCAGTCAGTCATATGTAACTAACTACTTAGGGATATGTTTCTACCCCACAGTTACTATGTCTCATGTTAGTATCTGACTTATGTATATCACACTAAATTAGCAAATTTAATAATTCCATTTTACTCTACACAGGAACTAAAACAAGAAGACATAGAATCAGGCGCTCAGATAGAATACGACTCAGACTTCTTCGAAGAGCCGCCGCCGTACGACGAGAACGCGTCGTTCTACATGATGAACCTCTCCAGGCCACTCCTCAAGGCCATCGGCAGCCTGAACTTTGTGCACCCCACACCCATACAAGCGGCTACGATACCTGTCGCTTTATTAGGTAAGATGTAATACTAAGTTGCGATATCCTTAGAATTTGAAGTCTAATACTGTCATATCTAATGCATTTAAGATTTTAGAGAGAAAAGAATTCTAGACATACCAAAAATAGAAATAGGTGCCCCTATGAGTATTCTTGTGTTGTAATAGCAGTATTATGCACTGCTTTGTTCTAGTTTGAGGAGTGTGGTAAAGTAAGGAAACTTAAACAAAGTACCTAAATCCTAAAAGCATGACAAGATATCTAAGTTATCTAAGGCCTAATACAGTTAAGACCACTTTAAGATTAATTTCATTCTGGGTTGATCACAGATATATTTGGCGGCAGAGGCCAAATATTCTACACGAAAACAGTATCATCTATCAATTCCTTATATTATAACAAAAATATCCTCCAGGCAAGGACGTGTGCGCGTGCGCAGCGACGGGCACGGGCAAGACGGCCGCCTACATGCTGCCCATCCTCGAGCGCCTGCTCTACAAGAACATCGGGGACCGAGTCACCAGGGTATTGGTGTTGGTGCCCACTCGAGAACTGGGGACACAGGTACCATTAAGTACAGTACTTTTAAGTTATGACTAACTAAAAATGTAGATTAAAATACGATAAAGGTTTTTAAATAGCTAAGAACTTATGGCCATGCAAATTAGGGTGTGAGTAAAAGTATTATACTAGTTAAAACTTTCGCTTATGTCGATTTTCATGAGCATTAAAGAGTGAAAAGCCAGCTTCAAGTTTGGATATTCGAATTGTACCTTAAATAATCAGGACCCACTGCTAAGCCGTCATTGTAGAGAGCCCTAGAGCATATTCCATCACGCTGCTCCAATGCCAATTAATAAATGATGTAATAGAATTAGGTTCATTTCAATTTAGCCCTAATCGAAAATATTAATAATATGATATTCAATAGGTTCATGCAGTAACAAGACAACTGGCACAATTTACTTCAGTTACCGTCGGTCTGTCTGTGGGAGGATTGGATGTGAAATATCAGGTAAATGTCAATTTAATTCTACCTCAATATATTTTTAATTTTTTGAGTGCCAACTGCACACTTAAGTTTAATCAATACAATGATATATCAATCACATTGATCAATAAAATCAATCAACCTAAAAAAACGATCAATTAAACAATAGTTCAATTGATCAACCAACCTGTAAAACATTCAGCACTTAATGTTGAGTTAATTACAAATATTTCCCCAGGAAAGCGTGCTCCGCCACAACCCTGACATAGTGATAGCGACACCTGGACGTCTTATTGATCATGTGCGAAACACACCGTCGTTTGGGCTCCACTCCATCGAGGTCTTAGTGCTGGATGAGGCGGACAGGTAAACTAACCTAAGTTATGACAAACTATATCAGTAAATTACGACAAACGACGAACGTACCGATAAACAAATCGATGACTTACCAACAACCAACAATTTTATCTGACGGATCATCAGATTCGTCAGTTCATCAGAAAATTGTGGCCGTAACATAGCTTGATTTTTTTTTACAATTTAATTTCCATTTTTAATCCTACATAAATTAATTTTATAAGTCTGAATTAAGAGCATTTGTAATAATCGATTTTTTAAACCATGCAGTATGTAAAATATATACTCGCACCATCATACATATTTGTGGCGGATTGTTGCGAAGTAATTTTGATCTTAACTTAATTGGATGGATTTCCGCAATGTAACGCCTGATACAAATAACTATCTTTAACCAAATGGTAACATTGCATCCATGTATGTAATGTATAGCTGAATCAAACCATTACATTGTTGGAATTAACATTACCTTATCACATAACCATTTATAACTCGCTGCCCAGGATGCTGGACGAATACTTCGCGGAGCAGATGAAGGAGATCATTCGGCAGTGTTCGCCGAAGCGTCAGACCATGCTGTTTTCGGCGACCATGAGCGAACAGGTGCGTGACCTGGCCGCCGTGTCGCTGGTCAAGCCGGTCAAGCTCTTCGTGGACTCCAATAAGGATGTGGCTTTCAATTTACGCCAAGAGTTTGTCAGGTGAGAGATGGGAATTGCTAGAAAATCGAAGAGCAATGTCACCTGTAGAATTGTAGATAGTTTCGCTGGTTAAACTACTTGTGGACTGTAATAAGGATGTGGCCTTCAATCTACATCAGGAGTTTGTCATGTGAGACATAGAAACTGCTAGAAGAACAGGCAAGAAAAAATTGGCAAGTGATACATCTGATATAGAAACTATCTAAAGTTAAGCTCAGTGTTATCCAGTTACTAGAGATTCTTATATAGACCTTCAGAAACCGTAAGACATCTGCTTTTATATGTAAAGACTTTAAATTTCAAAAGTATTGATTTGAAAATTCTATTCCAATATTTAACGCTGTAAAGAGTTGTGGGTGTAAAACTTTTAATTAGTACCGCCCCATTTTGTATGAACTTTGTCTTGAGAATAACCAACTTTAAATAGAACCACTCTTTTACATAGATACTCATGGTCACAATACTTCACCACTGTTAAGCACAGCTATGGTCTGCTTCAAAAGGTGTGGTAAGGGAGACATAATTCATACATACATACTTTAGACGTGCCATTATAGAGGTAGCAGTGTATCTATGTGTTTTTTTATAATATTGGATTAGCAGACGATTATGTAGTCCACCTGATGGTAAGTGGCTACTGCCGCCCATGGTCATCTGTAATCAACCCCAGATAAGATTAGATATTTCTACCTGAGGTCGGCCACAGATGCGCCGCTACCCCTGAGGACTAAGCCAGAACGCCTTGGAAAAGTATGTCTCCATTACCACATCCTTTAAACCAGAATACAGTAGCGCTTAACACTGCTGTTATAAGGCAGAAATAGGTGTGGCGATGGTGCCGCCGGAGTCGAACCACAAAGGGTTCTACCACCTTCTCCTATGTCTTCTAATATTCTGAATATTCCAATGTGATGCAGGATCCGTGCCGAGCGCGAATCAGACCGCGAGGCGCTTCTAGCGGCACTAGTGTGTCGTACGTTCCGCGACCGCACCGTTGTGTTCGTGCAGACCAAGCGGCAAGCACATCGCCTACATGTCGCGCTTGGGCTGCTCGGGATCAAGGTAACTGACCACTGTGATCACTATATTACATTACATTACATACATACATATATTACATTACATTACATTACAGGGTGAATTTTTAAAACGGGCCTTCAGGGCCAAATCCGAAACTATAAAGATTAGCGAAAAATGTTGAAAGGAGTTACGAGGCCGATTTTGATAAAAACTAAAACTGCATCATTACTTTTTTAAAATAACTTTTTCCCTAGCCAGGAATCGAACGAGTTCATTTTGAAAAAAAATACACCCTCTATATTATTCCACCATCTGCTAGTGTCGCTTATAAGGATTAAATTCTGGGAAGTAATGTTATGTGACAAATTAAGGGAAAAGGAAAATTTTGAAGAAAATACATATTTTTCCATACATTGCCATACTAATCCTTAAGGATTATACATAACAAATGATTTATGTATAATTCTTTAAAAACATACGTAAGTCATACCATTGAAGAATTTGTTGGTTAATCAACTAATTATTCGATGTTATAACCGTGACATACGGTTTAGTATGAGAAAGTAATAGTTTGGCAAGTAAATTACCGCCGTTTTTAGGATTTATTTTTTAATAAAAATAGATAAGTGATTAAATGGTAAATTGTTATTGTTTGTTGTTTTTCACTACGTTTCAACAGTAAATATGATTTTCTATATCTCTTTGTTTAGTTATCATTCGGATTTGACTCGAAAAAGACATTCTCGCAAATTGTCAATTTTACATCTGTATTAAACGAAACTCCGCCCATAGCAAGTTAAATCTATTATAATGGTCCTAAAAGTAACCTTAACTAAATCGGACATAAAAATATAAATTCTTGAAGAACAAAACGTCCATTTTGAATGATTTGAAACATTGAACCAAAAAAATTGTTAATACGCGAAATGTTTAAATTGATGAATGGCGGGAACTTAACTGCCAAATTAATATGAAAAAATATGTATTTTCTTAAAATTGAGGCTTTTCCTTTAGTTTGTCATTTATCATTACTTCCCAGATTTTGATCCTTATAATTAACACTATCAGATAGTGGAATAATATAGAGGGTGTATTTTTTTTCAAAATGAACTCGTTCGATTCCCGGCTAGGAAAATAGTTATTTTAAAAAAGTAATGATGCAGTTTTAGTTTTTATCAAAATCGGCCTCGTAACTCCTTTCAGCATTTTTCGCTAATCCTTATAGTTTCGGATTTGGCCCTGAAGGCCAGTTTTAAAAATTCACCCTGTATATATTTTGATACTTGACGAATACTGGCCAATAGTCGCGAACACATAAATAAGAAAACTAGTATATTAGAACCATTGAGGTTTTTGTATCTATAATAAAAAAACTTCGGATGTATTTGATATCCGTCCCGATGTTCATTCATAATACGAAAGGTCAGATACCCATTAAATTCAACAAAAAATCCAAAAATTTAAAGAACAATAATATCTTAGTGCCTAAAAGTTGGCTAATATCATAAAAAATCTCTTACTTCTAAAATCAAATTTTCAAAACATGATGCGTTAAAACGCACGGAGAAATAAATAAATTAATTGCCGTACCTCAATATGACCCTACGAGCCGAATACTATATTATTATAGTATATAAAATATAACATTTTTATTTTATATTTAGGTCGCTGAACTTCACGGTGCTCTCAACCAGCCTCAGCGTTTGGACTCCCTGAAGAGGTTCAAAGAAGAGCAGGTGGATGTATTGGTAGCCACGGATGTTGCAGCTCGTGGGTTGGATATCCCTGGCGTGAAGACTGTCATCAACTTTACTTTACCTGCTACACTGGAGCATTATATACATAGGGTATGTTGTGATTCTATAAGCTGTGTATTATGTACACAACTGGTACATTTTTTTGTATTTAAAATAGATATTTTTTTATATTTCTAACAGATGATTTTATTGTTGGTTTGCATTTGAGATCTTTATAAAATAAATGTTATTCGTTAGCAAATTAGCAAATTAGTAAGTTTTCTTAATACTTTAGAGATATTCCAAACGGCTTGACGGATTTTAACATATAACGTGTCGTTGGATTTTTTTTTATATTTAACGTAATGATAAGGAAGACGGGCTACTTGGTGAGAAGTAGTCACCGCCGCTTATGGATATTTACAACACCAGAAGAGTCGCAAATGCATCGCCGGCTTTAAATTATTTTTCTCTCTTTCCTTCTTTCTTTCCTCCTTTCTATCTATCCATATATTCCATTGTATTAAATTGTTTATTAAATTATTTACAATCTATGTTGACATGCAATAATGATAGCTGTTACTTCTTAAGTGTATAATGTAATATTTTTCTCCTGTTTTAATCCTATTTAATTATGTTTATCGTTACTGTCTTATATATAGTTTTAGTTTAATTAAAAAATTGCATGCCCACTGGGTAACTACAGAGAAATGTAAAACCGTCTGAAAACCTTGTGAACGCCTGTATTATGCAATAAATACTGATTACTGATTTATATATTATGTTTTTTTCTCTATGCCGCAGGTGGGTCGCACGGCGCGTGCGGGTCGCGCGGGCGTGTCGGTGTCGCTGGCGGGCGAGGCGGAGCGCGCGCTCGTCAAGGCGATAGTGAAGCGCGCCAAGCGGCCCGTCAAGTCCCGCCTGGTGCCGCCCGACATCGTCGCCAAGTACAGGGAGCGGATGGTCAGGCTCGAGCCGGAGATTGGTGAGTATTCTCATAAAAATATTATTGAAGTAGGTATTTGCTAATCTGTTTGTGTTGATTGTCTATTTATATAAAATATAATATAATAAGTTTCCTTACACAAACCAACAAATACAGGTCTGTGTTTACTTATATATGTCAATGTCAAAATTATTATTGAAATCTTTGTTTGCTACTTTGTTCATATTGCTTGGCGTTTTAAAGCGGAAAGAAACATGTCAAAATATATTTTTCCATGTATTTATAAATGTGCACATGTTATATGTCCTCTACTAATAATATAAGCAAATTATCATAAAAAATTATGAAATATATCAACAAGTAAACCATCTAGTTTATTTTTTCGATTATATTATTAACAAAATTTTCTATTCTTCCAGAAATGGTAATATCGACTTAACATGACAAAATGACAAATTTACTATATAAGTACAATAATCTACAACTACCCTATTAATAAACAAATGTATTTCAGCTGCAATCCTCGACGAGGAATATGCTGAGAAGCAACTGAACAAAATGGAGAGGCAGACGACCAAGCTGGAGGGAGCTATCAAGAAAGAGGATGGACCCGAGGGACCCAAGGTGGAGGTGAAGCGGCAACGGGAGTGGTTCCAGACCCCACGGGAGAAGCGGGAAGAGAAGGAACGGCTCGCCTTGACGCAACATGCGGGGAAAAGTTTGTTCTTTGCATAATGTTAAGAGTTTTTATTAATATAGCAGTAGCGCACAATGCAATCTACCTAATGGTATGTGGCCCGTACTGCCAGATAGCATTACATCCATATTTGATATTGACCACAGATATGTTGCTACCTCTGAGGAATAAGTTTGAATGACTCTGTGTCTCTTCTTTACCACACTCTTAAAACCATCACACAGTAGCGCTTTATTACCGCTGTTATAAAACTAGAGAAATGAGGCAGTGGTTCCACTGGAGACAAACTATGAAAACCTCCAAAATTACCTTGCCAAATTTCTTATATTAAACTATCTCTATCAAAATTATCCATTTAACATTCAATTCAATTCAGTTTATTTGCAAGAACATAGTGCATCTTAAAATTAACATATCTCAAAAAGCTATCTCGAAATATGAAGCGAGGACCTTATATAAAAATTATATTTAATCTACAGCAGGTAAACCACTAAAAGGCAAAGGCAAGAAAAGGAAACAGGACTATGTTGACTCAGATGATGACAGCCCCAAAAAGAAGAAACCGAAACAGAAGCAGACCAAGCACACCCCTAAAGACAGTGCTGAGGAGCGAGTTAAAAGAGAGATGGAGAAAGTAAGTAATTTCTACCTATTGTATTACTTTGTCTTAGGCAAACTAGCTACTCTCAACGATTTAGCTGGTTTTCGAAAGCTATATGCATCAAATGTTTTACATCGCAGATAAACATAGATTTGTGGTAGAACCCTATGTGGTTTGACTCCGGCGGCACCACCGCCACACCTATTTCTATCTAATAACAGCAGTGTGAGGCGCTGCTGTGTTCCGGTTTGAAGGGTGTGGTAAGGGAGACAGACATTTCCGAGGCGTTCCAGCTTAGTCCTCAGGGGTAGCAGCGCATCTGTGGCTGACCTCAGGTAGGAATATATAATCCTATCTGGAGTTGATTAGATGTCCATGGGCGGCAGTAGCCACTTACCATCAGGTGGACTGCATGCTCGTCTGCTCCTCCTATAATATAAAAAAAAAACAACAACAGTCGCGGCAACCAGCGATCTTATACTATCATTTCCCTAAAAGCGACCAAACCTTTTCGATACTGTAGTATATGTACTGCTATTCTCCTGATGTACTGGCTCGATAACTCACTATGTGCGCAGGCGGCCGTCCGCTTTCGCCTTTGACTCTCGCGATACTGACGCCGCGCGCCCCGCCACACCGTGAGCACGAGACAGTGTTTACAGCTTTGCTGTACTTTAGTTATTAGTTATGATACAAACACTACAGATACTATGACCGAACGTAGCTAATAGCCAAAACTGATACAGCATCGATGCAATCGCCAAAATGCGAATCACTGGTGCAAAAATCGCTAGTCTGCCATTACAAGGAGACATAGAGCTATTGTTTTATTACCTGTTCTTTCTTTAGATATCAAAGATTAACATAACTACACCAATCTGTCACCAGGTGGCGTTACTCCAGTCAAGGCTACACAAAGGTAAAAAGAAACTTCGCAGGATACGCGCAGTCGATGACAACGACGACAGGCCACAAAGACAAAGCAACAACCCTAAACCTAAGAAGAAACAGAGCAACTTCGCCAACGACCTTACAGACACGTCTAGAGCAGCGACAAAACGCTTACGTTATGATGCTAATCGCGTTCAAAAGGGCATAGGGCTGCCCCAGGCCAAAGGACCAAATAAGAGCAAAGGTCCACAAAAAGGAAAAGGGAAAGGAATGAAAGGCAAGCCTAAAGGAAAGACGTTCGGCAAACCACAGGCCGCGCGGGGGAATAAGAGAAATAAATAAATGAATTATATTTTCCCTAAACTCGTTTTGTTTCATTTTAAATATGGTTCTATGATATACAGTGAAACTTGGTTAAGTGGGACCTGGATAAGTGAGAAACCTCCATAACTGGAACTCATGCTGAGGTCCCAACACTTTGGCACTGAATTACCTCTGTTAGTGGGACGAGGTAAACCTCTATATCTGGGATTTGTTCTTTGGATTTATCATCATAGTTACCTCTATAACCGAGACAGCGAGTAAATTTTATATGCATAAACCTCTGTAACTGAGATAACATTGTTTGTTTACTCATTCTTATTCTACCCACAAATTCCACACGTAATTCCAAGTACGTAAGTACAAATTTTGAGCTTCAATTACCTTCAGTTTTAGTTTCGCTTTACTATCATACAGATGTTTATTTGAAAAATGTCAAAACGAAAGCTACAATCAATTGTATGATTACCTTTAAGTACATAATATTTTTTTTATTAAAACTCATTTACATACATAACACGTTATTTTATTTAATGATCGAACCTGTATAACTGAAATAACCTGTATTCTCACCTCTATTAATGGAACCCTCTGTAAATGAGACAGATATTTATTTATACCTGTATATGTGAGACACTGGGTAAGTGGAATACCTCTATAAGTGCAACCACATTGCAGGTCCCTTGATGTCTCACTTAACCAGGTTTCACTGTATATTGATTATGAAGAGTTTTTTAGAATAATGTAGTGTGTATTAATCACTTAACATTGATAATTACAATAACAGTGACTTGCGCTTTATGCATCTACGAAAAACATGGGCCATTTTGTTCCCCCAGCAAGTGTTGGCTTCGACCATTCCCTACTCCCTGTAAATTATACCTCTTAAGTACTACACATTGTAAATACGTGTGGAAGATGCCACAAGGGTATGTTGTCGTTTAACATTTCTTAACTTTCTTTACAATTGACTTGTTTGACTGAATGCTTAAATGATTTATTAGATAAATGTAAAGTAGTTAATATAGGGCCGGTAATCAGAAATGCAAATGCAACCGGTTTGCCGCCGCAACGCAACGCGCTGCTGAGCGTTCGAGTAGTGTTGTGGACGCGCGCTTGTACCGACATCATTTTTCAAGCGAACGCCAAAGTACGCGGCACATTACACGTGGCGATGAGTAACATCGCTTTTGAACCTCGCCTATTTTAGCAACGCAATGCTTTTAAGTATATCTGCCTAATATACTAATCTATGGCGTAATATATGAATTTTGATTCCCGCTTGAAATAATAACGATGGAATATCGACATCGAGCGTAAAGGAACCTCTACACTCACGCAAAAAACTATTGCGCACTGCGCAGGTGAAGATGTGGCATTAACATTTCTTAATAAATTGTGGTGAATTAATCTATTTCTTGAAGTAATCGTAAAATATGTGATAAAAATATTTTTTCGATTATTTCCCGTCATTTACATTTAAAGTTTTTGTAATATTTACAATAGTCGGAAGATGATCTAAGGGTGTTGACCACAGACAATTTTTTTTCATATTATGATTGATCGTATACCATAGACAAACAGTGTGGCGTCGCTCGAGCGGATGTTGTTTATGATCGACATTTTCCTTGGAAATTGTATTTGGATTTTAAATCACGTTATTTTCGGCTGTTTTTCAAAAATTATGGACTATTATTGATCATATTAAGGTAAAAAGTAATGTTGTTCTAGAATCAACTCCTAAATAGTGGCGTGTAAAAGTTGGGCGCTCATATTTGGCAAAGTTTATTCTCGGACAATATAGCGGGAAATCGTAGTCGTGACGCTCACAAACGTTGATAATATCATCGCGAGGCCCGCTGGAGTGTCGTAACAGATTGTTATGTGGTAATTTAGGCATTGACACTGGGTCCGTGTTGTATATTTAGAATTGACAATGTCGGAAGAAATGGCGGTGAATGATAACGCGACGAATGAAGAACGCAAAGTTGGTAGCGACGAGGCACTTGTGGCGGGAGTCGTGGATGCAGGCGAGGTTACCCCGGAGTCTACGGCCGAAGCGCTGCCAGAAACAAGCGAGGAAACCATCAAATCTGGTATGTTTCACTTTCGCATAACCTATATGCAGTGACGTATATAATTTCTATTTTGTCTATTTTACTTTCTAACTTGGTCACGAATTACCGTTTAGAAGCACAATAGTGAGGAAAGTATGTTTGTTTTACCTGTGCGCAGCTCTAATGCCCTCCAACCAGCAACCAATTGGTTCCACCGCTGGCAGTAGAAAAAAACTGAATAGTTATGTGAAACACAATTACATTGCTTATTCCTTTTAGTTTCGTGTAGTAGATTGTTATACATTATTGCGAATTAATATTAATATCCATATTAATGTCTCATTTTAAAGTTTAAATAGACGCAGAGTCATTGACCAACTCAGCGAAGTCAATATAATATATTTTTTGATACACATTTTGTACAACTTACATTACAAACAAGTAATTTAAATATAATGAATGTTTCTTAGTAAACTTATTTCCGCAAGAGAATAATTTAATATTAAACTAGAACACATTATCGGGTTATTCTTGGAAAGAAATGATGATAATACAAGCTGTCACTCGGCTTCAATTTATGGTTATGATGTGGCAAAACTTAAGTTGAATGCAGCGTTCACATTGACATTTTAAGAGAATGTTCACTAGTAAATTGTTAAAGTGATGCTTAATATGGAAGACAATCTAAGATCTAGTGTGCGTTTCCTCTTATCAATATATTGATAGAAAAAAAATCTGACAAGTATAGTTTGTGTTTGTTGTCTGACAGTTATAGTTAAGTTGAAGTAGAAAATAAGAATGTAGTCCACAAGTTGGTAAGTGGCCATTGGTGCCAATGGACATCTGTTAATAACTCTATTCAAAATGGCAGTTGCATTGCCACTTCTGAGGACTCAGGGTCATACTATTCTGTTTAGACCATATTGGTTCTAAACTAAAGTTATACCCTATTGATATATGGCTTTTGATCTCCATGCACAGCCTATTATGGTGACTGACAAATTCCCACTACTAAGGAAGGGAGATCCCTCTAGAGGGAGATGTCTCGCAGTTGACCTCATGAGCCAATAGTGTCTATTCCTATGTATTTGTTTATTTTCTGAAGTATTTATGGCCATTTATAATATGTTTATAAAGTTGATTATATAGAACTTAGACATATGACACATATATCGACTGTATAATCCAAATGCATTTAAAATAAATGTTAAAAAGTATTTTTAGATTATAATCAAATTTTTGCTTGCAATCAAGATGGTTGAATTGACGTTAATGACATGCGGGCTTAAAATGTATTTGGTGTAATACTGAATTATATTTTATGTTTGTGTTTGCTTATCTTAGTTTTTTTTTTTCTTTAATCAGTGAATAATTATAATTTATTTGTATCGGAAAAGTGGTAGAACATGCACGGTTTGATCTGGGAGATCCTATTGCCACACCTTTTTTTATTGTGAAGCAGTTCTTACATTTAGATGTTTTATGGACCATCTCAGTCCTCAATAATGCCAATACATCTGTGATTGGCTTCGGGTAAAACTTGTTCTATGTGAAGTTAGTCACAGATGTGCCAGTAACCATTTAACATCAAGTGGATTGCATGCATGTTTGCTTCCATTTTATAAGAAAAACTTGACTTGAAGCATTGATTGAATTTTATCATCGCTTTGTGGAATACTTTTCATTTCCATATATTCATTTATGATTTCTATAAGCTGGCATGATCTTTATCCTATTATACTGAATGTAATATAGATTTGGTGCTAAAATAGTACATTATTTTTAGTCTGATATAGTTATATAATAAAAAATATCTATTTCAATAATTTTATATAAACGCATTATTTATTTATCATAATATATTTGGAATAATACATAAAAAATATACACATTTGTCATGCATTGTTATAAATTATATTACTAACATAAAGTTTTAAAAATATAAATGTATTAGTTATTTTTGCATCTAATTACCATTTATTGCTTAGATGAAATTTTAAAATTAGACATCTACATGAAGTATGTATGAACTATTTGCGAGTGCGTACCACATGTAACTTTTATGGTGCTTTGATAATTAACTTGGCAAGTGAAACATGTATGTGATAGCATCAAGGTCTATGATACTTGAATGTTTCTAACACACTAAATGTATAATAGAACTGAGCTACGTGCTTTTATGTATAGCATTGTCCTTCTTGTAGCATACAGTCCTTATGAAACGTGGTCATCGCTACCCATATATATCTGTAATAAAAATTATAGACACAGTTTATATAGACAGAGATATTTGGTACTCGTGAGCACTAAGATGGATGGCTCATGTGTAAAAAGTTGGTACCGAAATATAGAAATCCTTATTTTTTTTTATATATATATATATTTGAGCCCAACGATAAAGCAGACGTGCTACCTGATGGAAAGTAGTCAACGTCGCCTATGAACATTTGCAACACCAGAGGAGTCGCCAATGCATCGCCGGCTTTGAAGGAGAGCTCTTTTTGCACCTTTTTTGAAGAGCCCCATGTCATAGCGCTCTGGGAATACCTCAGGAGGAAGTTCATTCCACATCTTGCACGTTCGCGGCAAGAACGTCCGTGCAAACCGAACCGTGGAGGACCGCCACGGGTCCAGTTGATGTGGATGGAACTTCATCCTTCGGCGAGTGGTGCGATGGAGGAATGATGATGAAGGGCACCAGGTCAAAAAGATCATGCTACAAATGGGTACAGCAATAAACCTACCTGGTCAAGTCATGCTGGTTCCACCAAGTTTCATATGTAATTGTATATTATATGTGTGAATTTTCATCTAAAATAGAAAGTATTATGAATTAAATAGTACATACTTATTTAATAAGTAGCGTTATGATTGTAGTTAGCAAGTTGGTTGAATTCTTACTCAGACCTTTAGGTCATACTTCATCTCTAGCCTATCTTATGGGGCATTAGACATAGATCTTCGCATTAGAGATGTCAATACACCTGCCTATCTGAAGAGGCAATTTCCAAATTTTCCTTCAACAATTTTTTCATATATCAAAAACATATCTCGTCATATTATTTTATCTTTTACAGAAGAACCAGAGACAAAACCAGACATCGACAAGTTGGTAGAAGTGAAACAGGAAATCAAAGAGGAAGTACCGGAGGAGGCTCCCATGGTGGTCATACCGGTCTCCTCCTTGGTGGATGATAAGCGAGGGGTTAAGAGGAGGGCGTCCACGGCTTTGAGTGATATAGATGAGAGTGAGGAGTTTAAGGGGTTCGAAAATGCTGAGGAGAGCAGTTTGGAGAGTTACAACAAAGTTGTTGGTGAGTAAAAAAATATTGTTGTTAAAATACTTAAAGGTAAAGTAGTAAGCAATTACTTTATTCATTTTGTAGTAGTAATTTTTTTATTTTGACTTTTAATATGTCATTTCTATATGTTGGGAGTTTGTAGCTAGTACGCACAAAAGGCTCTATTAAGAAACAATACTCATATATTGTTTAAGAAATCTTAAACTGGAATATTAACTAATTTAGATATTAGTTGAATGTTGCTTTAGCAAACTCTTACATACATTTCAATTTTGTTCATTTACATTAAATTTAATGAACAATTTCATTGAACATACCTTTCTCTGGTTATACTCAAAATCTAACATTCATTTTAATATGCCTAGAACTCAGGACAATATTTGAACTAAAGTTTAAAAATTGATTGTAACTAGTTACAGTGATAGATAACATATAGCATTTTGATCCCATCAGAGCGCCTTGAGGCCGAGGTGGTTGAGGCCGTTAAGACCCTAACACCTATCAGGACTATCAGGGCATCGTCCACTACATCATTGAGAGCCAGCAAGCGGGCTCGCCAGGACACTGGTAAGTTTCTACATATGCACAAAAATAGTGTAATAATTCAGCATTTGCGCACATATAAGTTCTTTTAGTAGTACCATGGACTATTTTGGTTTTTTTTTCTTGAGTTGATAGTAAAGTTTTTTTTTTTGGCTGTAGTTCTAAATTTAATCTGTTAGTGGGCGGTGAGAAATAGTAATTTCTATTAATGAAAAGATGTACAGATGACACATAGATTTTTTTAACTTAATTTTAACAAACAAGATGGTTGAAAATTTTTGGAAGTATTATATTTTATAGAGCTGCGCCTAATGGTTTCACCGAATAACCGAATACAGAATAATATTCGGTTTAAACTTTACCGAACCGAATATTCGGCCGAATTATTCGGTTTACCATTTCTTTATTGTCAATTTGCCAGTTATGTGTGTTCATTAACACTTTAAAATGTTGATTTAAGTTTTAAAATAAATGTTGACTTTGACGTAATACTTAAATGTGTTGACTTAAAGTTTCAAAATAAATTTTGATTTGATGTTTAATTGCTTTATTTTATTAGCTATATTCAACACATTCTTCATAGGATTTGAGTTTGACTTATAATATAACATAAATCTTACATAAGAAGTTTTGAGTTTTAGTCCTGTGTACCATGTCGGGTACACTAGAAAATAGAAATACTCAAACCGAATATATTCGGCACCAAAACCGAATAATTCGGCCGAATACAAATAACAAAAAAGATGCCGAATTCGCCGAATACCGAATACCAAACGAATATTCAGCGCATCTCTAATATTTTACAATGTTTGAACAAATTTTCTTTAGTCCATGGTCCTACTATACACATTACTTAATTGATAATCACAAAATCACTTTATGAACTAACCAAAATAATACAGCTTAAAAAATTAAGAACACAAGAAGCACAAACATTTGCATTGACATTCTGTTTTTTTACTTTTTGAAGGATGTTACAAAAATAATATGTTAGAAATTTAAATCTATATTTTTGATAATAGTATTTTAAAAAAACGGTAGCCATGGGTATTTTGTGACCTGCTGGATGTTCAATCATATTTTTTTATAACTATGATTTGAAATATAAAAGGAAGTATTTGGTTATGATATATAAAGAAAACATTATATTTCAGTACTTTAAATTTCATGCATATTCCTACATTACACTAACCACAGTAATTTGTTTTTAATTCAAAGTCCATTACCGTTTGAGGGTGGGTTGCACAATAGGCCCGTTTAAAATTTGCCTTAAATTTACCTATAGCAGTAACTTTGACTTGTAATTTGTGTTACTGTCACCAAAATTTTTATTCGACATTGACAGATACAGAAGTTGATAAAAACAATAACTTTTACCGAACAAACCTAAATTGCTATGCTAAATGTCAGTAATTATTTAATTTTAACTGAAATTATTTATTTATTTATTTTAAAGTTCACCAACACAAGATACACCATGTGCCCTTAATTTTAACATATAATTTATTGTTCTATCATGTCATTGCAATTGCAGGTGAACACAGCTTACACATTTATTTTCACAAAAAATCGTTATAATCATTACATTGGTATAATAATATAATATAATAGGATTAAAATGTATGAAATGCTTAACCGTAGATTTAACGGCTGGTTAAGCGTTTTTTTAATGTTCAAGTTACATGGTGCAACCCACCCTTAGTGTACATATTGACTGACACAATTAATGCTAAGCCAGAGCTAGCGAGTTGTTTTCTAGTAAATTAGTTTGTTAGTAAGTTATTAAGTGCTTTTAGTAATTAGAAAATGTATATCGTTACTAAACTATATTTTGATGATTAATATGAAGAATATCAGCAAGAAGTAAAGGAAAAATTAAAGTGTAATAAATAAAAAGTAAGTTTTTAAATCGGGTCTTAGATTAACCCATACAGATTAACAATGACCAAGTAAAATGATTTTGGTCTTACAAGCAAATATATGTTATGAAGAAGGTTATATTTTTTTTTAAATACAATAATACATACAATTATTTATATTTTTTAAATTACACAATTGCATATACTATTACTTTATTTTTTAACCCGCTTTTATTAAATTGACATGTATGTAACGGAATCTTTGAACTCCATTTTTGCTTATTTTGAATGGTCCGATTAATTTAAAATTTTGAACACTTATCAAGAACTGATGACAATATACAATATTGATAATTTTGTCCCATTCTTGTCATCAGGATTGTCAGGATTAATGATTTTCCTTGTGCGATTTTAGCGTGGTTTTTAGTTTTTGAACTAAGTATAATTATTATACTTCTAGATTTTGTAGCGTAGAGAATACATTGTAATAGTTTGATTGTACAATAAAAGTGACCATGTCAAGAATTAATTTTCTAAGCGCTTAATTGCTGACAAACAAACTGTTTTACAACATAACATGATGCAACTGTTATTTGCCTACTATTTTTGATACATAGCGAATAATAATAACTTTGTTAATATGATAGGATTATAGGATCTCTTCGCTTCAGCTTTGTAACATTACAATGCCGCAGGGAAGCAAGAGATGTTGATCGAGTTATGTGAAGTCAGTTGTGTTTTTGCAGTTTCGGGTCGTGCATAAATTACCCATGTCTGTGTCACATATTGTAATATAGTTTTATGTCATCCTATCTTGTAATCAAAGTCACGAAATAAATTAATGTAATATTTGTTTTTTTACTTTTTTGATTGATCTCTCTTGGCCTGTAATGATGTCAGATATAATCATGAGATATATTAATGATAATAATATAATATGTTAAATATGTATTTTAATTAGGTGGAACGTCACACACTTTAACCCTTCATCCCTGTTTACATCATGTGTCACTTATCAACCCCCTCTCATCCTTAAAAGTGGACCGTAATTTATGGACGACCCCCTTTTTGTCAATTGCACTGGGTAAGCAGGCTATTGGGCTAATCCGGTATCCAAAAAGTGGAAATAGGCGGAGAGATGTTTCATTTACTACCATGTCTCTACTCACTGGAGGTAAGCAGAGAGTAGATGTGCCATAAAGGAAGTAACACAATTTTGTATTCTTATTTACTACTTATTACTATCCTTATTTATATTAACATGTACAAGTTGATAAAAACTTTTGATGGATTATATCTAATCAAGATGCCGTACAATGGTTGAATTGTTAAAGTACACATTTTGATATACATACATCTTATTATTTTTTTAAATTCTTCAATAGATTATTTTAGCATTACACTCCCAATTTCGATTTTTACTTAGAATAATGATACATCCCTCCGTGCTACATCTTTGCCTTGGTGGATACCGGTCGTTTAACAATTAAGGCTTCGTGCTTTTTAATAATAAAATTATGCCAAAACGTTCTTATGCTTAACGTACAGTCACAGCTCACTGCTGCCCTATAAAACAAGCCCTAATTCCAAAGTATAGATTTAAATCACAGATGACATTTTAGTATAGAATTATAGGTGCATCCGTGATATAAATCTATACCTATTATTCTACTCATATTGGCTACAGGCTAACAAAGTTTTAAATGTGTTAAAATTTTGACGTCATCGTTTGACGTGTGACATTTGTTAACAACAATGTTGCCAGTATTCTAACTCTCCTTACTATTAAGGAAATGTAAAATATAATAATAATAGTATCAAAAACTTATTTTTTCCATTTTATATTGAACCTAAAATAATCGAATTGGTTATATTAAAATCTATCAAGTTAAAATTAAGAAATGAAACATATCTATAGACATACATATTTTTTTTATTCTACTAAGTAAATATTAATTGGTTTAAGTACTTCGATTTATTTATTTAGAAATTCTTAACACACTTTACACGCGTTTGTTTAAAACTTTGTTGGGCTTCACCAGTCTCAAATATTTATGAATACAATTCATTTATTTTACATACTAAACGTTGTTATATGCCACATTAAGGACCCTTGTACAAGTGGCTTATGACCAATCTGAGGGCAATCAAAACTCAAAAAGGTAAAAAAAAAAATTATTGCCTTGCAGGTTGTTGTCGCGCTGCATGATCGCTATGTATACTGGTGACCGACTGAAGTTTCGCTTCGGCCCATATAGAGGTTTCGGCCTAAAATCGACCGAAGTTAGCCGAAGTAAGAGTACATCTGATATATACGTTCGTGAACTTTCGGGTTGCGTTCGGCTGTATTCGGGTGTTTGACTCGCAGGCGGTCCTTGTTTTTTGTTTTATTTTTTATGTACTATTGCATCAAAAATAATATAAATGTTTCTATGAGTGGAACAATCTTTAAATTTCAGGTAGACGAGCCAATTTCGGTCGGTCACTAGTAAACACATGTATTTATTTATATATAATTCATATATAAAGGTGTATATTTATTTTCTTCTTTTGCACAAGGAGGAAATGTTAAGAGTCAACAATATAAATGTTGGCGTGATCGTTAATAAGTAAATTAATGACTGATTCTTTCTTGTCTTCAAAATTTTTCTTTCGTCAAACTTCTGTTGTATTTATTGTAAATTATAATTATCATGTAGTATAGTGTAAAAACATAATATTTTGTGTTATACATTTTATCAGTTTTAATCCTCACTGAGGATCTATTAATTTTTATTTGCACATGACACATACAGAAATTGTTTTTTTTTTTCTAATTGGCACTACAATACTAACAAGATATAACAGTCAATCTGATTGCTTCCCCTCAGTTGACACTTAACAATTACACCTTGTATATAATCCGACAGACTTCTGTGCGTGTGGCAGGGGCGCCACTAGCCATCATATTATTGCTTTAATATATTATTACGAATCTATAATAATAATGTGAGGAGTTATTCATTTTGTTGACAAATAATATGCGATGTAATTTTAAGACCATAATTTACATAAAATTACAGAAAATAATAAAAACTTTTCACCTTGGGAAATAGAAAAATCGCTCACGGGGATGGCAGAAAATGTTTATTTTCAAAAGCAGCCACACGCACTGAAAGTGTTGTCAGACTATGTATGGGAGGTGACGCCAAACCGCCAGTGTCGCCAACTTAGGAGTTACCCCGCGCATAAATTGACATAAAAGTATTTTAAAGAGAATATTAATCTTTGGATGTTTTTGATACCAAAAGTTGTCAGGTAATTTACTAAATTTGTAAGGTAAAGAGGATGATAAATATTAAAGACGCCAGATTTAGACGAACAGTGGAAAATGTCGTCATCGTTTTGAAATAAATTTTGTGGAACCGATTCACTGAGTTGGCTGCACTGCTATCTGTATTTTCTTGTATATAATGTTTTATTTACGCCCGTTATCAATACTCAGTCCATCCAAAGTTTTGTCTACCAGTGATTAGACATTGTCAAATTTCAATCATTGGTAGGAAAACATTGGATAGATTGATTATAAATAACGGGCGTGAATTAAACCTTTCTTCTTTGTATTGTTAAATGTTTTGTATGGTACGACGCGGCTTGCGAGCAGAATTGCGAACGTCGTGCAGATATTTAACATATTCAATGGAATCAAATCAAATTAACTAATATATTTAATGTATATTTTTTATATTGAGACCTAAGAGAGAACATTTTTTTAACATATAATTTTGGGTACATTGCTTCAGTCTGGCTGTATCAGGTTGTTACATGCATATATAAATTATAAAAAAAGTGCTGTAACATTGACCACTAACTATGGAACTCAGACCATTGATTTGAAAAAAAAATAGATTTTTTAGGATATTGTATTACGTACTTGAAGTTTGTATAGATGTAGGTCTCATTTCAATTTTATCTTACCGGATAATGTTGACGTATGCCGGATATGTGTGTGGTATTTCTAAACAGGATGTAATTGGCCGCTTTTGGTAAATCAATAATACTAATTCTCAATATTGCCTTCAAAATTTCTATATATTTTTAATTTAAAATGTTTTTAAATGAATTTTAAATTTTAGAAAAATTAAAATTAAAGAAATGTTTTCAAATTAATTTTCATGTTTTAATTTACAGTAAGACAAAATTGTATTATTATATTGATTATGTATAACATTTACATTTAAGTTATTTATATTATTGTGTTTACATCTATGTGTTCTTAGGTTTGTTCATTATGCGACGCGAGATAGCTTCAAAAGCGGTTTTTTACACACTGTACTATGTATAATATGTATATGGACTCTTACTACAGTAATGTGTAGGAGTTTTTCTATTTATTATTTGTTCTTACTTGAGAATGCTATCTTGCCAAACATTTTCTACTTAATTTCTTGATGCAATGGTGCTATGGTACGGTACAAAATGTTATCGTACAAAATCGTACTATAGTATGAATTATACGAGTTAACATAAGTCCTTAAATACTAAAAGTCTGTTTTCTTAATTAAGGAACTTAATTTTTGACCGTTTTTTTTTTGTAAACAATATTTGTGTGAACCATTTTTAAAGTTTTGAATTTTTTTTTGTATACTACCTTGCCACCTTTGGTTCTAACTCACTTATACCTCCCCCATACTAATCGTTAAAACTTTTCAGAACCACGGGTCTTGACATTTTTTTATCTAGAAATATATTTGGCAATGTAGCACTTTTATGTATCTATATAAAAATGTATATGCGTCAAATAATATGTATGTACGTTATGATTATCTAAGCAATACGCACCCCGCAGTATCGCTTTAATCCTCTATTGGTGTTGTGTTACCATCTGTTCGACGGTTGGCTCCGATCTGATCAAATTGTACGTGTTTCAGACGGCTCACGACCCTCTTCTGCTTTGTCGTCCAGATCTGACGGAGACGGTGCCATATCCACGGACGTGAGTGTTCTTTTGTTTTGTATTTTTTTTTTTAGTTAAAACAGCAGGGCCAAGCTCTTATGGGTTTTGGGTTGAAGGGCGTGTTAAAGGCGATAGACTTAAAACGGTTACAACCTAATTGTTAGGGGTAGCATCTTTGGCTGAATTGAGGTAAGACTTTTATCCTATTTGGGGTTGGATACAGATGTCTATGGGCGGCAAAGACTATTTATGTCTTTTCTTGTGATAAAGGCAGACTGGAGGGATACTTGCTGCTTAAATTTTATTAAAAAAACGAAGAACTACATATTTCATTCTCATGGTGTAGTTGCTATAAAATAACATAAAATAAATATACGATGGACAGTGGATTATTTGGAAGCAAAAGGATTTTTATTTAAGTTCTTAATACGCTTAACTACGGATAGAGCGAGACGCCTCTTATATTTCCCTTACTTGCATATTTAGATGAGTGTTAAATGTGTCAATTTGTGGTGGTCAGCCATGACCTTTTCTCGTTGTTGATTCAAGCCCATGATCTATCTGTTCTCATTGTTACTGTCTCTTCGTGTCCCAGGCGTCGATGTCGCCCCTCAGCGGCGGGGCGCGCGGCCGGCGCTCGACGACGGAGATGAGCTCGCCGGCGCTGCGCGTGCCGCTGGAGCGCGGCTGGCGGCGCGAGCTCGTGTACCGCGCGGCGCTCGACTCGCACTCGAGACGGAACGCCGACATATACTACTACACGCCCGCCGGGAAGAAGCTGCGCTCCACCAGGGAGGTTAGAATCCATTCAATTATGTATAGGCCGCGCCAAGCTTCAAGTTAATGCGCGCAGGTGTTAGTCAGAGAGTAAATGCGGTCGAATACAACTACATATACTACTAGTTACTACACGCCCGCCGGGAAGAAGCTGCGCTCCACTAGGGAGGTCGGTATCCATTCAAATATGTATAGTCCGCGCCAAACTTCAGGTCCAAGCCCGCTCTGAAGTTGTTGCGCCCAGGTTTAGTTAACATATACTCCGGAAGGTAAGGGCACTATAATGCAGCTATGTAGCCGTGGGCGAGAGCGGGCAGTTTCCCGTGCTCTCATCGTCTCCCTTGCGACGCGACTCGTTTGTATATTCGGAGCGGACTAGCAATTTGGCGCGGTTTCTATATACTATACTCTTTTCTCACTATAACACATCTATTTTTTGTAAACATCTCTCTCATTTCAATTGCTCTACTCTTTTCTCCCTCTCTTATTTTCCTGACAATTCTCCATCTTTCGCTTAGCTCCTTTCTCACATCCTATTTATCCTTTTTTTCTTTTATAATTTTTTATGCTTCCTCTATTATTGCTTTTTCTTTCGACTTTAACCTGTTTACAGTATCTTAATCTAACTTTTTTGTTACCTTTATTTGTTCTATGTTATACTCACACTTCTTTTCCTCTTAAACTTCATTCACAGTTCAATATTGCTTGAGTTAATTATGAGTATGAGTTAATTATTGTAATAAATTGTTGCAGGTGTCAGAAAATTTATCAGGCACCGGTCTCACATTAGAAAACTTCTCGTTCTTCAAGGAGCCGCTAGGAATTGATGATCCGGAAAAAGAAATTATTCGGTAAGATAATATTATTTGTACATTACGTAAATATGAGACTGTAACACCACAGGGGTTAAGAACAGTTCTTTTAGTATCTTTATAAAAGTATTGTCATGTATTTTCAACCTTATAATAGACTGCTTTTCTGTTTTGCATAAATAATATTATTTGTTAAAGCAATGGGATAGTTCCATATGTAGTTTGTGACGAAGTACTTTTTTAAATATATACGTTCTGATATTCTTTGTTACTTGTATTCAATTGTGGCGACTTCGGTAGTATAGTGGTCAGTATTCCCGCCTATCACGCGGAAGACCGGGGTTCGATTCCCCGAGCCCGAACACGCGGTGATGTGGCGACTTACCGCTACTCGACAAGAAATGGCGCCACGAGTATTCTGAATCACGCTATCGAAGTTTTCTAAATATCCTGCATATATACAAGTTCCAAACAAAGACTGTCGCAGCACGGCCGCTCCCCGGACATGATCACCTAGCCCGGCGGGAGATCTCCCTTTGCCAAACAATAACATAATGTAACATTTTGTTTGCAGCGACGCGAAAGTGATAAGACGCGTGGAGTCCCCGGTGCCGGCGCCGCCGCCCACGACGGAGGGCAAGCGCACGCCCAAGCCCAAAGCGCCCAAGGGGGCCAGCCCCGAACCGGCCACGCCCAAGTCACCGCCCGCTAAGCTTAAGGTTGGTATATAGCTATTGTAATATGAGGCTGCTAGAACCTGAGTGGCCTAACTGCATTTTAATGATTTTTGACCTATTGATTGTATTTTCGTATTTAAATGTTGTACAGTCCGCGTAATCCGTTCTGAATATAGAAATGAATCGTGTCGCGAGGAGGTGTAAGACTACACCTCCTCGCAACAACGTCAAAGCGGACTATACACTTTTATATTTTTTCATATTGTAAATCATGTTTTTGTAGTTAGGCTACTCTGGTTCTAACAGCCTCATATATAGGTTAAATATACACTCACAAACACACATAAAATTGAACTGTTTGGTTAATCTGTGGTTAAGATTTTTTTTTAATGTGCCTTGTTTGTTACATACAATTAATAGAATTTGAAATTAAATGTGTGGTAAAATTGCCTTTACTTCGATACAAAATATTCTTGGTATTATTGAAAAAAAATGTGTAAATATTGTAGATAAATATTTCATTCATAATTTCCTTTATCAGGTGAAATCAGTAGGTTCCCGGTTGAGCAACAACAACACGCCGCCGACCGCGGTGACGCCTAAGCAGCTGAGGAAGCCGCAGCCGCAACCGCAGCAACCGGCGGCGACTGCAACTGCAACCGCCGCAACGGCGGCAACGACAGCAACGACCCCGGCCGCAACGCCCGCAACGCTCGCCGCCCCGCCCGCAGCCGCCGCAGACAACAACAACACCACCGCCTGGAAGAAGCCCAGGTGAGTGGGCAAAGAATGAACGGAACGGTTCACATTGAATGATTTTGTTCTTTTTATTGAATTAAGTCGACGGTGAAATTGTCACGAAGTTTAAATTGAGGGATTTTCCAGTGATTTTCGCATATTTTGAGTGAACGTTGTCTACGGTTTGACTTCGCGTGTCTCCAATATTGCAACGGAAAACTGTTCTTATTTTACAAGGTCCACGTCTTATTGTCGATGCCTTTAAGGGCGGTCGAGCAAACTCATGCTAGCTTTCGAGTTTCGCTTCATTTGTCTGACCGTGACACAGGGACTATCGCGTACCGTGGTTGATCGATTAGAGACCAATAAAATATGTAAGGATATTTTTACTTTCTTTTGAGTACGTCGATTTATGTTACACGAGATTAAAGTTTACGTTATCCTGATAGTTTTGAAGGCTGACTCGGTTTTATATATAGGTTTTTATGTAAAAAAACGTAATACGTGATTCTGTTAGGTGCGGATAATGTTTCGGTCAAAAAAGAGTGGTTCATAGTTCTTATTAATTAACATTATATTAAGCTTTTATAAGAATTATCCCGTGTTTAAAGAATTAATTCTTATAAATGTGATATTTCTACAATTTGTTGTTTATTTCTGTGTACATTGAGAGTATTTTGTTTTATTTTAAATGATGAATTTTACTTGGTGGATTTTACAGTATACATTTGCAATTATGACAATAAACTGTATTTATATCAAATTAAGTGAAAACAGTGTGGCTGTAAAATTCTATCAAATGTGTAATAAATTGACCTATTTTCTTTTTGTATACTGAATTTGTAAAAGACATTTGTTGTCTATCAAAAAATATTTTCGTATCGAATTCAGTATACAAAATACCCAAAGCTTGCCTTTCTTTCAAAATATAAAAATGTCGTTTTTTAAAATTTTCAAAAATTTATTTCTTAAAAAATCTTCCATGCTAAAAAATACTTATGAACTTAAAGTCTGTAATTTATTATTTCAACAAAGTATGTTTTACTGGTTCTATACTCAACATACAAGTCATACATTAAAGAAAAAAATAAAAATAAAGTGTACTATATAATAAATGTGCAACGATAGATAATTTCTTTAATTTGGGAAATCTGTAAAAGTAAAATAAAAGAGGCATAAACATACAACGAATAGGTTTCTTTCATTTGGGAAGTTCGTATAAAAATAAAAAATAAAAGAGAAACTTAGAAAACAAGTAAGATACATAAGTGAGGAAAGGCAAGCTCCCTCCCCTGTGGACGGCCGGCGGGCCGCAGCGGTGTATGTGTGTGCCGGCAGGCCGGCGCCGCCCGCGCTGACGTCGCGCCCGCCGCCCCGCCCGCTGCCCGCTACTGCCACTGTAAGTCACTTCATTTATTGTACTTATTTTACGATTTTTTTGCTACTAAGATTTTTGTGTCAAACTTTGTGAGCGCTCTGCCGCGTTGTCAGTTCATTCTGTACGTTTTTTGGGAGTATAGATTTACGATTTTTTCTATTTTGTGTTTAATGCATAAACGCGTAAAGTTGCGAAATGCAAATGAACTTTACAACTTACATGCGTTTATAATGCTGTTATTGTATATGAGATCTACAAATATAAAATAAAGCAATGTTGGCTAATTTTGGAAGGTATACTTTGCACACAAACAAATCAGATGCATGCCTGTATTTTGAGCAAGCGATCCTTATGCGAGAATTTGATTTTCATAACGCTAGGCTGACATTGCTCTTTATTACTCTGTATTATGACGGTCCAGGAGCCGCCCCGTCAGCTGGTGCAGCCGTGCTCGATGACGTGCCGTCGCGGCGTGCCCTCGCTGGCGTGCGCGGCGTGCCTGTGCCTGTACCACCCGGCGTGCGTCGGCCTCGCGCACGTCACGCGCGACACGTTCTACTGCAAGGTGAGCGCGGGCGACCACGGGGGCCCCGCGCGATGACGTGCGGCGCGGCGTGCCTGTGCCTGTACCACCCGGCGTGCGTCGGCCTCGCGCACGTCACGCGCGACACGTTCTACTGCAAGGTGAGCGCGGCGACACGGGGGCCCCGCGCGATGAAGTGCGGCGCGGCGTGCCTGTGCCTGTACCACTACAGCCCCCTGGTGTCTGGTGCAGACCTCCCTGTATATGGAAGAGTGTGACGTGCTAGTACTTGTACTATCCGATTGATGTCCGGAAGTACGGAACAAGGAATCACGTGTTAAATGTGACAATCATTCGTTACAACTTTTTAGTCCGCGTAAAACTGTTAGTCCGCTCTGAATATGGAAATGAATCGCGTCGTTATAGTAAATTGTATGACTACCCCTGATCGCAACAACTTCAGAGCGGACTAGCAGTTTGACGATGACTATACTTAAGTTAATAGAATAATGAGAAATGCCATGAATTGCAAATTAATAACAACGAAACCGTTGGCAGAACTGTCGCAAGTCGTCGTCGCCGCCGCTGGAGCCGCCGCCGCTGACGCACAAGTCGCTGCCGACGGCGCCGCCCGCCCCCTCCCCGCCCGCCGCGCCGCCCGCCCCCGCCGCCGCCGCCGCGCCGCGCCGCCCGCCCGCGCCGTTACCGGTACCAGTGCCAGTGCCCGCTAAGGTCGCTAGGGGGCAGAAGCGAGTGTTGCTCCGGATGAAGGTAGGCTGTGCTGCAATGATACCTAATATCATTATTGTTATATTCACAGTCTTCGTATCAGATTACCTTGTTTTACCAAAATTTCACGTATAAAATAACTGTTAAGCAAACGTCTTCGGACTTGTAAATAATTAAAAAATTAATGTATACACCGTTACATAAAATCATATGCTGTTTGTATGTTTGTTTTTGGTGGCTCTTTTTAACCTATATGAGACTAACTCCGTTAAATTTGTTTTTAATGTTATTTATTTTATATTTTAAGTTCTGCTTTGAGAAATCCAAAAAAAAAAAGAAAACCAAACCTTAAATTTTGCTTACGCGCAGCTTCAATTGTTTCTAAAGCCCGCTCCACATTCTCGCGAGAATCCCGGGAGAACGCGAGAAAAGCACGAGAAACGAGAATGTAGAGCCTATACCAAACGGGATTTTCTCGCGTTCTCGTGAGATTCTCGCAAGATTCTCGCGAAAATGTGGAGCGGGCTTAAGACAAATCACTCCTAACCTTTACTTCGTGTCATTTAGGTGGCGGGCGGCGGTCCGGATGGCTCGCGCTTGTGGGCTGTGACCAAGGGCCCGAACTCGACCGCGTCTACCTCTACTTCCGCATCACCAACGCCAGCAGCTAGAAGCTCGACGCCACCCTCCACGGCCAAACCGCAACCTCCCGTACCTGTGACCGCACCTACACCTGTGCACACGCCCACGCCCGTGCCCGTGCCAGTGCGTGCCCCGGCCGTGCCCGTGCCCGTGCCGGTGCCGGCGCGTGCCCCGGCCGTGCCCGTGGCCGGTGCCGGTGCGTGCCCCCGCCGTGCCCGCGCCGGTGCGCACTCCGCCCGTGCCGGTGCCGGTGCCCACGCCCCAAGCGCTGGGCGGCGCGAGGCCCAGCTTGCCGCAATCGCTGGCCGTGCTCAACGGCAGGCGGTTCATCGTGGTGCCCAGGGCGCTCGTGCAACCGGCACACATTTGATATAGGTAACATACTCGAATCAATGTTAGGGCGCTTTTCTACTATAGATCTGCGAAGTATCTAAGCTATAAATGTTTGTCAAATAGGATTGTTTGATTTTAAGTCAGTGAATTTGTAATTGTGTAAGCAATTCTATCGGTGGATTTGACACAGATTTATAACTTAGCTAGCTTACACATTTTTGGTGGAAAAGCATCCTTATATTTAGTGAATTTCTGTTCCTCTACATAATTTGTATATTCCACACACTTTATAATGTTAATGTTTTGAACATTTTATAATTATTATTAAATTGAATTAGTGAACAAAAATGTAGAACACCTGATGGTAAGTGGTCACCGCCGCCTATAACCAACTGCAATCTATTATAACTGGGATTGAAGTCCTATCTCAGGTTGGTTACAGACGTCTTGCTATCTCTAAAGATGTAAGTCGAAATATTTTTTGTCCTTCAAAAACAGCGACACTTCACCCTATGGAGACGAAATAGGTGTGGCGGTGTAGCCATTTTTATATAAATGTTATGGTTTGAGAAAGTAAAAATAATTATCAAAATTTAGAGTATGTTTAACGGTATATGAAAAAGATAAGTATTTGGTAAGATAAATGTTATTAAAAATTTAATTATTGATTAAATTGGTGAGATTTTTGTTTTGTTTTTCCTCAGGGAACCCCAGCTGCCGATTGAAGCAGCGTCCCAGTTCAATATTAGAATTAGAGATCCAAAAAGCTTATAACATTGCCACTACAAGGAAATATAGTATACATGAATCAATACTGTAAATGTGTGCTTAGTGGCAATAAGCAGCTTATTGAGTATTACCCGGTTGATTTAAATAGCATACTTAATGTGACTCTTTCTGAAATTTTGAAACCTTCATGTTGGTTCACCTTGATTGTTTAGTATTGCATGTTACTTGCGTTTTCTATTAGGTTATTTGTTATTTTCATTTTTATTACACAACATATATTTTACCTTTGCTCATTATCGTTATTAATTAATGGTTGAAATTCGGCCTCTCATTCGAGTGGTCCGAGGTTAAAATCCGATGTCCGCACATCCAATTTTTCAATTATGTGCGTTTTAGAAATTAATTTCACTTGCTTTAACAGCGAAGGACAACATCGTGAGGAAACCAGCATATTTAAGAGAACTTAAATAGAAAAGTTATCAGTGATATGAGTGTGTATTTAAATTGACCGGATAATAACGAAAAGTCCTAAAACATAGGGTTGGTAAACACCAGTCCGTTTTGCCTTGTAGCAGCACTGCTAATAACTTCTAAATTTAATATTAGCTATAACACGTCTGTGATTAGTCAGGGAGGACTTCAATCCTAGTTGATACACGCCCGTTGTTAATATTTAATCTATCCAATGTTTTATCTACCAAAGATCGGATTTTAAGTTCCCAGTATGAAAAAAAATACAAATGTTGATCTTTGGTAGGCATAATAATGGATGGATTCAATATATATAACGGATTTTAACAGGTGCGCTTGCGTATGTGATCTATGACAGTTAGCCATTTCAGGGTCTCAGAATTAAAGAATGAGGTGAATATGTTTATTCTTAGTAAGAAAAATAATATTAAACCTTATTTTTATATTTATAAGTGTCATGTACTGAATTAGAGTATGGAAATGTATTTTTGCAGTGAAACATTGATGGTTAAAATATGTGCTATGATTTAATAATAACGATAATAATATCATTTTCTTGCCAAATCAGCAAATTTCCGATTTCAAAATGAGGACAGATTCTTAGAGAAATTTTATGTATTTAGGTGGAACGCTTTATAATAATTAGTATAGTATACACGTGCATTTGTAATCAATGTCCTTTGTGCTTTTATGCGTCGGAATATTTACTTGTGGCGAATGAATTGATACATATATTTATGATTGGCAAACAATGGACATCTTAAACTTGTGGGCCGAAAAGCTTCAATTTTTTACATTTTCTTACATGTAAAACTTACATGAGCACTAGGAAGTTTTAGGGTTGAATGGTCATATTATCATCGAATGACTGGTTCCATAAAGAATGAAATTAATGAAATAGATATGTTTAGACGCGTCTTAAATCGGCAAACCTCAAAAAGCCAAAAAGATACGCCTTATTAAATAGTATGTGAGTATTATTTTAGATAAATAAAATGTAAGGCTCTTACAGATAATTATAAAATATAAAGTTTTAGTTTCTTAAAGTTTAAACATTTAAAAAAGAACGTTTTTAAAATAAATTTGTAAAGTTTCTAAAATTATCTGGAAATTTCATGAAATTAATCTTAATATTTTGTGTACCATATTTACTTTAAGGTTTATAATTGTGTTGTTTGTATCTCATGAAAATAGAACAATACCATGCGAGGGTAAACATATACCATACATAAAATTGGTCTGTTTGTCACATAAAATATACTCTGAGCACTGAAACGCAGCATTCTTTTAACAATATAATGTCTTTCAAACAATTTCATGAGATATAACCTCTCTGTTCCATAGATCTAAATCAATAATAATGCCTTTAAATGTGGAATGTGTGGTATTCAACAGTGGCTCTGTACAGATGTTATGCTCCAACCTCTCGTGTCTTTTAGACTTTGATTCCTTTAGGGAGCTTTACTATCTTTCTGATTTCATTTCTGATTCGTCTCCTATGATATCATAGAAAGAAGTACTATTGGAGAATGACACTACAAGGCTCACGACACGCTGTTTTAATTTTTTTTTACTGCTTATTTTTCGTCCCAGTTACATGGATCATAGTCACGGCGAAACTCATAACTGTACCAAAAATAGTATATAGAAAATTAAAAATAGCGTATCTAGAGTACCCGTTAGAAATTACAAGATATCAATTCCGCGGTAATATTTTTTTAAATCATGTATTATAGGGCGGTTTTTAGTTTCTTCTTCTTGCTAAATTGAGGGAGCTGGCTTATCTCCTTGACAAATTTATTGATTTAAATCTATGGTTCTTTAACTGTTACTTTAAATATTGTTATAATACTTTTCTTGTAATTTCATTTATGTTACTGAAAATGTATTGAAAGCAAAAATAAATTATGAATATTTGGTTGAGTATTTTCCATTTGTGTGTGATCTTATTGCAGGAGACGCAGGTAAGCCAATTTGTATATTATTTCTCATATTCTATTAACTGTACGGTAAGTTACATGTGTTTATTGAAATAGGTATTTATTTTATGCGTTTTTCTATGATTTGAACTATGAACCACTGATATTGGCCGTCGAATTTGTTATAAAATATTTGTGTATCTATGTAATATGTACGAATTTGGTATATGTAGGGGACAGTAAGTCTTTTCTATACGTGATGATAATAAATTAGAAATTATGTTAACGACATGGTATACTACTTTATTGGGTCAGGGATTTTAGGTGTCTCTCGTGCGTTTCGTTCTTTTGTAAATGAAATATTTATATTGAATTTTTGATCTGATATTGTTGAATATTAGCTTACTAGTTAACGCTGGGAATTCGGGATTCGCAGACCAAATATAGGATAATAGTGATTTGGTATTGATACATCGATGATTTGTTTGATTGAAGGTAATTTGCTATTTTAAATTCATATAACAATATTCCATACTAATATGAATGAGGGTCGGGAGTAACGTTAGTTTTACTTCGGGTAAAATTCTTCTAACTTTTGTAAAGTATTAAAACGATCTATTAAGTGCCATGGGTATAGGTATGGACCTATACCCATGGTACTCAATAGTTCTTATAATGGAGTCCCTAGCCAGCAAACCTGGTACGTATACGCTACGTACAGTGGCTTCCCTAGCGAGATGCTCCTAGCTGCTGTTCTTAGTGGACTATGTAAGCAGCTGTAACGCGCTCGTACAACTGCTTACTTAGTTCACTAGATCATGAAAGCCCTGAGTAACATTATACGTACAGTACTGCCTCTAGTGTGCTGCGCAAGGATGTACATTACGCTCGTAGCGGATTACATTATCTCATGGCGTCCCTGAGAGTGTTAACACATGTTGGTGTCGCAGCGTTCAGCCGCGCGTGTCCCGGCTGGCGAACGGCGCGGCGTCCCCGCCGGGCGGCTCGCCGGCGTCGCCGCGCCGCCGCGGCCGCCCGCGCCTCGACGCGGACCACTTCGCCGCGTTCTACAAGCGCGCCGCCGCCGACAAGTACAACGTTGCCGTGCAGGTATGTCTTTTTACTTGAATGGTATCATTTTACACTTTTTAGACTTAAAAAGTGTATAAAAACTGTGTGTGACTTAATGATAATAATAAATGAAATAGCTGCGTTAAATATACAACTTAACGCAGCTATTCGCTTTATCTTAGCTTCCTTAAATAAAAACAAATATAATTACACAAACCCCTTTAAAAAAAATTCATGATTCATAAGTCTACCTGCCTATTTACAAAGTCGAGGATGGATTACTGATTGCATCGGTATCACAAAAATTTAATGCGTCATTGTTTACATTCCATTAGATAGACAAGTTACCTTTATCGCTAAATTTAAGATATATAAGTCGTAGTCACAATAGCATTTTATGACAAAACTCTTAATTGATTTGCTCCGGTATGGGAAAAAAATAGTAGTTCGTTTTATCAGAGTACATCCAAACATTTAGAAAGATCAGCGATGATAAAAGTGATATAACTACAATGTATTCGCACTCCCCAACAGATATTCCAGTACCTGGGCATGCGCGACCTAGCGCGCGGCGCGCGCGTGTGCAAGCTGTGGCGCGAGCTGGCCGCCACGCCCGCGCTCTGGCGGCACGTGCGGATGAAAAACTCACACGTTCGTATATGTTCACTTATGTTTACACCTCTTGTGATAGTCCGCGAATATTAGAACGATGAGTTAATTATACAAATACTTATATTTACATGGCTCTTGTGTTATAGTTCGCGCCAAACTGCTAGTCCCATCTGAAGTTGTTGCGAACAGGTTTAGTCATACAATTTGCTATGACGACGCGATTCATTTCTATATTCAGAGCGGACTAGCAGTTTTTAACCGACTTCATACGTTGACTATACTCCCCTAATATTAGTACAAAGTAGTCAGTGATAAAACGTGGCTCTGTTTAATTAATTTTATTGACAGGTTATTCTTATCGAACCCAAATATTCCTTTAGTCTATTTGATCTTAATTAATGATTTAAAATCTTCACGGGTCTGCCATACACTTTATCTCGATCTATGTCATAAGACGTCTTCATATTTCACACGTACTCTCTCTCTCCCTCTCTCTACTCTTTAAATCAATCTATCTGTTTTACCTCCCAAAGATTTGACAATTTCTTCATACTAAATGTTGAATTTTTGTCATGATTTGTTTGACTAGGTTTGATTTGGTAGGTAAAAAAGGGATAAATAACGGGCGTAAGTCAAGTAGAATGTGTAACAATTTGTAATACCTCAGTTCGACATGTACTGAATTATTCATTTAATTTATGTTTTAACTTTTTCTATCTTTTGCCCACGTGTAGGTGAGCGATTGGGGAGGGTTGTGTTCGGCGCTGAAGCGGCACGGCACCAAGTGGCTGGACCTGCGCAAGATGCTGCTGCCGCAGAACGACGCGCTCTTCTGGGACCAGTTCGCGGAGCACATCGGTGCCGTCGACACCTTGGAGAGGTATGGGGAACTTGGAGAATATATATAATATATATGATTTCCTCAGTAGGGGAAGGTATCTAATATAGAAATAGCAAACTGGCATGCAGTCGAATAGCTAATAAGATTTATTGCTGTCGTTCATCGACATCTAATCAACTAGAGGTAGAATTTGACTCCTATCTAAAGGTTGGTAGAGATTCCTGAGATAGAGCATTCCTAAAGATTTGTAGAAAAGACTTTTACGAGCGCCGTTATATGATAAATAATTAAGTGTGGCGGTGGTTCCTCCAGAATCGAACCATGAAGAGTTCTATCAATTTCTTATATAACAGAACTCACATTATTGTGTACACGCGCTAGAATCGAATTACCAAAACAAAAAAATATTATAAAATCATTGGTACATCGATATATGTACCGTGTACTGTATCTATAAACCGATAACAGTTTTCGTAATCCCAACACTTTTACCCTTTCACGGCGCCCCAAGATCAGTTTCATTTGAAGAAGTGTAACATGCTAGTGTCGTGCCCGCAGGCTAGAGTTGTGCCGCTGTCCGGCGCGCGCGGTGGAGGCGGCGTGCCGGCGGATCCCATCCCTAAGGGCGTTGGCCGCGCCCGCCATCCGCGACGCCAAGTTCGACCCCGCGCCGCTCGCTGACCTGCCGCGGCTCGAGCTGCTGCGGCTCAAGGTACAGTACTACGTATAGGTCACGAAACGTTAGCTCCGATAGAGAATTAAGGAGTTCTGCTGACCACGAGCCGGAAAAAAATACACTTCGATGAGCGAGAGTCGGTGTTCGATGTTAAAAAGACATGTACCGTGCCGAGTAGTATAAGACTACGAAATAAAATTTGTAAAAACGAATTTATAAATTTAATAAGCGTAATCTAAAAAAGAGACATGTCATGCATATTAGTCAAATATATTTAATTATTTAAACACAATTTCTTCCAATTACATACCTCCAATTCTGAAGGTGGTTGAACCCTTTGTGGTTCGACTTCGGCGGCACCACCTATTTTTACCTAATAACAGCAGTGTTAAGCGCTGCTGTGTTCCGATTTGAAGGGTGTGGTAAGGGAAATATATTTTTCCGAGAGGTTCCAGCTTAGGGTAGCGGCGCGTCTGTGGCCGACCTCAGGTAGGAGTATCTAATCCTCTCTGGGGTTGATTACAGATGTCCATGGGCGGCAGTAGCCACTTACCATCAGGTGGACTGCATGCTCGTCTGCTACTCTTATATTATAAAAAAAAAAAAAAATCACTGCTCAATTTCGAAACAGAACTCTTCGTTAATAGTGTTTTAAGACATTCGCAAAATATATTATGTTTATTTATTTACCCGTTATACAGAGTCTAACCGGTCTCTCGCTGACGCGCGACCTGCGCCCCCTGGCGGCGCTCACCCGACTACAGCACCTATCGCTGACCTCCATCAAGGAGCTCGGCTGGTGCGCGTGCGAGGTGGTCGGTCAGCTCGAGCAACTAGAGTCCTTGGAGCTCGGCGAGTGTTCGTTCCCGGGGTCGTTCGCGGCGGCGCTAGCGAAGTTGTCCCGCTTGAGGCGGTTGAGGCTCGAGCGCGGTGTCGCTCACTGTGCGGCGCCGGCGTTGCTCCGTGCACTGGCGACGTTGCCGAGGTTGACGAGGCTCGAGCTAGTCAACTTTGATGTTACGGTTGGTTGTGTTTGTATATGCTTGTGAGTGTGTACTAGATACAGATACATAGGTACATATAAAATAAAAATCTATTATGATACTAATAGATATAGTGATTGAGTTCTCGCGATCATAGAATTGAAAATGAGTTTAAAATAAAATGTGTAGTAGTTACTAAAAAATTTAAATGCATTTTTGCTTATTGTACATTTATTTTTATTATTTTTCCATTGACTAAGAAGTAGTGCAAAAGATGGAAATAATATATTTCCTATTACAGGTTGGATTTGATGACGCGCTGGCGGAATGTAAAAATATTCAAAGATTGCTTATCATACCCACATATGTGTCACAGTCTGCAACGACAAATAAACAGGTAAGAATTTCAGCAATAATTAATCTAATTTGTTATCCATTCTTGCTAGAGATGAGTGTTTTGGGTCTGTAATTCGTTTGGCGATCTGTTTAGAATTTCATAAAACGAGCCCCTAATGAATACAACATAATATAATTGAATTATAATATAGTTTCCCGATTTATCGTACTTTTGGGATAGGTAATCTGTGCACATAATACCTATATTTGTGGTATATAGAGATCTCCCGTCGGGTTAGGTGATCATGCTTGGAGATGGCGTCACACTTTTATAGCAGAAGTATTGTTTGCATAACTGTCAATAATAGCAGTAGCCAAAAGATTATGCCATGTTCATTTATTTAAAAGATGATGTAGTAGGTGTTATCTCAGTTGAAGAACCTCTAAATAAGTTATATGTGGACTGCTCACACTGAATGGATTGTGTATGTTGTGTGTGGTAGGTGCTTAGCGGCGTACTCCGGCTCCGCGGCTCCCTCACGCACCTGATGTGGGGCGTGACCATCGAGCTGCTGCGCGTGACGGAGCTGTTCATCGACCAGTGCGAGGCGGGCGGCGACGGCAAGCGGCGCGACGTCGGCGAGTGCATCCCCGTGCTGAAGCCCGTGCCCGGCTGCCGGCTGCCCGACGACCATCGCACCGTCGCCGGACCGCCGCAGGTACGCACACACATATAGATACATACATATAGACGCACATACACGCGCAGTCATAAACACACCCACACGCACACTCATACACACACACGCGCGCGCACACACACACACGCACACACACGCACGCACACACGTACACAATGCACGCGCTTGGTGCCCGGCTGCCTGAGGAGCATCGCACCCTTGCCGGACCGCCACATGTATGCGCGCATATTTAATTTTTGGGGTACTTTATAAATAGGTCTTATGTATATGTATTTGTTATACACAGAATATGCCACTCACATGTATCACAGAATACGCTACTCGTACGCAAGTATGTGTAAGCACATGCATATACGCATTCACCATTAAAGTATACTGTATTACATAGGTGGAGATCCTCCCCATCCCGACGCTCCAGCGGCTACTGTCCGCGCAGCTGCCGAACACGAAGCTGAAGCTGTTGCGCATCCCCTTCCACGCCACCTGGCGGCAGTCGCTGGCCGACTTCCAGTAGCGGCCCGCCCCGCCCCGCGCGCCCGGCGCCGCCCCGCCCCGCGCGGCCAGCCCCGCCCCGCGCCGCGCCGGCCCCGCCCCGCGCCGCGCCGGCCCCGCCCCGCGCCGCGCCGGCCCCGCCCCGCGCCGCGCCTGGCTGCACGCGATGTACGACAAGTGGGTGCTCAGCTAGTGACGGCCCCGCTCCGACGCGCCCCGGTAACAACTAGCTGTAACTTATAGTCGAATGATTGCGTATTTAACAGAGTCTAGTGCAATATTTGTTGTCTGTAACGGTCTTCAGTAGTTACTCGTGTACGGGGAGGGTAGGCGTTTCGTGTAGAGGGCGCCACTGGCATACTAGCGACGTATGATCTGACGTATTAGCCCGGTTACAGCGAATGTAATAGCAAACTTCCCGGTTTCGTCTCGATAAATAGAAACATGCCGCTACTTATATAATAATATAGCATTGCGGTCCACCTGATGTTCAACGATTGAAATGATAGTTAGTGATCCGATTCTAATATATTCAATAGTAATAAAATTGTATTGTCTTAAGGGAAATAATAATAAAAATCTTAAACCATAATAAGCCCAATTCTTGTGAAAGTATAGAATTTATTGTTATTGAATTAAAAATACGACACCAATATTTTTATTAGAGTTAGTGTACATTTTTCTATGATGAAAATGTATAATGATTCCATTTGGGAAATAAATATAATGGCTATAGTGATGTTATACTAAGTAAACTGAAACGTGAGATACATTATGAATAAGTAGTTTAAGAAATCGCCAAAAATATTTTGCTAATTTAATAGATGTTGTAGCGGTGTGTTTGTCGTATAGATGTAGAAGAGTCACTTGTTTTCAAACGAAAAAACGTTCGTACAACGAGAAGTAGGAAATGTCACATTGAGAAAAGCAAATAAAAACTCCATAGAAAAGGTTTAAGGAAGTTATTATAAAAAAAATAAATTTTCAATGGATAATGCAATTACTTATAATAAAATTGACCCTTCATATATTATATATTGATTTCATAGTCGGGTAAAAAGGGCAGTCTTCTTTCTGTCACCAAAAATCAACATGAAAAATATTCAAAGTTCATAATTCTTCTCGAACATCAATAATCTACCGCTACTTTGCTAGGTATTTCGGAGAGGAAGTGGCGAAACTCTATAATACACATCTTTTAAATAAATAAATTTCATCTGCAATGACATGCCTAAACTAATGGAACATGAAGGTAGACCTGGAGCTACTTCAGACCACACAGTTTTATCTGTCATGTAATCCCTTGTTTTATAGCACGCTTTTTACATACATATACTATACACTACCATCAAGTGCTATAACTTATTAAGACTATACCAATTGGTATTTAGGATATCCATTCGTACACGCACGTCGCTGTGTGCGTGACTGTATATGTGTGAGTGACGCGACCGTCGTCTTCCCAAAATGCTCGGCGTATTTTTATTAACTTAATATTGTGAGAAATATATCTATTGTACACGTACATAGCTAATAATAATAATAATGTATTTTATAACTTGTGTCAATAAATATTGTAATCCAAAATGACAGTATTTTTATTTGCCCCTCGCTCTGTAATCTGAGCGAGAGTTATTTACAAAATAATGCGTTTTAAAATCATGTGTCCTAAATAAGATAAAAAGCGATAGTTTTGGATTGCGTATTTTATTGAAACGAGTTCCATAGTTTGTCTGTTGTCGTTAATCGTTGTAGTAGTGTCAGGTTGATAGCCAATTTGTTTATAAATATATAGAAATATAAATATAAAGTGAATAATAGTTCTAACTGCACCTTAAAAAGTAACGTCTTCCATTAAGTGTGAGATAATAGTAATAATAGAATACCCAATATAAAAAGGAAATCAATTTGTACGGTAGTAAGTATCGTATCTTCTCGTATAGTATAGTGTCATTATATACCTAAAAATAAATTACTCTTAAAATTATTTGTCGGTAGCTTCTTGTAATAACTTGCGACACAGTAGCCAACATCATTGTGTTCAATTTTAGATATCGGTGTTGTACAAAATAGGCTCTTAAAGATAGATAACTTTAATAGTACATTACAATACGAGGACGAAAAATTTTTTTCTGACAAGTGTGAGTTTGCAGGCCGAGCCGCAGGCGAGGACTGCAATCACACGAGTCAGAAAAACATTTTTCGTCCGCGTGTTGTATAAAATTTTATATTACGGGGTCGGAAATGGGGGTTTTGCGCACGCGAAGCGTGCGTAAAACGTCCATTTACGCACGCCGTGATATAAACATATTTTATAGCACTCTGTGACCTAAACCCGCATTTTAGCCACGCTTTTCCGTGTCCAAAGTAGCCGATTTTTACACTGTATTAATGTCAGTACACTACCCTCACAGTTGTAAAAAATAAACATCGCTATGAACGTTTCATGTCTTTTAAATGCCATTTAAAAATTAAAAGTGAGTAATGAGTATTTTGTTCAAAGCTATAATTATGTTAATATTTTATTTTGGACGTATTTATAAATGTTTTTGTCATTGTGTATATACTAAGCAATAACATCACTATAAGACTAACTGTTGAGCTTTATCGAGTTTTATTGTTTGTTTTGACTTTGTATTTCGCTACACACCATAGTAGGAGATATTTAAATTAGGAATCATTATCAAAATTAGCCATAATACTACTCCAGTAGAATTTCGACTAAGCGACCTGTTTGTTGTCGTATTTGTGGCATTCGGATTATCGAAAATTTGGATAATTGAGTTTATGAAGAAAAGCTATTAAAACCGATTTAGGAAGGTAGGTGTTTTTCGACTATATGTTTGTTACGTATGTTTTTTTAATATAAGATAACATAGGCTATATTTTTAGCAATCGGGTTTTGTTTTTTATAGTAACTTTTTAGTTGCGATTTGGCGCCTTTCCGGAATTTAAATGCACATGTCACACAAAATGTGACTGATTTGCAAGGGTTATTACAAAGTTACTTGTTCACGTTTGTCAATCCGAATAATCGCGAATATTTATAACTGAGGTCCGGATAACCGATTTTCTACTGTATCACTAGTTTTAGTCATGAATTAGTACATTATGTGATTGCTTATCATTTGTTTCTTTGATACTTTTAGGTGGAGTTCCCATTATTTATAAGTCATTGGTCTAGACGACTGTATGTAGCCTAAATAGCTTGATAGATTTCGGCGTATGTGTGGTGTTGGATTTGTCTTTATCACAAGAGCAGAATAATTACTAAATTTTCTAAATCAAGACTTCTTCACATCAAATTTCAATGGTTTTGGTTGTGTCACATTTTTATTGTTTTTTTTACTTCATAATTTTAGTTTCAAAATAATTATCATATTTTTTCATATTACTTCACAAGTATAAGCGGATTTATGTCACACGAGCTATAAAATAGTATACGATACTTGTGACAAAAGTAGCCCATTATGTGCACGGCGTTTAGCACCCTCGCTGCGCTCGGGCGCTAACTTCACGCCGTGCAAAAATAGGCTACTTTGGCCACGCGTATCGTAATGTACTATTCTTACGAGTTATAAAACAGTTCTTTAGTATATTGCAATTTACATATTGACACGAAGCTTATGCTTTTATAATTTAGAAATAGCAACAATTTTCTAAACTCAGACCCTTGCTTTTAAAATAAATATAATGACGATATTTTATTATACCTATTACGCTGTTTGTCCACCAACCACCGATACCGAGCCGATGCCAATAATTAATGACGGCGCCGAAGTAGCGTACATACATTTGCTATAGCAGCTTGTCCACCGAACGTCCGTCACCCGAGCACCGTCATCCCATAGTAAAGGTATGTGTACGCTACTTCGGCGCCGTGATTAATTTTATCGGTATCGGCTCGGTGACGGTGCAGTCGACAAACAGCGTTAGGGTACAAAAACATTTTAATACATGCGATATGACGGGCCGTGGTAATATACGATTACATCATAAGAATGTACATCGGATTGCGACACGAAGTCGTGTCTTGTCACGGCGCGACATCGTATATGTTTTAGCCCTTACTTTGTTATGACATTTAGCCAAATATACTAGTTTTAATGTAGCACACAATTCAATATCTGCCAATAATATTGGGATATTTTCATTGTTAAATATTTATATTATTACATCTTAGTATAATAGTGTTCAATTTGAAATAGATACTTATATCTATTATATTATATTTAGCAGTGACAGCCTAGTAGCTTAGAAACTCGGCCTCTAGACCGAGGGGTCCGAGGTTCAAATCCCAGGCACCTGATTTTCTAAAGTTATGTGCGTATTATAAATTAATTATCACTTACTAAACAGTGAAGGACTACATCGTCAGGAAACCTGCATACCTGTGAGATTTATAAAAAAAAACTCAAGGGTATGTGAAGTCTACCAATACGCACTTGGCCAGCGCGGTGGACTATGGCCTAATCCTTCTCATTCTGAGAGGAGACCCGTGCCCAGCAGTGGGACAGTAATGGGTTGATGATGATGGATTATATCTATGAGGTCGTCAATTGTCAGTTATACAAATGCCATTACAAGACTACTTGTAAACGCGGACAATCCGTAGAGAACAGCCAATAGCTCAAAAGTAGTTATAAAAGCCTTTTTATATGTTTAATCAGTTGTATCTACAATTGTATCAGATGTTGACATTAGCAGACGATGTCGCGGGCTTATGCCCGCTATATATTTATATTTAGAACTATTCTATAGATTCTGGTTTGTGGGGTGTGGTAAGGGAGACAGACTTTTCCGAGGCGTTTCAGCTTAGTCCTCAGGGGTAGCGGCGCATCTGTGGCCGACCTCAGGTAGGAATATCTAATCCTATCTGGGGTTGATTACAGATGTCCATGAGCGGCAGTAGCCACTTACCATCAGGTGGACTGCATGCTCGTCTGCTACTCTTATATATAAAAAAAAAAATTAGAACTAGCTTATACTAGTTCTATATTTAAAATTATTTGCCAGTATTGTGACCGTGAATCAGGTTATACATCTATTTCCGTCTTATAGCGACAATGTGTTATCAGGTGGACTTCATGCTCTTTATAATTATAGGTAATGTTCTATAAGACTAATTTAATGATGTTAATCTTTAATCGCAATATTTAATGTTAACTTTGTACATTATTATCTACAGTGTCAAGTTCTTATGCAGAAAAGGTCATTAAAGTTCAAATTTGTAAGCAATATATATAGACTAGAATTTACAAATATATTCACTATAGCATATAACCGTCAAATATCGTCTTAGTGGTAAAACTATTTATAGTTTATGTCGAGGGGAAGAGGCTTTAAAAGGGAAGGGGGAGGGGCACGTGGATTATTGCAATTCATTAATGTAATGGTTCTGATTTGCCCGGGGGAGTCCAGGTGGCCAATACGGGCAGTGAGATACATATTACGTATGTCTGCATTGTTACTACAATCTGGGGCTAAGCGGGGACAAATGTAAATAATCTTAAACGAAAATTACGTTTTCACTTCCGAAAAGAGTTGAAGAGGCACTTATAAGTGTACTGTGTTTATGGTTTCAAGTTATAGAACAACTTGAAGTCTAAGAAAATTTGTTTCAATAATTCATGCAAACTGTCGCCTGAACTGTGACGTGCTGGAATCCTTTTTGGTGCACTTGCGTCGGCTCCATCGCCACCTGTTTCCGTCTTTTCATGACATTGTTAAGTGCTGCTGTGTTGCGGTTTGAAATGTGTGCGTAGGGCAGAGACTTGTGCGTTCTAACTTATTCTTTAGAAGTAGCGACGCATCTGTGACCGACCTCATATAGGACTTTTATTTGAGGTTCAATACAGATGTTCCTGGGCGGCAGTGACCAATTACTATCAGGTGGACTGTTCGCTACTTGCTATTCAAAGAAACCAAGATTGAAACAGACAAAAAAATATTTGTCAAAAATACATATTGTTATGTATAATCGATGCAATGGATTTACTATTATCAGTTAATTATAATTATTGGTAGTTAAATGATTGATTTCTATTAAGATTGTAAATATTTTATAAGAGTCTAGAATAATATCAGTGCCTATGTTAATGTTCGGTTCGTGGTCATACCATGGTACGACACGAGGGTTGATTCACGTTTCAAAAATTTCTTTCTCCTGTTAAATTATGTGGTGGATTCATTCTCGTGGATGGAGTGAAAGCTTCTCATCAGGTGGACTGCGTGTGCGTTTCGAAATAGTTTGGAATTCGACCGCGTGATTTTTTAATCATCTGTTTTTTGATAAAAAAAAATACATTTTTATCGATTTATCAATTTGTTTATTTATTAATAGAGAAATGCCGTTATGCAGGGTTACCTATTCAAATATTGATGAAAAATATGTTTTTTTTATTAAACAACAGATAAATGTAGAAATCACGTGTTTGGATTTAATATGGACACATACAATAAGTTAGTGTTTAAAACGGTAGATAGTGGAATTGTAAAGTTATTTTATCAACGGATTTGGCCGTTTATTTTAACAAAATGGGTGTACTTATGTGTGCGTTGGAAGTTACACTTCAAGAATAAAATTAATTTTATTATAAAATATTACTTAAAGTTATTCTCATACTAATTTCTATGTAAATAAAAATGGGTGTTAAAGTACTGTGGTACATAGGGAACAGTGGACCTTTGATTCTGTCGATTTTATGTGACGGTATGCGCGGGCATGTTGAACTTTCCACGAACGCCCAAAGAAGTATAGCTTCGATAAATGTAATTATTATTATTTTGATTTTATCTGCAAAATTATAATATTTTAAATCTATATTAAGTCTTATTGTACAATATATTTTAACGTTAATCAAACCTCGTGGTATATATAATATTGTGGTATATATAAAATGTTTTGTGTATTATTATTCTGAAATATGTTAAGTATGGAGTAGGAACTGTTTACTCTTGGATTAGTTATAGAAAATTATGACATAAATATTACATTATATTGTTTACATTTATTATGTAAAAACATGTGTACGACTAGGCGACGTTTTAAATATTATGGTTTTATATGTTAAAGAGTTTTAGTTAAGATTGTAAAGGCGTAAGGCGAAATTGTTTTCAGGATGACAGTGCTTCCTCTATTTGGCTCATCAGCGTTCAAAAATTACGTTGTAATTTATAACGTCAGGTTGATAGTTATTACCAATTGGGATATAAAACGCGAAATCCAAAAATTCTCACATTGAAACCAAAAAAAAAACGGCGGTATTTGTATGTTGCGGTTTTTGGAATAATTTTCGCGATAATTTCTAAAAAATAATCGCAAATAACTACGATGGACGGCGCTAATGTGATTCAATTTGGAAAATAAGTATGAATATTTAAATAAGCACTCAATAATGCCTTATGGAGATGTATTCTATAGAACATTGTGATCTTATTTTGTATATAAAAATTATTGTAACACTGATTTATATTAACTATAAGGTATTTTGGTGTAGTTTTGTTTGTCAGGCTTGTGGGTCCTGTACATGAAGCGAAAGATGCTACTGATGGGATATGCGCAAACAATAGGGCTGAGGGGATAATGTGCAGTCCATTTAATGTTAAGTGGTCACAGTGCGAAGGATTTGGACAAGCGTCGCGCATATTGAAGTAAATTTTTGAAACTGCGCTGTTGTAACTAGGTTTGTAAATAACATCTAATTGTGAATTAAATGAAAGAATGGTCATCATAATTTTTGGCAACGCGAGATCTCCCGCTAGGCTAGGTCATCATGCCCGAGGAGCGACCATACTCTAACAGTCTCAGTTCGAGACAAGATGTTTAGAAAATTTCGATAGCGTGATTCAGAACACTCGTGGCGCCATCTCTTGAAGAGTAGCGGGAAGTCGCCACATAATAGTCGTAAACATAACCGTGAATATTAAAATCAATCAATAAATGGTTAAATTATTGAGGTGTCAGTTTTATGAAATGGAACGTGCTTTGCAAACCTAGTTATACCATTCTAGGACCAAAGGCGCGAAAATAGTTATGCAGCATAAGTGATGTTATATGTGTAATGTTACTAAGTAATACCTAATTTGAAGGCGCAAACATGTTAAATTATTTACTGTAACACTATTTTATAATGTGACGGAATTTCATCATAGATGCGTCCTAGAGTCGAAAGCATGACTGGAAACGGAATAAAAACAAGTATACTAAGTATAATTATTCGGAGGATTGAAAGGTAATCAAAAACAGTTATTGTTAAAAATATTATTTGTTTATCAATGAAATGTTTTCCATCATTTTCTAAATTTATTATTTTAACTTTTTGCTACCTGCGACATATTTGAAAAAACATTTTGGCCACTGTTACAAGAAATAATAATTTCCATAATTTTTAACACATTGCCACTGTTAGAAAATGGGTAGCATTTAAGGTATCTTTAATAAATAACTGTTATTCGCCAGCAAACTAATTTTGATTACTTTCTGATCTTCTTAATATTTACGGTCTAATGTGAATATTTGCTTGCACTGAATTAATTTTGAGTTCTTCTTGTAACTCAGGGCGCATCTATGAATAAATCTGTATTTAATGTACACTTGGCCCGTTAATAATCTCTTAACATTATTTTTGTGGTAATTTTTTGGAACCATTGGGGTTTCGTGTAAAAAATGTGGATAAGCTTTTGTGAGAACGCACGATCGTGTTATAATTAGAATAATATTATATAGTTTATAATTTGCTAGTAAGCAGGCAACGGATAATAAATTGTTGCCCTATAATCAATTGTTTTATTTACATTTTTATGCATAATCTTTGTTGTTCTTTAATAATTTGTAGGTGGTAGGACCCTTTGTGGTTCGACTCCGGCGGCACCACCGCCACACCTATTTCTGCCTAATAACATCAGTGTTAAGCGCTGCTGTGTTCCGTTTTGAAGGGTGTGGTAAGGGAGACATACTTTTCCGAGGCATTCCATCTTAGTCCTCAGGGGTAGCAGCGCATCTGTGGCCGAACTCAGGTAGGTATATCTAATCCTATCTGGGGTTGATTACAGATGTCCATGGGCGGCAGTAGCCACTTACCATCAGGTGGACTGCATGCTCGTCTGCTACTCCTATATTATAAAAAAAAAAAAAAAAAAAAAAAAAAATAATCAACAACTCTTAATTGTACCTACAGACCTATTCTACCCACGGATTGGATACTGATCTCTTCTAATAAAGAGAAGAGTTTAGGTCTTAAGACACATTTTTGAAGCCACTTTTCTTTGAACTTCTGGAGCATAGTTTTTGTTTGAAGTTTTCTTTAACCTTCGATTAAAGTATAATGACCTATTATTTTCTACGTTGGCTTTTGATCACGATTCTTATCTCAATAAGTCTGATGCACTCTAAGACAGAGTGATTAAGTGTATATATTCATTCTTAGATTTGCTTTCTAAGATTGTACTATTGTTCAAACGTGTCACATATAAAAGTGTTATTACAACAATAAAAGTTGAAGATACAAATAAAATATTTATTTCGTTATACCAAAACTACATATAAATACATTTCACTTAATTTCTAAAGTTTTTAACACTGGAGACTAAGTGTAATAATCGTATTGTCGGTTACAAAAATTGCGTGGTTTCTTCAAAATAAACATAACTAAAAATTCCAATATAATTTCGATTCTAGTGTAAATTACAGTATAACTTAGAACATTGAATATATAATAAACTATCAAATATTGAACGAGTAATACAAGACACAAAAATAGACATTTTAACCTATGATTACATATACCTTTACTAGTCTTTCAAGATACCCTAAAGTAAGACTATATACCATTTAGGAAAGCGAAGGATTTATTAGCAACATTATTTTTAAACAACATTAAATATCCATTGTCTCACACTATATGCTATACCTGGAGATCTACTGGTTTTATTGATGAGGCACTAAGAAAAAAAAATACAAATTTAGACTTGAATAATTCTTTCTCTTCTTATATTTATTGGGACAATTTGTTTTATGTTTGTATTAATTGAATATTTTGTAAATTATTCACATCTAAATTAAAATCAATTGCACTATAAGTGGATAATAAATAGCTTAAAAAAACTATGACAATGAATGTGAATAAAAGCGTGTTATTTTAAAGAGAAGTTGTTAATATCGCCTCAGGACTCTTCATCACAAAAAAAAAAGCTTACGAAATTATCATCTGTTTTGAAGGAATAGTTTTTCAATTGAGTTACATAAAGATTGATAGTGCCTTTGAAGACATGCCTACTGTGATGGTTGGTGACTACTACATCAGCGTTGAAGGTGACAGCGGTGGTTGTAATTGGCGACAACAAGTGGTCACATGGGCGCAGTATTGGTGAGTATGTCTCGGGTTCTGATGGTGTTCAGTTGGCGGTGGCGTCGGGGTGCCTCTCGAGCAGCATGGCGACGCCCTGGCCGCCGGCCGCGCACGCCGAGATGAGCCCGAGCTGGCCGTCCTCGCGGACCAGCCGGTGCGCCGTGTGCATCGCCAGGCGCACCTGGACAATACATCGTTCGATATAGCCATAGTATCACTAATATTATTAATGACCAAACCTAACAAATATAACTATATAAGTCGTTAAATATTTTATAGAGTTATTAATAATGGTCGGTATTTGACACTGATAACCACTGAATACAAATATCACAGCCCAAGTTTTAGTAGCGCCAAAATGGCCTCAAATGTAGGTGGATTGTATTTTGTGTTAACATCAACTAACGTCTATTACATTACTGAGTACGATCTACTCTAAATAAGAAAGGTTTAAAACATAGTTCACAATACTGACTAAGAATGAGCACAGAACTTTTAAAAAATATGAAGGATGTAGGTTTCACTTATTTCTTAAAATTGAAAAAAAAACAACAGTATGAGAAATTCCACTATCTATAACTGTAGTAAGGCATGCATGTGTTATCTATACAGATAGGATTCCTGTGCATACATTGAAATAACAACTTAACATATCTATACTAAATATTAAATTATAAAATTACTTACTCCAGTAGCAGCGAAGGGGTGGCCGATAGACAGAGATCCACCCCACGCGTTCCACTTTGCGAGATCCGGATTACCCACCTGTATAATTGAAACATTTTTTTATGTATAGAAATAATCACCATTTAATCTACTTCAATATACCATACTCGCATATAAAACTACATAACATTGTAAAAAAGTGCCTCCCAGAATTAATCATTTCAAAATCATACATTTATTCATCATTCTATTTCATCAAGTTCGTCATGAAAATCTCTCAGGCATATAGTTTTTCTCACGATACTATGAGAATTATTCAAATTTATCTTTAAAAAAATTATAAAAGGTTAAACGAACAGTACCTTGCCTGGAAGTCCCAGATAAGTCTTAGCAAACCAGTCGGAGTCCAACGCCTTCAGATTGGCTAAGATTTGACCCTGGAATAATAAAAAACTATGTAGTTTTAGTAAGCAATAATTTGTTTTTTTAGGAAAATCTTGATCCATGTGTGAAAATTAAAATACTATAGATGTAAAGTTTAATTTATCTGACAACTTTTTTATTTACAAAATTTGGTTCTATTAAATTTTTTAAACATTACAACCAAAATTTAGATGGAATTGCATATGAATGGATAGTAAATTCGCTACATCATATGAAGTTCATTTATTACTTGAAATTAATACTCCTGTAAAAACTCCACTTACAGCGAAGGCCTCGTGGATCTCCCAGGTGTCGATGTCGCTGAGCTGGAGCCCCGCCTTCTTCAAGATTTTGGGTATGCCGTACGCGGGGCCCAGCAGCAGCTGGTCCACGGGGTCCTGGGAACACATACCGTGATATATACCAATACGATAATGTAGCACGCACAAAAAACACAATCATATACACTGCACACATGTATCTTTTACTAATAATTGTATAAAATGTAGTATGAAGTAACTTTGAATAGCATATTTAAAGTGACGTAACTAGTATTTTCTTATATTCAGCTTGCGGAATGGATATTTAATTATGCTAAGTTATCTGTGATCAACAACAACAAACAATAATTATGTTAATAAAAATTAAAAAATTGTGTAAGGTTAAATTTTCATTTCAGTGAATTTCAAATACAAGGAATAGATTTATTAAGAGATCACTTAATTTCATCAGAGTAAATGCATTGCATGAAGTTGTCTTACCTGAGCCACGTAGGTGAAGTCGCGCAAGTAGGCCTTGGGCTTGAGGCCCAGCTCCTTGGCCTTGGCCTCCGACATCACCAGGCAAGCGGACGCACCGTCCGTCTGTGTATATAGACAAAATAAAAACATGTAAGTTATATAATATAGGTAGCAGTAAGTAATAGCAGTGTTATTATGTATTATATAACTATTTGATACCTTGATTAATTTATCTTAGTAAAAAGTGGTGCAAAAGTATTACAGCATGAAACAATGCTGTGCATTGAGCACTATATTAGTCTGGGCTGTAGTCCTTAGGAGTATAAAAGTGTATGTAGGGTACACATAATGTATAATCAACTTTTTTTAAAATGTTTTTTTTTTATAGTATAGCATTAGCAGACGTGCATGCAGTTCACCTGATGGTAAGTGGCTGCTGCCGCCCATGGACATCTGTAATCAACTCCAGATGGGATTGGATATTCCTACCTGAGGTCGGCCACAGATGCGCCACTACCCCTGAGGACTAAGCTGGAACGCCTCGGAAAAGTCTGTCTCCTCCCCTCCTTCTCTCAAACCGGAACAAAGCAGCGCCTAGCACTGTTGTTATTAGGCAGAAATAGGTGTGGCGGTGGTGCCGCCGGAGTCGAACAACAAAGGGTTCTACCACCTTTCAATGTACAACAAATCTATTAATTTTGTCGTCGTAAGTCGTCAATATATCTACAGAATATATATAGAATATATTAGTTAGGGTCTTCTAATAATATAGACAAAAACTCTCTATAATATTATTAGAGGTAACAACAGTATATTAACCAAGAACGAAGCGTTAGCGGCGGTGATGGTGCCGTGCGGCTTGATGAAGGCGGGCTTGAGCTTGGCGAGCTGCTCCGGCGTCGACACGCGGATGCCGTTGTCGCGCTCCACCAGCGCGTCCTTGCCGTCCACTGATAACATCACATTTTGACATAACAACAATACACGTTGAATAAATAAATAAATAAAAAATAAATTTATTTTTATTCTTTATTTAAGTTATACAAGTATATGCTATTTTATGTAATTCAAAATATCTCCTAGTACATCAAAGCTTGTTTATATTATTTATTTTTAGGAGTTGGAGAGTACAAAGTTGGTGACAAAGGTAGTAGTTTCACTTGCACTGAAATAAGATCTATCTTATCTATGATTGGTTTTACTACACGTAAGTTTGCATGTACACAACCAGTATGTTAAACTATATCCTAGTTATCGCTCTGACCCTTTTCAGTTAAACTATAGTCTTAAGTTCGTTTTGCAATGAATTAGAAGACTCGTGTTCATCAATTGTATAGTATTGAGTTATTGTTGATAATTATTAGTGTGATAATAACTAACAAGACGAGAAGTAGCACTTCTTGTATATAGCAAATTTAGTTATTATTATTATGAACTCACCCTTAACAGGCACAATGTCGGTGAAGTACCCCTTCTGTTGCGCGTCGGCTGCGGCCTTGTGGGATCTTAGAGCGTAGTCATCTTGCTCCTTGCGCGTGGTGCCGAACGCCGCGGCCAGACGGTCCGCGCTGTGGCCCATCGTCTCGCCGGAGGAGAACTCCGCGACAGCTGGCAACTGGGGGACGAGGGGAGTCATTTATTTCCATTGTCGGTTAGTGTTTGTGTATTGGTGGGTGTGGATGTTGGCTGACTGAGACAACCATCGTAATGTTCAAGGCCACGTATATAAATGAGTGACTTATGTTTGACTGCTGAACATGGGTTCCTTGTACAAACTTCCTACAATTGGAGGAAGCCTTGACTATTAACCTAATTTAATGACTCAACTGATTTGAATACTTCTTGAAGTATTTCTTGTTTTTGTATTAATAGATATGAACAGGTGACCTGGTTATTAAGTACAGTTTGATTTGCTAAGTGGTGTTATTGTCGATTCAGTGTCTATTTTATTCATTATGCCGGCTATTTTCTTTTTAATTTTGGAAATTAAAACACACACATGTCGCGCGAGTGCCGGATGGGCGCGTCCGACATGCTCTCCGCACCGTCCGGCACGTTACCTCGGGCACGAAGTGTCCGGGGCGGATGGAGGCGACGAGCGCGAGGCGCTGCGCGGGCGTCTTGGCGCGCGACAGCCGCAGCAGCAGCGCGCGCATCTTGCGCGAGTGCCGGATGGGCACGTCCGACATGCTCTCCGCACTGTCCGGCACGTTACCTCGGGCACGAAGTGTCCGGGGCGGATGGAGGCGACGAGCGCGAGGCGCTGCGCGGGCGTCTTGGCGCGCGACAGCCGCAGCAGCAGCGCGCGCATCTTGCGCGAGTGCCGGATGGGCACGTCCGACATGCTCTCCACGCCGCCCGCCACTATCACGTCGTACGCCCCGGCCGCTATCATGCCCACACCTGGATAACACAATCAATACTTATTAACACCTGGATACATCACCCTATTTTCATTGGATTGAAAAATATGTTAGAACGTTGTTATCTCATCATTTAGTTGAAATTCATCATCAACCCATGATTGATCCACTGGGCACTGCTGGGCACTCTCAGAATGAGAAGGATTAGGCCATAGTCCACCGCTCAGGCCAATTGTGCATTGGTAGACTTCACATGCCAATGAAAACTTTTTTTTAAGATTTCTGACACAGGTTCTGATGCAGGTTACCTCACAATGTTTTCCTTCACCATTTACGCAAGTGATAATTAATTTCTAATATGCACATAACTTTAAGAAAATCAGAGGTGTGTGTCGGGGATTTCAACCTCGAACCCCTCGATCAAGAAGCCGAGTTTCTTAATCACTAGGCCATCACACTTTTTTATAGTTGAAATGATATTTAGATAAATTTCGCTTTCACTGCCAACATTTCTTTTTTGTGCCAAGCTTTATTACATATAATTAATTCTTAAGACATCCTTACCGGTGGTGATAGCCTGGTTGGAGGAGATGCAAGCCATGGTGACAGTGTGCGCGGGTGTCTTGTCGCTGAAGCCGGCCGCCAGCGCCGCCTCGCGGCCCACGTTCGACGTCTTCACCTCCTGGATCACCGTGCCGTACACTATGTAGTCGATAATCTCCTTCGATATGCCTGTCTTTTGGAGGAGGCCGCTGTGGAATGTAATTGTTATTTTGATTACTGGGCATCTGTCTTTTCTCAGAATGTAAGCTACAGTAGATAAACACTGGATAAGTACAGATTGTTAGCCTACACAATGAGTCATGAGGGTGTTTTCCCATTATTTGTCTTGTTAAAACATGAGATAGTTTATTTCTAATATGGAAATATGATTAAAAAAATCAGAGGTGCACGCCTGGCATTTTAATCCAGGACCTCCAAAAAAAGAAACTGAGGACTAACTCAGAATACCTTATCTTTCCTATTCCTATTATTATTACCGTGTTTTATCGTGCCATTCCCTCCAAACCAGAATACAGAAGTATTCATAGTGCTCAAAGCGCAATATGTGTGATCAAACCACAAAGGGTTCTTATTATAAGATTTTCGTTAAGTCTTTTGGTAGAGCAATAAATCTATGTTTTAGTATTCCTTGAAGAACTTCATGTATAAAAAAAGTTCCAACTCACACTAGTGAGTGCCTAGCTAGTTCATGGGGCATCATTTTGTTGTAGTCGGTGAAAGACAGCAGGAAGGGCGTGCGGACACCGTCCACCAGCACCACATTCTTGCCCGTGCGGTCAGGGAGGGTCTTCTTAGCCTGCAGAGCGGCACCCACACTAAGAGCCCGTTTGGCTGTGTCTGGAAGAAAATTATTAGTGATTTTTTTATGAAATAGGCATTTCTGAAGTTGATAGAAATCTTTCTAGGTAGGAATATCTAATTGTATCTAGGGTTGATTACAGATGTCCCAGGGGCGGCAGTAGACACTTACCATCAGGTGGACTGCATGCTCGTCTGCTACTCCAATATTATTAAAAAAGGCGTAGCAGACTAGCATGCATCGAATTGATGGTAAGTGGCTACTGCCACCCATGGACATCTGTAATTAACTCGAGATAAGATTCGATTCCTGCCTGACATCAGCCACCGATGTATCGCTATTTCTGAGGACTAAGTGGGAATGTAAGTGTGCTTAACACTGCTGTTATTAGGCAGAAATAGACCTAGTATCGCCAGAGATGAACCACAAAAGATTCCAATCAACCAACTTTTTATATCATATACTGATAAATTTGGATTTATGAATGATTTATATAATGTGGGATTATTTGTATATATTCATAGATTTCATATCATACAGAACATCACTATGAAGTTTAAGATATTTATTACTTTTTTACAATTTTATTGGTGACCCTATCACGTTCAAGTTAGAAACATTAAATTTTATATTTCACTGTTCAGTGAAGTGTTTTAAACAGATTATTAGAGTTTTTCTTTGATTATATCAAGTTTTATTACCATTAAAAATATACCATTTAAAACCATGACCTTGTAACAAAATAATAAGTAGTCAGAAATAGAATAGTCTCAAGAATGTTGTCTCATACTTGTCTATTTAAAGAGTTCCAATGTAGTTACAATCATGGTACAACACCATGCATTTGGCAGCCGCCATAAACTTTCTTTCACTATTATATTTTAAATTATGTATTTAACTTTTCATGTAAATGCTAACAGAACATGCAGCTTCAATATATGAAAGTTTTGGAAGTAAATATACAAAATATTTTTATAAATGTTTTTAGAAAACTTTCACCTGGAGTGCTAACCTATAAATAAACACAAATAATATTGTGACAGTTTATGAAGTAACCATACATATATTTTTTTAAATGTTTTCAGAAAACTTTCACCTTTATAGCTAACCTATAAATAAACGCAAGTAAATATTGAAATCTATACGAAATGTTATTTGTAACGATGCCAAAGAAATGGTTCAAAGTTTACAATCGTATACACTGTAGCAAACATTAAATATTAACTTTATAATATGATGCCTATAAATTAGCACATTTTCTGTAACTGTTATTTTTTATTAAACTTATTAATAGCAGTCGTGAGAAATAAATAGAATGGGTGTTTTAATAATTCAATAGTTCAATGAATAAGTAGACCAAAAGAATATAAAATAAAAACGCCACTTACCAAACTTGATACCCGATGTAGGATACTTCACTTTAATCAAAGATTTTGCTACTTGTGATGCCATTGTTGCTTGCTAAAATAGTATTCAGGTACACTAAATAAATACGAAGTAACAGGAGATAACTGTAATCTACTTTTATTATATAAATAGTAGCAAAAAGTTAACAAAACTTGGGAAAAGTTGGACTCTGACCTGTCAATTCTTCCGACAAGACAGCCACTTTGCAAGAAATCGTTCAGAAATTTATATGATTGTAACTTTATTAATTTGTAATAAAATAATAAGGATATTTTTATTCATTTATTTTCTCAAATCATTAAATTAAATGAAGCTCTTTTAATGTTAAAAGTCATTAGTGAATGTAGTTTTATCTCTAGTTTACTCATTAATTTTTTTACAATAAGTGTCTGTAGAGTTCGTCAAAGCATTTAGTTACTGTACGAACTTTACTATGCGTTTAGTTTATGCAATTGCAATTTTTTTACGTTATAATATTTTATATGAGCAAAAGATAGATATTGATGTAATTAAAATAATTGCTATAAATCGAATAATTTGAAATAATTTTAATTTACTATTATTTTAAATACTTCACTTTGTTTAACTCTCTTGAGCAATCATTAATTTGATTTTGTCATTACTACTTAACAAACGAGTCTTGATTGGCGGGTAGACTTAAAATTATAATTTACGGCAGTGGATTTTTAATTCCTTTAACGTCCTTTTGTAAATCGTGCTAAAGCCGTCCACGTGAATCTTCTTAACGTTTAATTTTGTCCTATTATAATAGTGGTAAAATATTTGTTGTGTTGTAGTTAATAGTAATTTCTATTATGCTAATGTATTAATAAATGCATATTAAAATACAGTGATAAATTAAGGTGAGTAAAAACAATACCGTACTAAAGAGGACACGTGTCCGTAACCATTTGTTAAAAATATATTCAAGTATTCGTCCTTCCTTTTAGAATACAATGAAGAAAATATCGAACTGCGTAAAAAATAAGTCTAATCGACCTATTTATATTTTTACCTACTTTAAAATTGGTTTCATTTTAGATATTTTTGTAACTGAAATAAAGGACATAAGTTTCCATGTTACAGTTTATGCGCGACTTTATAATTACTTGATTTTCATTGGTATGACATATTATATTATCCAGGAGCCTTCAAATCAAGAGTGAATAGGCAACTTCTAGGTAAGCGTGGCACATCTTAGGCATCTTAGGCACATCTTCTCCCCATCGACGCTTACCATCAGGCGAGATCGAGGCCAAACGCGTGCCTATCCACTAATAAAAAAATTAAAAAAATGTGTTAAGACTTAATTTATTAGGCCACATATAACTCGAATGTCGTATGAGTAGAAAGAGCGGGAATATTATATAAACCAGCGTTTTATTTAATTAAATTAATAGTATGTTGTGATCGCTTTACTTTATCCCTTTTAGTTGTAGTTCCTTGAAGTAATTTTAGGACGGGTTCAATGAAAAAAAAGTAATAACGCGATTTCTCTTTTCTCAAGAAGGATTGTAATAAAAAATGGCGACATTATATTTAGATTTAGATACCTCACGTTATTCTGCACGGATAGACTTACGACAAGCATGACATTTACAATTACATTATTTATTGCAATCGTTATACTTTACGCTAATGCGTTCGCACGTGTAACCCTTACGCATCATACTTGTTCGAGGCGTTCCAGCTTAGTTCTCAGGGGAAGCGGCGCATCTGTGACCGGCCTCAGGCAGGAATATCTAATCCTATCTGGGGTTGATTACAGATGTCCATGGGCTGCAGTAGCCACTTACCATCAGGTGGACAGGTGGATAAACTAGGTTTTACCTGGAGCCACGCTCAAAGGTTTTATCTATCCCTCGGGAACGGTACATTTTTGGGGATCAAAGGAACCCTTTTGTCCTTTGTCCCTTTATGAACCCCTGACAACGCGTACAAATTTATAAAACAATCAATCACTTATATAGTTAAGGCGTGAAAGTGTGTCAAGCAAACAAACTGACATCCGCATTTATAAATAGGATAAAGTTTAAATACTAATTATTTTTACAGGATGGCAGTCTTCATCATTCTGATATCGTGTGTAATGGTCGCGAGTGGCCAGTTCGAGGATGAAATGCAGACGTACGAGCCGGAATGTCTGGAGGAGGGCGCCTTTTCTTGTCTCGCTGGGGGCTGCGTCTCCCAGGATAAGTACTGCGACGGCTCGTATGACTGCCCGGACGGCAGTGATGAGAATTTCTGTTGTAAGTGGCTTAGGACTACCTTCAAATAACATCTTGAATAATATTTCATGTTATAATAGAAAAAAAAACACTTAGATATCACAGACCAGTATTGGTAGGTAAAGACGCGTTTTATCTTCCGAAACTATAAGGCTTAGCGAAAAATGCTGAAAAGAGTAAAGTACGAGCTCAATTTTGATTTAAATTAAAAATGTGTGATGCAATTTAAAAAACCTGTCCCTCGAGCCGGTTCGACCGAGTTCTTTTTGAAAATTAAAATACCATTACTGCAGAATTAGATAGTTTATGTGGATCACACGTTATAGCAGTCCTTACAGCATTTTTGATGGGAAACATCTATAGCCGCACGTAAAACCGATTTCTGGCGTGGCGACGCATGCCGTAGCGTTGCCACGCTATACGATGGTAGGTACATATATTCAGTCTATATGCAGTAGTGTGTACGGTGTGGCGACGCGTCGCCATGCGCAATCGACTGTGCGAAATTCGTAAATTTTTGTATTTAATGAAAATAAATGTTTATTCAATAAATAGTCATCGTTATCTGGAAAAAAATCGTAATATTTTATTTTATCATTATGACATATTTAGTTTCTATCACAATATGTTCTTTCCTGCATATTACTTTTACAAAATAATGTCGATGTTTCACATCTGCCAGGCGTCCCGTGACGGCTCACATTTTTTTGCTAATCACCTAATCACACATTTTTTTGTTTCAGTTGATCACACACCAGACGCTCTAGTATGCAACGAAACCCACCAATATATGTGTGTGGATAAGAAGAGATGCATCCCTAATATATGGGTGTGCAACAACGAGACCGACTGTGAAGACGGGAGTGATGAAGCCAGCTGCACCACGTTTGATATTGCTGCTAATGTGAGTTGCAATCGAGTTTTCGTAGTAATTTTAGTGTGTGAGTTATGATCGAGTTTTCGTAGTTATCAATGCTATATTGTAGAGATTGTGAGTTACAGGTAATCGAGTTTTTGTAGTAATTTGCGCTATATTGAACTGATGTCAGTTATATTCATGTTTTCATAATAGTAAAATAAACGCTTCGTGGTTTGACTCCGGAGGCACCACCGCCATATCCATTTCTGCCTTTTTTTATAATATAAAAGTAGCAGACGAGCATGCAGTCCATCTGATGGTAAGTGGCTACTGCCGCCCATGGACATTTGTAATCAACAGCAGATAGGATTAGATATTCCTACCTAAGGTCGGCCACAGATGCGCCGCTACCCCTGAGGACTAAGCTGGAACGCCTCGAAAAAGTCTGTCTCCCTTACCACACCCTTCAAAACGGAACACAGCAGCGCCTAACACTGCTTTTATTAGGCAGAAATAGGTGTGGCGGTGGTGCCGCCGGAGTCGAACCACAAAGGGTTCTACCACCTTCAACTACCTATACTACCTGTGTTGACACTGTTCTGCTTTGAACGTGGCAAAGGATGTATACTTCTACGATTAGTTACATTTTTCCCTCAGGGGTAGAATTTGTAGTTTTACTTTGCAGTAATGACCTAGTGGTAGAAACTCCTATTAATCGAGGGTTCCGAGGTTCAAACCCGAAGCACGCATCTCTGATTTTTAAGTTCATTTATGAGCCTTTTAAAATTAGATTCTCAGTAATCATCACTTGCTATAACGATTAACGAAAGTAATGTGAGTTCTTAAAAAAATTGTATAAGTACTAACCAAATCTATTTTCTGTAAAAAATAGGTCTGAAATAAAGAAATATTATTATTACTATTATTAAAAGTCTACCAATTACTTAGCCAGCGCGGTGGACTATGGCGTGAACCACTCTTACTCTCCAGTGATCCGTGCTCAGGGGGACAGCAGGTTGAAAACGATAACTAAATAGGATTGTGTTGCAGGCAACATGCAAAGGGTTCTTATGCGATGGCAACAAATGCATATCGAGCCTCTGGATGTGTGATGGCTCCTATGATTGTGTGGATCGCAGCGACGAGGATGTCGATAAGACTTGCCGTGAGTTGTATTTATATATTAATGTCAGGAAAGACAGAGAGAGAGAAAAAGATAAAGAGAATGAGAGAAAGACAGAAAGAGAGAGAGATATATAGATAGAGAGAGAGAGAGAGAGAGAAGAAAGAAATAATATTTATTCGGCAAAATACATAAACACAACAGCATAAAAAGAATTAACAAGAAATATTATGTGTGTATTAAATGCGTATTATGAATTTCTCATCTTTTAATGTCAATAATAATATACAGTTAAATATTTATTTACATTTTGTTGGTACTTTTTACACAATTTTCTGTATTGTTTCTTATTCTATGTGTATAGCATATGTGCGCACGTTTCTTTCTTTCTTTCTAACATCAGTGTCCATTCACTATGGGATGGAGAGATAATATGCATTAGCTTTAGTAACTTGGCAGTATGAAGGTAGAATTTAAATTTCAGTGAAGATCGTCGTCCCTATAATATCGGTACGCGACTTAGATGCTAATTCTAATTTTAATGTTATACTGTGAAATTATCTTTATAATTGTACCCGCCGATTAATAAATCCTCTGCCGTGCCGTGCAGTTGTGCAGCCCCTTAGTTGGTTTGACTATGTTTTTAAATACCTTAAGCCTTTATTACCACGCTTTTATTATCTTGACCTGTATTGAACTCGATTTTTTTAACCGACTACTTTGAACGATCAGATTAATTTAAAATTTTCAACAATTATCAAGAATAACTTTGTCCCATTCTTCTTATTAGGATCGTCAGGATGAATGGTTTTTCTTGTGCGTGGCTTTTAGGTTTTTAAACAATAAGTACTTAATATTACTTATTATTTTACTTGTCCGCATGAACAGGGCACGCCCTCCGTCCCCACGTCGCCAGCATCGGCGTCAATTGCCGCAGCAAGATGGGCGGGCGAATGTACAAGTGTTTAGATAACTCCTTCTGTCTAAACCAAGAGCAGATGTGCGACGGCATGAGGGATTGTAGAGACGGTAGCGATGAAGGCTCGTTTTGTAACAAATGTAAGTGATTTTCAAAAAATATTTTATAGGTCTAAATTACCCCGCATTTGGGAACGGTCATAATTTTGAAGTAATTAGGCACATTTCCAAAGCTACCCTTAACATTTTCTACTCTAGAATTCCCTGTAGCATGGGTGCCTTGGACACATAAAAAGATAAATACAAACTGCCTCTACACAGAAAAATAATCAAAATTTACATTTCCACTGACCTCAGGATGTGCAACAAACTAGTGTGATGATATTTTCGTAATACGAGTCAACAATGCAATGATATTACAGTCAGTCTCTTTTAAATATCAGAACTTCTCTGAACTGGTTGCTGGAATTTGGTTGAAGATGTTAGGACATTTAGCCCTGAATTTTTGAAAATCCCTGTTTTATGGACTCAAGTAATTACCCAAAATTTCAGGGAAAACAATGTGCACAAACTTCACATGCAAGGGCAACACGATGTGTATACCGGAGCGGAACGGCCCCAACTGCATCTGCCTGGTGTCAGATGTGCTGCAGCAGTACAACTACACGAGCCACCAGTGCGAGGACGTGAACGACTGCCAGCACGAGCGGCCCCAGTGCTCGCACATGTGTAGCAATGAGAACGGGTACTTCCTGTGTAGCTGTGAGGAGGGATATATGAAGGATAGCTTCCATTACCTTTGCTATGCGCCCGGTAAGTTATCTATGATGATAGGAATACCTGTATGCAATGCAGTGCTCGCATATGTGTAGCAATGAGAACGGGTACATCCTGTGTAGCTGTGAGGAGGGATATATGAAGGATAGCTTCCGTTACCTCTGCTATGCGCCCGGTAAGTTCAACATACATCGATGATGATAGGAGAGATCCAAAGATCCGTCTGATATTTAGTGGCTTGTGTTCCTAAATGTGCATAGCATAATAATTTAAATAAGGTATTTATTTAGAAGATGATGGTACCTACTGCCACGCCTAATTCTGTCTAAAACAGCAGTGTGTCACAGCTTTCCAACCGCTACCACCAGCGTTTAAGATAGCAACTCTGAATAACCTTTAACTATATTTGTTACAGATCCTGAAGGAATGTTGTTTTTCAGCACAAAAAACGACATCAGATACGTGAAAATTAAATCTAAACAACAATTTGTTGTTGCTACTGGAATTAAGCAGGTTTGTTCAGTTGAAATTTTGGTCTTTTGTTAGGTACCCGAAATTAAAATTTAACTATTATAATTAAGTGCTTCTCCTCTATTCGGTACTTGTTTTTATTATGCCTTACGGCTTACCTATACCAGGGCCTTAAAATTCGTGGAGCTTATGGAAGTTAAGACTCAAATACATAATTATTATCTTCTAATACAATCCGGTCTGATGGAAACATTATTTCGCTGCAACAAATTTATCTTTTATTCGGCAACGAAAATAACACCATCTATTCTCTTGTTCTGTTCTCTGTGTTATTTTCTTCGACAACTGTAAGGTACCTTCCTCTACTTCCCTGGGACTTTGTTTCAGGCTCACGGTGTGTCCTACGACGGAACTTACTTGTACTGGGTGGAGACGGCCCAAGCTCACCAGTCCATCGTCAGAGCTAAGATTGAGGACGCTTATGAGACTAACAAGAAACAGGTATGTTAGGACTTTGGCTACAAAGATTTAGCGGTAGGATATTAGATTCTACCAGGAGATACAAGACGTGCTTTGGATCCTTGCATATAGTCTGTTATGTATTGACGTAATGTTGGTTGGTCATGTAAGTAGTTAAAACTTAACGAACCTTGAGTCAGTTTTAAAGTTTTTTATTAACGTGGCGCAATATACTCCAGCTCTTTTCCAGTTACTGGGAAAGCCGGAGTAAGTATGCGTGGTGTAAAACTTAAAATCATTTTCGTAATTTTCGGAACACTCGCCTTGATTTTTCGAAGTAAATGTTGATATCTCAAAGTTATCAACACTGCTACGGAAGTGTAAGGAAACATTTTCAGGAAAATTTACATGCCGGAAAGTTTTTCTATAATAGTCTAAAATGTTTACTTTTTGACTGTTGCGTAGCGTTCATCATATCTTATGTAAGAGTCAAACTCCTGCAGTAGACAACAATGGGTATTAATTAACCCATCATCATTAATCATCATCAACATCATCAGTCATTTAATAATGATTAATATCATGGGTATGGGATGACCCTCGTGGGGGAGCGGTCACCATACTGGTCCGACGCGCAGAGGGTCCCGGGTTCGATCCCCGGCCAGACAGAAATCTAAATGATGAATATAGGTTTCTGTTTCTGGGTCTGGCTGTTTGTGTATTTCTCTGTGTGTGTCCATAGCACCCACGATACAGGGAATCCTAGTGTGGGCTGTGAGTGTAGAAAGCGTTTTCATTAATCATTATTAAATGACTTGTGTGTTCAGGTGTTAGTAAGTCTCGGCCTAGAGGACCCCGGCGACATCGCAATCGACTGGCTGGGCGGCAACATCTTCTTCAGCGATGCTGAGCGAGGCACCATCTCGGTGTGCCGAACTGATGGCTCCTACTGCGCCACCTCCGCTGCTGTTACCAAGCATCCGAGATTTGTTACGCTGGATGTGAAGAATGGGTAAGAATCATTTCTGTTACGTGGTCCTTTTCTTCAAGTGGGTATTGTGGAGGTGATAGGATAAATACAGGAGAAAGGCATTCTATGAAGCTTCTAAGAGGCTTGGCTCCAGAAAAAAACTTATTTAGAGATTATGAAGATAATCATTTTATTATAAGGATTTTTCATGCTATTACGTAGTCGATTTGGATTGCAAAGTGCATTTATCATTGTCAAGTGTTTCCATTTAGTTTTCCGGATTAGTAGAACGCTTGTCTTTAAATTATTTTTAATTATAACAGCTAATTATTATGTAAAAGACTAGCATATCTCTAAAGTCATCAAACATTTTTACATTACGAAGCAGACATAATATTGTGTACGCCATGGTGGTGAATATAGTGCAATTTTGATGTTAGATGGATCGATAGGATAGACACGGGTTTTTGAAATAAGTAGTTATTTTATTGTTTAGATTTAAGACTAACAATAGTACCTAAATGTAAGTAGAAAAAACAAGGAGATTGTAATTTTTTGTAAACAGAATACTTTTCGAACTTGGTGATAATCAAAAAGAAGAACTTATCGAAAATATAACGGAATAACGAAATGGAATCCGAACTTGCTGATAACCAGAAAGAAGAATCTCCAATTCCATCCAACACTAATTTTACTTATGAGAAATTTACTTTTGGGAAAAAAGTAATCTATATCAAATCTTTGATATATTTTCATTCAATAATAAATGTTGTTGCAGCAACATGTACTGGGCGGACTGGCGCAACAAGCCGGTGCTGATGCAGGCGCGGCTGGACGGCTCCCGCAGCACCGCGCTGCTGGAGGAGCTCTACACCTTCGCCACTGGCCTCGCCATGGACTCACCCAACGGGAGGCTCTACTTCGTTGATCGTACGATAAAGGTCGTCAAACTTGATGATCGGAAGGTTTATGTGAGTGTTGTGCTGCGTTTACTAAATTTCAGAGGGTAGCTTTTTTCTCGAAGTTGCTAGTGGGTCACTAGCGACCTTTTCAGCTTCACCGGATTTTGCGACTGGCCCAAGGGCACCTTCAATAAGGTCTACTTACAGACCTCTACTTAGGTCAGTTAACGCTAATGTGGGATGCAGTGGATATACGACCGACCACAAGGGGATACCTTGTAACGGTTGTGCTGCGGGGACGGTAAGAGGGTAGTGTTCCTAGCGTATGTATGTGTGTGTGTGCGTGTGTGTATATGTCGTCTTTGGCGTGCTCTACAGCCCAAACGGCTTGATGGATCTTAACATATGCGGTGTCGTTGGATTCGTCTAAATTCTGGGAGTGACCACAATTATATTTAGAATCATTCTTCTTTTTTGTTTTTATTATAATAATAATATAATATAAAATAATATATACTAATGAAGTCAGTTTTTATATTCTAAGTTTCTTGTCAGTTTTTAACTACTTAAAATTATTTGTTGCTTTTTTATACTTAAGTGAGTACTGTTGAATTTGGTTCATTCCCCCAAATAACAAAAAATATTGCACTAAAACTCCAATACTGCAAAACAGATAGGTTTAACGTTGAAGTGTAAACAAATTTAAACAAAACAAAAAACTGTTACAATAATTTAATTAAACTCATTTAAAATTGGCAGTCGTTATTCGAGGAGCGTTTCCACCACCCGTACTCGATAGCGGTGTTCGAGAACACGGTGTTCTGGAGCGACTGGACCTCCAACACTATCCAGACCACGGACAAGATACACAGCACTGCCGAGAAGAGGAACGTGCTGCTCACCCTCGATGTACCTGTCTTTGGTAAGTGTACCTATAAGTATTGGTAAGTGTATCCTGTATACACTTCCGGAATTTGAACCTTATAAACGACACTATCGGATGGTGGATTAATACAGGTAAGATTTTTCATATGTAGCATAGACTTTACGAATCATCAGATGTTACATCATCAGAGGTGTAGATAATAAGAGGACCTTCGACAACAATCAACCTCAGACAAGATTAGATTTCTACCTGAGGTTGGCCACATGTTCCGCTATCTCTGAGGACTGTGCTGGAATGCTTTAGGAAAGTACGTCTCCCTTACTTTAAAATTATTTTCCTTCAAACCAGAATACAGCAGTGCTTAATTCTGCTGTTATTAGGTAGAACTAGTTGTAACGGTAATGCTAACGAAGTCAAACCACAGACAGTTCTACCACCTTTAAAATATTCTTGGGATATTATACGTTTAATAAACATTTTTACCAAAGACCTTCATATTTACAGATATGCACATATACCACCCATTGCTGATGAGAAGCAACTCGAACCCTTGCGAGAAGGCCGGCTGCTCGCACTTCTGTTTCGTGACTTCGAAGACCACATTTAGTTGCGGATGCCCCGATGGTATGGAGCTGAAAGGAAATATTTGCCAACGTGAGTCATCATCATCAACTTATACTGATGGGTTTAGTTTCCTCTCAGAGTGAGAAGGTTTACAGACCTCGTGGATTTATAGACTTTAAATGACCTTGAAAACTTTTCGAAGTTACTCTTAGCTTTAGTCCTCCATACTGGCCTATAAATTGGTAGACTTCACACACTTAATTTTTTTCGAAATATCTTAGATATAAGTACTGGAAATCCTTCCAAGGATTTCCAGTACTTTATTTTTTCCAGGTTTTCTTCGTGTTTTCTAGTACCGCTTTGGCTTTAGCATGTTCTATTTAATGTTTAATGTTAGTAACTTTTAAAACCGGAATATCTACAATTTGCTATTGCGACGCGACTCGTTTCTATATTCGGAGCGGACTGGCTGTTTGGCGCGGACTCTACCACTAGTTTGATCGGTTGCGATACGTTATATTATGTATTCACAGATCAGCTGGACTACCGGCCGCAGTACCTGGTGATCGGCGGCGGGTCCTCGTTCAGCCGCTGGCAGTACAACGCGCTCGGCAACCCCGAGGCGCACGCTACCACCTTCAACATCGGCAAGGTCCAGGCCATGGCTTACGACAATCTTAGAGGTGAGATGATGCAAAAGATATCAGAGATGTTTGATTGATAGTCTTTGGACAAGGTTTGCGTTATTTCGAATCAATTTGCTTATTTAGACGGGAAATGTGATTGATAATTTTAGTATTTTCGAGGATTCGAAAAGTTCTTGAAACAAGATAGCATAGGTTTTGTGCTAAACTTTTATGAGATCATCATTCCTGGTGGATGGTCAATCTTACATGTGAGAACAGGCAAGAGATATTAGAGATGTTTGATGGTCCTCAATTTTGGTCAAGCTTTTTTTATAATATGTAGCAGACGAGCATGGAGTCCACTGGATGGTAAGTGGCTACTGCCGCCTATGGATATCAACGCCTGAATTAGGTTTCCTACCTGAGGTCGGCCACAGATGCGCTGCTCCTCTTGAAGAGTAAGTTGGAACGCCTCGTAAAAGACTCATACTTTTATCCAGTAAGTCTTTGCTACAATGGCCTTCCGTGGGCTTTTAATCGGATGTTTCACCTTTATAAGAAGAAATAGCTATGATTGCAGATTGTGGCAATTAGACCAAAGATACTACATACGATAGATAGATAGATATACAATAGATACTCATATATTTCTGGCATATTCTGAATGTTATCGTGTATTATTTTCTTCTAGATAAACTGTATATATTCGACGGATACCGTCAGTGTGTCCAGTACATCGACATGCGGGACTTCAGCACCGGCGTCACACACCTCTTCCTGCAGGACGGGAGACGGAATGTCGTTGACATGGATTACGGTGAGTTGGGGCCTTGCTTATTAGACTCCACGTACAACGGCCTTAGTTTTCAAAGTCATAAATATTCATAGTTACATACTTATCCTTTGCCATCTGTGACAAGACATAACAAAAACATAGATGTCTACCCGGTCAGGGATCGAAACTCAAAAGTTCCGAAATGTATATTGAGAAAACATTGATAGCGTGATTTAGAATGGCATGCAGCTGTGGCGACTTCCCGCAACTCGTCAAGAGATGGCGCTACACGTTTCTGAAATACGCTATCGAAGATTTGTAAACATCTTGTACATATACAAGCTCTGAACTGAGAATGTCGGAGCACGACCGCTACCCGGGCATCATCACCTAGTGTTGCCAGGTCAGATTTGTAATATTACAGTGCACTGATGAAAAAATTACAGTAGATCGGCAAGAAAGTACAGTGAATCATAAAGTCAAATACAGTCAAATACACTATACAATTGAAATACATTATACAATAAAATAAAGTAAAATTACAGTAAATCTACTGCATCTGGCAACACTGCCTAAGTGCCTAGCCCACAGGGAGATAGAGCTCACTTTCCAAAACTGCTAATCTTATAATAATTGGTCAATTAAAAAATATTTTTTTTATTTCCCAGATTACGTATCAGATGCTCTATACATCCTAGACGCTGGTCGTCGTTTGATAGAGGCAGTATCCCTCAAGACCAAGGACAGAGCCCTTATTTATGTGTTCGGAGATGACGAAGTCCCGATCAGCTTCACCATAGCGTCGGAATATGGGTTTGTGATTTTTTTTTTATAATATAGGAGTAGTAGGCGAGCATTCAGTCCAACTGATGAGAAGTGGCTACTGCCGCCCAAGGACATCTGTTATCAATTCCAAATAAGGTTAGATTTTTACCTGAGGTCGACGCAGATGCATTGTTACCCGTAAGGACTAAGTTGGAACGGCTAAAGTAGGTAAGTATTTTTCCTTAACCACGTCCTTAAAACCTATTGTTATTAGGCAGAAGTAGGCGTGGTGGTAGTGCCACCAGAGTCAAAACACAAGGGATACAAATGTTTAACTATTTTTTGTAACATTTCCATTTTTTTTTTTGAGATTTCCTTGCAAGATGTATAATATTGTATAACCGAAATCTCGTTCAATCAGATTTTGGTTTAATTTATTAAATATAAGATAAGTAGGTATTTTTATATCAGAAGATTCAAATACTGAAGTAGTTACTATGAATTAATTTATTTTACAGGCGAATGTTAGTAGCACTCGAGGAGAGGGAGTTGAACAACGAGATTCACATCGACAGCATCGGCCTGGACGGCGGAGACCGGCGGCATCTCTTGATGACCAACTTGAGAGGTAAGGATTACTTATTAATTTCAGTAGTTAAGTTATCATTATGCTGAAGTTGCACAACTTTAGAATAGTATTTTGTAGAAAAAAACTGTGGCAGTAATAGCCCAGAACATTAAACAGTGGATTCTTCCCTGAGAGATGACTTGTGCTCAGCAATGAGAAAGTAAATTAATCTAATAATTAAAAATTAATAATTTAATATTCTCACAGGTGATAATGATTGGGTGATACTTACGTTAAATGACATGAAACATTATTTATTATATTAAAGTCATTATTTTATTTTAAGGCCCCCACGTCCGACTGCGGTACTCTCAATGGATGGATGTGGTGTACATATCTGATGAGGGCCAGGGCATTATTGATTACGTGCATCCCGAAGGTAAGGCCGTGTTCCTGGCCAAATTGTAAAGAGCTTTAGAACTTTATGTGTGAAAAGTGACGGCCACTGACCATTAATATGAGACGGTCATTTTAGGCTTCAGAAGTGGCAATTCGTTCGTGATCAGCTACAGGTAGAACCATTGTTTTTATGCAACTAATTACATATATGGGCGATAAATACTACTTACCATTGGGTAGACTGTATGCTCGTTTTTTACAATTGATGGCGGTAGAACTCTTTGTGGTTCAACCCCGGCGGCACCCCCACCACACCGGTTTCTGCCTATTAACAGTAGTGTCAAGCGCTGCTGTGTTCTGCTTTGCAGGGTGTGGTAAGGAAGACATACTTTTCTGGGGCGTTCCAGCTTAATTCTCAGGGGTAGCGGCACGTCTGGGCCCGACCTCAAGTAGGAATATCTAATCCTACCTGTAGTTGATTGCAGATGTCCATGGGCGGCAGTAGCTTACCATCAGGTGGACTGCATGCTCTGCGACTCCTATATTTTAAAACATAAACAAAACACCGCAGGTACAGGCAGGGAGAATTTCCGTGAACTATCAACAACAATAGCAGACATGGCGGTCACCGACACGCACGTGTTCTGGACAGACAAGCGCACCGCCAGGATCTTCTGGGCAGATCTCCATGAGCTCAACCACAAGATACGTCGGATTGAACTTTGTAAGTCTATTTTAGTTGCCTTATTTTATATAATTGCTGTCTGGATAATGTCATTTTGATTTCATGCAGATTATACGAGCAGATAGGGTAGAGTGAGAGGAGCTATCGCTTTAAGCGTCAGCTGGTAAGAGGCGCCAAAAAGGCCAATACGTGCAAAAAATTGAGGATGTTCCTATACAGAAATTTGTTTCTAAAAAGGCCACAAAAAGATTTTCTTCGAAAACGTCACTGAATGATAATCTTAGTTACAGATTACAGATTAAAGACTAAGGCTGATTAACGTTCATGGAGTTTAACGGTCTTATGAAAAAATATCAACCTCTATCATCTATACTTAATTATTATTAATTTCCGCTTCATTTTTCAGCAATCTTCCCGAACAACACTCATCTGCACATCCTAGCGACCACCCCACCCCCTGAACCAAAGAACCCCCTCCTCAAACACCGCTGTTTCACCCTGCCCAGCCCTTGTCCTGAACTCTGCGTCCAGGTGGCTCACGACCACCCTCACCAGGGTACCTTGGAGATGGGTTACAAGTGCCTCTGCTCCCCTGGTCGTACCCTGGTTGATGGGAGATGCACCCTGCTAACGAATTGTAAGGACGATGAGCTTTTCTGCCATAGGAGTAACCGATGCTTCGCAAGTGACAAGAAGTGTGATGGTCATAAGGATTGTCTGTACGGCGAAGATGAGGAAGGGTGTCCTAGTAAGTTCTTTTAAACTAAATTAACAAGAAGTTCTGATGAGTAGAAGAGTTTGATCTCAGATGTTTTGTGAGTTATGTTACAGAGGTCAAAATTAAGAAATCTAGCTTTATTAGCAATTTTTGACTGGACGAATGGTTTGGATCTGGGACTCCAGTTAGCTCTGTTAACTGGTTTGCGTTTAATTTCTTTTGGTTATTTTTGTGAGGGACTACATACTTATGTTACATACATATCTTGAATACATGTGTCACTAAGTATAATATTTTTGCTTTTTTATTAGCATGCTTTTATTAGCTTGACCTGTATGTATGTAGCTATCTATGTATGTATGTAACGGAATATTTGACCTCGGTTTATACCCACTTTGAACGGTCCGATCAATTTAAAATTTTGAACACTCGTCAAGAACCGATGACAATGCACGATTTTAATAATTTTGTCCCATTCTTATCATCAAGATCGTCACTGTCAGGATTAACGATTTTCTGTGCAAATTTGGCGTAGTTTTTAGTTTTTAAATTTTTTATTATATTACTTCCCTTAATTCTCTACTTCCCTTCTTCTCTTTATTAATTTTAATATTGTTAAAATAAACGTTTATTTCAGAACCCAATTTCACGAAGCTACCTACTTGTGGTATAGGTCAAATATCTTGCCACGGTACCTGCATCGACAGCTCCCAATATTGTTCTTCGACCGCCCCATTCACCGAGAGTAAGCTTGCAATAAGTTCTTTTTATTTGTGTTTTTTGAAGATTTTGAGTTTCTGGGTAACTTTTCTGCCAATATTACCCTATTTTCTTTTCTTTTACTAAAAAGTCAATGAGTTCACAATCGAATTAATTCGAATCATCAATTTTGCCTAAGTTCCTTGACCATCTTCCAGTGAGCTGCAGTTCCACGGAGTTCCGCTGCAACAGCGACAGTCTCTGCATCTCGCGGTCGTTAGCGTGCGACGGACGCAGCGACTGCCCCGACGGCAGCGACGAGCTGCCCGCCGCCTGCGACACCAAGACCTGCCTCCACACCGAGTTCATGTGAGTTGCCGCACTCCCGGCGGCAGGGAGCTGCCCGCCGCCTGCGACACCAAGACCTGCCTCCACACCGAGTTCATGTGAGTTGCCGCACTCCCGGCGGCAGGGAGCTGCCCGCCGCCTGCGACACCAAGACCTGCCTCCACACCGAGTTCATGTGAGTTGCCGCACTCCCGGCGGCAGGGAGCTGCCCGCCGCCTGCGACACCAAGACCTGCCTCCACACCGAGTTCATGTGAGTTGCCGCACTCCCGGCGGCAGGGAGCTGCCCGCCGCCTGCGACACCAAGACCTGCCTCCACACCGAGTTCATGTGAGTTGCCGCACTCCCGGCGGCAGGGAGCTGCCCGCCGCCTGCGACACCAAGACCTGCCTCCACACCGAGTTCATGTGAGTTGCCGCACTCCCGGCGGCAGGGAGCTGCCCGCCGCCTGCGACACCAAGACCTGCCTCCACACCGAGTTCATGTGAGTTGCCGCACTCCCGGCGGCAGGGAGCTGCCCGCCGCCTGCGACACCAAGACCTGCCTCCACACCGAGTTCATGTGAGTTGTCGCACTCCCGACGGCAGGGAGCTGCAGCAGCGGCAATGGAGACCATTCCAGGGACTGGACGCACTGGGGCAACGAAGAAGCGAAGATTTATCGCCAGCAAATAATTACAATATAATATAGAATTACTACCTAATTCCTACCTAAAATAATTGTAGCACAATATATTTTCTATTTGCTAAATATTAAAATATCTTTCCTGATTCCTCAAATACTCGTACTTCTGGTGCTTACTCACACGCACGCAAGTACATTTTAAAAATTAAAATTATTTCAATTCATTTCTTATACATAATTGTGACTGTTTCCACCAGGTGTGCTTCAGGGACCTACACCTGCATTCCGATCTCATGGCGTTGTGACAGTAGTGATGATTGCATCGACGGCTCTGATGAGCTTGACTGTGGTAAGTTTAACAAATTTGTTTCTGATTTGATCGAAGTAGCAAACGAGCATGAGGTACTTATAATAAGTGATTACTGCTACGGGATATGTGCAAACAATTAAGGGTGATAAAATAACTCTTTGTGTTTCGACTCTAGAGGTACCATCGCCACACTTATTTATGCTTTATAACAACAATCTTAAACGTTGATGCTTCTTTATTTGAAGTGTGTGGCAAGGAAGAGACACTTATACTTCCAACTTAGTCCTCAGAGGTATCTGTGGCTGACCTCAGGTTTTAATTCATCACGGAATTGATTAAAGATGTCGATGGGTGACGGTGTCCATTTCTCGTCAGATTACCTGCATGCTTGTTTGTAACAATGTTCAAACAAAAAGCCGTTTCTATTTTTTTACAATGTTCTTCAGTAAACAAGACGTGTGGATTTGGCTACTACAAGTGCCAGAGCGGTGAATGTGTGGAGCTGATGAAGCGATGTGACCATAAATTCGACTGCACGGATCACACTGATGAAGAAGACTGCGAAGATCGTGAAGAACCTCAGGTGAAGAACTTAATAACTTTAAAACATTATGAACCATTCCTACTTAATAGATGACGTTTGACGGAGCGGTCATCATACCGCTTTTATGCGTAAAGGGTTCCGGGTTTGTGGCCTAGCCAGACAGATATCTGAATGATCAATTTGGATGTCTGTTCTGGGTAAGTGAGTGTTCGTGTGTGCTATGACACGCATGACACAGGCTAGTCCTAGTGTGGGGCTGTGAGCGTAGAAAGCATCTTTTTATAGTTGTCAATTGCAATATAAAGTGGGTAAGTAGATACCATGGACTTCATAGGCTAATTTTGAGGTTTACTAACATTCGTCTTGGTCAACTCAAGACGGTTCCAGCAGACATGCTTCTTTTACGAGCAGTGATTTACGTTTGTGATTAATTAAAAATTATGTTAAGATGTTTATTACACTTGCGTACTGAAGTGCTAACCAGTTACCAAACCAGTACCTAACGTGAAGAGTATTGGCATACAGCGCCAGACGCCGGACGCCAGAGCGCCAGACGACCCGCGTGGCGGAGCGGCCACCATACCGGTCTGACGCGCAAAGGGTCCTGGGTTCGATCCCCGGCCAGATCGATTTCTAAATGATGAATTTAGATTTCTGTTTCTGGGTCTGGGTGTTTGTGTATTTGTCTATGTGTGTGTCCATGGCACCCACGACACAGGGAATCCTAGTGTGGGGCTGTGAGTGTAGAAAGCGTTTATTTATTAGCGTTTATACAGGAGCCGACAGCGAGTTGCCCGCCCTGGGAGTATGCTTGTGAGCGCAACACCAGCATCTGCCTCCCGCCCACGGCACGGTAACATCACCAGTACTTAGGCAGGGAGGGTGGAACTTCGTCATGTTTAGACTTTGTTATGGCCAGCATCCGGGTCTACCGTCTAATCTACCCTTAGTATGAGTTTTTACGTTTGTTCGAAAATGAATGACGCTCATATGCGATATTTTAATTCCGATACAGTTCACGGGGGCGCTGTGTGAGCGAAAACGTAAACGGTGACAGTTTTCGAGTAAACGTAAAAATTCAAATGGGTTGAATGGGATAAGTGGTAGTGGTTAAAATTTAATCTCTAGTACATGTACTAACATAATAATATAATAAAAAGCTTGTAACAAAATTATACTTATTCGCCCTTTTGTCAGTATTTATGTTTGGAATGCTGGAATTAGGTAGGTAATTCCAGCAAAGACAATTTACTAATTATATTGGTTCTTGTGAGCAGTTTGGGTAACGTCTTAATTTCCACGTTTTGTGTGTCACTTTGTTTTGTGTCTGACTAAGTGGTGACGTAATTCTGGTGACGTGTGTGTATTATCTTTTGTTTGTTTTGATTGTGGGTATTACTATGTCTTTGTGTATGTCAATTAATGCTTGTTATCAATTGAAACAGGAAGTAATGATAACCTAGTAGTTTAAAAATGCGCCGCTTAACCTGAGGATCGGATTTACTAGACACGCACTTCCGATTTGACCTCTGATTTTCCTAAGTTAGGTCTGTGAATTAGAAAATGTTATCAACGGTGAAGGAAAAATTGGAAGAAGGAGAAGTACGCTACACGTCTGAGAGTTTTAGTTTTCAAAAATGTATGAAGTTACTAATTCGCATATAGCTAGCTTGGTGGTGGTGTGTATCTTGTTGTCAACCCATTACTAAGAGAAGACCCGTGCCCAGCAGTGGGACAGTAATGGATTCACCAGGAACCTGCGACGGGTGCAGGCAGTCTGTCGCATCTTGAAGGTGGTAGAACCCTTTCTGGTTTGACCGACCGATACCGACCTCAGGTAGGAATGTCTAATCCTATCTGGAGTTGATTACAGATGTCCATGGGCGGCAGTAGCTTACCATCAGGTGGGCAGCTTGCTCGTCAAGTACTCCTATATCAGTTCCTGCTCGTTTGTCCAGGTGCAACGGCAAGACGGACTGCCCGGGCGGCACGGACGAGCACGGCTGCGACTACCGCTGCGCGCCGCACGGGCTGTTCGCGTGCCGCCAGGAGAACGCCTGCGTCATCCAGCAGTGGGTCTGCAACGGGAAGAACGACTGCCTCGACGGCTCCGATGAGACACCTGAGGCTTGTGCTAGCGGTGAGTAAGCGTTCCGTCTTTTAATTAGTTCTGTATCTTCTTGCTGCTTAAATGCAACGGGAGCTGATGTATTTGTAACTAGTATTATTTTTAAAAGGTCAATTTCCCTTTGTAAAGTCCTTTACAAAGAGATGCGGTTGCCCGTCGCCAGATTCTTCTATATGATGGAAAAGACAATTTCTTTTGGGCGCTGCCGCCATTGAATATTAATAAATAATCCCAGTACTAATGCTTAAAGTTCTGAAACACTTTAAATAAATTCAAAAATTATCTTCTATCCTAAATTAGTCTTAATTTTAGATGACTCGAACGAAACTGTGATATGATCTGGCAATGGTCAAAGTTCGCTTAGGATATTATTTAGGGTTTGATCTTTTATTGCAGAAAGATTCACTTGGGTTTCATCTAAATGACGTCATTTATCGTTATTAAAGTCTGAGTACCATTAGCCATATGTATTCTTCTTGTACGAGTGTTTGATAGTATTAACGTTTGTTCATGTGCAGTAAACAAGACTTCCCACCAGTACGTGTCGCGCACGGCGGCGGAGTGCAGCAGCGGGTTCCGCTGCGCCGGCGGCCAGTGCGTGGAGTGGGCGGCGGTGTGTGACGACACTCACGATTGCTTGGACGGATCCGACGAGGGTGGTAACTGCTGTAAGTTGGAAATGTTAAGGTCGTTGGTGAGATTTATAATACAACTACATAATATAGTATATTCCATCCGTAAGCTACTAAGATTACTGATGGGAATAAGTTGTAAATGTCCTTGACAAGATTTATTGATATACAGGGTGAATTTTTAAAACGGGCCTTCAGGGCCAAATCCGAAACTATAAGGATAAGCGAAAAATGCTGTAAGGAGTTACGAGGTCGATTTTGATAAAAACTAAAACTGCATCATTAGTTTTTTAAAATAACTTTTTCCCTAGCCGGGAATCGAACGAGTTCATTTTGAAAAAAAATACACTCTCTATATTATTCCACTATCTGATAGTGTTGCTCATAAGGATTAAAATCTGGGAAGTAATGATAAATGACAAACTAAAGGAACAGCCTCAATTTTTAGAAAATACATATTTTTTCATATTGATTTGGCAGTTAAGTTCCCGCCATTCATCAATTTAAACATTTCGCATATCAACAATTTTTTTGACTCAATGTTTCAAATCATTCGAAATGGACGTTTTGTTCTTCAAGAATTTATATTTTTATGTCCAACTTAGTTAAGGTTACTTTTAGGACCATTATAATAGATTTAACTTGCTATGGGCAGAGTTTCGTTTAATACAGATGTAAAATTGACAATTTGCGAGAATGTCTTTTTCGAGTCAAATCCGAGTGATAACTAAACAAAGAGATATAGAAATTCATATTTACTGTTGAAACATAGTTATAAACAACAAACAATATCAATTTACTATTTAATCACTTATCTATTTTTATTAAAAATAAATCCTAAAAACGGCGGTAATTTACTTGCCAAATTATTACTTTCTCATACTTAAGCCGTATGTCACGGTTATAACATCGAATAATTAGTTGATTAACCAACAAATTCTTCAATGGTATGACTTACGTATGTTTCTAAATAATTATACATAAATCATTTGTTATGTATAATTCTTAAGGATTAGTATGGCAATGTATGGAAAAATATGTATTTTCTTCAAAATTTTCCTTTTCCTTTAATTTGTCATATAACATTACTTCCCAGAACTTGTTCCTTATAAGCGACACTATCAGATGGTGGAATAATATAGAGGGTGTATTTTTTTTCAAAATGAACTCGTTCGATTCCCGGCTAAGGAAAAAGATATTTTAAAAAACTAATGATGCAGTTTTAGTTCTTATCAAAATCGGCCTCGTAACTCCTTACAGCATTTTTCGCTAATCCTTATAGTTCCGGATTTGGCCCTGAAGGCCCGTTTTAAAAATTCACCCTGTATACCTATAGCTTATTGATGGAAATTGTTTCTTTTGGTACTATTCGGTAATGATGTATATGCATAGCATATCTAAAAGATTAGGTAATATTTTGGTACTTATGAATTTTGATTCTTTCCACTGAAAAGTTTAAAACTCCGTAAAATTAGATGTAAAGATGTGTATATTGTATACTTTGCAATAAAAGGTATTTTTTGTTCTGTTTACGGCCAAATCCCATGTAGCATATGTTCATCAGATACTTTAATGCACCTTAGTCTTATGTAACAGACGGCGTAGTGCAAAGCTAGCGGACGCACGCTGAAGTTCACTTTGTTGAATATATGATATCAATATGAATCAATTATGACAATATGAATCCTTGTGTCTAGTCGTACATAACGTACCTCTAGTACATCTCGTAGCTGTGCATATTAGCGCACGTAACTGCGCCTATGCTATACACATAGCTACGTCGTAGTACGTCGTAGTGCAATACCGGCATCTACCGGCGTAGCCCAGCAAACCCGCTTGTTCTTCCGCTACGCTAAGCGCACAACGATATGTAACATAGCTACACCGTAGCACACTATAACATACCGTAGAGTTCACCGTAGCACACTTCCGTAGCGAACCCCTGCACTCCGCACACGTGCCCGGGCATCTGCCGGCGCAGCCCGAGCGGCCCGGCGTGCTCGTGTCCGCGCGGGCTGCGGCTGGCGGCGGACGGGCGCGGCTGCGACGACACGGACGAGTGCCGCGCGGACGTGTGCGCACATCGGTGCCTCAACACACATGGCTCGTTTATATGCTCGTGTTACCCGGGATATGCACTTAGGTAAGTTTGGCACTTCATAGATTTTTTGTACAAGATTGAGAAACCAAATGATTCAGTAAATTAACTTGTAAGTGGTCACAGCCGCTCGTGGACATCTGTAGTCAACCCCTAATAAAATTAGATTCCTACCTTAGGTTACATTGTCACAGATACGTTGCAGAGATTTTTAATCAACTATACTTGTATGTAGAAGGTATTCTACCTGACGCCGATGAAATGCAATTAACAGAAAGCTTTGATTGCTTGATTGAATGTCTTACAGTTGAAATCTATTTAAAAACTTTTTGTTAGAAGTTTACAAGCGTAATTTTACATTCCCTAGATCCGACCGTCGCTCATGCAAAGCGGTGCGAGGCAACATGTCAGTGCTGTACGTGTCAGGAAACTCCGTGAAGTCTATCTACGCAGACTATAAGGTTACGCTGGAGTACAACGACCCGAACATCGCCAGGATCAGCGATTTGGATTATAACGTCAGGTGACTTCAGACCTTCAATAAACCTGCGCTAGTTCAAAACTCACGCGACACTTTAAAAAAAAATAGCAAATAAAAAGTCCTTCTGTTGATTACTGGCAATTGTCAACTCCAGAATCCAGATAGAAATGAAATACCTATCTAAAATCGGACACAAATACATTACTAATCATGAGGATTAATTTACCTTACCTTTGACTAAGGAGTGCAGGTAAATGTACACCTAAACTCTTCAAACCAGACTACTTTACTATACACATAGTTACTCTTCAAGAGTTATTGATAATTTTCAGGAAGAATCAACTATATGTGGCTTCAGCTGAAACCGGGAAACTTATTGAAGTGAACCGCACACAAGATGACCTGGGCATCAACGTCATCACTAACGTTGGAAGACCCACTCGGGTAAGACCGTATCCAATGTCGACAGTTATTAGAGCATCGGAAGGGAATATTTCGATATGTCAAAGGTTATCAAGGCAAATATTATATAAATAACAAAGATCAGTATAATCTAACCCAATGACCAAGAGGTAACAGGTAAGAATTTATCATAACTCAACTACAAAATGTCAGGCATACTTAGAACAGTTATTAATCATTATTTTTTCACGTATTTCTATTTTCCTTCTGTTTTTCCATAAACTCGTTCTTCGAAAATTCAGTATCCAGTGAATACTTTTAAAGAAAAAGGTCTGCTCCAGAATTTGAAAACAGAATTATTATTTTCGCCTGCGCTTTTCTAGGAGCATTAATGTATTGTAGTATAGTCAGTTTGTAGTCAGTAGTAATTTGTAGTCAGTTTGTAGTTGTAGTCAGTCAGTGCGCCAAACTACTAGTCCGCTCTGAGTAGTTGCGCACAATTGTAGTAGTGTAGGTGACGTATGTTGTCAGTGTGTGTATGCGTAACATTTAGGCTAAGTTAAGGTAATAGATTTAAGACAGTAATAAACTATCAATCATTCGGAACGCTCGTTTTCAATCGTAACCCCCACACTTCATGGCGACCCTGCCAAACGCGTACCGCGTACCGCGCGTTTTTAATCGGGAATACAACCATATATTTCATAGCCACGTAAGGGCATACTAATGCAGCTATGTACCCGTGGGCTGGAGCGGGTAGCGGAGGGTGTCAGGGTGCCACGCTATCTTCGTCCCGCTAATATCTACAATTTGCTATTCGACGCGACTCGTTTCTATATTCGGAGCGGACTAGAAGTTTAGCTCGGACTATACCCTTGTGTCGCATACAAATCTGTGATCACACACTTTTAAAAACCTTGCTTTGCACGAGGCACGAGTAATGAACATATTTGTTACATCCCTGTAGTTGGAAGAGTCAAAACGGAATTATATAACACTTTAAGCCAGTGTTGCTAGGTCATATCTGTAATATTACAGTGCACTGATGAAAAAATTACAGTAGATCGACAAGAAAATACAGTAAATCATAAAGTCAAATACAGTGTTTTTAGTCAAATACAGTCAAATGCACTGTAAAATTGCGACACATTGTACAGTAAATGCATTAAAGTTAAGTAAAATTACAGTAAATTTACTGTAATTACAGTGCATCTGGCAACACTGCCTCAAACTGACTATAATACAAGATTTGAGCAAACATACTATTGTAGGTGGCAGTGGACTGGGTGACGGACAACGTGTACTTCGCGGACAGCTGGCCGGGCCGCAGCTGCATCCGGGTCTGCAACGTTAAGAGGAAGCGCTGCGCCAAGCTGCAGAAACTGCCCTCCGAAGCTGTGGTAGGCTTCTTGTATATTCCTTGATAACATTTGGATTAGATTTAAGTGGGTTTCTTGTTTCTGAGGTTGGTTTCTGACGTCGTACTGTTCAGCGATCATGACACATCGATGACCATGGATTTTACTATCCTAAGGGTTGAGACTCAGGTACCCATTCACACTTTCTACACTCATAGCCTTATATTCGTAGGGATTGGTGTCAATCAAGTATTAGTAGGATAATTAGTGTAGAAAGCGCCGATGGGTGGTAACTGAGTACCCAAACCTTTGTGAAGCAAAACTAAATAGGATTCTTTTCTTATTTGTACCTTGTTAAAGAGGTATATTCATAGATTCATTTGTGTTAGTACGAAAATATTTTAAAGGAACCCTCTGTAGTTTGATTCCAGCGACACCACCGCCTCGCCTATTTCTGTTTCTGTGTTCTCGGTTGGAGGAAGACATACTTTTTCGAGGAATTCAGCTTAATCCTCAGGGGTAGTAACGCACCCGTGACCGACCTCAGGTAGGAATCTAATCTTGTCTGGGGTTAATTATGGCCGGCTATAATATAAAAAAATATATTTTTCAGGTATCAGCACTGGTCGTGGACCCAGCATCTCGTAAGATGTTCTACTGCGTGAACCGAGAGCTAGAGTCAATAGTCCGTTCAGCGTCGCTGAGCGGCAGGCAGGTGGCTGACCTGGCCACCATCACCAACTGCACCGGGCTGGAGGTGGACTCCTTCAAGCAGAGGCTGTACGTTGCTGAAACTGGACCGTCCAGGATCCTGCAGATGGACTTCGAAGGGAACACCTTGTAAGGCTTGGTTGATATTTGTAGAAGCCAGCTGTTTTGTGTCTCTACTTCTACTATCTTCAACGATTTTAAGAGAATGGAGGCGGGTACTGAGATGTTGTACGTTTGTATTGCTGGTAATTTTTAACTGCATTTAGTGCTATGGTTGAGATCCAAATCGTTTCAGCCGATTCCAAGATTAGTTAGTAGGTGAAGTCCGCGTAAAACTGCTAGTCCGCTCTGAATATAGAAATGAATCGCGTCGCCATAGCAAATTGTATGATTACACCTGGTCGCAACAACTTCAGAGCGAACTAGCAGTTTGGCGCGAACTATACAGGTAACCGTTTCTGGCAGATTTCCAATCCTATTTGAAGTATGAATTATATTCTCCATACCCAAAAAGTGATCATAAGGTAGATTGAATGCCCATTTTTCTTCTATTGCTTAAACAATCACTTTTCGAAAACAAGTTTCCAGAAAAAATACTTTTTCTTCCAGAAAAACGATCTTCACCAACGACCCGAACTTGCAAGCGCCGCACGGCCTCGTCATCTTCGAGGACTCGATCTACTTCATCGGCGCCAACTCCTTTAAGCTGAGCCGCTGCCACCTCCACGAGCCCAGGGTCTGCGAGCCCTACCTCTACTCCGTGTTCGACGCCAACACCTTCGTGATCCGCCACGAGAGCGTCCAGAGGGATGACGTCACGGATGACTGTGACAGCTTCACGTGTGCCAATGTGTGCGTGCTCGGGGAGACGGAGCCGCAGTGTGTGTGCGATGATGGTGGGATTTCGAGTGATGGGAGCTGTCCACGTGTTTTACGGAACGAGGTAATTACACATAGTCAATTTCTATGCAATTCAAGATGAAACCATGCACTGCTACTTGCAATTTGGCATGCTCTTAGTAAAAACTGTTTAAATTTGTTTTTGAGCATGCTTCTTCCAATATAGTCCTCGGGTTGATTATATCAACTTCTGTAAGAGTAATCTTGCCTAGTTCTGCCTAATAACAGAAATGTTTGAGTGCTGCTGTATTCTGGTTTCAAGGGTGTAGTAAGGGAGACATAATCCGGGGCATTTCAACTTAATCTTCAGCGTCAGTGACGCATCTTCGGCCGACCTCAGGTGAGGCTGTAATCTTGTCTACGGTTTATTACAGATGTCTATGGGTGGCAGTTACCACCACGTCGACTCCATGCTCGTTTGCTACTTGAAAATACTCTTTACTTGTATTGTCTGTATCACTCCGTCGTTGCCCCCAGTTGGCGCTGTTCAACGGCTGGTCGCAGCAGGACGCCTCCCGCGCTCACAGCGTGTCGCTGACGCTGGTGGGCGTGGTGCTGGCGCTGCTGCTGCTCTACCTCGCCGTGTTCGCGTACTACCAGCGCGCCCGCCGCCGCGCCGCGCACGCGGAATACGTGCAGTGAGCGCGCGCACACACACACACACACACACACACGCACAGACACACACACACGCGCGCACACACACACACATACGCACACACATACATACACACACACATACACACACACATACACACAAACACACACACACAACACGCACACGCACGCGCACACACACGCACACGCACACATACACGCGTATATTGACACAAACAGTGTACACAAGGATTGGAAAATAGAATCTGTACTCTGTACACTTACAAATATTGAGGTCATACTATACACACACTCATCAATATTAAGTTCACACCCTTACTCGCATTAGTCAATATTGAGCCAACCTTATACATGCTAACCAATATTGAGCTTACCTATATAATATTGACCACATACATCCGCGCATATATAAATTTGCATCTTACATACACAGTTCATACATATTGTCACCACGAGAGCACCACTCCCTATCCAGATACACCTGACCAAAGAGCAGCATATCCTTCACCAACATTTTTTTATAGTCAATAGATTGATTGAATTGGCTTGTTTGGACTGTAGTAAAACTTCCTTTTCTAGGTGCCTATTTCTACTCTAACCCAATATTTGTTACCCATAAGACCAAGGAAGGAATCTAATTGATATTTATTTAAGTCCATTCTGCAAGTCATTCAGGTCAAGTTAAAACATAAATAAATAAGTTTCGTTGTGTTCACAGAGTGAGATACCATAACAATCCAGAAGGCATGACACAACTCTCCTCATCTATTATTGAAGTGCCGAATGCTGGGTAAGTCCTAAAATATAATAAATTAATTATTATATTTTCTGCCATTCATCTAATAGTAAGTACTTCCTACAACTCACAGACATTAAAGTCAGCCGTAAATGTGTAGCTTATGGATATATAACACCTTCTTTATCAGACCCCTGAAACCCTAACACAGCAGCGCTTAACTCTGTACCTACCCTTAGTATGAGTTTTTACGTTTACTCAAAAACGTTCAAGGTTTACGAATTCGCTTACACAACGCTCACGTGCACCTTAACGGAACTAAAATTTCGCGTTATGAGTTTTAAAAAACTGAATAGTCAACTCGTACATACTGTAACGACATTTAATTTTACAAATATAAATAGAATGCATTTATTTTTACATTTTTTATTTAATTATAGTTCCGATTTTAAACTGTTACTTTTTCTGTTACATTTTAATTCCGATACGGCCCACGGAAGCACTGTAAGAGCGAATTCGTAAACGTTGAACGTGTTCGAGCAAACGTAAAAACTCGTACTAAGGGTACTGCTATTATGAGGCAGAAATATGTATTGCCTTGCCTAGTACAAAAAGTGAACCACAAAAAGTGCTACCATCTTCCATATATCTACATAATAATATAATAGTTGTTTATTCGCAGTGGAGTCTCCCATGAGTTCATCAATCCCCTGCAGTTGGTGAGGAACATTTGGCAGCAGTCCTTCAGAAAACAATCTCGGCCACATGTACGTTACAATATATAATTCTTTATTTCGAAAAATCCGAAGGTGTAGAAATTAATAGTTTCAGAAAAAACAATATTTACTTAGGCATACAATGTTTCTATTTTTGGTTTATTCCGGAAATCCCCACCGACAAATCCCTACCAGTGGGGATTGTTATTTTTTTTGCCAAAAATCCCCACTAATAAAGTTAGCTATTTTTGTATACATATGGAAATGCTCCATCTATTACAAGTATGTTTTGAATGTCAATGAGTAACTTTGGTGTATTCATTGGTTATCTACGTAATAGATAAACAGTATATCAAATATATTCTCTACATTAAAGGGTAAATTTTTGCATTCATGGGTAAATATTATTTAACAATGAGTAAATTCTGTGTATCAAAGGGTAAAATACGTATATCAAATATGTAAATTCCATAATTTTGACTGATAAAGTCTGTTAATATTCAGGAGCCAGAGAATGACATTATAAATTTGTTTTATTAATATCCATATCATTTTTCAGCGCACTTCTGGTCTAATATTTGATGTGCAGTCTCAACAAGATCTCTCCGATACTGAATCAGACTTGGACGTGAGGGAAAATAGAAGAATATTGCGCAATTAATTAATGAAATACTAATAAGTTACCCTTTTTTCTTTAATCTTACAATATTTTGTTACATAAATTTGTTATTCTTGATGTTTATAGCATTGATTCTTATAATTATAAAATCAAAATTAAGTGTAGGCTACAAATTTAGTCTAAGTGTAATTTATTTGGTTTATATTGTTATTCATAAATTATTCTGCAGGCAGATGTTTATAATTTGTAATAAATGTTTGTAATGTAATGATTTACAGATGTTGTGAATTTGTACTAATTATGTTTTAGCATAATTATTGTATACAAATCATTGTTCATATTTATATGAAGAAATAAATATTGTTTTTCTATCAATTTTTTTTATTTCAATGTTTATTATATACATATTCAAAATGTATGAATGGATTCATCCTAAATGCAAGTACATAACACTAGATTCTTCAATAAATTAAAACTGCTTATTAAGAAAGAAAATTTATTAAGCTATGATAAAAGGAAATACATGACATACATAATTAAAAAAATTACTTCCACAACTTTTTAATGGACATATTCTTCTCAGAGTCCTTCTGCATTACTTTAGCGACGGCCATTTCAAAGTCCTCCTGGGTTACATGGACTCTGCGTTCCCTCAAGGCATACATACCAGCTTCCGTACACACACCCTTAACCTCAGCACCAGATGCTCCAGGCATCAGCTCCGCTATCTTACGAAGATTAATTCCTCTAGTAAGATTCATCTTTCGAGAATGGATTTTCAAGATATCCAAGCGAGCCTCCTCGTTCGGTGGGGGGAATTCGATCTTCCTGTCGATACGGCCAGGTCTCAGCAAGGCTGGATCGAGGATATCAATCCTATTTGTTGCCATAATAACTTTAATGTTCTTTGTTGCTTCAAAACCATCCAACTGGTTCAACAATTCCAACATAGTTCTTTGTACTTCAGAGTCACCTCCACTGCCAGATTCGATACGAGAGGAGCCAATAGAGTCAATCTCGTCCATGAAGATTATAGACGGGGCATGTTCTCTGGCCATAACAAAGAGTTCTCGCACCATTCGACTGCCCTCACCAATGAATTTCTGGACTAACTCAGAGCCTGACACACGGATGAACGTACATTCAGTGTGGTGGGCGACCGCACGCGCTAACAACGTCTTACCAGTGCCTGGCGGGCCATATAACAAGACACCTTTAGGTTGGGCGATACCCAAAGCATCAAACAGCTCGGGATGCTTAACAGGCAGCTCAATGACCTCCTTAATCTCTTTAATTTGTTTATCTAAACCACCTACCATCTCGTAAGTAGAGTCCGGGACCTTTTCGACCATCATGAGAGACACCAAGGGGTCGACTTTGTTGGGCAGAATCTTATGAAGAGTGTAGCTCTCATTGCGAAGCGCGACGCGGCAATTGGCGGTCACGTCGTTTATGTCGACGTTTTTGTCCAAATCAACGACGAATTTACCCTCGGGATGTACCTTTACGAGAACTTTCTTCTTGTCCATGGGCTTGACGACCTCGCCGACGTAGGAGCCCTGCTCTTGCAGCAGTTGGAGCTCCTCGCGCAGCATACGCACTTTCGCGTTGAGTTCGTTACGCTGAGCCTGCAGACGACGCAGGTTCTGAGACTTCTCGGCCACGATCAACTGCAACTCTTCGATCTTCGTTATGTAGTACGGACGGAAACCCTCACCCTTTACCGGGTCGATTTCCATCTTAGTTATCGTCATTTTGGTATTGTTTTGTTACATTAATCGTTGAAAGAAATGATTAGCGAATTTAGAACAATAATCAGAATTTCTGATGCGGTACACAATGACAATGTGATGACATGACAACTTTGACAACCAACAGTATTTTCAAGTCACGGTGCAGAACAACCTAAATTAAATTTTCTACCATCACCTAAAATTAACAAGCGTAATTAAAATGGTATTTGCATTGCTATTAATATATTAAATTATTCAAGTATAACTTTTTATGGCTCGTATCTATTTTACATACCTAAATGTTAAAATGGAACATAAAATCATTTAATCAATCGAAGATATCTTTTAACAGTTTCTACCAAATTTTATTACATAGCAACACTATATGTAAAATTTTCAAACTTATTTTTGAACGAGGTTCTTTTTATGTTCGTTTGTAAAATAACTTATTAAAATATAATAAAAGTTATTATTAAAATGAAGAATGTTAATTTTGTGTAACGAATAAAGACAAAATATTTTAAGTTACCAAAGATTTGTACGTAATATTATAGTAATGGAAATAACATCGGGATTTGTTCATTTTAAATGAAATTATTTCAAATTAATTTTGGTGGTATATTTTTAGTTGAACTATCTATTATATTAACATTCAAACAACATAATAATGTGAGAACAGAAGCAATTATTCATTGTCTGATTCTTCGGCGATTTTTAGATCAAAGTTTATTCAAAAAATGATTTATTGTTTGTTTATGTCTTGCTAATGGACCGTCGGGCATATACCGGTTTATACAGTTGATTAAGTAGGATATGAATGAATGATCGACGAATTTAGAATCATAAAAATAAACAAACTGCATTACTTTAAAATTGTGCATTGTCATTTTGTTTTTCCATTTCTTTGAATAAGTATGTAAAATAAGATACATTTTATGGGGATTCGTTATTAATTGAATAGTTGGCTTTTGAAATATTCTGGCGCTATAAAAACGATTTGCAAATATTTACTTTCTATTGTGCGTTGGTTTATTTCCACACTAAAATCAACTGAACTCAGATTGAGTGAGATAAGGTTAAGGTAGTTGCAAGCTAGGCAGTCGCCGAACACGACGTGTGTAGTGACGTAAGGTGTGTACCGTACTACGCGCGGCTGTTCATCTATTAGTGCCATTATCACGACCTACGAAAAAAGTTAATAAAAAAAAAAACAATTTGACAGGTAACCTTGTTTTGAAATATGACCATAAATCGACAAAAATATTATTGATTTGTACCAAACATAGATTTATCATGGATATTATATTTTTATCTTTGAATGTTTAGTGTTGTACTCGAGATTGTGCAATAAAACGTCGGAATTGATAAAATACATATTTTCTAAACGTCATAAATGAGAAAAGAATAATTTACTCTTCTGAAAAGGTAACATTCTTTGTATGTTTCGTGTCATGAAAACTGAAAAATTGGGCTGTAAATTCACGTGACATTTTCTTTGTATGCTTAACTAATTGTGCGCGATAGTTCCGTACTTCCTTGTGAATAACTTTAGTAAAGAGAGGTCAGGATTTGGCAATGGGATAGCTATTTATGTCCTTATAGTGAGGAAAACCTTATCGCGTGCTCGTGACAATCTCTCGTACTATAAATAAGTAATAACTTACATAAATAGAACTTTGCCTCAAAACCATCAGTGTACTGTTTGTAGCCTAATTTTAGTGTCTTCAGGGCTTACTATTTATTTGATTATTAAATTATTTTTGAATTAATATTATTTTTTTTTGTCATATGAATAAATTCCAACCAGTAATCTTGATATTTCTTGACTTATAAAATTTCTATTACATTACAGATGCACAAACAGATATATTTAATGTGCGAAATTTAAACATATAAATTTATTTTAAGATTTTTCCTTTAAAGTTCATTAACCTTTTGAATTTAGTCAATCTGCCAAATTCTCCATACTACCTTAACACACTAACTTACCTATTGTAAATCTTTTTTTACATTACACTTATTATCATCTTATAATAACTATTGCTAAGTTTATTCAATTTGTTACCAAGTGTTACTCAGAATTTGCATGACTAATATTAATAAAAAAATAATGTGGTAGAATCCAATGTGGTTCAACTCTTGTGTTACCACTGCCCCAATATTATCTTCTTTATAACACCAGTATAATATTATGCTGGTTTGAAGGATGTCATAAAGTTGAGGTGTGCTCATATAGGTCCTCCGGGACCAATATATTTCTGGGCAGGCTCTGGTTGGACTTCAATACTGCCAGGTCCTTCTATGGATATGTGTAAATATTTAAGCATTTAACTTAAGAAGAAATGCATGATTGTCTGCTACTTAAAAGAAAAACATAATTTTTACAAACTTATTTGTTTATTTATTTGTTTATTTTGTATAACCCTATAGGCCATTGTCGAGTGATAGTTTACAATATTCTCAATTGAGACAACATGAAGTGAAAAGATCTGTTAAGAAATGGTTTTCTTACATCAATTTTCATTATCATTATAAATATACATATATTTCAGTATGGGCAACACCAGCAAGAAGCTGGCAGCAAAGTGCACGCTGCTGACCAAGGAGGAGCAGAAGTATGTGGCGGTGACTTTCCGCGCGGCCAGCAAGAACTCGGAGAGGATCCGCGAGGACGATCTCATCGTGAGTGGGAAAGTAGACGCAGTCTCGTTAGAAGTGTGTTCATTTTTATGTTTCTTTTCTATAGTTTGTATTTTTTTTTTCTTGGGCTGGTGACAAGGGTTTTTTCTTTCATTTATTTTTTGATAATTTTGGTTTAAATTTCATTAGAGAAGAATAATGGAATGTCTTTTAGGTCTTTTTTAGTTGTGGGCAAAAGTCCGTACTAAGAAGTGCAGCAATTTTTTTTGTAGCAAATATATTTTAGTTTGGTCTTTACTTCATCTTTTTATTTCTTTAAAGTTAAATATATATATTTGTAAATTATGAAGATATCTTATATATTCGTAAATTATGAAGATATGGATTACATTATATGATTATCTTTTTGTCATTACCACAATTATCACCAGAAATATGCCTCATAATAATTATCTTGATGATCTTGATAACTGGCTTTTATTATCTGGTAACTATTCCTTTACTATCTTAGATATTTTTTTATAAACTTGTCACCAGCCCAGCGAGGACATTCATACAAGTTGTAAGTAAAATTTGGTTTCTAAAATGTAAATAATACCTACTTAGACACATTAGTTCATCTTGTTGAGTGTAACAAACTTATATGTGGGGTAATTGGCTTCGTACTTATCTTGTATTTGTCTCATGTGAGTAACTTGTATGTAATGATGTTGGTATCTATTGAACTGGACAGTTTTATTATATAATAGGAATGTCAGTGTGTGTGGATGATTTCTGAATTTGAAAATAATTTTCATATATTAGAACTTGGCGAGAATATATAAAAATTCGGCTTTTGTAACATAACGCGAAAAGAAATATGTGGATTGATTGAATTTTTTTGCAGTACATTACATTTCTATGTAAAAGTATTTCGCTTAATTTCGAAGTTTCCCTGGGAACGAATAATAATATATAATCAGTGCTATTTTTGGTCCTTCGAACCGGATAACTTGAATCTCGTAATAAGTATGAATGTGAATAATGACTGAAGATAATATATATAGTAAATTGTTGCAGTTCAATAGTGTATCAATATATATATATTAATTTAAGTTTATTAATTTATTCTTCTGTTTGTCCCAAATTGTTTTATGTTGAGATTTCGTTAAATTGTTTATGTCAACCCTAATTTCATTTTTATGTCCAATATATTGTTCAAATTATGCGTTTTAAACTATTTTCAATAATATTAAATTAATGATAGAATTAGTTTGATCTCACATCTTAAAAACCTATAGAAAAAACTTTTTTTGAAGAAAATAGCTGAAAACTATTACGTATGTAGCAAGTAAAATCGTAGTATAGTTAAAGTTTAGATACTGAAATAAATACGAATAGAGGTATCATCAATTTGCGTCTGAATAATACAAACTCACCAGCTTTTGTATACAAACGACGTCGTTTGTATAACAACAAATATGTCTAGTAATCCGATGGAACCTATTTGTGGGTTTAGGGTTTTCACGTAAACTAAAGTAAGTGACATGTTTACACGTATAGTGTGTTTCAACGCTGCTTTATCTATTTCTGCCTTATAGCAGCTGTTGGCTCCGTTTATGTGTACAGACAATGAGCGTGTCAGGCACAGGGCAGTCGTGGCTAACAATCGATCGATTGATCTGTGGATACTGACGGTGACTTTCTTACTAAAGTTGTGCGACGTAGCTAAGTAATGAATGTGTGTCAAATCCAAGGATAGGATTCCTTTATTTTTATGTATTTTCTTTGCTTAGCTCTAGTAGCTAAGCTATCATTTTTTGTAAGGATTAGAGCAACGGATGCGAAAAGGATCGCGACCAGTGTTGTTAAGTATTTTCATACTTTTAAGCTATGTAGCTTAACTACGACTTCACACACTGTTTAGCTACCTCGTATATCTTTGGTGGAAAGGCTTTAGTCATATCCTTTGTTGCATTTTAAGACGTGTACAACGTAAATGCCGTATTCACCTTACCTTACAAGATTAACTGGTATATTTTGGACAGCACCCGAGAAAAACAAGTGTATGAGAAAAATATTGTGTTAGTCAGTTTTTGACTAGCTTGACGTGTGTGATGTTCGCCAGTTATCGGGCTGTTTACACATTTTGATTTACGGCTTACTAAATCGACATGGAGGTGTAAACTTGGGTTTGAAATAGAACGAACGTGCCCGGTACCGGTACGCTGGTATTCGGTTAACAATAGGTTTTACGGTTTCGTCCGGAGATTAATATGTGTGGTAACTATGTTTGGCTCGGGTGTATGTTTTTGTATGTAATTTTTGGAGGGAAATGAAGAATTGTATGAGAAAGCAGTCTGAGACTGGTCACAGATGTGGTTCTATCGTTAAAGGCATCGTTAGAAGGACATGTATAAAGATAGATTTCTTGTGACATAGGTGCTACAAAAGCACCGAAACCCAAAACAAATCTTAATCGATGTTTTTTGGTCGGAAGTCGAACCCAGTACTCCGAACTAGCACGGTGACCAGTCTACCACCTGAGTGGAATATAGATTGAACATTAATTAAATAAATATAATTGTTGCCATGCCCTACAAAGGCGACTTCTTAATCATTCAGTAACAATAGACAGAAGAGCGATTATTGTAAATATTGATTTAGCCAATAAGGCAAGTGTTAACTATAATAATAATTTTCAATAAAAGTAGATTTGAACCTAGACCTCCAGGTAATATAGCTTACTTTTCGTACCGCGGTGCTAATAGTTTTTTCCTCTCAAAGACCATTAAGTTTTTTTGGTCCTAAAATGTTGTACTGATTAATTCATTCCTAGCATAAAGTATTTACGAATAGATTTACGTAAGCTTCAAAATTAATACTACTTAAAAACAAGGACATAATTATAGACTTAGTGTAGTACCTAGACACACCCTAGTAAACTCCAGACATGACCAATATTGGCGCACCTCGCCCATGGGGCAGACAAACACCATAAACCTAACAAACCACATTGTGACGTCAAAGCTGGAAGCCATTTTAGGGGTGTGCAACATTGATTTAGGAATGGATATAGAGTCTAGATATAATTTTAGGAAACAAGAACAAAAGTCTAAATTACTATTTTTTACTTTAACGTGGCTCTCAATTTATAAGGGTTCGCAGTTCTTCACAATCATTTTTAAGAAAACATATGAGATTAAAAAATAATGTTTTTATACATGAGCGAGCTTCAATGAAATGATGTCAAAGTAATACAATACTTTCGTAACCAGATTGCGAAATTTGACATAGTTCCGTTACTTGCTTTTTGTCTGATCAGTTTTTCATAACCATATATTAGTAAAGATTACTCACTCCTCTAAGAAAATGTGACCAGTTTTAACAATTGAAATTGTCACTGTCATATATTTTCGTGTTTCAAAAATATTAAAAAAATGTAGTTTTCAGATCATTTACGAATGAAACGATATTTCTCCGCACTTTTTCTTCGATTTCGTGTCTTAACTGTGCATGCCGGCATTGTCGTAAATTACACCATGACAGCCATTAAACGGCTGACGGAATTGTCAGCCGTTGAAGTCATTTAATGTCTTCCTTCGATTCTTCCTTCCTTCCTTAGTCTTCCTTCAATTACAAGGCGATGAGACATCTATACCTATCTATGTTCATAACTTGCCAAAAGAAACATAATTTAAATGGTCTGTAATAAAAAAATAGTACGATCTACCAACTATCACCCCTATAGTGGGAACAAGGTTATGAGGGCCTGTGGGTGACACCCCGCCCTAAGTAATATTGAGACCTAGTTTCATCATATTACTCGCTAGGGAATCCTGTCAAGGTAAGTGAAGATTTTAATAGGAAACTGTCGTATGTAATTTATTCAGTTATTAGGTGTATTGCCTCCATATTTAATTATCTTCATTTGGGGTACTAAAAATATATTATGAAGATAGATATTATATTTATATTAATCCAATTTATGATTGTTTGATTTAAAAACATTATTGACATTTACAATCTAATTTAGTTATTATAGTCCGCGCGAAACTGCTAGTCCGCTCTGAATATAGAAATAAGTCGCGTCGCCATAGCAAATTGTATGCTACACCTCGAAACAACTTCAGAGCAGACTAGCTGTTTGGTGCAGACTATAACAGCAATCAACACAAAAGTAAATTGTTTTTTTTTTCTTTTATGCTTCTTATTCGTGCGACCAAAACTTAGCTAAATCTTGTTGTAACATCTTACTTTAGCCATTTTTCTTTCAAAGTGTTTAAAAAAACAAAGTGCATAATTTTGGAGCCATCTCCGCAGCGACGCGACCACAATGACGTCAATCGTCAGCTGATGTTATGATTATTTACCGCGCTTTTTGTGTTCAACGAAGAATTTACTTTGTAAACATTTGAGAGGTGCTTTCCTCTTTTATGTGGTCTGAAGTTCTGGACTAAATTAAGAGAGCTAGAAAATATTTATATCAGAATGCATTCTTAACAAGTTTGTTGGAGGAAAAGGCTCCAATAATTTAAACATTTTTCGAGTTCCTACAAGTTTATCTACTTATAAAAAAAAACAGTTGACCATATATTTGTGAAGGTATTTAAAACATGATTAGTAGACTATAAATTGACTTGAACTTTTACATAACTTTGAATTTCACTATGTATATGAGTGTTATATAAACCCATCTAATTAGTATTCTGAAGTTTTAACAGAAAATAATATAGGTCTAAGCGTCTGGAATGTTTTCGCTTAAAAGCAAAAAGCAATATACAACAGAAATAAAATTAAATTTACTTGATATTCAAAGGATTATAAATTCAAAATCTGCGTTAATTAAGACTTCATCTGCATTAATTATCTATGACAGTAATAAGGTGTCAAAAATCCATTTATAATCTGTGTTTATCTTAGCCGCCATAAGCTTCAGTAGCGGCCTCGTAATAAAGCATAAATTAGCACAGCAGATGTAAACACGGACGTTCGGAAACTGTCTTGTTTATTTTTTTTTAGAACAATGGCGGGAAAATGTTTGTGCTATCAAAGTTCTTGTGGGTTACGAAAAGCGCGGGAATTGGTAGGGCGGATTGTTTTTTTTTTTTTCTCTTAAAGATAAAATAATTTTAATGTATTATCTTAACATAGTTCCTGTTTTTATGTGAAGTAGGTATTTACATTTGGATCTCGGAAAATAAGATCTCTTGTTAATTTTTCAATCCGTAATAGTATTTAAATCTACACCTGAAGCCTAACTTCCTATGCCCGCAGTTAAAACTGTTTCGTATAGTAACGCAAACAGCGTTACTGCATCAATGAAATTAAAAAAGCAGCGCTTGACACTATTATAAGGCAGAATTAGGTATTATTGTCCCGCGATAGTCATACCAAATCTTCCAAGTGCGTAATTCCGCTGGTTTTATGGCCCCATACGCTAACAATACGCTAAGCGCTAATCTATTATGGAATCCGATTGACGAAAGCCAGGTTTCAAACGTAAACATTGTAGGTCGTATTTTAAGAGGTTATGTAACCCTTTATAAAGCAACAAGTACCACACGGACTCCGTGTATCCAGTTCAGTTTATTTCATTTTTATAATATGGAAGTAGAAAAACAAGCATGCTGTCCATCTTATGGTACATAACCACTACTCGCTGACATTTGTACTGAATCTAAGACAATGCAAGACTAGATTCCTGAGGTCGGCCACATATCGATACCTCAATTCGCAAATGAGCCAACTCCACTTTTTGTCGAAATGTGTTTTTATTTATTTTTATTTCGTTCAACGCCATTTACTATAAAAATAAATAAAACAAACATTTTGACAAAAAGTGGAGTTGGCTGATTTGCGAATTAAGGTATCGATAGGCTTTGCTACCTCTGAAGACTAAGTTGAAATACTTCGGGTGTATCTCCTTTAGGCTCCTTACGTCCTTCGAAGCAGAATACACCAGCGCTTAACTCTGCTGTTATAAGACAGAAATGTAGCTCTGCGTCATAGATTAGTAAAGATTACTCACTCCTAACAAGAAAATGTACCCAGTTTTGACAATTGAAATAGTTGCGTAAAAAAGTTTGCCACGTCTCCGTGCTAAAATGTCCCTAAAATATTTGAAATTATTATTATAAACTATTTATTTATTATGTAAATTACGCAGTATTAGTTATTTACTCGTAAATTTTCTCTAAAAATGTTTTTATTTGTCAAGGATTCAAAAAAAGAACTTACTATAATAAGCCGTTTGTGGCTTCATTCAATTTCAAGGCGGCGAAGTATCTTTACTAATCTATGCTCTGCGTATAGAACTTTTATTTTGAACGGTTTTGAGTTTGTAATAAAAAATCTAATCAGGCCAATGCTATGATATATGCTTATGTTATGATTATTATTTCATAAAAATATTAAATATTAGGGTTAATTATATTGATGATCAGTTTTTTTATAAATGAGAAAATGGCACACGTAAATAAGATTTTGCGTTTCGACGGTTACGACTCAATAAAAAGAGCGTAAAGTTTTTTTAGATAACATTAGAGCAACGATGAAGCCGTTATCCATTTGTGTTTACAGAGTGATAGTTTGATATCGTATTAAACACTACCCAAGTCGGTTTAACAGTAAATAAATTAGTTATGCTTTCCGATGATACCTCGTAGGATGTAACATATTATGTATAATTTTAATTTCAAGACTATAATATTTATAGGGCCACCCATCTCATATAATAGGTAGGCTATATTCGAATTTACTTATTTCTTCATCGCACAATTTTATTAAAAAAAACATGTAAGTAAAGATGTCATAATTAAGTTAAGTATTACGGTAAAATATAATCCGCCAATTTGGCGACGAAAATAAATTTAATTTTATTTGGTCAAAATTTTGCGGTTTCGGTAGGAAAAGCCGCCATTTTCAGAAATTGGGAAAGATCTTGTAAAAGTGAAAAATAAAACCTTAATAAATACGATACAGCGTTCTACGACAGAATTAAAAAATATTATATTTTCAAAATAACAATTCAGCCGATAATGTTCTTGTAAAATATAATAATATATGGCTTTTTGCTGGGTTTTCAGAAATTCTGGGGTCCTCAGATAGATCCGCGTCTAGCGCAATACCTCACTAATTTCCTCTTTGGCTCTGGTCAGCAGAAATCGCCTACAGTGGACTTCAATAGATTCGCTGAGCTATATGTGTATAATGTTAGAGGTAAGTTTGTAAGTTTTCTGATCAAGCAAGTTTTACCGACCAAGAAATAAGTCACGAATCATACGAAATGTCCACTAAAAAGTTATATTTGGATTGCAAAAGTCAGAGACTGACTTTTGCAACCCAAATGTAACTCAAATGTATCAGTGTTGCCATCACACTAGCTTGGATTTACCTTTACACTAAAACTCTTGACATTCAAAACATAAAATTGGGTCAAAGTTTTGCAAGCAGAGGAGCAAAAATTTGAACATTTCAATGGACTAACGCCCGTTTAGAAACCTTCATTCGGTTCAAGCGTCGAACTTTTGTTCTATATGGAGTTTGACACGCATCAGTGTCTTAACATCAAGTGAACTGCATTCTAATTTTCTTTTATTTTGTAAAAAAAATAATGAAACAGATTGTGGCGATTTTGCCTTTAAAGTCTAATCACAAATTTCTATCTATGAATTTAGTAATATCTATTGAAATGTTTGCCAGGTACCGTGGAAGAAAGGATGATGGTGACTTACAACTGTTTAGGAATGGACTACAATGAAGATGTAGAGTTGCCTTACCAACTTTTAAAAGAAGTAAGTGAATATTTTCTTTTAAGTTAAACATTATCTGTAGAATGATTATAGTTTAAAAACTAAAAACCACGCTAAAATCGCACAAGGAAAATCGTTAATCCTGACGATCTTGATGGGGAGAATTGGACAAAATTATTAAAACCATGTATTGTCTTCGGTTGTTGATAAGTACTCAACATTTTAAATTAGTCGAACCATTCAAAGTGGATAAAAAATAAAAATCGAGTTTTATGACTATGTTACATACAAACGAGTACATACAGGTCGAGTCAATAAAAGTGTGTTAAAAACAGATTAATATCTATGAAATGATTAGTAATAAAAAAAAATCCATTCCACAGTACTGCGAGAGCATAGCGTCAACGTACATAAAGATAGTGAAGTCGTCGTCGGGTCCGCGCGCGCGCACGTGGCTGGAGAAGGGGTTCCGCGCGGCCGCGTCGCACGTGCAGGCGCTGGGCGAGGCCGCGGCCGCCAGCCTCGGCGGCGACCCCGACGCCGCGCAGCATCACTGCACCGCCGCGCAGCTCAGCAAGTGGTAGGGGTTATACAACATCATCATTGTCATCATTACTACCATCATTGCAATCATCAACACTATCAACATGGCCATTAATACTAACGTTATCTTCACTAACATTGCCATCATCATCATCATCATCGTCATTATCATTACTATTACCACCATGTTTATCGTCACTAACATAATTGCTATTATCAACATCATTATCACTATCATCATATTGCGCAGCACCACTGCACCACCGCGCAACTCAGAAAGTGGTACGTGGTGGTGGTGGTAAGTGGTGGTGGTGAAATTATCGTCATCACAACCGTGGTTGTCACTATCGCGATCATCGTTGGCATCAAAATCATTAATATCATTGTTATCAGCATCTCTATAATTATTTCCATTATTGCTATCACTATAGTCATTGTCATCGTCCGTCATCCTATGATCAGTGTCATCATCACTATCGTTGACATTATGACTATCATAAACATCATCGTTAGCACTATCAACATTGTCATCATCACTATATTTGTCATCAACAGCTATAATTGTCGTCATCATTCCCATTATCATCTTCACCAAGTAAAATTTCAGTCACACTATAATGTTATAGTAACTTTACTACTACTACTACGTCGTGAGGTGCTCTTCTCGTTTCATTCATACAACTCGTAGCCACATTACATATGATTCTCGCTAAGTTGGCCCATTTAGAGATGAATAAAGTTATGCTTTGTGAAAAAAAAAGAAAAAAAGTTGTTTATGATGATACGATTCTTGTTTATGAATAATTACGGGAAATTGAAGACGTAGTCATAAAATGGTTGGATTAAATCAAAAGCTTTCGCTTCCGCAAACTACTCACAGCACTTTAATCGTGGAAACAAACATACATTAATTTTTATATACATAAAATAATATATAACTTACAGGCTACAAACGAACATCCTCCTGAAGCAGCTAGCGGAACTGGTTTATATCAATCTTTACGGTATCAACAAGAGAGCGGGCGACGAGAGCCCCGCGCCGCTGCCGCCCACCGCACCCTCTCTACTACCAATTGCTGATGGTAAGTGATGATTGAGAACAAAAAAGAGAGATTTGTATAAAACAAAAACTTGCTTGAAGATATTGCCTATGTAACTCCACCAAATATACTTAAGCCCTTTGGGATGGTTGGCGTGGCAAAGAATAAAACATACATACGATCGAAAAATATTACCTTCTGCGGTGAGGTGAAACAATAGGGGTAGTGATGAGAAATCCCACATCTAAATCAAGGTATGAACATTCTGCGACAAAATAGCCTTTTAAATTAACAATAGAAAATTAAAATCAGTTCGAAAGCGCTTGAGTTATATAAGATTATATGAAATCGTCTTATTCCGGCTTTTCAGGAAAACTGCTGAAAATTCCCAATTCTCCAAAATGCCTTCTTGGTGATACTTGAATTGAATTTTTTTTTTTGGGAAGTCGGTTAAAAAAGTAAAAAAATGATTGGTACAAAATGATACGACACGATACTAAACGATACAAATGACACGATATATCGTAACGTACCGTATCACTTCAAGTTGTCGACTTTATTACATTACACTATTGTTTTTCGCATACGCACCACAAAAAGTTAAAAAAAATAGTATCAAATAAGCTTAATGTTTCTATATAAATCCTAAACCTTGCCTTTGAACCCAGGTCTGGAGGCGATGCCGGACTACCCGGCGTTCACGGACCTGTCGCACATCGTGTGGATCAACAGCCACTTGCCGCAGAAGCACCAGCACCGCTGGCGGTTCCTCTTCTCATCGCACATACACGGCGAGTCGTTCTCCACGCTGGCGGGTAATTGATGCTATATGATATAATATTTTATTTAGATCTTTGATAAATGCACTAGGAGGCTTAACTCAAAACCACCCGAATTAAAAGTGGACAGAATTTTCTATACTGATATGTGGTATGGAAACTGTAGCTGTCCGTCTTGTGTAGATTGTAATCTTAGCTGCAAAGTTAAGTGACGTCGCGGTAGACAGTAGGATGGGTGACCCATTATGGCTAAGAATTAGTGTGTCGTCAGTAGTTAGTAGTCTTAGATATACTTGAGTGCTTTTGTGTATCTAAGGGTTCCAGTACACTAACTTTAACTAAAAGTATAAGCAATGCAGATGCCGATGATGATGATTGGCAGTTGTATGGACAACTGCTAGGGATAAAGTTATGCACGTTTCTGTACTTCGGACACTTTAAGCAGTTGGTCCACTACTAGCTAGGGACATAACTTAAGCTTGCTGACGTAGTAGATTCTTCCCGTTAGGAGAAAAAATTGAATCCCAGCAGTGGTACACATTATACATGACGATCCCGTTATGAGAAAAATATGAAGCCCACCAGTGTTAATATTGATTTACAATTTAAATTCAATTTGTTAATATAATTTGAAATTACATACTCGTACAATAATAAAGCATATCAATTTTCATAAATCCAGGTCGAATCCAAGAGCAAGGCGCCTCGATCCTGATAATCGAAGACACGAACGGCTACATCTTCGGGGGCTACGCCCCTGTGTCGTGGGCCTTCGGGCCCAACTTCACCGGCAACGACGAGTCCTTCCTCTTCACGTGCGTCCCTCGCATGAGGGTCTACCCCGCGACCAATTATAATGATCATTATCAATACATGAATCATTATACGAAGACGCTGCCTAATGGATTGGTGAGTGTTATTAGTTAAGTTTTCATCCACTTTAATTTTGCTCATTTAAGCTTCGTATTTTGTGTAAATTTTAAATGGTTTAACGTTAGCAATTCGAGTGGACATTTATACGATGGGTGACAGTGTGGACATGTCAAAATATTCACTCCAATTGTTATTATTGGATAAATTTTGTCGGTTCGTGGCTTTCATTTTATCATTACCATCGAATCACGTACCTTTCTCACTCCAACAGTTTCAATCCGAGTTTGTACAAATATAAGTTTTATAGAAAACTTTGATAGCGTGATTTTCAGAGTTATGTAGTGCCATCTATTGGTGAGTTGCGACAAGTCGTGTTGCGACAAACATAGTTGCGACAAACATAGTTATTACGAAACATTGTATCATGGCATCTGTAAAAAAAATATTTTCTTCAGATTTTTATTAAAATTCAGTTTAGTATCTGACGTTGATATTTCAATACCCATAATGTATTTTTTCTTTTAATTTAGTACTAAATCTAACTATCATCATATCATACATGTCAACCCCCATAACACATAATCTATTCCGCCCCCAGCTGATGGGCGGTCAGTTCCACTTCGGCGGCATCTGGCTGAACGCGGAGCCCTTCGGCGAGGGCTCCTCGGCGGAGTCGTGCAGCACCTACCGCGGGTACAAGCGGCTCAGCAAGGAGCCCTCCTTCCGCCTGCGCAGCCTCGAGGTCTGGGGGGTCGGGGACAAGCCCCTCGTGGACAAAGATGATGTGAGTTGATTGAACTCGCTTACAGGTAGACCCCTGTTCTATATAGAACTGGTGACAGGTGCCCATGGGTGGCAGGGCCATGAGTGTCAGGTGTGCTGACGGCTGTCCATCAGCACACATTTCTTATAACATCAATGGTAAGCGCTGTTATGATTTGGTTCTCTGATCTGAAGGGTGTGATAAGGAAAGGACAGTAACAACGCAACAGTGGCCGAACTCAGGTGGTGTGATTAACAAGGTAGTAACTTAATATCACATCCGCGCCCTATATCTACTCTAAACTCTAGGAACCAGAAATAAAGTTTGCTGTGGATATTGCATTTATCCATTACCCTAAACCTTAAACAACCTCCCTATATGCCATTACCCACTACCTCAACGAATCCCTCCTCTTCACTAGGTACCAGAGACTGAAATCGAATATTCGTAAAATACTTTCGACCAATCCCAACCTACCCAACCTACGTCCCTTCTAACCAAACCTATTCTATTCCGCCTTTTCTCATTACGTATCAGAGACTGAAATCGAATATTCGTAAAATACTTTAGACGAATACCCTTCCTCACCTCTCTTCCTACCAACCTAACCTAACCTATCCCAACCCATCCCTAGGAGTCAGAGTCAGTACCGGTGTGCGCGGCGGGGCAGAAGGACGCGAGCGTGTCCGCGCGCAGCAGCGTGCTGGACGCGCGGCCCTCCGAGCGGCAGCTGCTGCGGCTGCTCGGCAAGCCGCAGCACTGCGACGGACTGCGATGATGTCATAGGCATGATGACAGTATTCAAAAATCAAAGAATAAATGATTTAAGTAAAATCAATGTATTGAAAGGATTTTCAAAAATTAGCCAGTTTTAAAAAAAACTAAGATGTGCTGCCACAGCGACGGACTACGGCGATGATGACATTGTGCCTTGTCATGTAAACGCAACGACGGACTACGGGGATGATCTTGTAATTTAACGAATAAGGTGAATTTCGAAGGTTGTAGAACCGTTTGTGATTCGACTCCGGCGGCACCACCGCCACACCTATTTCTGCCTTATAACAGCAGTGTTAAGCGCTGCTGTGTTCTGGTTTGAAGGGTGTGGTTATGAAGACATATTTTTCCGAAGTGTTCCAGCTTAGTCCTCAGGGGTAGCGGCGCATCTGTGGCCGACCTCAGGCAGGAATATCTGATCCTATCTGGGGTTGATTAAGGATGTCCATGGGCGCCAGCAGCCCCTTACCATTAGGTGGACTGCATGCTCGTCTGCTACTCCTATATTACAAAAAAAAAAAACAATCCTAACCTTCCCTACCTACCTCCCCACCAACCTAATAGGAATCAGAGACAGCTGCTGCGGCTGCTCGGCAAGCCGGAACACAGCGACGGGCTGCGATGATCTTGTAATTTGACGAAGTAATCGAATAGACTCCTAAGTTGTGTAAGGTACACTACACCTTACACAACTTAGGAGTCTATTTCGTTGATTCGTCGTTGTGGCATTTGAAGTAATAGAATAGACTCCTTTGATTTGTAGGGTGTAGTGTATTTGGACTCTATTTCGTTGATTCGTCTGCGGTTTTTTTAGAGTGGCATTTGATGTAATCGAATAGACTCCGATAATGTGTAAGGTGTAGTGCGTTACGAGTCTATTTGGTTGATTCGTCTGCGGATTTCTTTTGTTAAGTAATTAGACATAGTATGTAGGATTTGTATTTATTGAGCGGATTTATTATCTTATTAGACATGTTTTGTGAGATTTGTGGGCATATTTTGTTACTGGTTGTTTATGCCCATTAGTATTTTTGCTTTTAAAGATTATTTAGTTTCTCCTTTTTTCGTTTTTTAATACTAAGACGAAGTAATCTTATAGACTGTTGTGTACACTATTTGTATTAATAGAATGACTTTTATTAATATAATATTATAGTATGATTCATAATTAGGTGTCCAAAATGTAAACAAAGAAATGTCATTGACAAAATTCGATGACAGGTATTGCAAACCTTAACAAATTAACAAGAAACGAAAACTTTCACAAATTTCAACATAAAACAAAAACTTAATAACTGCACACAATTTAAAAAAACGCACTATGAAAACTAGAAAAAATTCGACTTCGATCACGATCACGAAAATGAATAATATCAACTACGAAACTTAAAAATGGCGGCACAAAAAATGTTTTGGATGCCGATTGTGTGACCATTATCACAATTTAATTTTCTCTCATAAATCTTGTTGTTTATTATTATTACTGTATGAAATGAAATTCAGTTAATATAAATATTGGAAAATGTGAATTGATTTTAATTTATTTAGATTATTATTTTATTATCGATGTATTAATTTAATATTGTCAAAAATAAGAAATTACCATTTGACACATATTTTCTTGATAGGTCAACACCTTTGTTTACATTTTGGACACCTAATTATGAATCGGACTATAATTAGTTTACAGTACGTAAATCGTATATACCTACGTTATCGTATAAGCACACATTCGAATAATTTACGAATACGCACATAAGATTATTTACGGAGTATATGCTCATACGAGTACTAAACACAGATCGAACATTGCATATTTTCATAGTACTAAAGTTACCGTGTTGTTATAGGAGGAGCGTGATGCGAGTGTGCTGGACACGAACCCTGAAGCCAAGGCCATCCTGGACATGGCGGGCCGCACGCGCCACAGCGAGGGCATCCGGGAGGAGCCGCCGCTGTAGCCATCGTTAGTATCACCACTTATAAGTAATAGCTTATTCCTTACTTGTTCTTGTGTGTAGGTGGGTGAGGGTACATATGAGAGTACTATGTTAGTCCTGTACGTGTGGCAAAACTTTTGTGATCAGCTGCAGATTTAGTAGGCAGACCCCTTTGCAGTTTGACTACAGAGGCACCCCCGCCTAATATCGGCAGTAGTAAGCGCTGCTATGTTCCGCCTAGAAGGGAGTGGTATGGGAAACATGGTTACCCGAGGTGTTCCAACTTAGTCCTCAGGGGTAGCAACGTACCTGTTGATAACCATAGGTAGGAATCTAATCTTATCTGGGGTTGATTACAGATGTCCATGAGAACTGCATGCTAATTTGTAAATTTAATCTCTAGGGGTAAATTGGAAGGCCCCATATCCCTTACCACACATAATTTTAAATACTTTTTTTACATACTATTTCAGGTAAGAATCTACTACATAATCTACTACATCGGAACAATTATGAACACCAAAGTAAGACGCGTAAGGAATATAATATGTGGGTCCGTGTAAGCCCACGCGCGGGCAAAGGCGCCAATAAGAAGTAGGGAATATTGTCTATGTGCCACGCTGCTCATCTGCGTAACTTTTTATAACACTATTTGATGCGAATTTGAAATTTAAGGAATGAGCTTCATTAAAGGTATTTCTATCGTCTGCTATTCCTTAGAAGTGCACTGCTGGGTATGGACCCACCCTAAAAGAGGAGGGATGAAGAAGTTATCCCGCATATGGGCTTAAGACCCGGTTCGTAGAACGTTTTAGGGGGTGGCCAAATTTTATATATGGAAAATAGAAGGGCCCGTTTTTGTCGACCAATTTTCTTTCCCTTGTGGCCATTTAATTACCGGAATCTATTCTATGTCCTTGATTGTAAACTATGTTATTGCTTTCTGAGAATATCTTTATAAAAGCTCATTCTGAATTGTTTAGAATATAAAACAAACGCAAAATGTTTGTTTTTGACGTTCGATATAACTAAAGTACATATATCGGAACTAAATTTGTATTGACCTTTTTAGTATACTTGATCGTGGGGTGAATTATATTTGTTTCCTTAAATTATTCGTTGTGAAGTTAATTATTTATATGGACGTATTAATATGAACTTCGGGTTTGGAAGGAAATTTAGGGAAAAATGTCCGAAAAATATGTTTGAAAATATTATATAACTTTGATAAATGTTATCATTAAATATTTTTATTTAAAATATAGTAGCGAAAACCTATAGTTAAAGCCATAGATAAGTATAGACTTCTCACCGCCTTGTAATTGAAGAAAGCCATTGGCTTAAACGGCTGACAAATGTGTCAGCCATTTAATGGCTGTCATGGTGTAATTTACGCGGAACAATGCCAACATGTGCAGTAAAATGGTGCAAAAACAAGAAATCGAAGAAAAAGTGCGGAAAAATATCATTTCATTCGTAAATTATCTAAAAACTACATTTTTAAATATTTTTGAAACATGAAAATAGATGACAGTGACAATTTCAATTATTAAAACTGGTTACATTTTTTTTGTTAGCAGTGAGTAATCTTTACTAATCTATGGTTAAAGCTTTTATTTAACTTGCCTTATTTGTTTATATTTGGACTTATGATTTTTCCATACTCCCATGATATAGGTATCAAATAGAAGGGTTCTCTCGGAATAAAACGAAAATAAAATGACGTCACTTTTTGTTTGTTTTTACTCTTCATATAAATTTATTTCCGTTTTGTAGCACTTTTCTTTTAGACATTTTTAGTACAAACCCGGAGGGCATTATTTGATATGTCTATGATTATTCAGCGTTATAATTATATATTACTATGCATTTACCAGTTTTGTGTTCCAAAGATGTGTAATTACCTACTAAATATATAAGAACACATTCAAATTGTATATAAGCGCTTAGATCTGAAATATAAAAATATATTTTCCGTCATTTATCTTATTACATTATTTTTGTTTTTGTTGTAGCGAGGTCGTTTAATAACTAATCCGGCACACGAGGCATTCCGTCGAATTCCGGCTTATGACGATAGCAATAGGTCTACTGTTCGATTCTGAAAGTTTTGAATGGTATAACGTTTTGGAACATGAAGCGTCCCGGCTTAGTCAATATTGGTTGCAACGTGTATGTGATATTTGCAAAATACCGACGCAAGTTTGCTCTCAGTGCATTTTTGCATTAATAAGAGTCTTTGAGCCGATTATACATTTACGTACTCGTCGAATACAGACAAATACGAGTAAATAAGTTATTCGGTTGTGTTCGATACACACCACGAATACATTAATATGTTCGCGTGGTGTCGGTTATTTGAACCAAATGAAAGGATTACGGGTCCAATTTCGTGTACGAGTTTCACATATTCGTCATCGTTTGGCGAGGTATTCGGCGGATTTTTTGTGATAATCTAAATGAAGCATGTAACGCCATCTATCGTCAAAGCTGACAACTAAACACTTAATATGGTTTATAAGTGTTTAAACGACCTCAAATATTATTTTTAACGCTATATTATAATACTAGTCATCGCTGTGAATTGTATTTTGTAATAGTGTGTACAAAACCAAACTTTAAGTGCCAAGGGATTTTACCCGAAAGTAGTGAAGTATTGTAGTGGAGTGTATGAAACCTATTTTCCTATATTAACTATTTTCGCACAACTCACAATATGTATTATGGTGTTACATTCCTCTCTTTGTAAATATATTTTGGAGCAGTGCGGTTTGCGTTTGGTTTGTACAGAAATCAAGTTTGCCCCGCGTTCGCTTCTAGATATTTCTTTCTACGATTGTAAATTGAAAGATTCTAGAGCCAGACTCGGAATGTACTTTATATATACGATTTTATAGATTTATTTTCGTGAATAGATTTGCTTTATGCCACATGATATATGTTATAGAGATCTTTTGATTATTCTAATAATAAAGTACATCTGCAACGTGTTATATAGAATAGGTATAATCGCGGGGCAAAGTAATAAGAGTATTAAATATTTGCCGCATTGCTCCTATCTATATATGATGCAATATGTTTATTTGATTTTTGGGAACACATTTCTTTAAATTTCAATGTCACATTAGTTACTTGTTATTGCAAAAAATGAAATGCTTGGCTAAATTATATATTTTTTTAATATTCTTATTAACGTGCAATATTATGTTTTAAAAGTTAAAATTGATTAACTAATGATAAGAAAAATAATTAAAATGAACATTTCATTGAAATATCGATGCCTTATTAGAGATGAAAGTCTCAAGTATATTCTTAGAGTTATTAAAAAGAAAATTTTAATGATTATCATATATTATACTATATGTAAAGTAGCTTAAATATATTTCAAGATAATGCTATTGATCGTTTTAATAATAAATGTTAAACAGAAAAAATCCAAAATAACTATTATGAAATTTGACTTTCTATGTATTGTAGTATAAGATTTCGTATTTATTACTAGTAACAAAACCAGACCCCCCATTTAGTGTCTAAATTCATTATCTAGATGTTGTTTAACCGGGGTCTGAACCTGGAACACTCCGTGCCACAAGTTGAGCATAGTTAATGATTAAACTGTTGAATATTGAATTCCAAAAAACGCACAATACTTAAAATTCAAAAAGTAAATAGATATAATAATACGGATAAGATTTTATAAATAAAAATTTAAATTCACTTTTGTATTACCTTGGATGCAACTCGAGAATTATTATAAAAAACGACTGCTTAAAAATTAGCCTATGTCACTTACAATTATCACGAATCTAATCACACCTCATATTAATCCGTCAAAAAAGATTACCCCCAGCAACCAGGTATTTTAAACTTACATATAATTGTAATATATTTTTAAGTCGGTATTTTTTGTTTTTGTATAATTATGTTTTTGCCTGAGATCGAACATAATAAAAAATATTTATTAAAATCGGTCCACTAACGGCGGAGTAATTCGTGTATATATATAAAAAAATAAATAAAAATATACCGGCTGAATTGATAACCACCTCCTTTTTGAAGTCGGTTAAAAATATTGCAAGTTGTCTGGCTGATGTTTGCTTGAACCGCGTCTTAATTGGTCAAGTGTCTTTATGATATATTGGACTGATGTAATATCGGAGTGTCTTGCATTAGGCCTTAGTAATTCTATGTTCGGCTTTTTTTGAAATATTCATCAATCACTTACCGTTCCTTTGCTGGGCATAGGTCTCCTTTCAGAATGAGAAGGATTAGCACATACCTTCAAGAACTTTCTTTAAGTTCTCTCAGATATGCAGGTTGCCTGGCAATATTTTCCTTTATCGTTAAAACAAGTGTTAATTAATTTCTAATACCTACGCACATAACTTTGAAAATTCAGAGGTGCTCTGTATGTGCCAGGGACTCGAACCTCGGATCCCTCGATCGAGGAGCGAATTTCAACCACTATTCTATCGCCGATTTTTGTTATAATATTTCAAGCATAATAATTTATCTCTCGTTCATTTTCTACAACATGTCAGCGAGAAACATATACATATGTATTAAATATTTGTTAAAGTATAGTCCCCGCCAAATTGCCAGTCCGCTCTGAAGTTGTTGCGAGCAGGTGTAGTCATACAATTTTCTATGGCGACGCGATTCATTTCTATATTCAGAGCGGACTACGCGGACTATAGGTACTATATTTTCCACGCTGCATAAAAGTATCGTTAAATTAGCCTTTGTATGAACATCCCATGTGTGAATTAGGATTTCTCTTTGTTAGCTATTCAAATAAATCTGTGTATATCTAATCCTAAATCTAACTTGTTTCAATAAAGTTTGTGATCTAGCATGGCGAGATTTAAGTTGTCGTCTCGCTTATTTTGTATAATGTGTAAGATATATATATATACATACGGCTATTGTGAACTACAATCTTTATTGAATCAAATTATACCTAAAGTTAGACGAAAAATTATCTAAGTTAAAATAATTAGAATCAGTCGTTTTTGTATATTATTGTGTCATCACTAAATATTTATATATTTTTAATTGTTTTTATTGCTAATTATCTCACTTATGATGTATTGTCTCTACTTAATAATAATGTGAATTGTGTCTTATTATGCTTAGATGTTTATAAAATGTGATGTGGCGGCTGTACAGAATGTGTTACTTAATTTATTGAAATAAATTTAATTGTCTACAAAATGCGTTTTATTATAAAACAATCTTTTATGAGCCAATTCACTACAGGCATATATTTACAAAAAACTTACTTATTTATATTATGAGAAGGTCCTGAACAAAATTATATTCTTGTACGTCCATCCGTTTAAGTCATAATAAGCATATAGTCCTCCTGATAGTAAGTGGTTACTGCCGCTCTTGGACATCTATAATCAACTCCAGATAAGATTGGTGTCCTATCTGACAAGCTACAGATGCGGTGGTACAAATAGGACTAGTTAAAATGTATTTTTTTCTTACAACACTCTTCAAACCAGAATACAGCGGCACTTTACACTGTAGTAGTTACACGGCAGAGATGTCTATAAACGTCGATTCCTCGACAAAACAATCAGTTTTAACACCAGTTTTTGGACAACGTTAAACAAAACACCACTGTAACAGCTAGCTAATGGTAGGCTTCGTAATATTCATAACTGAATTGGTCATAGCAACACATAGTAGTAATACGAACTGCAGTAGTAGTAGTAGTAGAAGCTTTAGTAGAAATATTAGTAGGAGTAGCAGGAGTATTAGGAGGCACAGTAGACTGCAGCGTTATCATCATTCCTTCAATTTCTGTACTATAACTTACATATCAGGCTTCACTCTGTCCCTAATTCCTTGATGAATTTCAACATTCCATTTCCTCCCTTCTCTTGCCTATAGACAGATCTATGGGTCCATCTTCCCACTTATCCTCAGTGGCACCTAACTTAGTCTCACTACGGTTGTGGCAAATGATACCGTACAACGGTATGGGTGGTGGCTTATCGTTGCTGGTAGAGGGCGATGAGTTTCTGGTGTGCATTCTGGAAGGGAGAAATTATTTTGAGGATCAAATAAATTCGTCTTTATACTTATTTAAGAATCAAAATGTTAGATATATAGTTTACAATGTTTACAGATGCCATATGTTATAAAAACTTAGACATTATACTAAGAATTACTTGCATAAGCAGCGAATGTTTAGTAGCTAAAATTCACCCTTCAATGGCGGGGCCGAGGTTTCAGTTGCCGGCAAGCTTCTATGATTATCAAAGTTATGTGCGTTTTAGAAATTAATTTATCATTTGTTATAGCGACAATGGAAAACATCGCGAGGAATCCTACACACCTGAGAATTCGTTAAAAAAGTTCTCAAAGGGTTATGAAGTCTACCAATTTGCACTGTCAGCGTGGTAAACTACGCGCTCCTCTTACTGAGAGGAGAATCGTGTCTAGCAGTGGGACAATAATAGGTTCACCACCACATTGAATATTGCAGCAAATGATGATATTACATTTACATACCTTAGATATTTGTGACGACAAAGCCTACGTGTCAGCTGATGATAATATTTCTTGTCTTAAAATATTGTATAATTTACGTGAGAGAAAAGCTCTAGGCTTTAAAAGACACTAGGAAAACATCATAACGATGAAGAAGGTGATAATTAAGCAGAAGATAATGAAGAAGAAGATGAAGATGCTGAGGAAGATGATGACGAATCAGACGAAGATGCTGAAGAAGATGATGATGATGAAGCAGAAGAATATAAAGCAGAAGATGCTGATGAAGAAGATGCTCATGAAGCAGAAGATGATGAAGAAGATGCTCATGAAGCAGAAGATGATGATGAAGAAGATGATAATGATAAAGCAGAAGCAGACGATGAAGAAGAAAATGATGATGAAGAAGATGATAATGATGAAGCAGAAGCAGACGATGAAGAAGAAAATGATGATGAAGCAGATAAAGATGCTTAAGAAGGAAATGATGATGAAGCAGAAGAAGATGTTGATGAAGATGATGATGAAGATAGCAAGACTCGTCTAACTTGTACTTGCGGCAGGCGTCGGCGCGGTGCCGCTCGAGGTAGCGGTGCTGGCTGAAGGCCTTGCCGCACGCCGCGCAGCGCCACGCCCACGAGTGGTGCCCGCGGGTGCGCTGGTGCGCGCGCAGGTTCGATCTACACCAACAACCAGTTGGCGATTGTAAAGCCCGCTCCACATTCTCGCGAGAACAACACGAGAAATGATAATGTGGACCCGATTTGAATCGGCTCCACATTCACGTTTCAAATCAAATCAAATCAATACTCTTTATTGTACCCAATAAAAGAAGATACGTATAAAAACATAAATAACTTATTTAAAAGACAATAAAAAAGGCGGTCTTATCGCTAACCAGCGATAACGTTTCTCGTACTTTTTTCGCGTTTATAATGTGTTTATTATAAACTTATGTTGATGTTTTCAATAGCAAAGAAACATGCAGCCTATTTGAAGTGGCAGTTGCGTTATATGGACTATTACAATAGGATAGAGTTTTAAGGTGGTAGAACCCTTTGTGGTTCGATTCCGGCGGCACCACCGCCACACCTATTTCTGCATAATAACAGCAGTGTTAAACGCTGCTGTGTTCGGGTTACTTTTCTGAGGCATTGTAGTTGATAAAGGTAGATGTGCATGGGGGGCAGTAGCCACTTACCATCAGATTGAGTGCATACTTGCCTACTACTCCTATATTGTAAAAAATCATGCTGCTCTAATGCTCTATGAAAATTTCATCTACTCTCGTCCTGAAATGTGTAAACTTAATATGTTTTTAGATAAATATACTACAATGTCAAATTCATCCCATACAAGGCTTTAACTAGATGTATTCTCATTTAGTTTATTTATAGGACAACAACCTGATTTCCACTCATCCGCCGCAAGGCGGGGTAAGTACATCGATTTTTAATAATGTTATTTTTCAGGAAAACCTAGCCTTTCAATGAAAAGCTAAACTATCCTAAGTCAACTAAATAGTTAGATATTAACCGATCAGCAAAAGTCCTGCCACAGAGCGGATGAGGGCACGGGAAGGGCCGCTCGCCGGTGTGCAGGCGCACGTGGCCCTTCAGCACCCAGGGCCGGTCGAAGCTCTTGCCGCAGTACGAGCACACGTGGTTGGGGCGGAGGCGCCGGTCCGGCCACACTGGCGCGAGCTTTGAGGGAAACTCTGGAATTGTGGCAATTTAAATAGTGGTAACATGACCGCAACCCATTACTGTCCCACTGCTGGGCATACGTCTCCTTTTAGTGAGGTTTAGGCCATATTCTACTACGCTGGCTAATCGCAGTCGTCCAAGACTTCAGACTCCTTTGAAAACTTAAAAAAATCACGGGCGTGTAAGTTTTCACGATTTTTTCCTTCATTTACTAATACGTATTCCACAGAATATAGTCTATACCATTAGGTACTATTTATTTAATCTGACAATTCGCAACGATATTCAATTGCAAATTCGATGAGTGAGTTATCAATAATTTGCTGTATTTACTATATATATACTGATAAATTACTACACTTATAATACATAAATCTCATTCACCTTTGTCTAGCAAAAAATTGCTTTCTGTTAAATCGGACCGCGGCACATTTTCCTTCTCGAACGACTCTTTACAAATCAAAAGCTCCCTATTAAGCTTCTCGGTCGCGTTAATCGTGACCAAACTCTTCAGTTTCTCGGCGATCTTGTCGATTTCCGAACCACCTTTGTTCGAAACCTTCAATGGCTCCCGGTTTTTTATTTCCTCTATAATTGGCGCCAACGGCTCCTTTTTTAGTTTTTTCCTACGCACTTCCGGTTTTGGTTCGGTTTCAGTTGTAGTCTGTGGTCGGCTGCTTCGGCTGTCGCTTGCCTTATTTTTTCTCTGTGCACGAGTTCGTTCGTTGAAAACTTTGCGTTCAGTTTTCGCTTCACTAGATCGCAAATTGTACGAGGATTTTTCATTATTCTGCCTTTGTTGGATAAATTTATTTTTTATTGGTTCGGGAAAAATTATAGCCTTTTCGCTCTCTGACGCGTAGTCATAGGTCTCGTTGTCTACAAACTGTTGAAGGAATTGACTCTTTTTCAAAAGTTGAAGGTAAAAACGAGTGGATATGGGGACTTTATCGTGGTATATAGATTCATTATTTTTCAAAATGTTCTTATACTTTTTCGTCATTGCTTTTGTACTACGCATTATCGACTTGGATTCATCTGAAATTGTAATTTTTTCACGATAAATACTTAGTAAGGTTTTCTCTTCTTTTCATTAGTTATAATTTCGATAAATGTAACAATTTTCTTTAACACGTATAACGTTTAATATAAAATGTTAAATGATTTGAATTCAACGAAAGTAAATTACATGTACAGTATATTGGGCATTTAAAACCCTCACTTTCAAGTTACAATTTAGGTTCTACGAGGTTGAAAACTCTAGTTTATGACTACTTATACATTTCAAAAACAATATTTCAAATTTATCACTTACTTTCAACAGTAAATTCACCAAATTTCTGTATGGAATCGAATAAAGTAGGCCGCACAGACTTTAGGAAACACTTGGGCATTATGTCTGCTACAAAACGCAATAATATTATTGCGGTCAAATGTAATAAATTATATTAAAATGCCTGAAAGACAACGAATACTGTACCACACTTGTTGGTATGCGTCAGATAGAAACAAGAGAGGTACATATTATTTTATTTTAAGAATTCCATTTGAGCGGCCGCGGTATAACTGCCAGTGTCGCGGCGTGTCGCTCGAGTCGACGACTCTACAGATGATTAATGTTGTTTTGATTTTGTCAGTGCAAAAAAGGCGTTATATTTTGTCTCATTACATTTTATAACTAAAAAAAATATTATTACGCATGTCCTAAATTATATCGTATGAAAATTTGTGAAAGAAAAGCGTACTAAGCTAAAATCAAATTAATTTACATATTTCGGAGAACAATTATTTCTTCTATGCTCGTATAATAATAGTGCTTATAGTTTTATTATTTATTAATTAAGTTGAAAGCGACATTTTTGTTCCAAGAGCTTTCAGTTATCGGGCGTATGTGAGAAAAGCGTGGATAATTAAATGGCGCGCGCGCGGAAGCCGGGGTGTAGGAGCGGGGGGGCGCGGGAGGTGTCAGGAGGGCGCGCATTGATTATTCGCGGCCGAGTCGCGGTGGCGTGCGGATGTGTGTCGTGTTTCCAGATTTGCCGCTCGACGATCGCGACACCGGGAGATGCTAAACATTCGCGGGGCGTTTCTACGCGTGTGCTTGTGTTTTGATAAAGTCTGTATCTAGTGAGTGACTGGGTTCTAGTGATGTCGTGGTAGAAGCGGGTCTTCAACATGGGCAACTCCTGTAGCTCTGGTCAGGCGCACAAGGACAAGGATAACATATCGCAGCACTCCGAAGAGTGAGTAATGTTGCGTATGAATCTTGACGCGCCATGAAGGTCACAGCACTCGGTCACAATAGCTTCTTTAGCTAAATGGGTTAAGTGAAAACAACGTCGTCGTCACACATTTATTATTTGTGAGTCGTAACGCTGTTATTGTAGCGGAGATAAGCGAGGCTGTTGAGATCAAAATAAATCAATACATCGACAGCAATTGCCTACAGGTTGTCTAGTCAAGGATTCCCACGGGTGGCGTTCAATGAAAACATTTTGGAACCGAAACACAGAACAATGACGTTAGTTATGATCCGCTCAATGGAAAACTATGAGACGATTATTAATTATTCTCAATTAGTTTTTTATTTGCTCCACGAGGCAACGGCAAGAAAACATTTGCATATTTATACATACTTTAATATTATAGAAATTCAACGCCGGATATCATGTGACTAAATGGCATTCCAGTTATGTATTAAAATTTGGGGTTTGTCAGGAAGGTTTATGCTTCCTGAAAGACTAATTTAATGGGACTTACTGAGAGAACAAATAGAACTTGAAGCTTATTTATTAATCTTAGATGCATGCAAGTATTGAAAAGCTTCTAACATTTCAGGTGGTGGTGGAAGAAGGCTTTTTGTTTTGATAGTATACTTTACTTATTTGATCTTTGCAAATTTTAGCTTTTATGAAATAAACATGAAATTTGTTAAGAGTTTAATACAAAAACTCATGACTGAACATCGACCACTTTCTCATTATTGATCAGTCTCCAATTCACTTCTATTTTTTTCTTGATTACCCCGTCATATTTTTTGTTTTGGCCAAACTTATATAGAGAGATATCTCCATTTCATAAGCTTGAGGACGTTTTGACTTGATGGAAAAAAATGCAATTATTAATCGCATTGAATTTAAGAAGATAATCTTAAATTTGATTTGCTCGAGATACAACGTAGTAAAAACAAAACATTTCTTTTCAAAATTTTAAATTTCATATGATTAATAGTGTTAAATCAATGGCAAACACTGATGCAATTTGTAAACTTCAAATAAAGTAGTCGAAAAAAAAAGGTATCTAACGCAATAGAGCGAGGTATAACCTTATTCTATTTTGGGAATATGTCCACAATTGGTGTTGGTATAAATATAAATTACCAGAAGCCCTAAAGCAATATAAATAATCCCGTACTATCAACATCAAAAGTTCGAGTTTGTAACGGTTATTTACGGTAATAGATGGAATGAAACATTTATTTCTGGTTAATGATGATGATCACGAACTGGAACTCCCACGGAACGCTTGGAAAAGTTGAAGGTTGCCGGAAATATCAACAGATAATGGTAGTTAAGGTGAAGAAAGTTTTGTTTGATCATCCGTATACTCATAAAGATACTAATCTACTGGGCAATATAAAGATATAAATATAAGCAAGATCCTGTAGCATTTTGAAGGTTCCAGAACCCTCTGTGCTTTGGCCCCGGCGTTTCAGCTTAGCACTCAAGGGTAGCGGCGCCTCTGGTGCCGATCTCAGGTAGGAATATAATCATACGTGGGTTGTACAGATGTCCATGGACGGCAATAGGTGGACTGCGTGTTCATTCGCTACTCCTATATTATAAGAAAAAAACATGAGAAGACATGTTACTGACATCAGATTACGAAAACAACGGTTGTAATAATTACAAACTCTCGGGAGAAAGTCCCTTCTGTATACATGAAAAGACTTACAGCGTTATATGATGAGTTGCGCTCTGTAAATCTCATACCTTGACTGGGATCACAAATGTTATTGTTAAAACATGAATTATGTATTTTTCCACAATATCAAATACAGTTACAATGTTTAGAACCTCATTGTTCTGCTATCTTACGTCTGTAATGGAATCTACGTCTGTATATTCAAAATAATATATTATTATTAAATATTAATAATAAATTATTATTTGCCTTAAAATGTACTGTATGTATATGAGCATTACGTAGAATGCTTTCTTTAATTTTTAAGATGAACGATGAAGGAATTATTCTAGTAACTCTTGATCTAAATCTTCAATTGAGTCATTTCTTTTAATCTTAGCAAAGTATGTATATCGTAGATTTCCCTGAGGCTTTTTAAGAGTTACATTATGTACTCGTAGCGTAGAATCACTCATTACAACTCGAGACACGTACGAAATTACGTTACATTCTCGCATGGTGAGTACATTAAGTAATACCAACGCACGGGAATCAAGTGTCCCCGCTCGTGTATTTAACGACAATTTATTTTCGGCGGGATTATTTTTACACGTGCCGGTGCGAATGCTCCGGAGACACTTCGAACGATTGGCCCTACATCTGGATGGAAATAATGTGATTTGCATTGAACGAAAATAATTCAAATTGTCGTTTTCGAGAAATATTTGTGTGATTTTGTAAGGATTCGGCCTTTTATATCATTTATGAATATCACAATCTCGCAGTCTTTGTGTTGTTTTTCTGCAACAGTTTGCCTTTATTTTGTGTGTTGCAGCAACATTTTCGCAATTGCATACCATTTTTCTATAGTTTATGTTACCATCGGAGTCATGACATAGACTTGACATGAATACATTTTTAATCCAGTTTAGGAAAGGAAAAGATTCTTTCATCGCCTTTTCAAACAATCTTAAAAAAATCGATTGTTACTTTAATAAATGCAAAGCTTTAATCGCTGCTTAACAACAGATCGACTACTTTTTATCGACTTATTTTTGTCGTTGTTCGTCCTATATTTTTTTAAAAAGATTGTGATGAGTCGGGAATAAGATTTTTTCAAATTAGAATTATATAACTAAATCGTTACTTCTCGTTTAGATTAGAAATTCTTAAACTTTTCATCAAAAAGTTCTATTTCGTTGACACTTAAGTTTCTTGGATCACCCCTAGTGTAGTTTTGTACCAGCAGTGGTCCACGGACCATTCGTTCAGAATCGCTGGTCTAGATTGTCACCTTACTGGCATTAGTGTTGTACGTGTGTCGAATGTATAAATGATATTCAATCGCAGCTATCGTGTATTCCTCTACAATAATCATTGAGTAATAGATCTACAATTTGCTTTGAAGTAAATAGATACGATACGTCGCTACTTGCATATTTCATTTACTTTTTATCACACATTTTAAACACCACAATTGAATTAGCGTCCTGACGAATAACTTCAAAAGCCCCTGTTTACCCCTATGATTAGACAATAAAACAATTTTTTTAAATTGTACTTTTTATTGTGTCAATTTAATAAGAGTTTGAGCTATAAGCACACGATCGTCCTTTATTAATATTCGATCTATTCAAATTTTGCAAAATATAAAAAATCGAATATTATCCTTAATTCTTTCTTTCATATTTTCTTTAAGAAAAAGATAAACAATATTTAGTTTGTTTCAGATCAAAGTGACCCCATTATCTTGTAGTTCACCTAGGTACCACACTTGGCCCCATTTTCATTAAGATTTGACTTTCTCAAAATGGGCTCATTAGAACCTTTTTTGCAAAAGTAACCTTGCTATAATATGTGTCGTTTAATGTATATAAACCCGACCTTTAATAAAGTATCTAACCTTAACAGTTTGCAATAAGCTATAACTTTCTTCGAATGTCCTGGTAGCAAAGCAGTATCTGGAATTAATAATGTTTCTCAACCTTGTAAAACAAAAAAAATACAGTATTTTTGTTCTATTTTCTAGAAACTATGCCTCATAAAGGTCTCATAAATATATATTTATACTTTGAACCCACTTTTTATGAGAATATTATATTGTCGTTTTTGTCTTTGGAAAAACTTGTGTGAAGGCCGGTAATTTAATGAGTTTTATCGAAAATATGATTGAGCATCAACGTATCTAGGCCGACCTCAAGTAGGACTTTTATCCTCCTCTTACCTGGACTCCATGCTCATTGCATCTCGATTGTCTTACATATCTAAGTACCCATTAAGTAAATAATCTAATAATAAATGTTAGAACGTTCCCTCTGAATAATGACTGTGCTACATTAGCATTAAGTTCCTGTATTGTTTTCGCTGAAACGCTTTCCATGTTAGCGGTAAAAGCACCAGCTTGATGGTGGAAACACAATAGTAGGGTACACAATCATTAAATTCCGTATTATTAGTATTTGGCTTGCCATAGGCTTCCTACCTTTTGTGGTTCGACTCCGGCGGCACCACCGCCACATCTATTTCTGCATTATAACCGCAGTGTTAAGCGTTGCTGTGTTCTGGTTTGTAGGATGTAAGGAATACATTTATACATATATTACATAATGTACAGGTTAGCGGCACGTCTGGGGTCAACCACGGTTAGGAATCTAATCCTATTTGGGGTTGTTTACAGATGTCGGTGGGTGCCAGTAGCTACTTATCATAGTGAAAAAAAAGTTATAACTTATAATGAATAATGTTATTCTGAATGGCGGTGTTTGACCAAGTTTTTCTTCCTACCTTCTTTTGTAACCCGCTGTTCCCAGAGGTAGGAAACAAGGCGCGGTCGACGCGAAGTTTGCGATATTCATAAACTATTCAGCCTTCATGAAATAATCAAGTACCATACCTTGATATGTCTCTTAGCTTAAGGCCTTATTACTACGAAATAATAAATGCCCATCCTTTTGTCATCACATCTTCAAAGCCGGGCTCTGCTCCACGGGCTAAAATTGCTTCAACGTCTCGAAGATTTTTTTATTCTGTACCACTTAAATTCGTAATATTCAACGCGTGGTAAATATGCTATGTCCTCGAAAGACGGCATACTGTGCGAGTAATGAAAAGTACACAGTACCAAATTGAAGCTACGTTTGCCAAATTTAGGGATGTCAAATAAAAAGGCTTAGGCGGTATAGTGTATTTCTTGGAAGTTGCCAAGAATGTCGAAAAGCAAGAAGAATTATGTGACATTAAGAAATAAATGTAGTGATAGCCTTAGGGTAGGATTTTCTCAGAAGAGCAGAGGTTTAAAGCACGTTTTTAGGAAAATCAGAAGTATGATTCTGATTTTCTTAAAAACCCATTACTGTCCCATTACGGGGAATAGACTACAGAGTGAGGTGCCTAGACTATAGTCCAATACAATGGCTTAATGAGAATTGGTAGTCATTCACATTTTAGAACTTTTTTATTGTAAAGAATGTAAGGTCACAGATTAATAAATAGTTACTACGTAAGTAAGGTTTCGTTTGGTGATGATTAGTGTAGGTTTTAGTCGCGTATCCAAAACTTTCTTTATGGATGTGTGGGACCTTTCTGAAGTCAATGAACCGAAGAGAAAAAGTAGAAATTTTCCTATGAACTAAATAAGGATAGCGTCTTGCGATTCAATAATATTATTTCATCATTTTATTCTATAATTTTCATAAACATACATATTAGAATTTAATTATACCTTATTTAAAAAGTGAACCCATTCTCAAACTTTCCTTTGTAAACTGAAACCCTTCTTATTCTGAAAGAAGTTCTATATTCAGGAGTGAGTTAAAAATAGATTGATAATTAATGAGATTTTTTGTATAAGTAACTGATTTTATTTCTCAGCAAATATCAACTTCGTTTTTGAAATTTCCAAAACGAAACAAATACAAATACAAATATAAAAATCTTTATTTATAGAATAAGATATATACATTGGTGTTATAGTCAAGAATTTTCGCTCATTCTGCCATAAATGGCGTGTAATATTTTATTTTAAGTCGCATTTTATAAATTCAAATTATTAAATTGATACTAATTAGATACTAATTTCCAATATTATTAAAACTGTAATAAGATAAAATGTCAATAACAATAAAATTTCAAATAAAGATAAAAATGAAAAACATCACACGAAAAATAAAAAATGAAACACTTTTTTTATAAAAAGTATACCAAACAAACTGCCGTGGATGAATTTGTTAACTCTTTGAATAATTAACGCGGTGGTTCATTGTTGAATAATTAATGATTATTCAAAAAAATATATTTTTGGTGAGGTTCTGTAATTCAAAATGGCGTACCTGCAACTCAGCGGACTTAATGCTATACTTGGTTTGTCTTCTAATATCTATCTAAGCAAAATTACACTGAAAATATAGCATGTTATATGAACATTACATTGGTGCAAATTCCACTTTTTATATTATTATATGTTTATGAAAATTACTTTTAAATGTACCTAACTATTTTCTTTACATTAACTTGGTTTGTTAAAACAAATTACTTCAAATAAAACAATTTGTGAACACTTCACTTGTGTATTCATAATAACCATGTCACAATGAATCCTATGTGAGGCTGTAAGTTTTATTTACATATATCAAGCATGCGACGGTTACATCCGAGTAGTCGCAAATTCGCAATAAATAGTCGCCCGCGAGTTATCGCCCTAGCTGTGATCAATTACGCTAATGAATACGAGTATGTGACCTGTTATGTTTAAAAGCATTTATTAAACGATACGTAGTATACTTAGTTTTTAATGGAGTGCATCAATTCATTTGTTTAAAAGTTACTGTCATTATAAGTTCCCTTGGGGAAAGGGAGGGAAATGACACCTATTTTTGTCATAAAACTCATATGATTACGACCGGAAAACGATCCGATAAATCGTGTTTGACTCATGTGCGACTTCAAGCTTATACAATTTATTAATTAGACTAAGATTTGTTTACAGGCGCAGATATATAGGTAGTTAGGTTAAAAAATAATTTATAAAATTCAAATTATATATACCTACGCACACATTTTTTAATTTTTATTCAGGAGTTGCAGACGAGCTAGAGGTCCACCTCATGCTCATCTGTAATCAACCTCAGATAAGATTAATTCTTACCTGAAGTAGGCCACAGTTCCTACCTGAAGGAGGACATTGAAGGCGCCGCTACCGTGAGGTAGTCCTCAGGGTAGTGGGTCAACCAGCGTATTAGCTGGAATGGCTCGGAAAATAATTTCTCCCTTACCACACCTTACCTTACCCTTCAAACCAGAACACAACAGCGCTTAACACTTCTGTTATTAGGCAGAAATTGGTGTGGCGGTGGTGCCGCCGGAGGATTCTACCACTTTCGTCTTAATTCACGTAATTCTTGAATGACCCCAAAGGTAACAAATTCACAATAGATATTCAGTTACACTATACCTATATCATTGCAAATATGAGATGCGAGAAAATTATAAAATAAACTTTGAAACGATAATTACAGAACTGCAGTAAGCATCGTTAGTTTTTATTGCTTCTATATTTAAATTGAGTTAAAATTTATAAGCGCGATAATATCGGCTAAATTTATATAATATGGCCAGTATTTGGTCCAAATGGTTTAATGGGCTCTCAAGAAATAATAAACACTTTATGGTGGAGTAACCATGAAATACTGTGATGATGTGAAAATATTCGTTTATGAACGACATATAAAATATCTCGTTTCAAATGGTACTTTCCGATTACAAATTTTATCACTAGCTTCAACGGTGAAGAATAACATAGTGAAGAAATCTTTTTCACTTGGCAGTAGTTTAGTCTATACTAAGTAAATCCTTTTTATTTTCATAGAAATTAGTAAAAGAGCCCAGCCGTGGAGCTCTGGGTGAATGAATTTTATTGATTAGGTCAGTTATCTCTTAAAACAATATTATTTTAATCATACATTGAAATTTCGTACCACGACCTCGTTAAAGTAAGATTGTTTTTATAACATTACAATAAGCAGTTTTGTATTATGTCGGTCGAAATTATTCATATGTTCATATTCATTCAATATGTTACTGTTGTAAGAAGGTTGGTACGAAACAAAATAATGTTGATGCAACATTGAAATAAAAGTTTCCCGAACTACGATGGTTTTTAAAAAATGGTGGAAGACCCCTAGGTATTTTGCATGCTGAGTTCGATGTAAATGTCGACATAAGACATACTAGATATATGTATAGGTAGCACTTTTTTCAAGCGGTGAATAATTTGAAACTATTTAGAAATTTTCTGGCTGCATAAAAGCATTTGTCTGTGCCAATTCTCAAAAAATTGTTGACAAATCTGTTGGCGGGAAATCTTTTTTATTTATTTCAACTAGATTAGACACCTTGAAAAGTAAATCCTAGTGTCGTGTCTACGCCACATTGCTTACATTTTATTTTAGACTTTTTGATGTGGTTGAAAATGACATTATATGTTACAAATGGGCACTAAAAAAGACAAAAAAGTAGTAAACATAAATACTGGTAAATGGGGCATAACTTTTTTAATAGTGCACTTTGAAATTCTCGTCTGCATAATAGCATTTTTATCTGTGCCAATTTTGAAGAAAAGTTGACTAATATCAGTTGGCGGGAAATAGTTTTCTTTTATTTATTCAGAGCATAGAAGAGAAAAGCAAAAGAGGAACAACAATACAATTAAAAAAACAATTAAACAATTAGTTTATTTTTTTTATAGGTAGATTCCTTACAAACTTTATTCTTATGATAGTAAGTATTTTGATAAAAAAAACATATCACTGTGTTTCATAAAAATATCCAAAGTAAAGTAAAGATATAAAATATTCCTACAAAAAATTCCTTTCTAAGAAACTACTTCAAAGTACAAATAGTCTCTAAAAATAGACATAGACAAAAACAACATGATTTGAGTTTTATTTATTAGTATAAGAGCTTATTCACACTGCGTTTTATTTACGTATTTATTACAAAAATTGTTCAATTGTAGTCGAATAGCAGTCTTCAGGTCGATATTGCAGGACGACTAGGGGATTTAATCTTCGAATTGGATATCATAAAATCCTGTAAATTATTGATATATTGCTTCATTACGTGACAAGTGGCAACTTCTGTATCCCACGATTTCGGGGAGGCCTATTTGGGCCTGCCTATATAGATAAGTATAGATGAACATAGGTGCATCTGTAGACTTCTAAGAAGACCGCTGATGGATATATTTATTAAGAACAATGTTTATGAAGATTATTAAAACACATTCATTCATATACAGGGTGAATTTTTAAAACGGGCCTTCAGGGCCAAATCCGAAACTATAAGGATTAGCGAAAAATGCTGAAAGGAATTACGAGGCCGATTTTGATAAAAACTAAAACTGCATCATTACTTTTTTAAAATATCTTTTTCTCTAGCCGGGAATCGAACGAGTTCATTTTGAAAAAAAATACACCCTCTATATTATTCCACCATCTGATAGTGTCGCTTATAAGGATCAAATTCTGGGAAGTAATGTTATGTGACAAATTAAAGGAAAAGGAAAATTTTGAAGTTAATACATATTTTTCCATACATTGCCATACTAATCCTTACGGATTATACATAACAAATGATTTATGTGTAATTCTTTAGAAACATACGTAAGTCATACCATTGAAGAATTTGTTGGTCAATCAACTAATTATTCGATGTTATAACCGTAACATACGGCTTAGTATGAGTAAATTATAGTTTGGCAAGTAAATTACCGCCGTTTTTAGGATTTATTTCAATAAAAATAGATAAGTGATAAAATAGTAAATTGTTATTGTTTGTTTTTTATAACTACGTTTCAACAGTAAATATTATTTTCTATATCTCTTTGTTTAGTTATCACTCGGATTTGACTCGAAAAAGACATTCTCGCAAATAGTCAATTTTACATCTGTATTAAACGAAACTCGGCCCATTGAAAGTTAAATCTATTATAATGGTCCTAAAAGTAACCTTAACTAAGTCGGACATAAAAATATAAATTCTTGAAGAACAAAACGTCCATTTCGAATGATTTGAAACATTGAGCCAAAAAATTGTTAATACGCGAAATGTTTAAATTGATGAATGGCGGGAACTTAACTGCCAAATTAATATAAAACAATATGTATTTTCTTAAAATTGAGGCTTTTCCTTTAGTTTGTCATTTATCATTACTTCCCAGATTTTGATCCTTATAAGCAACACTATCAGATAGTGGAATAATATAGAGGCTGTATTTTTTTTCAAAATGAACTCGTTCGATTCCCGGCTAGGGAAAAAGTTATTTTAAAAAAGTAATGATGCAGTTTTAGTTTTTATCAAAATTGGCCTCGTAACTCCTCTCAGCATTTTTCGCTAATCCTTATAGTTTCGGATTTGGCCCTGAAGGCCCGTTTTAAAAATTCACCCTGTATATTGTTGTGGCTCAATATATCTTGGGAGTAATAAAATTAGACGCACTTGTCAAGCCAACTGTGTTGCTAAGTCTTAATTAATTTGTTGTGGCAACAATAGCATCTAATTCATATAATTAATTAAGATATGAATGAAGATGTATAGAAGTATCTCTAGATGCAACTTAGTTAAATTATTACGTAATTCAATATGGCTGCGTTTGTTTATGTGCCTCGTTCATGCATTATACAAGAGAGAGTTAAATACATAGAAATACTGCCATTTAGGATTACAATATCTATTTAAACAAATTATAAATAAGTGGTTATATATATACAGGGTGTCCCGTAAGTACCACGACAAACTTGGGGAGAACGTAGGTGAGGGTCTGACCTCTCTGGGAAAAAAAAATTACCTTGGTAAAAGTGTCACCGTTTTTGCACTATCAATTGTTTTAGATTTTTTGAGAAATTCAGCCTTCTTCATCTTCTTTCGTTAGCTGCGTATACAAATTTGGTGATGCAGTGTTTATTTTTTCTGTTAAATACTATCAGATAGTTGGTCTATTATATTGAAATGTAAATTGGTTAAAAGATGTAAAGGAACCCTGAAAAAAAATAGGGATATTTTTAGATTTTAGTTTTTTTACTATTTTTCCCTCAACTTTGACTCGTCGCGGTGAAAAAAAAATGTACTGGACTATAAGTGTACGTTGCGCCAAAAATATGTCCAGTTAATAGAGATTTCAAAAAGGTACCATACTTACTATTTAAAGTTGAAAAAAAAAGTTAAGGCCATTTTTGCATGAAAGGGACTGAAACCAACTAAAACGTAATGATAGAGTTTTTATTTAAATTACGGTTTCTACCGACTTACAACGTGTCAGGCAGTACTAAATCACATTATTACCTAGTTACACACTTAAAAATATCATTCTTCATATGTAAAAAACCAAATTAGTAACTAACTAGCAAACAAAGTATTACAATTTGTTAAGTCAATTTCACCTACTTTGAACTGTTGTTTCGAAGTGAAACTTCGTACATGTATGTAATTTGAATGACAATACCTTAATTTGACATCTTGGAACGGATCTGATGATGGAGCCAGCAGGTGCATGGTTCATTTCTTAGTAAGTAGTACATATATATATATATCAATAAAAGTTAAGTAAATATAGTCCGCGCCAAACTGCCACTTTGAATATAGAAATGAGTCGCGTCGCCATAGCAAATTGTATGAATACACCTGCCCGCAACAACTTCAGAGCGGACTAGTAGTTTGGCGCGGACGATAATTTTACGCAGCATTTATTTTGCCACATGACTACATAAGCTTCGAGAGTGGAATTATCATGTGTCCGTCATAGATTAGTAAAGATACTTCGCCGCCTTGAAATTGAATGAAGCCACAAACGGCTTATTAGTAAGTCCTTTTTTTGAATTCTTGACAAATAAAAACATTTTTAGAAAAAAAATACGAATAAATAACTAATACTGCGTAACTTACATAATAAATAATTATTTCAAATATTTTTAGGGACATTTTAGCACGGAGACGTGGCAAAACTTTTTTACGCAACTATTTCAATTCTCAAAACTGTTTACATTTTCTTGTTAGGAGTGAGTAATCTTTACTAATCTATGGTATCCGTTTCAATCATCAAGTGTAATGCAGGACAGATCTATCCCAGTTCTAGGAATATATTTCAAACAACATTGATTGGAGCGACCTCCTTCCATGTCCTGTTAGCAAATATAACCTCCTTTGATCACTCGTTATGTCTCACGCTAAATCAAGTTGCAATAATGTTGAGCTTATATAACGTTCATAAACATAGATAGTGCATTAAAACTCTATGGTTCCTTTTAGTTTGTCTATGGTTTTATGTAATTTACCCTGTATTTACAACCAGAAAAAAAAACATACAAATTGTCATAGTTTGCTTCCATATATTTTTTTGGTATTTTTTTCATACGCTGGGCTACTTATACGATATTTTCAAACGTACCCCTTAAATTTTTGAATATATTCTATCCCCTATCTTCATCAGGGATGAAGTAGAATTGTAATGGTAAAATAATGTTTCAAATCGGTCCAGTAGTTACGCAGCCTATTCAATCCAAACAAAACAATAAAATGTTTCCTCTTTATAATATTAGTCTAGACATAACAATCGGACTTAATTTCTAAAGACATTGTATAACTTCAAATGATTATAAAAAGTGACAACAATAAAAAATGGGTGACGAATTAAGAGAGTTTGAAATGTAGGTTAAAGTACAAATAAAAGTCTGTGATAACCTATTACGTGAATTACGTTTTCATAAAGGAAAAGGGAAAACAGCAAACCCTTTGGGGTTTCGTTACAATAGAATACTTTGCACTTTAAAGGAAATTCGAAGGGGCAATCAAATTATCAAAACTTTTGGCTGACAACAATTACGAACTCGGAAGATTTTGATGGGTTTCGTTTTATAAGCATAGATTAGTAAAGATACTTCGCCGCCTTGAAATTGAATGAAGCCACAAACTGTATATTAGTAAGTTCTTTTTTTGAATCCTTGACAAATAAAAACATTTTTAGAGAAAATTTACGAATAAATAACTAATACCTACTGCGTAAATTACATAATAAATAAATAATTATTTCAAATATTTTAGGAAACTTTTTTACGCAACTATTTCAATTCTCAAAACTGGGTACATTTTCTTGTTAGGAGTGAGTAATCTTTACTAATCTATGCTTATAAGTATAACTTTGAAGAAACTGACAAACTATGGATTCGATAATCGGATGAAGTCGATAATTTATTTCTTAATTATTGCCATTTTTTGGGCGACGCACACTTTGTATTTTTTATATTAAAAACGCTATTTGCATTGAGAATAAAGGTACACAATTAATTTATTGTTATTATTTAATGTTTGGCGTGCCTCTACCTGAGTACCTACTCCAACGCATCCACGACCCACGACATAGGAAATCGAAATAGATTAGGCCAAGTGTGTATTTTCTTACCTTTTTATTTATACATTTTATATTTTAATAAAGACATTCCAATATATAAGAAAGACCGGACACGGGGAGGAACAGTATCATCTACGAGTTATTACCAATTGGTTATAAGTTCTGAAATATGTTCAAACCTCAATTCGAGATGGTGTTAGTGTGAAACAGGATGATGTTATTATATGAAAAAAATGAAAAAAGTGCGCTCTGTGGTCTCTATAATATTTTATTTCTTTGATATCAAACATAACAGCAATATTATCTAAATCTAAAAAATTCCACACACACACACACACACGCACGAATATATACACGCACGCATGCATGTCTGCACGCACACACACAAGCGCGCGAATATACACACACAACAGCATAAAAACTGCTACTAAAAGCAAAATATCACCAGCACAGTTGAAAGTTCCACCAACTCCCAGTGAACAGACAACGCAGCTCGAAGAATAGCATAACTTACAAGGAAAACTCTTCGAACACTAACTAGGTATCGAAGCGCCCACGTAGGCTTCAGGAACTGAAAGTACCCTTGATGCGTTTCTAAGTAGCTTGCAATTTACAAGGAGCTTATTTTATAGAAATGGGACTTATTGAAATTCGTTGAGAGGCTTCCACTTATAAAATATTACGTATTTAAGACGCTATAAAAAGAAAATGTTATTTATTTGTTCATTGGTATTCCTTTATGCAAGCCACCCATGGCTTCTTTACATAATTTTAAGGCAGACCAGCATCGAATTTGCGGTTTAAGAAACTTTATTCTCATTAAGAATTACAAGAAATCCACTTACATGAGAACATATTTGGTACTTATTCTAAATTACAATGTAGGTACAGTTCAGCATACACATTTATTATATTTAGTAGCAAGACATTTTCTCGTAATTAAGTAGTATTAAAAACAACTCTTATTATTTAACACAAATTCCAATTGTTACTAATAAGGTGGGTAAATGCTAAAATAAAAAGCTTTCTGACTACTGTACGCATCAGGCGGTTAGTAATGAGTAGAATTGAGAAGCATCGAATTTACAAATTTATCTTCAGTAGGCTATTCAAATTTTGCCACCCCCACCGACGTCTACAATTCGATACTTCAATTCAGAGATGTGAGACCAAATACGATACCGCTCCAATACAAATCCCTAATTGCTGCCCCCTATAACCAGCGAAACCGGAACTTCAACATTGACATGACTGTGTCAGAATCCTCTGCGGTTTGCCTCCAGCGGAACCACCGCAATACCTATTTCTGCATAATGACAGTACTGTTAAGCGCTGCTGAACCCTTAGTATGAGTCTTTACATTTTAACAAAAGTAACTGGTTATATTTGTTTACGTATTTCCCATACATTTCCAATCAGTTCTAATACAATCTGCTAGGGGCGCTGATTGGACATGTATGAGCAAGTACGTAAACAAATACAAAAACAATATTTCTTGTAAAAACGCAAAAACTGATACTAAGGGTACTGGTTTGAAGGGTGCGGTGAGGGAGATTTACTTTTTCGAGGCATTCCAGCTTACTCCTCATCGAGTGGTGCATCTGCGGCGACCATACGCCGAATTACAAAGAGATTTTGAAGGTGGTAGAACCCTTTGTGGTTCGACTCCGGCGGCACCACCGCCACACCTATTTCTACCTAATAACAGCAGTGTTAGGAGCTGCTGTGTTCCAGTTTGATGGGTGTTGTAAGGGAGACATACTTTTCCGAGGCGTTCCAGCTTAGTCCTCAGGAGTAGCGGCGCATCTGTGGCCGACCTCAGGTAGGAATCTAATCCTATCTGGAGTTGATTACAGATGTCCATGGGCGGCAGTAGCCACTTACCATCAGGTGGACTGCATGCTCGACTGCTACTCTTATATTATAAAAAAAACATGTTTTACTATTCGTACATTCGAATTAGTAGCGTAGTTAATCTGGAAGTACTAATACAACTTGTATTGCATTGTATGACGCATATGATCTAACAACATTGTTTAAATGATAATAGATTGTTGTAAATTAAAATAACCATTACATACACATCGTGTAGACAATGCATGACGTAGGCCGCGTCACACTATGACATGAAAATGGCTCGTTCATACTAAGTTCTTTAGATAAATAATCCAAGCCTGTTAGTATAAAATAGGTATTTTATGATATACAGTAGTGTTAGTAACACGGCCTCTCGATCGAGGGGTTCAAGGTACGAATCAGGAACCTCGGATTTTTAAATGATGTGCATATTACAAAGTCACTAGCTTTAACGATGAAGATCTTTGCAAATAAGCATGCAGTTATAGCCTAATGGTTAAGAAACTCGACCTCTCGATCGAGGGGACCGAGGTTCAAATCTCAGGCACGCACCTCTGATTCCTCAAAGTTATGTGCGTATTACAAATTAATTATCACTTGCTAAATGGTGAAGGAAAACATCGCGAGGAAACCTGCATACCTGAGAGATTTATAAAAAAAAATCTCAAAGGTATGTGAAGTCTACCAATAAGCACTTGGCCAGCGCGGTGGACTATGGCCTAATCCTTCTCATTATGAGAGGAGACCCGTGCCCAGCAGTGGGACAGTAATGTGTTGATGATGAAATGAGCATGCAGTCCACCTGATGGCAAGAAGCTATAGCCCGTGAACATCTGCAATGAACCAGATACCAAAGTTAGAAAAAATTTGCGTCACAGATTTCGCTTTACCGAGGAGGGTAATGTTTTTCTGATCACATGTTTGTTGTGTTTCATTCTTAGGTACGCCCTCTAACCTAAACGACCTAACGAATTTTAAGATTTATTTATTTATTTACTCTTTATTGACCATGTTAAAAACAATGTGGTACAAAAGGCGTACTTAATTGTACAAAAGGTGTATTCCCTATCATTTTAATGCATTTAAAATTGTAACTATAGAGCTAGGTATCATCATACGAAAATGTAAAATTAACTGATCCTAATTGAAAATTTTAAATTATTGTTACATTAGCTTAGTATGTTTAATTATAATTCATTTAAATTGCTATACCCTTACAGGGTTTCATGCCACTGTATCAAAATTTGTAACACTTTTATATGTATGTGATAACTGCATGATGCAATAAAGATTATGAATTATGAATTAATGCTAAATAGCATTTTCTCCCGGTCAACCTTAGGGATGTGCAGAAAAATTAAAGGCGTCATGAGGTGTCATTAAATTCCTTAAAATTGTGGGAGTAACATAGGCTATATCTTTAAGCAGTCATTTTAGTAGGTATGAAGGTGGTAGAACCCTTTGTGGTTCGACTCCGACGGCACCACCGCCACACCTATTTCTACCTAATAACAGTGTTAGGCGCTGCTGTGTTCCGGTTTGAAGGGTGTGGTAAGGGAGATAAACTTATCGAGGCGTTCCAGCTTAGTCCTCAGGGGTAGCGGCGCATCTGTGGCCGAGCTCAGGTAGGAATATGTACTCCTGGGGTTGATTACAGATGTCCATGGGCGGCAGTAGCTACTTACCATCAGGTGGACTGCATGCTCGTCTGCTACTCCTATATTATAAAATATAAAAAAAAAGTTTTAAAAATTATCTAGTTACCCATATTTCACTCAGAAAGATGGCTTGTAAAAATATTTTTTAACCCACATTTAAAAAAAATATGTAGTACCCAAGCAACGCAATCATTCTATTTAATATGTTCGTGTCGTGACCCACTTGTGGTGTGACGCACGCTGCTACGTCATACGTTGTCTTGTCTATTACAAATTACATTAAACCTGTAGTGTGTGTGTTTAGTTAGTATAGAAACAGAGATAGTTTTTAAGGTGGTAGAACCCTTTGTGGGTCGACTCCGGCAGCACCACCACCTCACCTATTTCTACCTAATAACAGCAGTGTTAGGCGCTGCTGTGTTCCGGTTTGAAGGCTGTGGTAAGGGAGACAGACTTTTCCGAGGCGTTCCAGCTTAGTCCTCAGGGGTAGCGGCGCATCTTTGGCCGACCTCAGGTAGATCGATATTAGTATCGATTATTCGACGTCTATTTTTAATTTTTATCACAACTATCGACTGCGAGCAGAGTTATTTAATTTAAAAATGCCTCTTCAATTACGTTGACACAGTTTTAAAACATTTATAAATTCATTATTAAATATAAAATTAAAATTTCTCAGTTAATTCTTTAATTAGTTAAAGCGATAAAGGTTAACTGTTCGTATTAAATTGCACACGCAAGCAGTAATTAAAGATAATAAAGATTATAATTGTTCTAAAGCGTAATTCTGTGACGTCTTCCATTATTATTACAGTATTATCTGTCTCTCTATACTTTGTACAGTAATTCTACCATGGACCTCGAATTACGATCGAAGTATCCCTAATTAAAGTGCTACAAAAAAGATAGAACTGTTATAATGGCGTCCTACAGCTGTCACTGTGACTTTTTCATCGAAGAGGGGGAAACCTTTAAAAGTTAAAAGTTAGTTAAGTACCGTGGGAGCGACATCAAATTAAATAATTTTTTTATCGACTTTTCCTCCACGCTAGGTGGGATACCCAAAAATCTAGAAATAATTCAATATCCGACTGGGATCGATTTCGGAAACCTCTAAATTCAGACTGTTGCGTTAAAAAAGTTTTAATGTCATTGCAGGCCATAAAACAATAATTAACAATAACAGCAATAATAGCACGGTTACACAGTGCGACTTTATACAGCGATACAATCGCAATATTGCCGCGGGTAGAGCGCTCTACCCGATGTCGCCTAAAACAGTCGAGCGTTATGCAAACACCCCTTCACTATACACCCTACTGAATCGGTAAACAAATCGCTGTAGGTGTCAGAGCTTAGATGGGAACTATCAGGAATAGAAAGGGAAATAAAGTTCACAGGTAACCATAACCAATATGCTGAAAAGGGCGGCACGCCTCGGGCCTCTAAGCCTTGGGGGTCTAAAAATGTCTACAAGTTGATCAAATCCCACACAAGGTTTTATATAATGTACGTCAATACAACCTACTCGTAGTTAAAAATAAATGACAAATATGATAGACCTTGTCTAAAGCCGAATAGTCACCTAATATGCTACATTGCGAGACCAATATCGCAGATTTACTAAAACTTTTAATTTATATTCCAAATAATAATTAGAACTTCCTCCAAAAAAATGAGAATTCAATTCCGGGAATCCAATGAATTAATGAAACCAAATTCAATTTTTTGGTTGATGATTTCCTTTCCGCACGTCTATATCAGTTTGTATTTCACACTAATTAATTAAATCAACAATCAGCCCATAACAAACAGTCATGAGAAATCGTAACTTTGTCTTGGGAACTGCCAAAGTTCGCCGAAATCTAATTTAGATTTTGTTATGATAATAGTTGAGACTTTAACGAGTTTCGACAGATTACGTGTTTCAATTACAAATGTCTCCGCTAATTATTCAATGGGTCTTTGTCATAAACGTAATTTTCTTTTAATTAATTATTTATCGTCGTTAACTGATAAGGTCTCAGGTTAAGGCAGTCATCACTGTGACGTATTAAGTTATGCCAAAAGACGAGAGTCAAGAGCCACTATTAAAAAAGTACATAGCGATTTCCCGCATTTTTTGCACATTTTCATTTGATAATCAAAATTATTTTCTTAATTTGTATTAATAATCTGTTAACAGGCACTAAATAAAGCTAATCATTTGAAAATAGGATTACGAATGTGTCGCACGACGCTGGCACCGCATCAAAGTGCATTTAGGCCTGCACCTCGAATCAGGTGTTAACTGGCCGCCATGTTTGTTTTTATTTTTAAAATACGATTCATTCCGATGGCAGCAAACACTTGGCGCGTTCGTTCCCGCCCAAGCGATAGCGACAGTTCATTACGAGAAGGCAAAGGTGATTAATCTTTGTGCCATTACGTTCGAATACTGTTACAAGTATTGCTCTGATTGCAACTATTATAAATACTGTTTAGTTGAATAATTTATGAAGCTTCCTATCACAGGAGTTTAGTTAAATTATTTATTGATGCATTCCAATCATTTTGCTCATTTTTTTAGTAAAAGAAGTTTACCTATTATAAAGCACGTTTGGCCAAGATAGTAAGATAAGTTTGGCTAACATATTAAGATAATTTTGCGGAAATAGGAATAACAGACGAGCATGCAGTCCACCTGATGGTGAGTGGCTACTGCCGTCCATGGACATCTGCAATCAACCCCAGATAGTATTAGATATTCCTACCTGAGGTCGGTCACAAATGCGCCGTTACCCCTGAGGACTAAGCTGGAACGCCTCGGAAAAGTATGTCTCCCTTACCACACCCTTCAAACCGGAACACAGCAGCGCTTAACACTGCTGTTATTAGGCAGAAATAGGTGTGGCGGTGGTGCCAGCGGAGTCGAACACGAAGGGTTCTACCACCTTCAACTGGAGACTTTCCATTCAACATGGCGTGCCTATGGTGTAATAATTCAAACGTTACAATACGCACACTTGTTATATTACACGCAACGTCGAAATTTACAATGGACTGTCCGATGATTCAACTTTAACGTATTTCGCACTTTTTGTAAGACTTATTTCTGATGATGAAATCTTAGAACTTATTGTAACCATTACACACGTGTATGTTACCACATTTACCCATAGATTACTAAAGATACTTCGCCGCCTTGAAATTGAATGAAGCCACAAACGGCTTATTTTAGTAAGTTCTTTTTTTGAATTCTTGACAAATAAAAACATTTTTAGAGAAAATTTACAAATAAATAACTAATACTGCGTAATTTAAGTAATAAATAAATAATTATTTCAAATATTTTAGGGTCATTTTAGCACGGAGACGAGGCAAAACTTTTTTACGCAATTATTTCATTTCTCAAAACTGGGTACATTTTCTTGTTAGGAGTGAGTAATCTTTACTAATCTATGCATTTACCTGAAAAAGTCCCCGTGCATTAGTTAATATTGTATAATCTGTTGATATTACTTTTATTTTTAAATCGGACGAATATAAGTAGGCATCGAATTCCTACGTTTAAAAATATGACAGATTTGAATGAATTTATGCTAACGAAAATATTTATATCTTGGCAACTGCGATATTATCGTCTTGATAAATGTCCACCATCTTGCGAAATATTATCTTTACGACTACCGCATGCGTTTGTTGACTGGCTGTAGCACGCGGCTTTGTCTACGTAATGCCTTATATTTGAAATTGCTACAAAAACAATTTTATTATGATCCCGGGAAGTCGGGAAATTTCAAAGGTCCAAAATAATCTTAAAAAAATTACTCAGATTTTAACATTTATGATTATTTTAACATGCAATACTCAATGAGAACATATTAACAATGATAAAGTAGACCTAATCGCGTAAGAATATGTCATTTAAGCACAAATTAATACCGAAGTTTCAACTATATTGTAATTATTGTTGTATTGTAATGGTAGTGCTTACAAGCTGACGGAAATGAAATATGTTCAAAAAATTAAGAATCATGTCAATGTAAGAAATACATTTGCAAATGAGGCACTAAATGCTCTCTTATTTAATCCATCCATTCATTAGCCTCTTGAGGAACATTGCTGGACATAGGCCTCTTATTAAATTTGATCTTCATTGATCTGCATTAATTAAAATAGATTTTTTAAGAAGTTATATTTCTGTTATGGCTCTGTTTGTACCTATATTCGTCCTTGGTATGTCATGGTGACACCTACACAAGAAAAATCCTAGTATAGGGCTTTGACTATGAGTGCTGAAAGCTAAATAATTCATAAAGGGTTTGGTAATTAATAATAGTTATAATTTTCTGTAATAATATTAATATAATATATAATAATCATATTGTATGCCCATAAGAATTTGAAGGTGGTAGAACCCTTTGTGGTTCGACTCCGGCGGCACCACCGCCACACCTATTTCTACCTAATAACAGCAGTGTTAGGCGCTGCTGTGTTCCGGTTTGAAGGGTGTGGTAAGGGAGACAGACCTTTCCGAGGCATTCCAGCTTAGTCCTCAGGGGTAGTGGCGCATCTGTGGCCGACCTCAGGTAAGAATATCTTATCCTATCTGGGGTTGATTACAGATGTCCATGGGCGGCAGTAGCCACTTAACATCAGGTGGACTGCATGCTCGTCTGCTACTCTTATATTATAAAAAAAAAAAAAAATAAGGCCGGAATATGGCGGATAACTACCCAATGCACACCTATGTTTTTAAACCTATATTCCACAATAAAGTTATTTGATTTGATTTGATTTGGTTTTTAAAATGAGCATAGTCTGCAAACTATGTTTATAAAGGTTTGGTTTTCAAAATGACTCTGCATACTCTATATATAAATAATAAAGTAATATAAAAATGTTACCCTTTTAAATATTATCTACCCTTTTTGTGAAACTGTTAGTTATGGGTCTCCTCATCGTCCTGTTATAATGAGAAGGGTTTAGGTCCTAAACCCTTCTAATGGCACATAAACTTTAGGTATAGTCTAAACCGTTGGTCAGGTGCGGATTTCATATATTCGCTTATAGTTTTTTTAAGTCATGTTGCCGCCATTTTTTATGAAACTGTTAAAGGACCAAAAAAAAAATATTTATAAAAGTACAAAAAGAGTAAAGCTTCTGATTACCTCAAAACAATGATTGCTCTAACATAAGTATTCTACGAAATGTAAACACAAATAAAACGCAAAACAACTCAATTTGCAAATGTTTGGCCAAAAAGAATTGTTGGTTCGAGCCCATATATCAGAATAACGTTGAACCACAACGACGCCATAATGATTTACGATCGCAATACTACGTGATAGATTTTACGAGTTTGCTCTATCCACGATTATTGAGGTTTAGGCGCGTAGAAAGCATACCGTCACGCGAAATGACAGTTTTTAGGGCATGAATAGTTCTTTTTTTTTATAATATAGGAGTAGCAGACGAGCATGCAGTGCACCTGATGGTAAGTGGCTACTGCCGCCCATGGACATCTGTAATCAACCCCAGATAGGATTAGATATTCCTACCTGAGGTCAGCCACAGATGCGCCGCTATCCCTGAGGACTAAGCTGGAACGCCTCGGAAAAGTCTGTCTCCCTTACCACACACTTCAAACCGGAACACAGCAGCGCCTAACACTGCTGTTATTAGGTAGAAATAGGTGTAGCGGTGGTGCCGCCGGAGTCGAACCACAAAGGGTTCTACCACCTTCAAAATTTGTTGTAACTGTGGAGAAAAACAGCAATAATGCAGGCAGCGCAACACAACAGCATTTTAAATGATATTTTTTCTTTTCATTTATTTTTTTAAATAATTAAATGATATTCTTAAAGGTTCTTTATATAGCATTCTTTTAATTCAATGAAGTATTATTTTAACTTCAATATATGTATATCAATAGTTAAGCAACGAATAATATGATAATGAAATTATACCATGAATTTGACATGATCGTACATGGATCGTGCAAAGTAATCTAAAATTTAAAAGCTGTCGCTTACCATCACAATCTTTATTGACACAAGTTATATATTTGCAAAAAATGGAATGCAGAGGCGAACGGAAGCTCGTACATCATAAATTACCGATACTTAATTGCGTAAACACTGTACAGTTAATAGGTTTGCAAAATCGCTAAAAAAACAAGTAAGAGCGTAATCGACAGCGTAGTATATTGTTAAGTCCTTCGCACACTGTGCGCAATATATATGTTTATTTTGAGTGTGTGCCGATAAAAATATGTCTGTCATATGTGTTTTTAACTGTAATATAACATTAAAATTGTTTACAAAGATGGCTACTTATAACAAAAATACTAAAATTAAAAAAGTTATTTGCAGTGTATCACCTTGTGGGTAGTTTGTCTCAAGCGCATACGACACGGAATGAGAGCGGACTGTGTGGGGGCAGTCATGCTAGACCGTCGGTGAGGACGGGCGTGTTGGTGCGTGAGCGAGCCAAATGGGGTTTGATAGAAGAAGTGATACTAATATTGAGTCGGGAACACTACATTATCAATTATCAATCTAGTCTCCATATGAGAAAACGTTTTTTTATCATATAGAAGTATTAAACGAGCATGCAGCTCAATTGGAAGGTGGCCACTGCCCCATGGTATCTGTAATCAATCTCAGATAAAATTAAAGTTATAGCTAAAGTCGATCACAGATTCGTTGCTACCCTAGGACTAAGGATAAGTTAAAATACCTCGCCTACCTAAAATACGTATTTTTTTACATTCCTACCAGAATACAGCAGCACTTAACATTGGTGATGTAAACTTGTAATCCACAAATAAGTATGGCGATGATACCTCCGCTATGAAAAGATTACGTTTCAACAACTTAATAATGTTACACTACAATTCCGTATTATTTGTATACTCTTTTTATCCTCTACTAGCTGACCCGGCAAACTTTGTACCTCCTCAAAATCTATTTATCAAAATAATTTCATATATAATAATAGCCTATGTTACTCGTGGATAATAGCTTTCGAATGATGAAAGAATTTTTAAAATTGGTCCAGTAGTTTTTGAGCCTATTCATTACAATCAAACAAACAAACAAAGTTTTCCTCTTTATTAGTATAGATGTGATTAGTATTTAGTATAGATGTCTTTTTGGGAATGAAACTTTCAATATACTTCCGTAATAATTTCCTTATACGAGCCAGCAGAATTAATAAATTTAGTAAAGATTACTCACTCCTAATAAGAAAATGTACCCAGTTTTGAGAATTGAAATAGTTGCGTAAAAAAGTTTTGCCACGTCTCCGTGCTAAAAGTCCCTAAAATATTAGAAATAATTATTTATTTATTGTGTAAATTACGCAGTATTACTTATTTATTCGTAAATTTTCTCTAAAAATGTTTTTATTTGTCAAGAATTGAAAAAAGAACTTACTAATATTAACCCGTTTGTGGCTTCATTCAATTTCAAGGCGGCGAAGTATCTTTACTAATCTATGAGTTTAAGGTTAAGTTTGCATAAAATAAATTGGTAATATTATTTATTTGCACCCAGGTACCAGCCGGCGACAGAAATCAAAAGGTTATCAAGAAATAAGCGTTAACAGTATGTCGAACTGTGTTCTTGTGGCGTTCATGTTGTTGTCCAGTCGTAAAATCAGGAATTTCTAATTTTCCTAACTTTTTTTGTAATATTGGACTGATACTAGGAAGTGAGCATAAAATACACTTGATGGTAAGTTGTCGCCCATAAACATCTGTAATTAATCCAGATAGATCATATTTGCTTTGCTGCCCCTAAGGATTAGGTTGGAATGGTGATTTCAAATAAGTTACTCCGTTATGGTGTTGATTACAGATGTCCATGGGCAGCACTGGCCACTTACCATCAGTAACCTACTTAAAATATCTTCGCACCACACAGTAAACCAGTAATTCTTAGCGTGACATAACATAAGATCTATTTATGTGATTTTATACCACAAAGTCTCTTTTGTTTTTTAATTTATCGTAGCTAGATTTTGCGATTGGACGACAACATTCTTATGATGTTTTTTTATATGTGTGTGGTGGGGTTCGTGTGTGTGTGTGACTAATAAGGTTTTGTTTATGACGTCATTTACTTCGAAAAGGTTTGTTAGTGTGAACGTTCACATGTGCGTTGGTTTGTGTGTGTGTGTGTGTGTGTGTGTGTGTGTGTAACTTCAAGAGTACATACGACTCGTACTATGAAGATAATAGAAATGGTAGAACTATTCTTGGTTTGAATACTACGGCATCATCGCCACACGCAATAACTATCTAGCTTATAATTATGGAATTCTGCTATCGCCTCTGAAGGCAGTGGTAAGACGTAATGTAAATATATATAGCTCAAAGGTGACTGACTGACATAGTGATCTATCAACGCACAGCCCAAACCACTGGACGGATCGGGCTGAAATTTGGCATGCAGGTAGATGTTATGACGTAGGCATCCGCTAAGAAAGGATTTTGATCAATTCTATCTCCAAGGGGATAAAATAGGGGATGAAAACATTAATTCGTAACGCGAGCAAAGCCGCGGGCAAAAGCTCGTTTAGTACTTAAGCGTTTCAACTTAGGGAACTTGTATTCGAGTGACAGGCCGCAGCGGTGACTGCGGCCGACGACCGGTGCCGATTGCCAGCGCGGGCTGTTCGTATTAGAGCCTTTATTCTTCTGGAAAGATAACATATCTATGATCTTAGACAGGTTTCCTATCCTATACAGGTTCATATCAATGCACATTTCGGTTCGACTCCGGCGACACCAACGCCACACCTATTTCTGCCTAATAACAGCAGTGTTAGGCGCTGCTGTGTTCCGTTTTGAAGGGTGTGGTAAGGGAGACAGACTTTTCCGAGGCGTTCCAGCTTAGTCATCAGGGGTAGCGGCGCATCTGTGGCCGACCTCAGGTAGGAATATCTAATCCTATCTGGGGTTGATTACAGATGTCCATGGGCGGCCGTAGCCACTTACCATCAGGTGGACTGCATGCTCGTCTGCGACTCCTATATTATAAAAAAAACCTGACAAAAATCCTATTCGTTAGATGTTTTCGCTCGCAATAGTGGGACAGTAATAGGTTGATGATGATGAGCCAAAAAATCAGACTTGCACATACGCTCGAAAGACATTACCCTCCTCAGTGGGATAAAACTGATAATTGAAGAGTAGTAAGTGTGCGGCTCTCCCACTGAAGTTAAAAATAGGGTTCATTAAAATCGTACGCCTCACTTGCTAAAGCCCTTAATAAAATGTATTTCCACTCTTCGCTGTAATAACCATTAATCTTTCATATTTAATGGTAGCAGTTGAACTAATATATAATAACATCAAAAGGTTGTTAAAATTTTAATAAAAAATAGATTTTATCGATAGATTACCGCGACTTAGTCCGTTTTACGAAATCATTTTCGGAGAGAAAAATCGAGACCCTATTACTAAGCTTCTGCCGTTTGTCTGTTTGTGACAAGGCTCTGTGTCTTAAATCGTTTTTTTTTATATTAAGGGAGTAGCAGACGAGCATGCAGTCCACCTGATGGTAAGTGGCTACCCATGGACATCTGTAATCAACACCAGATAGGATTAGATATTCCTACCTGAGGTCGGCCACAGATGCGCCGCTACCCTGAGGACTAAGCTGGAACGCCTCGGAAAAGTAAGTCTCCCTTACCACAACATTCAAAACGGAACATAGCAGCGCGTAACACTGCTGTTATTAGGCAGAAATAGGTGTGGCGGTAGTGCCGCCGGGGTCGAACCACAAAGGGTTCTACCAACTTCAAATACGAGTAGATAAGACACATAAATTAGTATTACCTATAGCCGTACATTACAACAAAATCTAAAATTTAAAAAAATGGTGCCATATGAGAGACAGGTATGCTTTATTTTATTATTTATCTATTGAACCGAAATAAGTAGACCTTTAAATTTTCTCAATGCATGTACTTCTGTATGTACCAATATATTAATATTAAAAACAAAAAAGTTGAAAATATTCATGGTGGTATTACGGCCAAGTTCGATTCGCACTTGGCATATTATTACTTATTTCGTGTATTATTTAATGTATGTCCAGCTAAATAAAAGCAAATAATAGCCAAACAACTCGTTATTGCTTTGCTAGCACTGCTTCAATCCTCAGATCAGTTAATAATAACGTCATTGCATTGCCGTAGAAGTTGCACAATTATTCAGAATTTTAGCTCAATCTGTTGCGTCTAAAAATAAAAGAATACTACTTAAAATTTTACAATATTTGATCCATACATACTAACAGTTAAAGTTATTAGAATAAATAAACGCTTTCTACACTCAAAGCCCCACACTAGGATTCCCTGTGTCGTGGGTGCCATGGACACACACATAGACAAATACACAAACACCCAGACTCAGAAACAGAAATCTAAATCCATCATTTAGATATCTGTCTGGCCGGGGATCGAACCCGGGACCCTTCGCGTCAGACCGGTATGGTGGCCGCTCCGCCACGCGGGTCGTCATTGTTAAAAGCGTGTAATTAAATTACGAGTAGTTTTAATACAAAACACATCAAGAAGCACAGATTACGTTATCAAACTCCGGTAACACGCAGCACTGTATACTACATGAAAAGTTTCAGCACATAAAATTGTCTTTAGCAGAATTATTTACTTTACAAGGAAAGGCCATGTTCGTAAATACCCGGAATTCCAATTCCCGGGAACCCGGGCTTCACAAGGACATTCTTGCTTTGATGTAGCGAATTTAAAACAGGATCTGTTTACAACAAACAACAAACAAAATCAAAGAGAATAACGAAATAGTAATTTTGATAAGATTTTATTAACCTGGTAATTGTAACCACCGTGGTTAAAATTTGATTTAAAATCAAGGATTTAATGAAACGTTAATCCTAGGCTCTTACCTAGAATATCCCTATAGTTCCGGGACAAGAATAGGGCTACGGTATCCTCTGCCTGTCGTAAGAGGCGACTAAAAGGGGGCTTCAGGGGTCGTGGGTGGCAAGAGTGGGAGCTCGAACCGCCCGGCCAACGGCCCCGGGAAGGACGGCGGTATGTGTGGTCACATACCGTCGTACGCACCAGACGGTGCGGTGAGCGATAAGCTCGCCTGGGCGGAGCCCGACGGGGCAATGCGCTAAGAGCACTCTGGTTGCGTTCCGTTGGAGTTCCCGGAGTCCTCTACGCAGCGCCGAGGACGGCCTCCGGGGGGGTTTTAGTGCGGTAATAGTCCCACATAACCCTGTGTCGCTCCCAAGGCATCGGGTAGCTTTTGAATGTTCCCCCTCGTGAACACTGAACCAAAAAAAAAAAGGCTCTTACCTAGAAACTCTCGAACTTATTTGTGTATTAAATATACATTATTTTTTACTTTAGCAGTAAAGGAGGAAACTTTTATGCCTGTAAGTTCTTTAAAATGTTCTGGAAGGTGTATGAAGTCTTCGAGTCTCAAATTGGGTAGCTTGATGAAATAAGGGCGCTTATACGCGGGCGACTGCTGATTTCGTTAGTTAGAGGTCGATTGCTGTCGCCTGTTGCTAGCAACCGTCAACGACTGTTGGCGTTTCTCGTCTACATGAACTGTCGCTTGTGTGTTAGCTCCCTTAACTTCTCATTCTGAAAGGAGACCCGTACACAGCACTAATGAGTTGACGCTAATGATTTTGACTTTATTAGTAGTGTAGTATTTGTATATTGTTTTATTATTCTAATCAAAGTAACAAAAATAAGGGGTAAAATGGGGTAATAAACTTGCCATGGAAAAAATATTGTTGTTGTATTTATTTATTTATTTACAAATTTGTGTACACAGAGACATAATAAAAAAAGGCATTAAAAAGAGATATAGAACAGAGGACTACTTATTTCAATCAATTTTTTCAATTTATTTTATTGTATTTTTTTGTATAGATTTTATATGATGATAATTTACATAAAACTTATAATTATCACTTGTGTGTATTCAATATTAAGCCATTTCTGTCTATGAAAGTTCGTTTCACAATTTTCTATTCGTTCGAACTTAGGTAGACAAAAAGTGGTATAGTCCGCGCCAAACTGTTTGTCCGCTCTGAAGTTGTTGCGAGCAGGTGTAGTCATCCAATTTGCTGTGGCGACGCGATTCATTTCTATATTCAGAGCGGACTAGCAGTTTTATGCGGACTATATTAACTAACAGTGTACTATTACAGCGTATATCTAACTATGAGGTTCAATTTACTACAAATTTATCTATCTACTAGCTGACCCGGCAAACGTTGTGTTGCCATATAAATAACAAAATGTTAAGGGTGTACAACCCTTATCACTTACGGGTTTGAAAAATAGATATAATATTTGAAACTGCGATGGTAGCGAAGTCTGTCGAATCCAATGTGAAACATCAAAATCAACAACTACTTACGAATTAAAAATTAATTCAAAAAACCTTTTCCCACGGACTAAATTGTGAATCTAAACCATTCTCAAGTCCCCTTGAACACACACAACAAATTTCATCAAAATCAGTCCAGTCGCTTAGGAGGAGTTCAGTGACATACACACGCACATAAGAAATATATATGTATATAAAGATCTATCTATCTAGTTACACTGTAACATTTCTATAACTGCTTCATTTACAAGTTACGTTTACGCCTTCCGACGCTAGGGGCGTGACGCGTGACGTCAGCGTGACGCTCACCCCACTTGCCCCTTTGTGTCCTGGGCCTATTTGGTATTATATCCTACTTCATGTAGTTCATGATTTTGGATATTATGGGCTCCTAGTAACTAACCACTCTAGTCAGAACAACTGAGAACAAATTAATTATGTATTATATATATTACTTAATTAATATATATAATGTATATATACATACATTATATATAGAGGTAGTACATAATAAATAAATATATACATTTATATTGGTAAAAAGATTGTGGATCATTAGATTATTAAAAAGAAAGAAAAAAAAACACTCTAGTCAACACGAAACTTTCGAAAATCAGAGTGTGAGCTTGGAATTGGAATACCAACAGAATGTGAGGCAGAATTCACTATCATCACTCCTTGGTATTTACATTTATCTTCGTTCAAATAAAATAATTGATTTGATTCTAAATATGTAGTACTTATGAGGTTTTTTCGTTTTCGAGTTCTTCAATACAACTAGAACAGATTTTAAGGAATCGGGGATTGGAATAGATTACCGTCCCACTGCTGGGCACGTGTCTCCTCTCAGAGTGAGTTTAGGTCATAGTCCACCACGCTGGCATAGCGCGAATTGGTGCACTTCAGACACCTTCGACAATTTTTTTTCGAACTTTCCGGCATGCAGGTTTTCACACAATTTTACTTCACTTAAGCAAGTGATCATTTTTTTCTAATACGCACAAAACTTTGAAAAGTTAGAGGGAGCATGAAATTTGTAATCTCCGGATGTGAGGCCGAGTCTCTTAACCACTAAAGATGTCCGTATATAAAAGATGCAGTGGGTCTCCAAATATGGATATTAACCATGTGTCTCTGGCTAAATTAAAAAAATGCTTAAGACGATAGATTAGTCTTTCATAGATTAAAAATATATATTAGTCAATTCATAGATTAATTAATGCATTAGAGTATAAATACAACTGTACTTTTGTTTATTGTTATAATGACGTTATTTTTTTGTATGCTTACAAGGAGTCTTTGATACTCACCTATAAGTGATTATGCATTTATTGTTAACTATTCCTAGTTCTTAAGTTATGTTGGCGCATGTAAATGTAATGATCGTTGGTGATTTTAATCTACACTAATATAATAAAGAGGCAAACTTTGTTTGTTTGTTTGGTTGTAATGAATAGGCTCAAAAACTACTGGACCGATTTTAAAAATTATTTCACCATTCGAAAGCTAACATCCACGAGTAACATACGTTATATTTTATATGAAACATGTTTGATAAATGGATTTTGAGGCGGTACAAAGTTTGCCGGATCAGTATTAGTATTGTAGGAAATAAGTTTATCTCCCGTTTTCTTTACCACGCCCTTCAAATCAAGATAAGAAACAAAGTTTCGTGAGCGACGCCAACACAACAATTCCTGACATACACACATGTTCAAATCATTGTATACATAAGATAAATTTCTAAATGATTTCAATTCAATATTTACTCAGCTCGTCAATCCGTCCGAGGCGTGGCGTGACGTCGCCGTGACGTCAACGTGACGTCAGCGTGACGTTCACGACCTACATAGAGCTTTGGCCCCTTTATAACCGAATGGTAACGGTTTATGTTGTTTATTGTAATGTTGAAATGTGTACGAACGAACTTGTTTTGATGGTAGTACTGTGGTTCGACTCCAACGACACCACCGCCAGTTCTATTTCTGCCTAATAACAGCAGTGTTAAACGCTGTGTTCTGGTTTGAAGGGTGTGGTACGGGAGGCATTCATTTCCGAGGCAGCCTACCTTAGTCCTCAAGAGTAGCGACGCATTTGTCACCGACCTCAGGTAGGAATCTAATTTTATCTGGGGTTGATTACAAATGTCCATGGCGACAGTAGTCACTTACCATCAGGATTGCATACTCGTCGCACTCTTAGACATTTGGCTCAGTTCATTGTTATAAGCTTTAGCATCACGTACCTACTTATCTTAAATATATATAACTCAAAGGTGACTGACTGACATAGTGATCTATCAACGCACAGCCCAAACCACTGGACGGATCGGGCTGAAATTTTGCATGCAGGTAGGTGTTATGACGTAGGCATCCGCTAAGAAAGGATTTTGATAAATTCTACCCCCAAGGGGATAAAATAGGGAATGAAAATATTACTTCGTAACGCGAGCGAAGCCGCGGGCAAAAGCTCGTTAAATATATTTAAAAAATCAAAATGAGACTTAATTCATATGACTACGTGAAACTCATTAATAAGATGTATCTGGTAGTAGACGTAATAAGAACTAAATGTCTTCGGATACTTTCGGTTAAACTTGGGCGAGAGTGGGATAGCATGAAACAGGGAGTCCGACAAAAACCATTTATAAAATGTATTGATATACCTGGATATATCTATCTTTGTCTTCAAGTCAATGAACTTTACCACTGTTTTTAAACACCGAATACTATTTTTATTTTCAAATTTATTTATCTTTCATTTATATTTAGACAGAACGTCAATATTTCGAAGTGCGCACTTGTAACGTACATAATACGGTAATATGTTTAAAATATAGAATTTTCTAGCAATTATTTTGATAAAAATCTACTTTAATATTATCAGCGGCGCGGCGGGGGTGGGGCTCTGACGTCACGGTGACGTCAGCACTCCCCCCGACCTAGATAACGTCCGCTTGGCCCCCCTCGTATCCTGACTGCTTTCATATTGATATTTACTCGTAAATTGTATTGAAGGAGCTTCTTCACTGCGCGCTAGTGTGCACGTCCCTTTTAACGGATTAAATAGCAATATAACCCTTCAAAAATATGTTTTTACGACCTTTTTTTCATTGGTCTAAATGTAAAATTTTAGATAACGATATTTGATTTTTTTGACATATCAGAATGAATGAATATCGATATTTTTGTTTCGGTAATATCAAACATTTCATATATTGTTTCATCCAGAAACAATTATCAACGGTCGGAAACCAAGAAGCCAATGCCGTAAAAATATTAAGAAAAATAGAAACAAGGGTCAATTCGGTTCCGAAAAAACAGAATGTCGATAATATTTCGATATAGAAAAAATGGTTGTAATAGGGTAAATTGAACCGATGTAAAAGCGTATTTGGTCGATGTACTTGTATGATCATTGTTCTGCGGGCCTTATGTACAAAAATTGTGTATCTTTTTTGTTAAAGGCCTGATTGCCCTGCGGTATAAACAATAAATATTTTGAAAGTGGTAGAATCTTTTGTGGTTCGTGCAATCTCTCGTGGTACCACCGCCATACCCTTTTTCTGCTTCATAATAGTAGTGTGTTCCAAGGGTGTACTGTGTAGCAAGGGAGACATACTTTTCCAAGGCATTCCAGCTCCGTCCTCTTGTCTAACTGTCTTCCTCCTCTGGGAGGAATGTAATCTTACTTGGGATTGATTACAAAACATGTCTATGGGCGTTTACCATCAGGTGGACTGCATCCTAGTTTGTTACTTCTATATAATAAAAAAAAAATTGAAATGCTTCCTATAGGTAAATGTTCTTACCTAAATGACCCCGAGGCATTATCTACCTTTTATAATCTGTTAGCACAGAAATAAAAAGCAAAAATTAAACGCCTTCACAAAGTCCCCGGGCAGTACCACCGGCATCCACCAATTAGCAAAACAGAATTTTATGCAAATTCTCCCAAAGTCTACAAGGTAATTGATATTTACAAAATCCGCACAATCTTTTGTTTTTTCCGGAAGCGAAGTTAGAACCGAAATTTGCTTTTGTTTTTTATAACAAAGACAACAAAGAAATGATTTTCTTTAAGCTTCAAATTAATGTCGGGGTTAAAATTTGGACAAGAATTTGATGATAATAAAGGGAAATAATCTATTAATATTAATGAAACCGAATAAACAATAACAGAATGATGAACAGATATTTTAAAACGATCACGGAAATGTCGGTTGCTGTAATATTCCAAAGATACGAATTTGGATCTCCCCCAGGCGTCAATTTTGTTCGAAAAATGTCTTGGAGTTAAATAGATAATTACTTGCATTAACGGTAAAGGAAAAATCTTGAAAAAACCTAGGTTTTCTTAATAAGCTACATTCGTAGAACTTCGTAGAACATCCTGCTACGAGAGCTTCGTAGCTTTTGTAGCAAGGTTACATAGCAGTCGCGTAGCATCGTAGCTAGGAGTCTAAGGAAGTGAATTCGAAAGGGGGGAGAACCAATTTGGTTCGACCTGGGAGGTACAACCGCTGTATCTATTTCTAACGTGAAGGAGTTATTGCTTTGCGGGAGAAAGGTGTGGATGTTGGTTGACATATGAAGGTGGTAGAACCCTTTGTGGTTCGACTCCGCCTCTCCGACTCCGCTATTTCTACCTAATAACAGCAGTGTTAGGCGCTGCTGTGTTCCGGTTTAAAGGGTGTGGTAAGGGAGACAGACTTTTCCCAGGCGTTCCAGCTTAGTCCTCAGGGGTAGCGGCACATCTGTGGCCGACCTCAGGTAGGAATATCTAATCCTATCTGGGGTGTCTACAGATGTCCATGGGCGGCAGTAGCCACTTACCATCAGGTGGACTGCATACTCGTCTGCTACTCTTATACTATAAAAAAAATAAGGCGATCTTAGCTCGTAGGAGTAGAACGACTAAACAATTAGCCTCAAGGTTTTCAAAATCGCTTCAGATTTGTAGTAAGTTCTAATACACATACCTACTGTATTGATCACAAGATTATTTATTAATTCTTATTAGTGCCTAATTAGGTATGCAATTAATAAGTAGAATACGGCTATGTATTAAAATCAATCCACATAATCTGAAGGTTCTGAAGGTGGTAGAACCCTTTGTGGTTCGACCCCAGCGGCACCGCCGCCACACCTATTTCTACCTAATAAGAGCAGTGTTAGGAACTGCTGTGTTCCGGTTTGAAGGGTGTGGTAAGGGAGACAGACTTTTCTGAGGCGTTCCAGCTTAGTCCTAAGGGGTAGCGGCGCATCTGTGGCCGACCTCAGTTAGGAATATCTAATCCTGTCTGGGGTTGATTACAGATGTCCATGGGCGGCAGTAGCCGCTTACCATCCGGTGGACTGCATGCTCGTCTGCTACTCCTAAGAAAAAATATTATATCTAAGAATTGGTTTGTGAAGGGTTTTCAACTATAGAATAGAATGAAAAAAAAGTTTGTTATATATCGTTACTTCCCACAATTTGCTCCTTATAACACTATCTAGTATCATAAAAATACAGGATGATTGTTTTTTTCAAAATAATCTCGTTCGATTCCCGACTAAGGGAATAGATGTTTTTAAATCGATTTATGTATTTTTTTTATGAAAATTGGCCAAAACTTCTTGGACTATTTTTTTATTATTTCTTATAGTTTCGAATTTCGCTACCCACGCACCCTTGAAATCACCATAAGGCTAGATTATAGGAAAGAAACTCAGTAATGTCTCAACGTATAACCCTTTCAATCTGAGGAGAACGGGGGGCAAATATTTACCCACCGGCGTACTGAAACATGATAGTGCGTTATCAAACCCCCACCTCCTCTTGACGTCAGCAGCCACCAATAAAACATAATATTTGATTAATAAATACATGATGGGCAAGATTGTGAGCGAAATTAGTACTTGATACCAGTGAATGGTTGCAACGTAGAGGATTTTACTAGTCCAAAAGTAAGACACTTTCTTGTATTCTTTTTGTAATGTAAATAGGATTTAATGTAAATAAGGAATGTTTCAAAATAAAATATGTCTTTTATTTATTGAAATTACTGCTAAACGATCAGCGCGGCGCATCAATCGCCATAATAGTCGAACAAGTTGATATTTTGGGTTCGAGTTCCGACCAGACAAACATCTGATTTTGGAATTATTTTCTGTGTTTGAGTGACCGCGTACTTCGCATTGTATATTTCTTAATTTGAGATAATAGTCGTGTTGCGAATGAATAAGTAAATCAAATAGTGCTAATTGAATAAGTTCAACTGATCGTCGCTGTAAATAAATATTCGTACATGCAATTTTATTGCATAAGGTGTCTTTTTATTTACTTTGTCTCTGCTAGACCTCAGCAATCTTTATATTAATATTGAGTGGGTCGTAAATTTTACCTTTTAATTCAAAAATAAATTAATAAAAAAATACAATTTATATTAATTAAACAACAAAAATGGCAGAGTAACGTTCTGTAATCGAAAACAGACTACCTGGTAGGCGATCTATAACTTCTTACTAGGGTTCCGTACCCAAAGGGTAAATACGGAAGCCTATTACTAAGCCTCCGCTGTCTGTCCGTCTGTCACAGGGCTCTATCTCTTGGTACCTGTAGTTCTGGAACCAGAATAGAGCTACGGTATCCCCTGCCTGTCGTAAGAGGCGACTAAAAGGGGCTTCTGGGGTTGCGGGTCGCAAGAGTGGGAGCTCGAACCGCCCGGACAGCGACCCCGGGAAGGACGGCGGTATGTGTGGTCGCATACCGTCGTACACACCAGACGGTGCGACGAACGTCACGCTCACCAGGGCGGAGCCCGATGGGGCAACGCGCTAAGAGGGCTCCGGTTGCGTTCCTCTGGAGATCCCGGAGTCCTCTACGCAGCGCCGAGGACGGCCACCGGGTGGGTTTTAACGCGGTAAAAATCCCCCATAACCCCGTGCCGCTCCCACGGCACCGGGTACCTTTTGAAGGTTTCCCCCTCGTAAACAAAAAAAAGAAGGGCTCTATCTGTTGAATCGTAATAAATAGACACTTGAATTTTTTATGAGAATATATAACGATGTCCGATGTCGGCTTAACAAAAAATACTAAAAATAAAAAAGTTTAAAATAAAATACACCTTTTATATTCAGTTTTTTTTTGTAATAAATATTACTTTTATAAATAAAGGTAATAAATATTACTTTAATATAATATTTTATTACTTTAATAATGAACATTTGGTGGTACGGAAGCCTCCACGTGCGAGTTGGACTCGTACTTGGCTAATATGGGTGTATTAGCCAAGTACGAGTCTAGTCAATGCCCTCTTCTTGCCCACATTTTCTATTTCTACCGTCGTTCCTACAGTATTACACCAAAGAGCAGCAATAATATAGCGTAGACCGAACTGCTGTGCCCGCAGGTCGCCGTCGTACCGCGTCACGAAGCCGTCCTTCGACGCCAGCGCCGAGCAGCCCCAGGAGCTGCTGGAGCCCCAGCCCTTCAAGGACAGGAAGCCCCAGCTGAAAGGGCCGAGAGCTCCCGTCGGGTCCAGTGTCTCAGGTACTTTTAATTTAAAGTTGAAGTTATAGGGAAGTAGCACCGCAACACCTATTTCTAAAGCAATTTTTGTATTTTGTTGGAAGGATGTGGATGCTGGCGGACTTATTTATGGTAAGTGGTAACTGTCGCCCGTGGACACCTGTAATCAACCCCAGGTAGACTCGTACCTAATGTCGACCACACATGCGGTTACAACATGTAGTCGAACCTCTCGGATAATTATGTCTCCCTTGCCACATTCTTCTAACCAGAACACAGCAGCTAAGCGCTGGTGTTATTAAAAACAATTGAATGTAAATCTAAAAACAGTTTATGAAATCATTTAGATCGGTCAGAAGATTGAACCGTGAACCTACTGCGAGAGTAACCAGTATGGTGACCGCTACGCCACGCGAGTCATCACATTATGCTCATATTAAGTGATTTTTATAATATAGGAGTAGGAGACCAGCATGCATGAATAAGTGGCTACTGCCGCCCGTGGACATCTGTAATCAACCCTAGATAGACATAGAAATTCCTACCTGAGGTCGACCACAGATGCGATGCTACCCATGAGGACCAAGCTGGGACGCCTCGAAAAAGTATGTCTCTCTTACCACACTCTTTAAACCAGCACACACAACAAAGTAGCGCTTAACACTGTTGTTATTAGGTAGAAATAGGTGTGGCGGTGGTGCCGCTGTAGTCGAAGCACAAAGGGTTCTCTCACCTTCAAATTCTTCCATACACTGATTTGATTAACATAATTCGCAGACTCCATCTCCCTATCCTCGCCGGTGGCATGTCCGTCTCCCCGCGAGGATGTGGTGGGCCCGCCCATCCCGGCGAACGTGGCCGCGCTGCCCGAGGAGCACCGTTCCTACCTGCTGGGCAAGAACCCTGGACAACGGACCAGGCGGCGACGTGCCATGCTCATTTATGTCTGCGCTGCTGACTCCCAAGGTAAGTAACGCAGCTTAGGTAAATGTCGATCTATTTCTGTTATTATTGCCAACGTATATCTATCTTACTGTTGGGCACGGGACTCCTTTTAAATTGAGAGGGCTTTAGTCTACCACTCTAGCCAAGGGCAAATTTGTGAATTTGTCATACTTTTCAAAACTAATATTTGTAAGAATTTTCAGAATGTAGGATGTTTTTTATAGGATTTTAGAGGATCATGCCTGATATAACAACCTCTGAGTCCGAGTCCGAGTGACCTATTTTTTTTAAATTTACGATACCGATATTTCCATTATTTTGAACTATTTTTTTTGTATATGAACTTGTTTCTATATGGAAATCGATCGAACTGAATATCAAACCGAAAATACATATTTTGGACTCAATATTATCAGAATTTCCATATTTCGTTGCATCCGTATCCCAACATTCAAAGACGTGGAGACCAACAGTAATATTTCTTTCTCCAGATTGCTGTGCAGAGAAAGGCGCGTTGCAATGTGGAGCTGCAGCCAGGTTGAGGGTGAGAGCACGGAAGCGGGGCTGGCGGGTCCACGTGGCCGACCTGCACTGGCGGTCCCCACTCGAACAGCAGAGAGATCATCGGTTCCCAGTGCTGTGTATCGCGGAACTGGCTCGTAAGTATTGCTTTCATCGACATAGTCTTAAATTTTTATTCAGGAGAAAAGTAGACGATGCTAGTTAACTCAAACTAGCGCATTATCATGACTGATGCTAACAAACAAATTCTACTTGTTTCTTATAAAATCGATTGGCAAGATTGAATTAATATTTAAATAGGCTACCTACTACACCAATATTTATAGACGTGACTTTTATATTTCATTTATCTGTCTAAGAAATGTAATTATAGAAAGCGTATGTTCACTATAGAGATAGCCTAGCGGTTAAGAAACTCGGCCTCTCGATCGAGGGGTCCGAGGTTCAAATCCCAGGCACGCACCTCTGATTTTTCAAAGTTATGTGCGTAGTAGAAATCAATTATCACTTACTAAACGGTGAAGGAAAACATAGTGAGGAAACCTGCATACCTGAGAGATTTATAAAAAAATCTCAAAGGTATGTGAAGTCTACCAATACGCACTTGGCCAGCGCGGTGGACTATGGCCTAATCCTTCTCATTATGAGAGGAGATCCGTGCCCAGCAGTGGGACAGTGATGGGTTGTTGATGATGATGATGATGTTCACTATCACCTGTAAATAATCTCAAGTTCAATCGACTATGCTTTTTTTACCGCAGAAGTTCCTTCATCTGAAACGCTTAAAGATGGTTAAAACTATACTAAAAATTGTTATAAGTAGAATTACCTCACGGGACATGTAATGCCAGAATTAGAAATATGAATTAAAAAAATCGTGTCCTTCTACAAAATGGCATATTTACCTGCAATCAGTTAAATGTCTTAATATTTTAATGTCTCCCTCCTTTAGGTCTTTCGTGGGTAACTGTATTCTTTACTACAATAAAATACCCGACCACATCTTGAATCTCACAGAAAAAAAGGTTAAACTTGTCGTTAAACAAATGCTACGTAAAAAAGCGTACTAAAGGCTATGTGATTATTTGACTGATAAAACGGTGTGGTCTGAAGTAACTCCAGCTCCACATGTACCATTAGGTTAAGCTTTGTTTAAATATATTTTTTTAAATGGAGTATGGAGTTTCTTCCGCCGCTTCTCCATAACGATACACCTTGTTAAGTGGTGGTAGTTGTACTGACATACAAAAAGTGTTCTGTAAAGAACCTATTTTGAATAAAAAAAATAATTTGATTTGATCAGGTCAATCTGAGCTAGGCGCAGTGGTGCCAGTGCTATTCCTGAACTCGAACCTGGGTACTCCGCTCCTGCCCCATACGCTGGAGTGTGCTGACTTCAAGGCAGCGCTGGAAGCAGCTGAGGATGAGAATGACAAGACTCTGCTTAATAAATGGTAGATACAATTTCACTTCTATTAGTCTGGGTTACGACGTAAAATATTAAAGTAGGCTTACCACAGCCTCTATTGTGATCTGCTTTAAAGGACTTGGGTTCAAATCCAGGGCTTTTCTCAATTATTATCAAATCATGACAAAAGGCCAGTGGCGGATTAAAAAAAATTAAGGTGTAGGCTGTACAGTTTTTGCCGCCCTGCTTCTACAATTGTCATGTTTTAGTTTCCCGTTGACACGGTTCCCGTTTTTTTTTTCTCGTCACGCCCGCTCGTGACACGGTTCCCGTATTTTTTTTTGCTCGTCACGCCCCCTCGATTGGGTCCCCAAATTTGCCGCCCCAAAAATATAAAAATTGCCGTCCCAAAAAATATGCCGCCCTAGGCTGAAGCCTATTCAGCCTATTGGTAAATTCGCCACTGCAAAAGGCCTTAATCTTTATAACTTTGGTGTAAGAAACGAGCTTGCAGATTAACTATATAGTAAGTGGTTCTTGCGTACGTAGATTGCCTGTGACCAATTCCATAGAGGATATACCTGAAGCAAATCACAAATTTTGTGACTGAAGACTAAAATGGTCGACTCATGTGTAAATCAGCTGGCATCCCACTGAAACAGAGGACTATTTCACGCCAGAAATGATTATTTTTTATTTAAGAAATCTAAAAATCTTCCCACCTTCAGGATGTATTCTGACTAATACCAAACCTTTTTCTCATATTCGCATATTATCTTTTTATTAAATATAACACCTGCTGCATATTCTCTACACCCCAGGGTTGACTGGTAGAGAATGCCATTAGGCATTTCGTTAGCCGTTTTGTTTATTTCTTGTTAAAGACGATGTTATAAATAAATAAATATTTGAGCAATAAACGTTAATATCTCCAGGTACAGCCTGGACAGCAGCACCACGCCGCCCTGCTACCGGCTGGTGCGGGGCGCGCCGGCGCGCTGGAGACGCGAGATGGCTAAAGCTCTCAATGTGCTCGTGCGGACATTGCCGCAGGAGGCCTGCGATGCCTATCTTACTACTGTTTTGGAACAGGTAGGAGCTAGTTTCTTTTACCATGTAGACTGATCTTAAAAAATATTATATTTGCATGTCGGCTGTAAAAGTTAAATCGGTTAGGAGTTTCGAAAGGCACGTATAGTTTTACACGTTAGGCTTTGGAGCAAACAGGAGTAAAGTTTATCTTCTACTTTTCTGATGATTCGAAAATCAGAAGATTTGAACTAAACAGTTACGTACAGCATTGGATTTTAAGAGTTAGATGGGTATAAGACGTGGTAGAAAGATTTCGTTTAGTGTACCTACTGGTTTGAAAGATGTAGCTTTTAATTTAGGATTTTAATTTCGAATTAATTTCAAGTCGATTTCTGTACAATTTTAGTCCATTTTTAATTTCGCTGTCAACCTTCCCTTTTTTGACGTATAATATCGTAGCTTATTTCAATCAATGAGAATTAATTAAATTATTTCACATACGAAGGGATGAATTTATATTATTAGAAGTTATTATCTGAATATTAGAATTTATATTATTAGAAATCAGTAGATTTCTGGTTAATAATGACACTATTGCCTGTAGAACATATTAATTTAGGTTATGTTAGGTTAGCCTAACATTTTCCAATGATAACGTCACCGATAAAACTCTTGTGATGTCATCATAATCCCTGATTATCCCAGGAGGTGCAACACACAGTGCTGATGAGTAGTGAAGCGGCGCGGCGCTGTGTGTGGGTGTGTCGCGCGGCCGCGGAGCCGCCGCCCACTGACGCCCACGACCTGGCGCACCATCAGGAGCTGCAGCGGCGGCTGGCCAACCTGCAGAAGGACTTACGGGTGAGTAGCTTTGTTATATTCTGGGTTTGAAAGCTAATTTAAGATTCAAGGGCTCGTTAAGAAGGGGAAAATAACAGGTATCCCCCACCTATTGGCGGACTAAGGAGGGGGAGCGGTGCGCCCCGGGCCTCTGGTCTAGAGGGCCTTCAAATGTCAAATTAGCTCAACTCTTTAGACTGGGAACTTCATTCACATTTCCATCCCTGGCCTCATTCAACATTTCCACCCCAGGTCTCAGACTAACTTAGTCCGCCACTGCCCTTGGTCTAACACATTTAATGGCTATCATTTAGCGTTGCATAAAGGGCCAGTAGCCTTCCCCAAAAATGCATAAACAACAACGTCAATTGGTGAGTTAACTATCCAAATAGGTCATAATCCAACGTTATTATAACAATCATACAAGAATTAAAAAAATTAAAACATAAGAATGACTTCTTCCAAATTTTTTTCTGATTTGGAAGAGTTCCCAAAACTCTGGCGATATTGGTTGGATGTAAATTCTTCCAGATGAACCTCAGCGAGCGCAACATAATCCGCGCGAGTGTCCGCGGGCGCAACTCGAGCGTGTCGGGCGGCAACGACGACGAGTACACCGCGGGCGTGCGCGTGGCGCTCGCCGAGCGGCTCGACGCGCTGCTCGACGGACTGGTCGTGGAGGGGGAGACGCCGGCTGGCTACTGCGGGGTTCCTACTAGGTGAGTTAGAAATGTTATTCGGATTTTGTAAGATATGAAATGGTTATATGTTAATTTTCTGTTGTGCAGTGCACAGATCTCCTGATTTATTATAATGTAAAGACACAGCCACGAAAGCACCAAAGGCGTTGCGTCCCTGCGGTAGGTTCATCCCTAGCAACTCTTTCCTACATATGTTTCTCAAAATATTTGTAATTTTTTTGTACCGCTGTAAATTTTCACGAATATTTGTTTTGTTATAAATAGACTTTTTCGCATTTTTTTGAGACAATAAATTTATAAAAGTTTTCTAAATATCCCATATTGCATTCACCATACCACATAATTAATATGTTATAATATTGAAACTCAAATTACATGTCATAAGAAAACATGGCGTGTTTAGGTTACGTAAAATATTAAAGTATTTATTTCACGCAGTCCTTACATACTGGTATGAATGGACCATCTTCCTTATACATCAAATAAAATGTTATAATATTAAGTAAAATGTTTCTTTCTTTTTTTAGTTTGTTCGAGGAAATTAGCGAGCATCTTGCATTCTGTCAGAAGGCAACACAGTGCACTTCCAACCGAGAAATCACGCTGAATGAACTGAAAATGTAAGTATATAATAATCATTAGGATTCGTCGTTTTTATAGTTTTAAAGATAATTGATGGCAAATCATACTGATTCTACCTGAAACCGATCACAGCACTAGTTACAGGTAATAGACGAATCCAACGATACGTCATATGTTAAAATCCGTAAAGGCATATTGAGACTCAATGGAATACCTTATTATGGGGCATTTATTATATCCTCGAAAAATATTACTAATGGTAATTTTTGGTGAAAGGAAGAGTGTGGGAAAATACCTTTTTTAACTGTTTTTGCGTACTTGGTATTTAATATGCGTAAAAAGGAACCTCCTTACTGCGCATTCGATTGCGTTGACGGACGACGTCTACGCCTAATGCTGGGGCCACACTACCGGCTAACGTCAATGCCCACTAGCACGATAATTATTACGATAAATTTTAACGCGCTAAAGTAGGTGGCTACACTTGAAATGTCAACGTGAACGCCCATCATTGGCGATAAAAACGGCGTTAATTTTATTTGAATGAAGCAAGATGGACGTTGACCGAGTTCTGTATTTCATGAGTGTAAATTTTTATTATTAGAATTTTTGATTCTCTTCAAATGGGTTCTATAATAACCCATTAGGCTTTCCTTGTTACTTTTATTTCTTCAATAGTTGTTTTAAAGGGTAATAATTCAAAGCAAAACAAAGTGAAGCTTCACATGCATCATGCATTCCACGATTCTTAAAACTTTTGAGTTTCGGATTCCACAAACATTTTCGGGTTCTGTTTGCAGAATCTCGAGAAACGCAATTACTTCCTCGTTACTCCATAGACATACTGCGTATAGTAGTAAAAACATACACGTGCGATCTCGTCGCGCTCACGACGATCACTGACACTAATGTAGTGTGGCCGCTTCATCGTGTTAATTCTTGCGTTAGTCTCTTTGATGTACCGCCACTAGAGTTATCGCCTAACGCCAAACGGCAATGTTAATGCCGTTGTCAAATTATCACGTTAAGTCGTGGCTACACCTACGGTTAACGTACATTATCGCAATAATTAATGGCATTTCTCGTTAGTGTGGTCATGCATTAGATTCGTTGTCTAATTTAGTTGAGTCAAAATTCAAATTCATATCTAATTTATTCACAACTGATTCATATACCTATAACTTTTTTATATTAACTTTATTTTTGAACGTCATCAATCAGCGCTTCGAAATGTGTTTCACTAAAGAGAAGAAGGTGCAAACGGAACTCCAGAGTTGCTTAAAGTTAAAGTCACGTTACGTCACGTAGGTACGTGCAGAGCGAGAGCCGCGTGCCGCTGGTGCTGCTGGGCGGCGCGGGCTGCGGCAAGGCCACGCTGCTGGCGCGCGCCGCCGCGCTCGCGCACACCTGGCTCGCCGACCTCGCGCTCGTCGTCAGGTACCACTCCGCCCCCAGGACATAACTTAACAACTACCCTCTCCTTTCCTCGCTCGTGTTGGGGACACCGCAATTGACAACTACCCACACTTTTTAGGAAAAGTGTCACAGTTTCACAATTTACCCACCCCCCCGGATTGCACTTCACAACTACCCTCTCTTCTCCTAGTTTGACAAATTATTCGCCCCCTCAGACCGCAATTAACAACTACCCTCTTTTCCTAGTTTAACAAATTACTCTTCTAAGTTTCTTCCTAGACAAAAGAAAATAAAAGCTATACATACCTTTTTTCTACAGGACAAACTTTTTAGTCATATCAAAAAAAGGGGTAACAACGTAACTTTAGGTATAAAGTGATCCGGGCGGCAATTTCATCCTGTACCCCTTAAACTACCACTAAATAAATCCCTGTGTTTACAAAACGTTTATACCCAATTATATTAATATGCTTTCAGGTTTGTAGGTCTAACGTCGCAGTCGAGCAGTTCCCACCAGCTGCTCAAGTCCATAGTGGACCAGCTGCACGTGTTGCACACCGGCACCGTGTATCGAGGACGTAATGTACGTATGCCATTTTTTTATTAGATTAGAGTAACAAACAAGCATCCAGTCCACCTTATAGTAGAGTCCGAACCAAACTGCTAGTCCGCTCCGAATCGCGTTTCAATCGCAAATTGTAGATATTTAGCAAATCAGCGGGACGAAGACGGCGCGGGACCCCCCCGGCACCCTCCGCTGCCCGCTCTCGCCCACGAGTACATAGCTGCGTTAGTGTGCCCTTACGTTGCTATGGAGTATATGCTTATAGTTTTATTCGGCTGCATTGGCTCTCTGACTGACACCTGCGCGCATGAACTTCAGAGTGGCCTTGAAGTTTGGCGCGGACTATAGGTAACCACTTGAAATAGTTGCGGCTGTGGCATTTACCATTTACCATTAGATGGATTGCATGTTTGTTGTTTGTTCTTATAAAAAAACTTACGTTTTTTCCACTTATCTGCTTCTCCAGGACGCATCCTCTCTAGCAAGCGCGCTGGGGCGCTTGACGAGGTCGGTGTCGCGCTCGCGGCCGCTGCTGCTGTGTGTGGCCGCCGCGGATGCGCTGCGCGGCGCGCGCTGGCTGCCCGACACGCTGCCCAGCCGCTGCAAGATGATCCTCACCGTCACCGAGGGTAACTGTCCAGCGCCGCAGGTCCGATGACGTCACTGTCGCGGCGCGCTGGCTGCCCGACACGCTGCCCAGCCGCTGCAAGATGATCCTCACCGTCACCGAGGGTAACTGTCCAGCGCCGCAGGTCCGATGACGTCACTGTCGCGGCGCGCTGGCTGCCCGACACGCTGCCCAGCCGCTGCAAGATGATCCTCACCGTCACCGAGGGTAACTGTCCAGCGCCGCAGGTCCGATGACGTCACTGTCGCGGCGCGCTGGCTGCCCGACACGCTGCCCAGCCGCTGCAAGATGATCCTCACCGTCACCGAGGGTAACTGTCCAGCGCCGCAGGTCCGATGACGTCACTGTCGCGGCGCGCTGGCTGCCCGACACGCTGCCCAGCCGCTGCAAGATGATCCTCACCGTCACCGAGGGTAACTGTCCAGCGCCGCAGGTCCGATGACGTCACTGTCGCGGCGCGCTGGCTGCCCGACACGCTGCCCAGCCGCTGCAAGATGATCCTCACCGTCACCGAGGGTAACTGTGCAGCGCCGCAGGTCCGATGACGTCACTGTCGCGGCGCGCTGGCTGCCCGACACGCTGCCCAGCCGCTGCAAGATGATCCTCACCGTCACCGAGGGTAACTGTCCAGCGCCGCAGGTCCGATGACGTCACTGTCGCGGCGCGCTGGCTGCCCGACACGCTGCCCAGCCGCTGCAAGATGATCCTCACCGTCACCGAGGGTAACTGTCCAGCGCCGCAGGTCCGATGACGTCACTGTCGCGGCGCGCTGGCTGCCCGACACGCTGCCCAGCCGCTGCAAGATGATCCTCACCGTCACCGAGGGTAACTGTCCAGCGCCGCAGGTCCGATGACGTCACTGTCGCGGCGCGCTGGCTGCCCGACACGCTGCCCAGCCGCTGCAAGATGATCCTCACCGTCACCGAGGGTAACTGTCCAGCGCCGCAGGTCCGATGACGTCACTGTCGCGGCGCGCTGGCTGCCCGACACGCTGCCCAGCCGCTGCAAGATGATCCTCACCGTCACCGAGGGTAACTTTCCTAGGTCCTAGTGACAGATGTGGCAGGTCATCCTTGTCCAGCATTACAACACTGAGTGCGCTGCCTGACTGCTGCAAGATAATCCTCACTTTCACTAGAGGCGAAGTAGAAATTTTTGTTTTGACTTTCACGACAAACTCAATCTATATCGTGCATTACCTAAGTTTACTGACGCAATAGCGTTATACTCTTACTAAATCCATCTCACACGTGACTTCTTTCAACAGAAGCCGACGAACCCTCAAGCTCAGCGATCATGGCAGTGATATCGTCTGAAGACGGCCCCAAGGTGGTGAGAGCGCCGCCCGTGGGTCCAGAGGAGGCGAAGGCGGTGCTCACGGCGTGTGCTGCCACCTACAGTAAGACGGGGGCAGCTTCACCACCCGATGATGCTGTCAAGGCTGTGCAGAAATGTACTCTGCCGTTGTATGCGAAGGTTTGTACTTGGCTGGTTGGAATATCCCACTACTGTACCCGTTTCTTCTATCTTAAGGAGCAGGAGTTGAATGCCTAGATACTCCAATTATTATGTCTTAGTAACGTAACATCAGATGAACTCCAAGACCACTTCCTATTTCTACTCATTGATTTTATGAACCTTGCCATGGCATGGGTTCCTGGTTGCATAAGATTATTTATCAAAGTCACAGGCAATGTAACTAGCTTCGAACTATTTTAGTATTCACTGCTTACATACCCGTCTTATAAATAATGCGAGAGCATTCCTTGGGAACAGTGCTTTAGTGTGCCTCCTATCTTATATCCAAATAAAATCTCCTTTTATGCCTCTTTCAGATCCTAGCCTGGCAGATATCCCTATCGGCGGAAACGTTCACAGAGCTCTCAGAAGAAACAACACCAGAGCTGGTGATCTGCGAGGATCTGGAAGGCCAGCTGGCTCAGATCCTGGTGACCACGGAAGCCGCCCTGGGCGCTGAGCGGGTGAAAGCGTGCCTGTCACTCCTGACTGCTTCTAGACGAGGACTTGACGATACTGAAATTCTGGATATGTTGGCGCACGATGAGCTTTTCAGGAGCGAGGAAACGTATTGTAAGTTGCATTGCAAATTGTAGAACTTATATCCCATAATTGTAACGCAGCACCACCGTCACACTTATTCTGCTACTTCTATATGAAAAAAAATCGCATATCCGAATACACATGGATCCAGTACAAGGGTACTGGATGAGATGGGTATGAGTTTTTAGGTTTTTACAAAAATGACCGTTTTTGTATTTGCCCATACTTTTCCAATCAGTGAGAATCAGTCATATTCGTAAAAACGTAAAAACTCATACTAAGGACAGATCCGAAACATCCCTAACGTTTATTACTATGTTTGTCAGTGCCATGGGCGCCCGCGTCGCTGTTCTGGCCGCAGCTGGGCGCGCTGCTGGCGCCCTGGCTGCGCTGGGACGCGCGCGGCGCGGCGCGCTGGCGGGACGCCGCGCTCGCCGCCGCCGCCGCCGAGCGGTACCTCGCGCCCGACCCGCTGCTGGCGCGCCGCACGCTGGCCGAGTACTACGAGGTGAGCGTGCCCGGTGTGTGTCTGTCCGACACGCCGCCGCCGAGCGGTACCTCGCGCCCGACCCGCTGCTGGCGCGCCGCACGCTGGCCGAGTACTACGAGGTGAGCGTGCCCGGTGTGTGTCTGTCCGACACGCCGCCGCCGAGCGGTACCTCGCGCCCGACCCGCTGCTGGCGCGCCGCACGCTGGCCGAGTACTACGAGGTGAGCGTGCCCGGTGTGTGTCTGTCCGACACGCCGCCGCCGAGCGGTACCTCGCGCCCGACCCGCTGCTGGCGCGCCGCACGCTGGCCGAGTACTACGAGGTGAGCGTGCCCGGTGTGTGTCTGTCCGACACGCCGCCGCCGAGCGGTACCTCGCGCCCGACCCGCTGCTGGCGCGCCGCACGCTGGCCGAGTACTACGAGGTGAGCGTGCCCGGTGTGTGTCTGTCCGACACGCCGCCGCCGAGCGGTACCTCGCGCCCGACCCGCTGCTGGCGCGCCGCACGCTGGCCGAGTACTACGAGGTGAGCGTGCCCGGTGTGTGTCTGTCCGACACGCCGCCGCCGAGCGGTACCTCGCGCCCGACCCGCTGCTGGCGCGCCGCACGCTGGCCGAGTACTACGAGGTGAGCGTGCCCGGTGTGTGTCTGTCCGACACGCCGCCGCCGAGCGGTACCTCGCGCCCGACCCGCTGCTGGCGCGCCGCACGCTGGCCGAGTACTACGAGGTGAGCGTGCCCGGTGTGTGTCTGTCCGACACGCCGCCGCCGAGCGGTACCTCGCGCCCGACCCGCTGCTGGCGCGCCGCACGCTGGCCGAGTACTACGAGGTGAGCGTGCCCGGTGTGTGTCTGTCCGACACGCCGCCGCCGAGCGGTACCTCGCGCCCGACCCGCTGCTGGCGCGCCGCACGCTGGCCGAGTACTACGAGGTGAGCGTGCCCGGTGTGTGTCTGTCCGACACGCCGCCGCCGAGCGGTACCTCGCGCCCGACCCGCTGCTGGCGCGCCGCACGCTGGCCGAGTACTACGAGGTGAGCGTGCCCGGTGTGTGTCTGTCCGACACGCCGCCGCCGAGCGGTACCTCGCGCCCGACCCGCTGCTGGCGCGCCGCACGCTGGCCGAGTACTACGAGGTGAGCGTGCCCGGTGTGTGTCTGTCCGACACGCCGCCGCCGAGCGGTACCTCGCGCCCGACCCGCTGCTGGCGCGCCGCACGCTGGCCGAGTACTACGAGGTGAGCGTGCCCGGTGTGTGTCTGTCCGACACGCCGCCGCCGAGCGGTACCTCGCGCCCGACCCGCTGCTGGCGCGCCGCACGCTGGCCGAGTACTACGAGGTGAGCGTGCCCGGTGTGTGTCTGTCCGACACGCCGCCGCCGAGCGGTACCTCGCGCCCGACCCGCTGCTGGCGCGCCGCACGCTGGCCGAGTACTACGAGGTGAGCGTGCCCGGTGTGTGTCTGTCCGACACGCCGCCGCCGAGCGGTACCTCGCGCCCGACCCGCTGCTGGCGCGCCGCACGCTGGCCGAGTACTACGAGGTGAGCGTGCCCGGTGTGTGTGTCCGACACGCCGCCGAGCGGTACCTCGCGCCCAACTCGCTGACGAGTATATGTCGATTCGCGCGAATGATACGTTACCAGGCTTCAGAATTCCGTCGTGCCGGGGAAAGTAACGGTGCCGAAGAAAATTTTAATCACGGTGCCGTTCACCATGGGGACAAAGTCGTAAGGCGCAGTAATAAGCGCCATGCAGCCTTATTCAAATACACTGAAGAAACTCAAGGCTCCAGAAAAAGTCGTATTATTCTACCGTTCGCTGCAACAGAGAATTCTATACCACTTTAACGTGGTTTTGTGTTCTCGCCCTAAAAGCTTTGAGAGACCTGTGTCCAGAAGCAGTGTAGTAGTAGACCTAGGCTAGGCTATGTTCTTAATATAAGTGTACAACAATTTAATTTTTAATTTCCAGGGTCATTGGTATACGGAGAACGATCCAAAAATGGCAGGACGATTGGTGTCTCAAGAAAACAAATTTTCTGATGAATGGTATGCTTTAAATTTTTATAACATCATTTCTATCACATAGGTTCTTTAGTTCATTGATCCCCAAAATTTAGCAAATACAATCTTGAGTTTGTTTGTCTCGAGGTCTGTATATTTGTTAGTAGCATCTTAGCTATCAGAAACTCATCTTACCAAGTTTAACAATCTCTTTCATAATATTAAATATCCTTTATATTTATTCAAATTCAAGGTACAACACCCGAAAATTAGACGAGCTGCCCTTCCAGCACTACCACATTCTGAAGGAGGACCCGGAGGCCTTTTCCATGAAGCCCTACTTCACCAACCTAGCCTGGGTCCACGACAAACTGGCTGCCACCGACACCGGACACTTCTTGGAGGACATCGCGCTTGTCCACATCGACCCTCTACCAGAACACATCCAGATATTGAAGGACCTCTTCGAAACCCACTCTTACGCGTTGGATTACGACCACCGACAGTTCCATGGGTTGTTACGCGCGACAATGCAGAAGAGACAGCGCGATGGACATGAAATAGACACAGATCTGGTTCAGGATTGGATGAGGGGTCTCTGGGAGCCCCCTGTGCCGACCTTCTACCCAGCAAACGATGACTATTGGAGGGTGACTCAGGAGAAAGATGATATTTCGATATTGGACGGCTTTGATAGCAAGACCTTCGATCTGGTCGTGAGGTTTGACACGAGGGGTAATTTTGTAGCCACTGTGTCCACGGAGCGGGAGGAGATATGTGTGTGGGATGTTTCCAAGTAAGTACTTAAGTTATTGCCGCATATCAATATGTGTAAATAACTTTATGTGTGGTCGGATATTTGTCTGTCAAAATCGCATGATACTTATTATGCTAAGATGCAACTGAGACTTTACTATGCCCTTTAAAATAGAACACAGCAACGCTATGTTTCAATACATATGGACATAAAAATATTTTTAACATAATAATTTTTTATACTTTTATGAATTCGACGGGTCCTACGTAAACTGGTGTAAGTGTGTTTTCACAACTTTACAGTGGAGCGATTTGAATGTTCTAATGCGTGTAACTTTAACATTATTCAAGTATAATGCAGTTTTTTTTCAAAAGGATTCAATTATACCATTTTAAGATTTTATATATGTACGTTCAATAATGTTAAAGTTACACGCATTAGAACACTCAAATCGCTCTACTGTAAAGTTGTGAAAACGCACTTGCACCAGTTTACGTAGGACCTGTCAAATTTATGCACGAAATTATATGCCTTTTAGTGCAACGACAAAGTTATGATAGGATGAAAACACGTTAAAATCTTTCGTGCAATGTGCCGTATATCGCATTGCGTGTTACTGGAATTTGGTAACGCACTCCGTGCTTCTTGATACATATTCATGTTACTTCTTAAACTATTGATATTTTGAGAATAATAAATTGGTTTATTTTCTATTCTTTCAGATGCAAATTAGTCCGTAAGTTAGTGGGTGTGACTCACCCGATAAACTTAGTGCCAATAGACGAGTACCGCTGTGTGGTGCTGTGCAGACGAGAGCTGAGAGTCTATGACCTTGATCAGGTATGTTAAATTTTATGTAAAGCATACAAATCTACTCTAGATGTGCATTACCTTGTGAAAAAATAAAATTATCAATTTACAACTTTTTTTTTGTCTTATGACCATTTTGCCAGTGTCAATACAACTTCCAATTCCCGCTCAAAATACAACTCAAACGTCAAGGCACGTTCTTTTTCTTTTTTATGTTAACCGTACATTCAATTGTACCAGCCAGTGACTACATAAATAAGAACTTATTATTATAAAAATAACACACTATGAAAATAAAACAATTTGAATAAATGCCTACACTGACCAAATTCGAAACTATATGGATGAGCCAAAAATGCTGTAAAGATTTATGAGGCCCATTTTGATAAAAAAAATGCATCGGTCACGTATAAACATCACTCTGTATATGTAATTATTAGGTATATTATAGCGTGCATAGTACACGATTTAAAATATATATGTCATTAAATTTAATATATGTCGGTAGCTGACTGTGCTACTGTGCTGTTTTATTCTAACGTGAACATGTACACGTAGCATGTAGATATACTGCAATTCATATTATATTGTTATAAATAGTATTGTACATATTTTCAGGGTAAATTCGTGGTGACACTGAAGGGAGTGATGAACCAAAAGATGCCGTTCTACGGTCTGCACGACTCCACGCATTTAGTGACGCTGTCCAGGAACAGAATGTACGTCAATCTGATGAACATCGAGACTGGTATGTATAGATTTTTTTATATATAAAAGTTAATTCAGTATGTTTGTTAGTAAACTCGAAAATTAATAGATAGATACACTTGAAATTTTGACACAATGTTGCAATTTTATTTAGAAACGATTTTTTGTACTTTTTATCCTCAATATTTGAATGAGGATATCAATCTAAGACACAGGGATCTTTGGTAGTTTGGAGTTAAAAGCATTTAAGTAGTAATATTTATATAAATATTTTACAATTATTATTTAAAATTTATAATAGTCATGTTCAATTTCAACCGAAATCCGAAAACCGAAATCCCTTTGCATATTTCTATCTCCAGAATAAAATATGGTTTAAGGATGATTATTAATACAATTTCAGGTGATTGTGTAACGACTTTTAAAGCAGGAGAAGACAGATTCCTCAACTCCTTGCTTGTGTCTGGTGATGGCAGGTAAAGTATTAGTTGATTTATTATGAGATATATTATTTACATGTTTCCATTCGTGACAATTTGCAAGAAGCTAGACCTATGTATGAGTCTAGGTAAAATACGTGTACATTGTAATACAGAAGGTACTTCAAGATTAATTATATTTTCATTAAAATAAATATATAAAATGCTTCAGTCGACCATGTTGTCTGATGCGCTAAACAGAGCAAATGATGTCATACCTCATACGATACGATTACCATAAACTTTTCCAAGCAATGTTGAAACGTGACGTCACCAGCAGATGCCATGACACTTGCGAGGATTTTCACATAAGATTAGATTCCTAACTGACCTCGGCCACAGATGTGCCGCTACCTCTGAAGACTTAGCTGGAATGCCTCGGAAAAGTATGTCTCCCTTACACACCCTTCAAACCAAAAACAGCGGCATTTAACACTGCTGTTACTAGGTAGAAATACGTATGGCAGTAGAACGAACTACAGGGGATTCTACCACCTTCAAATCGAAATTATAGAGTATCAAAATCTGACAACATGGCCTTTGTTTGTCCAGGGTGCTGGTGTGCGGCGACGAGACCCAGAAGCCGTTCCCGCTGCTGGTGTGGTCGCTGACGTCGCGCAAGCTGCTGTACGACCTGCGCATCCCGCACCACGACTTCATCACCTCCAAGGCCGCTATCACTTACGAAGGTCAGTTAGTTATAGTCCGCGCCTAACTATTAGCCAGCTCTGAATTTGTTGCAAGCAGGTGTAGTCAGAGAGCCAATGCGGTCGAACACAACTACGAGTACAAGCATATACTCTAATACGAGTATCTATCATTTGCTGATGCGACGCGATTCATTTGTACATTGAGAGCAGACTAGAAGTTTGGCGCAGACTCTACCAAAGCACGAGGAAGGTTACCCACGATGGACTGACCAAATTAAATATGCACCAGAATATCGACTATATAATAAGTAGTATGATAAGTAAGAAATGGCGAAGCATCGTCAAGCGCCCAGGAAAGAAAAGAACCACGATGACCATGACTTACAATGCACCTATCTATTACTTATACATAGTCAATTTAATACTATAATTTCGTTTTCAGAATATATTTTTACCATAAATATTGTCATAGGGTACAGATTATAAATTAAAATAATTTAGTAGAAGGTATATGTAGATGCACCAATCATTATTATAGCACTTTGATGGAGTAAACCTGCAGTCTCCTCCCGTTGTAGGGAGGGGACTTACACCCAGGGGCAGCAGTCAACTGTCGACAGCAACCCAGAGTCGAACCACAAAAATTCCTATCACCTTCAAAACCTTTCTATTTACCCTCAGGTTCCTACGTATGCGTGGTCTCCCGCGAGCTAGAAGAACCAAGCCCGAACTTCATCGTGGTGTACGACCTGCAGTCAGGTACACTGTTCAAGAAGTGGAAGCCGGGGTGTGACACGGTAGCCCTGGCGATCAGCTCCGTGGACGGGTGCGTGGTCTCCGGGCTCGCGGACACCAGGATCCTCGTGTGGGATCTTGTTACTGGTGAGGACTGAATACAAAAAGGAATTATGTTATTAGGACCGATCGAAGATTTCGGCCTTAGGAATTCGGCTTCAGGAATTCAACCGAAAAAGGGGTTATGGAAAAGTTTCCGTTTCTGCCAAAAATCGCACGAAACTTTTGGCCATCGTACAAATACGTTCGTGAGTTTTCGGGTCGCCTTCGGCTATTGTCGGGCGTTTGACTGGAATTTCTTGTCTACTTGACTTTAACTACGATAACGAGCCGCGTAAAGTCAGATTTCTTCAGTCAGAATTGCTTTGATATTTCGGGGAGTAGGTTAAAACGTTGGTCGTTTTTTTAATTACTGGCTCGTAACTTACGCTTAAACTTGACCAGTGTAGTCAAATAGTGTAAATAAACTACTGATTGTTGTCACTAAAAATCTTGTAGAATTTTTTTGATTCACACGTGTGAATTAAACTAAATAACAACATGTGTTTTTTTTTTTTTGTTTTCTAAAGGAAATTGTCGCCTTACCCTCCGCGGCCACGTGGCAGCGCCTTCCCTCCTCCGCCTTGCCAAGTCGGGCGGAGTGCTCATGTCCTCCGACGAAACCTGCAAGGACCTCTCTGTACGATTGTGGGACCTGCATACTGGTATGTTTACATATTAGTTTAATTCAATGAATTAACGAAAATCTATGAATGTCAAACTTCAATATTAAAGTTAGTTGGTAAATGCAACATTGCATTTTCTACAATTCTATGCATTGATATAAGTTATGGTTGTTAATACCTAGATGTCGCTACTTTAATTTTCCCCGATAATCATTTCATCTAATTGAATGTCACTACTTTAATTTTTGCGAGTATTATCGAAGGTAGTGAACTTTTCTAACTTGAAAGATGTTTGCAAACGAATTACTAAAAAATAATGTACCTTATTAACAATATTATCATAATTCTGTTTTAAGAAATGTTTTTCGTAAATGTTAAATTACTTATGTAAAAACTTGGATGATGAAAAGCAAACGTAAATATTACCTAATACTAATGAAGTTTATCTACCCTCAGATATGAATGAAATCAATAACTGGCTATGGGTAAAGTCAATAAAAGTAACCTTATCACTTCCAGGCAAACTGATAGCGGTATACACACCACCTGAACGGATAACATCATGCGAGATCCTCCTAGGGGGCTCTGTTCTAGCATTAGCTCTAGAGGATTACAAGGAGATTATGTGCGTAAAGTTGTATGGGCCAGCGGTGGACTCCGTGAGGCACGGGAGGGACTGTGAGTATGACGACAAGCCCTACGGAGACGTGGACAATGAGGGCAAGACCTTCGACGTACGCGGCATGGAGAACATGTGATCGACATAAGTCATAGACAAACCTAACCATAGATAAAATAGATTTAATGGCCTGTTTCGTCATTTTCGGCTGGCAAACTAACTACTTATAGTATAGTCAGCGCCAAGCTGCAAGTCCGCTCTGAAGTTGTCGCGAGCAGGTGTTGTCATACAATTTGCTATGGCGACGCGATTTGTTTCTATATTCAGATTGGACTAGCAATTTCACGTGGACAATACCAGCGTTTCTAAATTATTTACGTTTTGAAGATTGCATCGATGCTACACATTTTAGCGACTTATTGCATTTGCAAAAACGCGCGTGTTAGCGACTAAGTCAATGCGAGTTGAAATGCTGCATCAAAAGTTCAAAAGAAACTTCGAACGCACAAACGTGTGCGGTGTGTGGCATTCGCTGTGTCTAGCTTTCGAAAAGAAAGTAAATCGTCGATCGGTACTAAAGTAGCTAATCTGCTAACACCCTTTCAGATAAACTAGCGAGTATCTAGAGACTTTAAACTTCTTTCACAATATCTGTGCAAATAGATTTCTACTTCTGATTTGTTTTTTTTTTTTATTTTTTTCCCAAATTTCTATTTGTTCAATTTCTGTAAAATGTGTCTAGTAGTTCCCTCTAGGTTAACATTTATATATCGATATTTTGTATGTATTGCTTTTTTAAGATTATTTAAATTCAATTGATATCTTTGGGATATTACAAGGACATTCTAAACAGGCTTAACTTAACAGACAAACTAATAACAAAATCTGTAAATGACGAAACAGGTTTATGTATACCAAATACTATAAGTCTTCAACGTTCGCATTCTAAATCGTAATCAGAGACTTTTTTTTAATACAGAATATATAACCTATATAGAGTATATTAAAGGTCAACCATAGACTAAATTTAATATTTATTATTTCATCGCTCGTTAAAGCTGAAGCTACGCTGTGATTACCTTCCAAATACGAAATTTGCAAATAACGGACTTAAGAGTTGCTTGATTGCAATATGTACTAATAATGTACAATTATTTAATTAAAATTACTCCCGAATATGACGATATCAAAAACTAAGACTTAACATTGATAACTTGACATTGTGACCTACATAGATAGTTAGTGATTGTGTATAAAGGTAGTATAGTTATCGCCAAACTGCTAGTCCGCTCTGAAGTTGTTGCGAGCAGGTGTAGTCATACAATTTGCTATGGCGTCGCGATTCATTTCTATATTTAGAGCGGACTAGCAGTTTTACGTGGACTATAACTCACTAGGTAGGTCATACAGAGTCAATTTAGTTAAAGATTTTAAGGACCTATTTAGCGCTATCGCTAAAGGACTAAATAGGTCCTTAAAATCCACTTTAACATTTCGAAATAGACAAAGCCCGCTCAAATATTAAAAAAGTATTATTTATTATCATTATACTTATTTACTTATCATGCCTATTATCGGTAAGATAAAAATATAATGATAATAATTAATACTGTAGTGACTGGAATATTTTCCAAATCATCAATCTTAATGGATATAAGAATGAAAAGTTTAATATAAATATAAAAAATATTACGCGGGAAAATGCCAAATATAATGAAAAAATCTAATGTAAAGTTGTCCATTGCATACTATCGCTTGAGCAACTGGCAACTTAGGCAATTAAGTTGTGTTGCAAGCAAGATAGGACTTCATACCCACCGGTCTCTTATATCCCGCGTCCGCATTTGCAATATGGGGGTGGGTAGGGATTATTCGGGTCTCGAGGGTACCCTCCTTAAGTTGTGGTTAACGCGACTGTTAAAAGTGGCTCGGCGACTATATAGCAACTTGTACATGGATATTCTATACCATCTGCATAGACAATCGACTGTTGTAATATTTTACGATTAAACTCAAAAATGTGCCGTTCGTCAAACTACAAATTCTACGCCAGAGCAGTAAGGAATTAAGCACTGTTCTGTAGCCTACAACTATCGCTCATGCAATAGTAGCAAATAGGCAATCAAACTAAATTGATGGCAGATTAGCAAACCAATGCCAATAATGTCTATATTTAACGATAAAATAAATATGAGAATAATTATGTTAAAATCTGGTTGTCCTTATGTAATTACTATATTTCTTCATGTGAAAGCGTATATTATACTTTGTTAAAATAAAATTCAATTTTGAAATTTTATAACAAAGTTTAACTTGCACGCTTCCGAATGAAAAACACATATGGAATAAGAAATTTTAAAATTTTGGAAAAGAGAGGGCAGCTGATAAACTCGATGTAGATGGAGCCACCATTGTGTTCCATTCTGTCAATACTGTCATTATAAGATGTCAATAATCGACATCGTTGTCTATGGCAGCTGCTCTCTCTTTCCCGCTTTGGATGTGTTACCCCAACGGCCATTTGCTTTTGGGAAAAGGAAATTAACAAAAAGACGACAAATTGCAATCTTACAGCAATTTATGGAAAATAAAAAAAAACAATTAATGTTTTGATCTATTACGCTTATTAATTATTAGAATAATAAGAAGCTCTTGTGACTATATTAGGTTGTCGTAATTTTAAAATTGCCAAAATCGTATGTATAAATCAAGACTCATTTCCTTTTGCACTGTAATACATTAAGTACCACTTATAATCTTCAGAACTTGTTCATTTTATTTCGAATTATTTCCACATAAACACATACTACACACAAATATTTTACACACCATCATAAACCCGCACTGTGTCAGCCTTCTATTTAATAATTCTACAAATTATTATTATGTTATTATTCAGAACCAGCAGTTTTTATTTGAACGATAACCGTTTATTTTATAACATATACCTCAAATATCTAATTTAGTCGCAAGAACTAACCTTGATCGTATTCAGTGAATTCTTTATCTGTAATGTTGATGTTTATACAGTTAACACTAGTCGGTTAAGGAATCTATGTACCTAATATGAAATTATTTAACGCTCATCTATCTCATTTATTTAATATTCACTTTCTTATGTCCTTGTGTACTTAGGAATAATGGGAAATAACGTTTAGGTGTAATGAAATTAAAAAAAAGTTCGCGCCAAAATTTTTCTTGTCTTTGGTTCCGGTAATTTGGTACGTTTGTTTTTTTAATGAACCTCATCAAATACTTGGCCACCTAATAGCCGATAGAGGTCCAATCAATTGATTTCCATCATATAAAAAGAAGAATGAACAACAAAATAGAGGACCAAATGGTTGTAATGGTGACCCCTATCGGAAAATCGTCGACCACTTATCTGGCTTCCAAAAATAGTAAAAATGATGTATTTATTCGTTACCAAGAGAAATGCACATAAATGAAATCATTATGGTACAAATAATACTGCCATATTTACTGTATTTATTAATATAAATATTGGGAGTTTCGATTTAATATACTACAATAAAAGGCAAAATAAACAAATTGTGAATTACTTAAAATTACGTAAAAACTTTAAGTTTAATCATTAAAAAAATACTGAGATATCTCTAAAGTCAAAATATATTTGACTACCACACACATAATTTTAATAATATTTGTATTCGAATCTAAACTCCCAAATAAAATATTATTTTACATGTATTATGCACAAAACTGTCACACTTTTACTAATACGAGTAACTTAATTGAAATTATTTTCTTTACACGATTCACAAATATATGTAATGGGTGCAGTTACACGATAGCCGAGAGTAAAATCAAGTATATAACCGCACCCTTAGCATTAATACCATTAATTCTTAGATTATACAATATCATTTAACGTAGAGTAGGTGTTTTAATAACTCTTCGATGTCAATGTTGATGCTGGTCCATCATTACCTATAACGTACGAGTAATTTATTGTAGTTAAGTAAGTTAAGACGTTTGGACGGAGACGGCTTGGGATTGAGTCAATGGAACGCGTCGGTATGTCTGCACCACAGACCTATATCTAAATATAGGTCTGTGGTCTGCACTGTATGTGTTAATATAAAAGGCGTAAATGTCAAACAGAGAAAAAATGCCGACACCGTAGAACCGTATTTAAACGAATCAATACCAAATTTCATATCGGTGACGAGAACTGAGGAGGGTAGGTTATACTTAAATTGAGGTTAAATTAGATAGGGTGGTCATTATACTTCTTAGGTTGTACCCGTATAACTAGTTTCAATAAAGAATGAAATCCAAACCAGCAGCTTCTGTACATGTTTCTCGCTCAAACATTATATAAAACGAGCGAGAAGTAAATAGGACTGTCATCGTTTTAGATTACATGGCTTATTGAAACAAGTATATCTAAATCAACTTTTATAATATTGTAAAACGCATACAGTGCTGACGGCCCCACTGCTCCATTACTTATAAAATCCTCGGAGCCATTGTTACCTTGGCATAATTAAGTGTAATGTGAAGGTACGGATCTTGAACCCTAAGAGACTCTGTCAATTGTATGTCCAAAATCTCAGATAGGCGAACTTTGTTAAAAATGTGTGCATAAATGTCAATAGTCAGCAAATAAAAAATCGTTGAAGCAAGTGTTACTCGGACGCACGGTCAAGTTGTGTAAACATATGTAAGAGCGTCGTCAAGGGGGGCAGGTGGAGGGCAACTGCCCCAATAGATTCAAAAATCGTCTTACACACCGAATTTCTAGCATTTGGAGTAGCTTACGGGGGCAGTATCCTACCAAGAAATACAAAAATCATCACACACAAGCTACCCTCCCCTGGATCATCAGATGACGAAGCACTTGAAAGTAAGGAATCCCTATCTGCCCCGCGTCACATCAAGTGTCATCGTTTCAGCTCAAGATCCGTTCCAAAACCTATAATATTATAATTAATACGCTTATTTAAATTTACGATATAATAGCCTAAGTCTTCTATATCGTCTAACCAATCATTGTCCTCTATATTGGACGAAATATGTGTGGGTGGTTGTTTTCTATTTTGCACGGTTACATATGCTTTTTAATATTATTTAACTTACTTTCACTTACCTTACCTTTAATTCTTATCTCTATATTAATAGTGTTGGGCGCACTAATTCTTCTAATTTCATGGAATCCAAAAAATATAATCAAACTGGAAAAGTTGTATCAATGCTACCAGTAATTTATTTTGGCCCAACACTATATAAGCCAGCATTATTTAATCGAATATACACGTTAAAATAAAACATATTATGTGTGTATATAATAATTTCAATTAAAACATTATTTCAGCGGAATACAGTACACTGTATTGACAATGTGTTTATATTCTGCAAAGCACAAAGTTGAATAATATACACAAAGAAAACAGGTGTTATTTTTTATATTATTTTTATTTCAATTTAGTGTCAAATGATTACTAGCATACTTACTTTCTTCGCACAAGGTTAGGCATATTCTTGTGTAGCTAATTCAGTGGCTTTCCTTCTAAATTTATGTATACTTGTGGTAAAAGGGTGTAAGTGGTAAAAATATTCACAAATTATAAGGTTTTTTCTCGAGAAAAAAATGCTTCCTAACATATACGCTTTTTAGATCCAAAGTCAACACGGGATTTGGTTTAATGTTATTGATTTTTTTTTTTATTTAAGAGGAAAACAGTGTACAGAGCTGGCAACATTGCTTGTAATTGGATATTGGTAGGATCTTCGTAACTCCCGAAAGCTTAAAACCTGACCAAAGCAATTATACAAAGTTATTTATAATCTAGATTTAATTAATATTGCTAACTTGTATTCTAATAAATGAACTGAAATCTTCATCTTTTCATCGTAACTCGCTGTCGTAAGTTAATTCTAACTCTGTTTGTAACATTTTTAAACTAATTTATAAATTAGATGAAGGGCAATTACCTCCAACATATTTTTAAGTATTCGTTAGACTTCCAGGTTTTTATTAGTGTTCGAAACTTTGCACGTAACAATTAAAAAAATACTCTATATTTGAAACCCTATTACAGGCTCTCATAACTCCTTAATTATGGATTAACGTGACGTAAACAGCTGGACTACTGTTGGTGAAATTTATAATCGTGTGGAAATATTACATAATCATTGATAAATAATTTTATACACCTACGTCCGGTTTAAACATTGAACAATGGTATCTGATGTTCGGAAGTATCTCTTCCATCATCTGGGGAGACCCGTAACAACTAAAATAGGCCTCATTAATAGATGCATTGCAGCTATGCATTGCAGTAAAAATATTGATTGTTTTTCATATCTACCCTATACAGCAATTTGCAGTTTCTAACACTAATAAAAATCGTTACGATTATTGATAACCTACTCCTGTTGTCATATAGTTGTTGCATTGTACAAGAAATAATAGTAATTATTGGACTTAAAAAAATACAGATCCAGAACATAAGATAAATAGATAGCACAAATCCTTTGAAATATTGAATGTGCACAAAAACTTAAAGCACAATAGACTTCTCAATTATACTAGTGCGATGAAATTTTAAAAGACTAGTAAACCTTCAAAGTAAACCGTACTATGCAATAACTATACATCCTTACCATATTAGTACCACTTATCTAATCTATGTAATCCGAGGCACAACCGCCATTTAGAAATGGCGCCACTAAAATCCTTTTTGTAATGTGAGGACTGGCCATACGCGTACGTGGTGTATATCTTTATTATATTTTCTTCATAAATATTGTAATCATTAATTCAATATTATATTTCAGTAAAAACAAAACAGTGTAAAGAAATATATTTAACTTCAATATAATCTAGTGCACAGTACGGAAATAACTTAAATATACACCACGTAGCAGTGTGAATAATCCTTAATACTTTTTCCAATACTTTGTAGAGGTAGTTGAAGTTATGTTGTAGTAATGTAAACAGGCTGGTCCCTGACTTCTATATAATTAAGATCTGATATTCTATAATTAAGGACTTAACCTATTATTTACGATTACGTAGATCAATTTGAAAATAATTAAGTGGTGTAAATTAATCAATGAGACGAGGATGTAATTGAATTGTTGAATTATTTATGTATCCTGGAAAGTTACGTATTAATTGATGTCCTGATTAAATTATCGTAAATATATTCATGGTGTTTATTTATTTCCTAACTCCTTCCTATTTATCTATAAGTACCTTCATAAGTACAGATAAAATTAACAGTCGTTGTAGGTACATATTATCTAATTTCAAAATAACCGCTTTATCAATACATATAAATATTACAATACAAACTCATATGATAGATACCCATTTTATTGTAAATAAATATCGATGTTTTCCTGTAAGCAACAATTAAAAAACGTCTGCGTCTATATTGACGTGTTTCGCGAAATACATATTTGATCATATAATTTTACCCAAAAATATTCAAAAATCTCGGCGTAGTATTGGAACACACACAGCGCATGAGGGTAAATATTTATTAATTTCTAATCTAGGAAACATCTGAGGGATTCTGAGGAGTTTAAAGTTTCACTCTGCGGTATGCATAAGCCTCCCACTGCTGCCTAACTATTTATTGGACTATATTATGTATAGAATTGTATTATTATATAACATATGACGAAATCCTTGTCAGTAGATGTATAGATAAAACCACTAACATTGCCACTAACTAGTTTTCCTGGGGTGGCTCTATGTACTTCACAACGCACACGGGATAATACGGCTAGTCACGTGGAAAATAGAAGCGAGAGGGCATAATATGATTAACTCGAAAGTAGTGAATGGATTTTCATGGGATTTTCAACAATGGGCGGAGTGATTCATTAGAAAGGTATAGGAGTATAAATCGGTAAGGTTCTTTTCTAAATTAGCTGAAATATGGCGATGTTCTTTTAGTCAGACCGACTAGCAGCTCTATTTTTTTGTATTTATTACAATACTTGTAATCTAGGTACGTCTTCGTTACCTTCGTACACGTAAATCATAACATATATTTTTAATAATTAAAATTTGAAAAAAAGATTCTTTGCATTGTGCCAAAACACACATTGAAACATGTAGATTTATTTATTATTGTATATTATATAAAACATCTTCATGTTGCCGAGCGCAAGACAACGACTGGTTCTACGAAGTGACATATTACTAGTGGAATTTTTACGTCTACCCTTTTACAAGTTGACAATAAATACTGATCAAATTAACCCAGAAAATATCTTCCTACCCAATAGTTGAAAGCCCGCGAATGCGTAAGCTCTTATTATCATAATTATATTTATGAATTTACCAATTTACCAATGATAGGAAAAGGAAGTATTTTGCAGAAAAAGAACAGAATTGATTACATTATTTTTATTTATTTTTTTAATTTAATTTACCTTACTCACAGCAAAATAATACAACTACATAATGGTGTCAAAGCGTTCAGCAGGACTGGAAGAGGCCCTTCTTGCGCATTTCTTCGAACTCCTTCTCGGCGTCATATGTCCTGCAAATAAATAATTGCAATGGATTATCTAACATGTAAAGAATGTAATTAATAGTACATTACAATACGAGGACGAAAAATTTTTTTCTGACAAGTGTGAGTTGCAATCACACGAGTCAGAAAAACATTTTTCGTCCGCGTGTTGTATAAAATTTTATATTACGGGGTCGGAAATGGGGGTTTTGCGCACGCGAAGCGTGCGTAAAACGTCCATTTACGCACGCCGTGATATAAAAACTTTTACTACTTAAGAAAAAGTAATAAGTAAGTCCCCGCAATTGGCAACCCGCCGCCCGCGGGTCTTCCTGGAACCTATTATTGCAACCTACTGATTTTCCTACTACCGCACCAAACCTATATCTACTCCGATTTTCAGTGCCGTCAAATTTCAGAAACATACTTCTAAATAAGGCCCACTATTAGCCCCTATAGCTACTAGTGCTGCTAGCTGTTTGCACTACATAATAATAATTTGTAATTAATATAATATTGTCACTGTCGGCTTAAAAATCTAACACGCAAAGTGGCCCCTTTGTATATAAAAAACATAAGGCTCCAGCTAAGTTCTTTGGGTGGGATATTATTATCCTATTATAAAATGTAGATAATAGAATCCCCAGGCAGCAGTTACAATCTTATTATTATGCCGACTCATTTGCAATAGTGTGAAGATGGTATAACCTCTCATGGTTTAACTCCAGCGATACCAGCGCCACACCTATTTTTGCCTAATTATAACATTGTTAGGTCCTATGATCTGGTTTGAAGGATGCGGAGGTACTCATCCAAGGCATTCCAACTAAGTCCAAGGGGTAGCAATGCATCCTTTCTCAACCTCAAGTAGGAACCTAATCTTATCTGCGATTGGTAACAAATGTACAGTCTACCACTATCCGTCAGCTGGCCTGATGCTTGTTTGTTACTTCAATATTTAAAAAAAAAGCTTAGTAGAAAATCAAGAGGGTTTCTGGTATGACAGTTATCTAGAAGCTTCCTGGAATGGAAATATTCACCTGTAGAATTCGGCATACTTCCTCTTCCTCTCGTTGCCTACAACCTGTTTGAAGGTAAACCCACAGAATCCAGCAAGACTGAGGGCGATGATGATGTTCTTCTTGATGTTGCTGTGGAGGAGGTTCCTCATCACAGGCTTGGATGCTACGGACACTGCCTTGTCTGCCATCTGGTGGGAAAGAATGGAAACAAATTAATTTATTATTTATTATAATAATTTTTTTTTTATATAATATAGGAGTAGCAGAGGAGCATGCAGTCCACCTGATGGTAAGTGGCTACTGCCACCCATGGACCCCAATCATCATAATTAACCCCAGATAGGATCAGATATTACTACCTGAGGTCAGGCACAGATGCACTGCTACCCCTGAGGACTAAGCTGGAACGCCTCGTAAAAGTATATCTCCCATACCACACCCTTCAAAACGGTACACAGCAGCGCCTAACACTGCTGTTATTAGGCAGAAATAGGTGTGGCGGTGGTGCCAAAGAATCAAACCACAAAGGGTTCTACCACCTTCAAAATGTACGGACTCTGACTTAGTAGTGGCTTAATTAGTAGAATATCAGTTCTATACAGAAAATATTCTTTATGAACATGACAACAAACAAAAATAAAAATGATAAAACTGTGAACTAGTATATGTTAAATACACATAAATATGTACTATACATTTTTTCTAATAAAATAAACTTGTATATCTATTTTTTTTACCACAAAATCAATGATTTTGATGTTAAATTTTTCCTTGAGTTTAATGAAATGAAATGAAATGAAAGAGGAGAGAGCACTCTTAGAGGTTACATAAAATATGTCGTATTATTGAAAATCTTTATCAATTATGTCTTTTGGAAGGAACATGCAAATCAAATATTATTTTTATATGATAAAGAGCTTGTGCGTTTCCCTGTAAAAGTAACATTGAATACGAAGATAACAATTATTAAATATTAAAAAAAAACTAAAAAGGTAACTCTAAAACTCATTCTAAAGGTAAATCTAAAACTCAACAAAACACTAAAATATTACATACATAAGAAAATTATAGGTTAAAAATTATTTTACAGAAAATGTTACATTTCAAATTTTGTATTTCAAAAGTTAGGTCTAAGTATGGCTTAACTTTAATTACAGCTATTCACTTAATTAAAACAAATGAAGACCTCACCTAAATGATCGATATTGACGTGATTATTGACAACCTTCTTACATAATACACGGACATAAGTAGTTTTCATGAAAAACAGTCAATATCGTTAGAACAAAAGCTGAAATATTAAAGAATTTCTATCTTTTTTAGTGAATTTGAAAAATAAGACTGTAAAGCTTACCTTTTTGGGCTTAAATCACCAAAAAACGTTGTATCCTGCACTTGGGCACCTTATCACAAGTAGTAAAGCAAAGTTTTATGTTACGTTTTCATAATAAGACAAGATGAATTGAAATACAAAATACGAGTTTTCATTGGTGGATTCTAGCGTGTAGACCAAATGAACCAATCACAGCGTAGATAAATGGGTATTTGTTTGTTTTCTATTACACCTACCATTGACAATTGACATAACTCGTATAATCTGTGAAGATTTTGTACAGGTAATGAAAGCAAATATCATCCATTATTATAAAAATAGTTATTATTATTGGTTATATTGTTTTAACTTGAAAATTTGTAAATATTGAATATTTAAATATAGACTATAATTTCGTGATATTAATTTTTATTAATAAAGTATCCTAGAAATAAATCGTAATAGGGAATATGCATGTGATTTAGATTTGCTTGTTATTTTTTTCCTCGGTACATTACGGTCCTGAAATTACATCTAAACCATTTTTTTTCTTTATTTCGTGTTAAATTGTTTAAAACTTTAATCAAAAATCGTAAATTATGCGCGCGAAATTCAAATTTGCAAAACGCATTCCCTTTGGTCGAATCGAAAAATGACGTCACATAGCGTGTTACGATGTTTATCGGCGTCGATATTCAAACTGTTTGAGAGAAAAATTGTTTTTGTCTATATTCCTACAGTGTTATTTATTACCTAGTGCGATTTTTCTAGATAATATTATTAGAATAATCAAGAACAATGATTGAAAGTAGTTTTGTCAAAGCACAATCGGACTATTTACCTAAAATATGCAAAATGAATAAACTGTTTTTTATGCATAGGTCAATTCGGAAATATTTAACTGATCATAACTTATAATGTTAATATTCTTTTTTTTTTCTTTTTTTATAATATAGCAGACGAGCATACAGTCCGCCCATGGACATCTGTAATCAACCCCAGATAGGATTAGATATTCCCACCTAAGGTCGGCCACAGATGCGCCGCTACCCCTGAGGACTAAGCTGGAACGCCTCGGAAAAGTCTGTCTCCTACCACACCCTTCAATCCGGAACACAGCATCACCTAACACTGCTGTTATTAGGTAGAAATAGGTGTGGCGGTGGTGCCTCCGGAGTCGAACCACAAAGGGTTCTACCACCTTCAACCTATCACCTATCTTCACCTATCTTTATAATATTATAATAGATTATAATGCATTTTGTGTGTTTCAAATGATAGTGTTTGTTGTAGAAGTCGATAAGTACCTAACGAAGTAGATGTACAATGCAATATTTTAAAATCATTTACCTAAAATTATTGTTTGTTACAGTAAATACAAATGTTAATGCGATTTTGGAGATACTATATCTGTTTCCTATAATCTTGCACCACATTTTTCGTATTTTCGCATCTTTTGCAAAAGAAAAAACACTATATAATGTATTTATAGTACTGGTTTTACACAATAACTCTAGGAAATATTTATAAAGTGGTTATTTAGCCTTTCCCATGATGTAAATAGCGATGAAACCTGAAAACGTTTAATAATACCTTTATGTGCATACAGTTATCATCAATATTAATACAAATCGCGCTACGTGACGTCATTCAAAGAGCGCGTAAAATGGCGGCGTTCAAATGTGTCAAATTTTATTGATACTTTAAATAATTTTTAAAAAAATATTTCAAACACTAATAAAATTACTATAAAATTGTTTATATTTTTTACTATGTTAAAACGATGTGATAAGTGGTTTAAAATAATAAAATAAAAATGTGCATATTCCATATTGCTTTGGCTTTAAAAATATACTGGAGCAGAGGATATCGTCGTAACTCCATATAGACTATGCTCTTTGGTAATTCCCGCCATTTTTTAAATAGTATTTCATTTCAGAATTTTTGGAGACATGAAGATTAGATGCTAAAACTAGACCAAAATCCAAATGATAGACCTTAAACGACGGCAGAAGGAACAAGTGTACGGATAGTGCTACTACAAAGTCATACTTCCAGTGTTATTCATACGGCAAGTATTCCAATTTTAATTAAATAACGCTACTTTAATAGCTTCATAGAATTTGAAATGATCCATGAGATTTTCCGATTATACTTATTTATTTATTAAAGTTTCACCAACGTAGCACTTATGTCATAAATGTAGGAAATTGAAAATGGGCACTCCCAAACGACTTCATTTATTAATGAAAGTGTAAAAGTGATTTCAAAACAATTTATTTATGGATTTGAACATCGAACACATTTCGTCAAAACGAAATAATTTCCGTTATTTTTTAGCTTTACGTGCAGAGATCAGTTTCTTTACATAATATTGTTGTTATTATCTTTAAAGTAATTCTATTTCTATTAATTCCATTCTCCCCAGGCATCCCCACCACCCACAGTAAAACAAGAAAGAATTTTTTTATTCGTTTATTAATAAACTAACTTTACAAATTTAATAATAGCAGAACAATAATATTCCTTATTTCTTTTCATTCATAATAATATGATAATAATTCACCATGACTCATCGTACTTTATGAATATAATTATATGATTTAAAAATAATGAAGAACGACAGAGAAAGCAACTTACAGAAAAATAATGCACAATAAAAAAAGGATTGATGCAATTATCGATTGCCAGCAACAAACACTCCGCGCGACTCGGGCGCGCCCGCCGACTAACAACACATACTAAAAAAATATTACAATAACATAAAGTTAAAATTTTATTGTATCAATTCTTTTATTCACTATTTCTGCAATCTATTTACAAGTTATATAATGTTTACATACCAAAACTATACGCTATCTCATGGTGTGGTGTAACCCTATCCTATATTTATAGTGTTTAAAACTATTTGTATTTCTTTCTTCATAGATATATATAAACGTATAATATAGATATTTTATTTTTATCGGCATAAATTACTATCATTAGTTGAAAATAAAAACAAAACAAAAACTAAAAGGATAACTATACACCCAATATACACAGCTAGTTTTGAGAGTCCATTCACTATGATTATATGGTACAAGCCTGCAGGTCATACTCTTATATTACAGTACAAGGCTTCATATTCTACGACAGGAGTCGGTCCGAGTGAAACGGTGCTAGTGGCGCCAAGCCGTATGTACAACGCGACGAAAACCGACAACTCCCAAATAATAATAATGATCGAATAAAAAAAACAATTACTTAACGCGTAACATATATTAATTTCCCCATCTATACATAAAAATTTACAAGATTGTACATCGGCCGGACCGATATTTAAACTAATAGTTTAAAACGAAGAAACAAGGTATACTCCGCACTTGCGCGGGCTGACCGCACCCCGCGCTCCCCAGCGCTGTACCGCTCTAACACTAACAATATTTTATTAACAGATAGCGACAGACACACAGCTCGATCCACGGCACACGTTTTAGGGCACAATTTATCAGGCGATTTATTAATATTTAACTATAAAATATTCTCAATATACTATACATCCTACGTACGTACTAAAACACTTTTTGTATTGTAGCACTATCACTGTCCGACCTAATAATAACAACAACATCGTCAAAATAGGGGTATAAAGGGGGAAAAGTCAGAAAAAATGTAAGGTACAAAATACTGAAAAAACCTTACGTGGATCAAAATCTACAAGTACATTAAGGCGGTCGAGAAGCGCTTTAAAGTTGCCGCTCTCTACTAAGTAACAGAAGAGTTCACATCCACAAATTATTGCTTTTAATTATATTTGCTCAGACATAGGACATAGGAACCGCAACGAAAAATCACTATTTAATTAAAAATTATACCGCAGTCATGCTCCTTACCGCATGCGCATAACCTAGGCATCGAGGGGTAACAATTTTGTAACAAATCAATTCATTTAGATTTATAAAACTGTTAAAGTTTTGCAACATGTGTAGATTGAATAGTCTATATATTTATGAAAGTAGCAACACAACCACGTTGCAGGCAACAAATCCGGTACGAATCGGAGACGCATAATTTTATGCTTCGCTAAGGTGAGGTGTTATTCAAAGTCGTGATAATAAATACTAGCATCTACTTAGAAAAACTAAAATCCTTTTAAAATTCAATCAATTATTATGTACAGTGCGAAAGAAAGCTAGCTTAAAGTCTAAGACAAAGGATCACTGGTTTGCATATTAAAATCAATTGTCGTCTACGTAATGAAACAAATAAAAAATGGACGATGGGACGCGGTCGTAAAACTGGAAGGGACAAAATTAAAAATGGGGCGTCAAATTAATAAAGTTTAGTATACTGGAAGCCCAAACAGACAAACTGTTGAAACACTCAGTCACAATTATTATCATTTCACTAAGAAATTATTTATCCACCAAATATAAATTACAATTATTGGTCTCGTGAATTCACTTACATATTAAACACTATGTTACATCGTAATAGCGGCGTGCTTTTGGCGGGGAAACGCTACCGTGTCAATATTTTATCTATTATTCAATTAACTAATAACGGTAGAAAACTACAACCGCCGCGACAAGATGGCGTTCCCCCGCCGAAATCGAATAAAACTACAACGCGGTTCACGTCACCGATCACGACGTTACTGTTACGTGCAAAAACGTATGAAAATATCTTTTAAAACTTTACGCATTTATTTTTTTATATCTCTCAGGTATTTATCCTATTATAACAATGTGTCTACAAGTCGAGTGCTCTTTTGTACAACAATGATACACCTCTATTAGCTTAACTAAGGCTCCTCCGTTTGGCTTAAACTCTACTCGTCCAAGTTCCGCCGTTCGGTGATTATACTTTAAGACGCTCTTAAAAATACTCGATAGAAGAAATCAACTTACAATTAAAGAAAACGTCGAGTGCTTTATAGTGAATGGTAACATGATTTGTTCACTAAAAGTAAAGTTAAACGAAAAGAAATACAAACAACGTCGGCCACGCAACGGCTCGAAATCTGGCGGTGTCGGCAACGAGGAACGTTTCATGAACACTTTGATAAATATCGATGCGGTCCGTCCGGAACGCCGGCGGGACGCTAACTCCTTTCATTACAACATATTCACTCACTACTTTTGTTAAAATTTCACTAACAGTCACACGGTTACACCTGCCCTCGCCCGTATTGCACGATGCTCAACTTTTATTTAACAAACATTTGAGATTCAAAAAAAAAATCAAAAACCAACAGTCCATAAAAATGTAGAACTCGAAACGTTTCGTATTTTAGTTGAGTAAAGGATCACTTTTTGAAAGAGAATTAACACATTAGACTATCGTTATGTCGGTAGCAACGTCCTTCCTCGATCGCATCGACCGCGTTCACGTCCTTTAACACTAAGACTCGATGGTGGAGTGCGTGGTGGCCGGTTGCTTTGCGCCCACGGTAGGGCAGCGGATGATGATAGAGTTTCCGTGGGTAGTGCGGCAGGTGGCGAGTATCGCGAGGGACAGTGTCGAGGTCGGGTCGGCGCGCGGAGGGCGGCGGGGCGGGCGTCAGTCGAGGCGGTAGAGCAGCGCGAGGGCGGGCGCGAGGGCGGGCGCGGGGGCGGGCGGCGCGGGCGGCGCGGGCGCGGGCGGGCCGCAGTCCGCGCGGCGCCGCCGTCACTTGCCGTCGCGGGACGCGCGCCGCCGCCGCACCGCGCCGGGCGCCGTAGGGGTGCCGCCTTCGCCCACTGCAAATTTAAATAACACTGCATTCAAACCAACCATTGTTTCGCATTTAAGAAAAATATACTTATATTTTTGTGCTAATAAATCATGTGCATGCGTATGGTATGTAAGCCCGTCAGAAAATATACTTTTTTGATGTAACAAGAAAAATAGTAATCAAAAAATTTCACGACCAATAAACGAAGGCAAATGATATAAATTAACTATGATAACATCGACGCTCAAAAATGTTGTCAAAAGCTATTTATATCTTATATCGTGCGTGCGCAATTTCGTTCTACGTTAAAACAAATATAATATTAGGCTTTTATGCAGAAGCCGTCGAATTTAAGTTATATGATATTGTTTCTTTTTTTTTATATTTTCATGAAATTACAATACCAAAACCTACCTGCACTCCTCGTTTTCCGTCTGACGGGCGTGTCGCTGGGCGGCGCGGGCGGCGCGGGCCCGTGGCGCACGGAGCGGCGCGTGCCCACGCCCGCGGCGCCGCCCACCACCGCCGCCGCCGCCGCAGCCGCTGCCGTGGCCGCCACCGCCGCCATACCCGGTGGCAGCACTCGCGGCCCCTTCACCCCTTTACCGCGCACCTTGCAGATGAGCGGCTCGTCGCTGTCGCTGTCCGACTCCTTCTTGCCCTTCCCGCCGCCGCTCGCCGCCGCCGGGTTCGCGGGCTTCTGCTCCACCTTCCGCGGCTTCTTCTTCGGCCGCCCCGGCGACGGCCCCTCCTCGCAGCTGACGGTGGACGCGCACGAGCTCTCCGACTCCCGCCGCTTCCGCTTGGCCCCCGGGCCGGGTTTCGCGGGCGCCCCCGCGGCGTTCGCCGTCCTCGGACTCGTCTTGTCGACGGAGCCGCTCCTCAAGCAGTTCCTCGGCTGCAGCGCGGGCGAGTCGGACCGCTCGAGCTTGTTGATACCGGGGCTGAGGCGCGGCGTCTTCGGCCCGTCGGCTGGGCTGTTCATCTTGCTGCTGGAGCGCGTGCGCACGCTGCTCCGCGCGACCCGCTCCAGCGCCGACGGCGACGGCGACTCCGGCCTCTTTCCCGCGTAGTCCGGAGTCGGAATTTCTATGAGCAACTGCTCCAGGAGGCTCTTGTCGGGAAAGTCCGCTTTTAGCGGAAGCCTCTCTAGTTTCGGCTCGAGCTTTTCTTTCGAATCCGAATTGCCGCCCTTTGTCTCACCGTTTTCCGAGACTATCGAGGACTTCTCCCCGCTCAGCTGAGACTCGCCCACGGAAACCTTCTCTTGGTTGGAGTACGTGTACAGCGGTGGCGACATCCTGCTCGGGAGGTGGTCGAAGTCGTCGATGCCCTTCTCCTTCTTCGGCGAAACCGACGATTCCTCCTTGACCCCGCACGCCTCGTTCTTTTGAGCAATGTTACATTCGAGTTTAGTTTCCGCGTCGACCATCTTCACCATCTTCACGTCCGTCTTCAGCTGGTCCTTCCGCTCCATGCTCTGACTGGGCGGGTTCTCGTCGTCCCTGAGGATGGGCGTGGGTTCCCTCTTGCCCTCTTTGGTCTTCGCGGGCTCGTCGGGCGGGCGGCGGGGCGCGTCGTCGCCGTTGATGTGGTCGGCGTGCATCTTGGCGAGCTCTGCCTCGATGTCGCCCATGTCGTCGATGTCGGGCGGCACAGGGTCGTAGTGCGGCTGCCCCGCCGCCAGCGAGAGCCGCTCGAGCAGCTCGTCGGAGGCGGGCGGCGGGTCGATGACACCGATTATCCTCTGCACGGACGTCGGGCTCGTCGACCGGGGCATGTCGAGCCGCTCCTTCCGCTGGGGCCCCGGGGGCGACTGGCTCGCCTGGTTGGGCGACTTCTCCGACAGGGCGTCCATCGACTCGATGCCGGAGTCCTCGCCCTGCGCCTGCGAGTTGGGCGAGCGGTTGCCGAACTTGTCGGTGTCGGGGCGGGCGGCGCGCTCGGCAACCAGCTTGCAGTAGGACTTGTCCTTGGGGCGCTCCTTGCGGCGCGGCGACAGCGGGCCGCAGCGCTGGGCGGCGGCGGGCGGGGGGGAATCTACGCGACTAGCGCCTATTGTGCCTACGTTTGTCGATCCAGGGGGATCTGGAACGCAAACACACACACTTGTAATGTATTTTTATGGTGTTATGTGATTCATAAATGAAAACGTGATGTGAGAACTATAGTTGATCCTATACTGAATGAATGTCAAGTGATATCCTCTAGAAATTAACCCAAAAAATTCTTCTTATACACCAAATGAGTTCAATGATGCAATGAATAATCAAGAGCCAATTGGTTACTTAAAATTAATATTCACAAAATTCTGAAATTATATAAGTGAAACGGCAATTTTAGCCAGCATTCATAATCATATCAAAAATGGCAAATTTTTGACAGCATTGAAACACTTTGAGTGCAGTTTTGAAATATTTTAATTGATTTATAAAATAGGATAATCAGAAATAAAATAATTTTGCTTTACAAACTTACAAACACATTGGTTTGTACCAAATTCATGGTCAAGTATAATATTTTAAAGATAAAATAAAAACCAATGCAAGAATTAATTTAAACAAAAATAAATTTGACTAATGCTACATACTATACATTGTGAACATTTGAGACTGAAATTACTAGGTACATAAACAAAAAAAAAACAAAAATTGTAACTAACTAAATATAAAATAACTTAATAATAGATTAGTGAATAAATTATGAAATATTAAAAACATAAGATTACTTCCATATTACTGTATTTTATATTTATAATTCGAAAATTTTAACTATAATCTGAGTAGTCATTATAAAAACACAAAAAAAAAATGCATTGCTTGCAAGTAGAAATAAAAAAAAATACAGAGGTATTTGTAGTTGTATTGCACGACATAAATAAATGACTCAATTTATAATAACAAACAAAATATTCATATTTTTAACTAAATAATTACAATGACTATTTCCATTCTATATGTACAGCGTAAATCAGTTATTTATCAGTCATTGATGAATATATTATGTACTAGGTAATGCCGGCGGCGCCGCCCATGTTAGGCGTGTAACATAAAAATCTTCAGTAGGCTTCAAGAACTACAATAACTTATAATAAGTTCAACGTATCCAAGATAACCCTGAAAAACCAGACAGAAAAACAAAAATTTTAAAAATGACTATACCGTGTCTTTATTTTGCAAAAAAAATGCGATGTAGAATACTTAAGAACACATTTTTGAAAATACTACAGCCAAAATTGCCCTATCAGTGTACTATGTATTATAGTTAAAATAAAATAATGTTAGGAGATGAAGTAAATAAGGCAAGACGCGGGCGGCGCCGCTACTGTCTAAACAATAAAGCATGTACGAGCCATGTGACACATATGGAAATAATCTTAAGTTTTCGTAAATAAATTAACATACATACCTGTACAGGAACTATGGCTAATTTTTCTTTTCTTCTCCGAGGCGATCAGCCCGTTAGGCGAGGTGATTGCACTGTCCGTAAGTGTCCGTTTCAACTTGTTGTCCTCGCGGTCGAACTTAGACATGTCCGAGTCGTCAACACTCATTGTCCGTTCTAAGCTCTTATGACACTTGAGCAACCTACTGTCCACCTCACTAGCACCCGTTTTCACTTCAATATAATCCGTGTCCACTTGCACTTTCACGTCACTGGACTTTAAATTATCACATTTCGCACCGCCGTCCTTCTCTAGTTTTGGAGTTGGTAACTTCTTTTTCATATCGTGATTGTTCACGATCTCTCTGTAGCCCTCGTTCTGCGCGTACTTGCCTTCCTTCTCCAACAGGTCGTTCCTCCACTCCTTGTCTCGCTCCTTCTCTATGACTTTCCCGCTCTCGCTGAGCAGCTTCGATTTCTTTTTCAACTTCAAACTGTCTAGCGTTTGCAGTTTGTTGTTGAGGAGCTTGTAGTCGTGAGATTTGGTGACTATGTGAGCATTTTTCGATATCGTCTTCATTCTGTACACTACGCTGTTGTCGCCCGCGATCTCAGTCTTGAGCGGCTCACCCTCGCTGTAGTGGTTGTTCAGCTTTATGTTCTTGACGTGTAAATACTCATCAGTCTTAGAGTTCTCAGTGCTATCTCCCGACTTGGCCGCTAGGGAGTCTTCAGAGTCCCGCCTGTGGGCCTTGTCCTCCGATTCTAACGTTTTTCTAATTTTAATCTTTTTCGTGTGCAAGTCTCCAGGACTGAACTTTTTCTTCTCCTTCTTGGAGTTCTTTATGACTGCTGAATTTCGCCCCCTGAGGCTTATGTGTAGCGGCGGTACCCTGAGCTCGCCCTCTGTGGGCTTGTCACCCTTCGACGGCAGATTAATGAAGCTAACGTCCGCTTTGTACACGGGTTGAACAACTGGTTCATTTTTATCTAGCTTTAACCTCAGCTTTATCGACTCCTTCTCGCCGGACGGCGACTTGGGCGCCTCGGAGACAGGAGTGGCGGGTTTCGCGACATGCGGCCGCGGTAAGGCAACTTTGGTAGACTTTCCGTCGCGCACTATTTTATCCTTTAACGTTGCCGGCTTCTCCTTGGTGCCGGCCGTTCGGGGCTTGCCCCCTTTCTGCGCTAATTTATCGTCTTTTTCCTTCTTGACGATCCTATTTTTTACCTTCGAATCGTCATCCTGACTCCGTTTGTCCTCGACGGGTTCCGTGATTTTCGCTATTCCGAACATCTCCGGCGTGTCCGTCGAGTTCTCTTTGACTTTACACTGCGCGACCGTCACTTCCTCCACTTTCTTCTCCGGCTCTTTTGGTGGAGGTATGTCGTCGTCCCTCATGAGCGTTTTGATCAGGTACTGTTTACTCTGCTCCTCGATCTCCTGGGCGGTCGCTTGGGAGCCGACGGTGGCGGTGGACACCGACGTCATCGCTCGCACCGGCAATCTCATTGGCGGCGGCATCGACGACGACTGGCTCGCGCCCAATCTGTCCGAGTGGATATTGCTCATCATCATCCTGTCCGAGTTCATACTGCTCGCGACTATCCTGTCGGTGTTCATACTGTTTGCGATCATCCTCTCGGCGTTTATACTGCTCGCGATTATCCGATCGGTGTTCATACTATTCGCGACCATCCTGTCTGAACTAATATTGCTCGTAACAATCCGGTCGGAGTTCATACTGCTCGGAACCATCCTGTCGGAGTTCATACTGCTAGCGGCCATCCTCTCGGCGTTCAAACTGTTAACCATCATCCTGTCGGAGTTTATACTGCTAGCCACCATGCGATCCGAGTTTATACTGCTCGCGATATGCCTATCCGAGTTCATATTGCCCACGGTCATCCTTTCTGTGTTCATACTGCTCACGACCATCCTTTCGGAGTTCATACTGCTCGGCGACATCGAATACGTCGCGTTTGGCGGGGACTTGAAGGGGGGATGGTGCGCGTTGACTATCGTATGGTTTGGGCTCTGCGCGAACGTTTTCGAGGTGGACTGCTGCGGCACGGGCGGGGGAGGCATGAAGGTAGTCTCGTTCACGCTCGTGTCGTAGGCGTCCGAGGATTTTGAAGGCACATCATTGTTCGCGTTCGAGTGGCTCGGAGTGGAGGGGGGCTCTGGGTACGGTCCGTTTAGACTGGAGCCGGAGTACTGACCGCCGGTGATCTCCCGCAACAGCGCGTCCGGGTTCGTTTCCGACGAGTTGGGGACGCCGTCCCGCTGAGAGCCGTCGTAGTTAGATATGAGATCTAACTTGGCGGTGGTATCGAGGTCTGATATGGCGGACAGGGCGGTGTCGTCTAGGTTGAGGTCTGCGCCGAGGGTGGGCAGCAGCTGGTCCAGGTCGCAGGTGTCCGGCAGGTCCTGGAGGAGGTTGAGCGAGTCCCGATAGGGCTCGTTCCAATCCTGCTGCGACGCGTCCCTCGACGCCGCTCGCTGTCTTGCATTGTACTGCTGTTGATACCTTTGGAACTCCTGAAAAAAACAAGGACACCATGTTAAAATAAAATTCTGACGTTTTCAAATATGTTTAGATTTATAGTATTATGAAATGCAACATAGCAACTAAGTTATTTATAGTACTAAGCATAAGATTTTACAAAAAATAATTACTAGTTTGTGAGTACCTGAAAACTGGATTGTGTTTTCTGATCCATGGTGGTAGTGGGCGGCAGGAGCGCTTGCAGGTCCTCCTGCGTGACCCTCGGTGGCGGCGGCCTCGGGCGGGGCATCGCCTGGCGGTAGGGAGGCGGCGGGGGCGCGGGGAAACGCGTCCGTCGCGTACCCGGCGGGGGGGAACCTCGGGCGGGCGACGACGGTCGCGTTGGGCGCGGGCGAGCGGTACGCGGGCGGCGTGGGCGGCGGCGCGGGGCGGGCGGCGGGCGGGGGGAACGCGCGCCGCACGAAGGGCGCGGGGCGCGGCGCGGGCGAGGGCGGCGCGGGCGACGGCGGCGGCCGCGGCGCCGTCTGCCGCCCGCCGCGGTACTCGAACGACGCCCGACCCACGGCCAACTCAACCTGAAAGGTAATATTTGACGCGATTAATATTAAGCTCTTTGACGACTTTCTTAGTCTGACTGCGAATCCACAACAAAATAAGCATGTACTTGTACATCCAAATTAAAGACAACTTAAGGTGACCCTACACACGATTGTAATAAAATGGCCACCAACACAGAGCGTTATCGGGAAGTAATGAGCTACATGATATTCACATCCAAATCAACGTGATCATGACCACTGTTTTAAAGACCCAAAAGACAAAGTCACTAGTTAGAGCACCTTGATCAAACTAAACTGATGATGATGATCATGATCCAAGTATTTTTTATATCTTCTCATGTGAATAGCGTCCACTACCTCTAGTCTAATTGATTTAAACAGTCAGGTAAAAATATACACTAGGTAATAAACAAAATATCATTAGTACCTGCGCGTCCTCTAGCCTATCGAGCTTCGACGGATGCTGTTGTGGCTTCGGCCTCGGTTGCGGCGCTGGGGCGTCGTTCTGCAGCAGGTTGACGAGCAGCGGGGAGGACATGGCGACGGTGGGCGGCGCGGGCGAGGCCGGGGGCGGGGGCAGGGCGGGCGGCGCGGGGTAGGGCGGCGGCGGGCCCGCGAACGACGACGTCGACGGCCGCACGAACTGGGGGTCCGGCGCCGTCGCCGTCGGTGGTCGGAGGTTGCCCGCGCAACCGCCTAAACCTGATTGGGGAATAAGTAAAAGCTCATATTAATATGTTGCTAATAAATTATACACAAAGGACTTCAGGTCGACGCACATAAACATCCCAACTAAAAGTACTACAATACAAATGGGGTAAAATATACGGTAATGTTTCTAAGCTACCACATAATTATTATTTATTTTGACAAATTTAGTTTCAATTGTTGTATTTTGTCATGTTTTATCAAAAAAAGATTTATCTCTTTAATATTTTCGTCTCATGCTTTTTTTGCATTTACGTTAGATGTAATGTCCATTCACTTTCTTGCAATGTTTTCAACAATATAATTAATATGTTAATCATTTTTTTTTATGATTTTATACACAGCTAATTAGAATCTACGTTTTAAATCTCCTGGTCTGTCTGATGTTCCAGAAAATTTCGTATGTGTATGTGGTCAGCAATGAACTAATAACATCAAATGGACTGTTCCTCGCTACCACTTAACCAAACCCAAGAAAAAAACGTAACACAAACCTAAGGTATTCTCCTTCCGGTGTATAACCCTCGCTTGGGTCATGCTGCCGAATGGGAACTCGCACCGATCAGTCGTCGGGGTGGGAATGTTCTGGGGGATCTTGCCGTCCATCGGGCACACGGTGTTCGGCGACTTGAAGTTGTCGCGGGGCGGCGCGGGGGCGGGCGTCGTGGGCGGGGCGGGGGGCGGGTCCGAGCTGGTCGACGCCCCCTCGCCGTCCGCCAGCAGCCGCCCGATGCCGCCCAGACCGGCCAGCAGCTCGGAGTTGGATTGGGTGCGGGATGTACTCGCGTCTGGAATTATATGATGCGTGATGTTAACATGCTACATAGTTGTAAATATACTACACAATACGTCTTATAAAGAATATAGTATAATATTATAGAAAGACTAGTTGCTCATTCCTATGGAGTAGCCGTAATCACCTTATCAATATTTTTATCTGGAATTAAGAGTAGGATAACGTTGTGGATATTGTAACTGTTTGTGTTTTGTTACCAATTTGGTCATTTTTGTCGTTGTCCACTAAACAGATCATATATTTTTTTGAATGTTAAGGAATTTTCGACAGCTTGACTTGTATACGCGTGGCGCCATCTCTTACCGAATAAGGTTACGCAAGATAAATCCGACATCTAAATATGCCGGAATACCGGTAAACACCGGTGAGATTGTAATTATCAAGCAACCTCGATAGCTTTGCCAATTAATACAATCACTTTTCTCAGCCAGTTTTCCGGCAAGCTGCAATTTTATAGCCCATTAAATAACCAGCTTCGACATTCAATGTTGGCAGTGGGAGATATCTGGTCAAGTGAGGCGATTAAGCTTTTGTAGTAGCCGTGCTTCGCCACTCAATGAGAAATTCGAATAGTTCATTTTAGAAAACGTGGCGCTATCGCTTGTGAAGTTAAGGAAAGTTAGTACAATTCACGTCTTTTGGAAAAACATTTCGGTTTTTTTTTTCGTGAAGAAAACCAACATGGGTTCCTGTTAACCGCAGGGACATGAAGATATGCCGGACTCCTAACGTTTAAAATCCCATGGTATTGCACTGGACGCCCTTTGTCGGGACCACGGATACGCCATAAGCACGCGTCCGGCGTCCGTCCGTCACGCTGCTTGCCTTCGGCTGGGCCCGCTTCTGGATGAGAGAACAGGAAAACCTAACCTATCCTAACCCGAACAACTAGCGAGTGCGACGTACCATCGGCGTCCGTGGAAAACCTAACCTAACCCAACCCAAACAACAAGCGAGTGCGACGTACCATCGGCGTCCGTGTTGATCCTGAGCTCGGCGCCGTGCTGCAGCCGCAGCGAGACGGCCGCGTCGCCGTCCAGCTGCACGGAGAGGATGCCGAGCGCGCGCAGCTGCGGCGCGCCGGCCGCGGCCAGCGCTCGCAGCCGCGCCGCCGCCGCGCGCGGCACCGACAGCGTCACGCGCACAGAGTTCCAAGGCTCCACCTGCAATCAAACGCACGAATGTTACACTTTAGAAACCACGGAAGCTTTACGTTGGGAGATATAGGGCTAAAGCTAAAACATTCGAATAGTTCATTTTAGAAAACATTCATACACCCGACACGGCATCGCATCGTGATAATAGCAACTTGTCATGACGCAGGACAGTTTTTTAAACAGCGGTTGAACCCCTTGTAATCCGATTTCGTAAATCATAATTAGAGGATCGGCGGCGCCACCGCCACACCTTTTTTGCTTATTAACAGCAGTGTTAAGCGCTGCAGTGATCTGGTTTGAAGGGTGTGGTAAGGGAAACATACTTTTACATATACATAATATCTATTCCTATCTGGGGTTCATTAGGGATGTCCATAGGCGGCAGGAACCACTTACCACCATGTTGACTACATGCTCATGTGCTACTCCTATTTTCGGTACATAAAAAAACAACTCTCGTTGTTTTCGTTATCAAGACACACATTTCATAACAGCAGTATGAAGGACATTAAGTCGAAATAAAATTGACAATATTAATTGTTTGAGTAACTAAGGATCAAACCCGGAACCCTCTATATAAGGAACGAGTATTTTCACCGCTACGTCACGTAGGTCTTCTAAACTTGACTTGTTTGTAATCAATACCCACTACATCATCACAAGAGTGTACAGGCTGAAGTACGAGTTACTATGAATCGACCGGTGCGTTATGCCTGTAAGTGTACTCGTATGACGTCAGTAGCAACGCAACACCAATTGTGGGAACGCCAATCAATAGGATTGACTTGCAAAAAATCAACAAGTTAACAAATCAACAGACAAAGTTGATAGGAAACCCATGAGAACGCATTAATATAACGAATTTTAAAGGGTGTTACACTCGCTATAAACTATTTAAAATAAACATGCTTTATCGGTGAAGAAACGATTTTTTATACCTTGTCATCACCCCTAATGGAAATCTGCAACCAAATCTTGAACTTAGTTGAAACGCCTCATTCAAACAAGGATTTAGCTAAATAGGATCTCTGCCATAACACAACAGCGCTTTAGGTATATAGCAACAGACAGACATACGACAAAAACAAGTGTGGAGCCAGCCGTACAGGATATCCAAACGTTGATTAATTAAACAATATGATTAATAAGCTAATTAATTTCCAAAACGCACCTACCCTGAATAAGATTAATTTACAACTGTCAAAATATTTATCCATAATTATGCAATGTTTACTATCTCTCGGTTTGCTTACGAGTTTATATTATCGCGTCACTGTATCGCCGGGTGCGTAAGACCGCCCGCACACTTGCGTTTGTCCAGCGGTAGACGTTTTTTTCCACGCAACCGACCCGTCGTTTGCGTGGAAACCGCTAAATAGTCGTTAGCTAAGTTTCGTGCATTTCCATTTAACGAAAGCTTATAATCATATTTTGTGCGCCAAAAATTCGGCGGATAATGCGTACACGGTAGATACACTAGCCATAAATAAGCATACACTACGCATTTAGGCAAAGGATATTATATCCGAAAAATTCGTAAATTAGTAATGTTATTTACATGATTAATTATTTTATTTTAATTAAATATCTCGAAACTAAAATTCCGAATATAAATAAATCTCGTATCCTTTCCTGTCACTCTGTTTCCACTTATATACTCTACAATTACATATTAAAATTATCTAAGGTCAATCCGTGACGATATCCCTTTAAGACGCGTGTATGTGCACGTTGCATCACAAGTTCATATATCGTTGAGCAGACGTCAAGTCGCCACGCATCACACTATATGCACGTGCGTGCATGAAGCACGTGGCGACCGATGGCTTGCGTACATCTTGATCCATCTGATGGGTGATGGCTAGTGCCAAAGAGGCGCTTCCGTTCTTTCGAGGATACACTCCCGATCTTGGTTGTTAATGTTAAATAACAATCAAATTTTATCGGAGGCCTCATACTTTGGAAACATTTTACACAGATCGCCCAGTCACACGTACCTCGTACCACGGCCAACAAATGCTAAGGCCCGGACTCCAAGCGGAGACGAGATGAGCGGAGAGATATTTTTCAAACAACCAATAGAATTTCGTTACTCACACATCTGGTCCAGTCAGCCCCCCCACTCAGCTCCAGTGGAGATTGCCAAACGGAGATGTATTATATTTATATTTGTACATTTGTGGAGAGAACAGGGACCAACAGTAAGACATTTTAAAAACTTTTGCAGCAAAAGCACATACGCCGCACAAACGCCCATGCGCAAGACGCCTAAACCAGTGCGTTCATGAAGTGAAATATGACAGCGTGCGTATCGTATATCAAAACCACAGTCGGACTGCCGCGAGATCGTCATTCGAATACTACTGAACTTAACAAATAGGCCTGTTAGCCAAGACACCAAGGCATGTTTCTATTAGACTTAACGCTATAATCTGTAAATATTTGTGATTATGGCGGATAATCGTTCGATTTCGAATACCCGTCAGATTGAATGATTAGGTTAGTATACACCTGAAAGCAGTGCAGTGCCGCACCACCAAAATCGGCAACTGCCCAGTGCAAACAAAAATTCCGACTTGTCGGGAGTAGCTCATCGGCGTACTGAAGATCAAGACAAGAAAGAAAAAAAGACAAGAAACAAAGAAAAGACAAGAAACAAAGAAAAGACAAGAAACAAAGAAAAGACACGAAACGCCTGCTAATCAAATGTCCCAGTATAGCTGAACAGTAACAGTATAGCTGTAACCCGAAAGTTTTGGGCCGTATATTTCCGACCGAAAGGTTCGGCCGATGTTTAAAACAACTTTTTTGGCCGAAACTTTGCCGAAACTGAAGTTTCAGTGAGTCACTAACATTAATATGTCTACGTGACTTACGGTACTTTAAATTTTAAATAAAAATTCATAATTTTTTCCACGTAACCAAAGTAATTAGTTTAACTATTTATTTATATTAAAATTTCAGAAAAAGTAATTATACTTAATCAAGAAAATCTACGTAATAGTTAATTTATTTAATTAATTATAATTGCCTACTATAAGTTTTGGGTTTGGTCATCTATCCGATTGAGAATGTTTTTATTTTAAAAATCTTTCATTAATAAAAAGTTATACGAAAAATTTGGGCACCGTACTGTTGTGTCACTGTAACTTTGGGAGATGTGGATCATAAATTAATAACAATAATGGAAGATTTTCAAAAACCGTACATTTAATTTATATTTTCTTCAAAATAAATAACAAGATAAGAAAAATAAAAGCTTGTAAAAAAAATAATTATTCACGTTTAGTGTTTAATTACAAAATTAAAATAAAAAAGAAATTAGTTTCAACTACAAAAATATGACATTTTAAAGTAACACGTGACCCTTCCCGGCCGGCCGCTACAAAATCGCATACGCATTGTATTTCTTTATTATTTATAGTTTTGTCAATTGAATTGAATTTCATAGTCTAAACTCCTTTGTAGTTTTAATAACGTTTTAAAATAATTTACTTAAAGATGCTAAAGTTGTGAAGAAAGTTATTTCAGGGACAACAAAACTCAAAAAATCGTTTCTTTGCTTGCATAGCAACCCAACAAGTTTATTTCATTTGAAAATCGTACATAATTGACGACATATTATCTTATACATACATATATTATGTATATTACGTTCCCTGAACTTGAATAACCGTCAATGCTTATCTACGTGACGTGTTAGTATGAATGAATTCATAATAACGAGTACAGAACGACTCCGCCGTTGTGAACTTGTTGATTTAATTTCACATACAATATTCATAGTAATACAAGTTGCGTAATACACATCAAAGATATTAAATAATTGTATACATTTCTGATACTGGAATCTGACTCGTATTTCTATTTTTATTTTATGCGATTATCTTATATTATGTCATTTTACTTTTGTGATGTGTATGATAAGCGAGGAGCGCCAAGTTGACACGGGTAATGTCGTGTACTGCCGCCAAAGCCAGGACACCATCAGGCAGTTACTATAAACCTGAAATTTCTATGGGCTGGAATACTTCTAAACATAAGATGGACTGGTACGGTAGGAAGGACGGTAAATTTCAATTTCTTACGGATTTACGTTTATAGCGCCCGGAATATAGCCCTCCCCCTTCTTTAGTCCGAGTCGACTCTTGACACCCCTCTCTAAAGCCAAGGCTAACTAGGTAGTTATAGTAACTAAGTAGTCTGGGGTACGTCGCACACCATTAGGACCTCATACTTATAAGGTCCTAATGGTGTGCGGCGTCCCCAGACACCAACGCATCACGCAATACCCTCCTTTCCATCATCCCTTTGAAGGCACAGTCCCATTGAAACCTATTAACTATTACATAGTGATTTATTAACTGTTAGATCGTTGGCTAATGAAATTTTTATTCATTTACTAAAACTATGAACATTATTTTTTGTACTATTTAGCAGTCACCCTGGTGCTTGTTCTCTTGACATCAACCAACATAATATGACTACACATGCAGATAGAGTCCGCGTCAAATTTCTAGTCCGTTCTGAATTAGCGCCCGCTCTCACTCACGGGGACATAGCTGTGTTAGTGTGCCCTCACTGTTGCTACGGAGTATATGCTTGTAGTTGTGTTCGACCGCATTGGCTCGCTGACTACACCTGCGCGAACAATATCAAAGCGGACTAGAAGTTTGTCGCGGACAGCTTTTCAGCAAACCGCGGCCAGTAACGTTACCTTGTTAACTTTGAGCGTGTTCGGATGCGGCTCGGAGAGCAAGGCGCGCAGCTCGCGCAGCAGCCGGCGGAGGCGCGCTGGGAACCGCGGGTCGCGCAGGTCGCCCTCGCAGGTCACCACCACGCCGCACGAGCCGCCGCCCGCGGAGCCCAGCCCATCGCTGTCCGCTGCCATGCTAAAACAACAAAACACACAGATTAATACATGGAAATACTTCATCATCATCATCAATCCATTATTGCCCCCCTGCTGGGCACGGGTCTCCTCTCAGAATGAAAAGGTTTAGGCCATGGTCCACCGCGCTGTCCGAATGGGTATTGGTAGACTTCACATACCTTTGAGATTTTTTTTATAAATCGCTCATGTATGCAGGTTTCCTCACGATGTTTTCCTTCACCGTTTAAGCAAGTGATAACTTATTTCTAATACGCATATAATTTTGAAAAATCAGAGGTGCCTGAGAGCGTGCCTGGGATTTAAACCTCGGGCCCTCGATCGAGAGGCCGAGTTTCTTAACCACTAGGCTATCATTCCGCTCACCCCATGTAACACTTGGTTTACATATATGTATTTGTTTTTTCAATAATATTAAATGAATAAATATATAATGTGGATCATCTCTTGATTAACACACAGAAGACAACTTTATTTTGAATGGAGTTTTATGGGCTTGTGTGGAAAATGTTTCAGTAGATTCTTAATTAACCTTTTAAGAAATTACTTTATTATTTTGTAAAACCGGAGATTGCTCTTAAACTAATCATTTGAAATTTTCGCGCGGAAACGCTATCCGCCATTCTGTTTGACTCGTGACGTCATTGCGTTAGTAAACATTGTATGAATGTATAAGTACAGCACTTCGACCATCTTTTGTTTACTATTGAAGAAAGGTCACATGGACACCAAAATATATCACGTTATCATACTTCTACAATCTTTTTTAAAAATGCCAAATTACTGCTGTCAATTGTGAAACATTAGGCTCTATCTAATTAGATGTTAAACTAAAAGTAAATAAAATCCCTTTTTGTGAATAAAATCTATAGAGAATAATATACTCTTACTAGTTGACCCGGCAAATGTGTTGCCATATAAATACAAAAATGTTAAGGGTGAACAACCCTTATCACTTAGGGGTATGAAAAACAGATAGTAGCCGATTCTCAGACCTATTGAATATGCATATAAAATTTGGTGAAAATCGGTAAAGCCGTTTCGGAGGAGTAAGGCTAACATTAGAATTTACATATAAAATATACTATGTAAGTCGTGTACTTTGTGCTATTTTAACATTAGTCATGGTGTAGGTATAAACACAAAGCCAGTGTCAAAAAGTTATCTTGATTACAACATTTGTTTGCGATGATTTGATTCTTTGTAAAAATTCATGACATTGCCACTTTTAACCCCATCTAAGTGTTCTAAAAATATGAACATGAGGAAAATCTTTAAGGAAATTTAGAACATATTTATGTACCTTTTTTTGACTAACGTAAGTAGCAAATGAGTATGCTAACTGATGGTAAATGATCACTTGCCCAAGGACATCGGTAAGTGGTCAGGAGTTCTGCTTATAGCAGATTCACTGTAACTCCTGAGGGTCAAATGATGACATCCTATGTTGGTCATCAAAACATAGAATGGAATGGTGGGGAAACTTCCAACGTGGAACATTATTGATTGTGTCTTTTACAAATTAACTTATAGATATAATATATAATTTTGGAATGATATTACATATATTTCCACACACAGATTAATAAATTTGATGTGTTGTCACATTATGTGTTTTAGAATACCAACAAACAAATAAAATTTCTAATTAATTTTGGCTGTATTTTTGCACGGATTAAAATTTGAAACTACCAAAAGCTTTATATAGAACATTTATTTAAAGACCGAACCCATTGTGGGAAGTACCATGAACAAGTATCGGGATTTATGTATAAGTCTGAAAAATGTACATAATCAAATTTTAACTGTGAAGTAAATGCAGGCTGCTCCCATTTCACAACAATCAATCTTTAACAATTAGATTCAATTTGTTTAAACAATATTGGACCATTATGTTTTAATTATTTTGCCGTGTTTTTGTATTATAAAAGGCTACAGGAGTACTAAAAATATTTGGTTTAATATTTCCCATTTCAATATTAATTGTATGCTTATGCAGGTTAATACTAAAATTGACAATGGATTTTCATATGACATTACATATGTTATGTTGTAAACAGCTAGGAATGAGTCTCTCCCCAAAACTTAAGAAAAATCAAAACTTCACCTTGCACTAAAAAGCAGATTATCAAAGTTAAAAGTTGTTAAAGTCCACGCCAAACATCTAGTCCGCTCTGAATATAGAAATAACTCGCGTCGCAACAGCAAATTGTAGATATTAGCGTGACGAAGACATCGCGGGAACCATTCGCGGCCCGCCCTCGCCCACGGGTACATAGCTGCGTTAGTCTCCCCTTACTATTGCTACAGAGTACCTGCTTGTAGTCGTGAACGACCGCAGTGGCTCTCCGACTACACCAGCGCGCAACAATTTCAGAGCGACCTATAAGTGTGGCGCAGACTATACTTACATAATTATTTACATACAAAAACTATATAACTCATCATTCATTGAAAAAGCTTATCTTATCAACAAAGTTTCGAACGCAACAAGTGCAATGTTTTATTTACAAAAACATTTTTTATCAGAGGCAAATTGCAAACCAAACACTAGTCAACGCTTCCCCTTTGGCCTACTTATGAAAGGGTGAATATCGCGAGGGTAGGGCTGCTATCGTTTATAGATAATTGTTGTGACATATCGCCGCCTTAGCGTTATCAAATTTATCTATTTTAGGTGCAGCTTACACTGCATTGATTAAACACACAATTATTTTTGTTAAAGTGTCCATTTTTATATAAAACTTTTATGGAAAGGAATATATTTTCTTTTTAATGAGATTTTGTTAAAAAAGATATAATTTCGAAAATGATGAGTAACGCCAGAATAGGATACGATATCAATTATAGATAACAATGGATGATGACACATAACCGAGGACTTGGTGTTATCTAATTATCTATTTTAGGCATAGGTCTCATGATAAGTTTAAATTAATTTTTGACAGATGGTCTAGTAACGTATGTTTTACACGGCACGTTTTTGGGGGGGCAAATATTTTCAAATATACTGTGACACATACATAATTGTGTATAGTTCACACGGCGTTTGTATTGCAAGAAACTTACGGCGCCAAACACTCCAAGAGAATCGCATAAACTTTGAGATATTCGGTGTAGAGCCTTGAATCTCAAAATGTCGTAAAAAACGGCATAACACGGGTTTTTTATCAAATATGTGTATTCCATACCAATTTAAGTACAACTGAATGTTGTTTTGAAAGCTGCAGCCAATGGTTTTTATATGAATGGTAATTGGTAACCGACCGAGTGAATATCTCGCTTACGGGAGTTTTAAACCAAATACGAAAAAAAGGGAAAACAGTGCCATATAAGCTTAGCGTGCTACAGAAATTGCAATATAACAATACAATTGCAAAATCATTACGTTTTAGAATTTCGTTCAGAATAATAAATAAATATAACAAGTTATTTACATAATTTAATGAAGAAATCAGTACTATGTATTACAGTTACCTTTAATATATTTAAATACATTTAAAATCGCACTAAATTTACTCCTGAAAGTTTAAATATTCTTTCTGATGATCAGAGGTCATTACAAAATTAAAATATTAAATACATTTCAGAGAATATTTTTCAAATTCAATTTTAAGTGTATTTTCAGTTTACAAAAACGCCGCGAAACAAACGCGCGGCATGCCTACTCCATGTGCACCATACCTTATCGATGGCCATTTACAGATAAAATTGACATTTATGTTGTGTATTTATGGATGATTGTCTAAGGATTTGTGGTGATGATAGCAACAACGCAACACCATTATATTTATCATTGACGTATTCATAAATATACGAAATCGTATACGAAATTAATTATCAATTGAAACCTGCGCGTTTGAGTTCTTAAAAAAATATTTCAACGGTATGTGAAGTCTCCTAATCCGCACTTGCCCGGCGTGGTGGACTATTGCCCAAACCGTAAGTTTGAGACGATACTTGTGCCCAACAGTGGGACAGTAACGGGTTAACGGCAAGATACGAAATTAAATAAATACAAAATATTTTGAATCTGTTCTATTATCATTATTCGTCGAAGCGAAAGGACTGTTTTCACTCTAGAAATAAATATGACAATGGGATTTTCACGACCAAACTATACTTTCCTACTCTTCTACTACCTTTGAAAGTAGTTTCCTACGAGTCGATAGTTCTAACAGACCGACAGACACATACCTATTTAATACATCCATCATATAAAAAAAGTTAAAACCATATAGACAAAGCAGATGAAATTAGTGTTTAATTATAATGAGTTCTCCTTTCTAACCTTTCAGTTGGTATAGAAAGTATATAATTTAGGCACATAAATCAGACAAGAACATAAGAGATCTCACAATTATAAAATATTTCACTAATTTACATATAAATTGCCTAAATACTAAATACCATCTAAAAGTTGCAGACATTTTGTAACTCCTCACTATTAAAATGTGGAAATCATATTTTTGGTTTCGTCAATCATATTTAGGGATGCAAGTTTATGCAATCATTGATATAAATATGGATATCTGTATGTCGATAATGCATAAAATATTCGTAGTAATGTTTGATATAAATATTTCATTATTTTATATAGGATAATATCGTGTTAGCAATAGTTGTCGATATTTTGTCGATATTGATCGATATTTAATATTTGAATTTTTTCACCCACTTTAACAGTTATTCCTTTCTACAGAACAACGCTTTCCAGCTTAAAAAACGTATATCTCTTCATAAAATATTTAAGAAGACATCCCGAAATAAATTCCAAATGATCATATAATTAGCCTCATAACAACAGACGAAAATAAAAAGAATGACTAAACTGGTAGTCATTTAAAAATCAGACATACATAAAACATTATTTATCGATTCCTATACATGCGTTTGCGGAAACGATTACAAAGAGCTTTAAACCAACGGAACACTTTTATCTTCGATTATTGGCTTATCTGCCAACAAATGGAACTTCCCGACACCGCGAACCAAATGTTACGTCGCTTTTGAGTGACGCGAGTGACGTCACTTATCTGCGTCTAAGGAAAGTGATGGCCGGAGCGAACCCGCGACGGATGACGCGGATCACTCTCCGTTGTATGCTCCTACTGTATGCTGTTTACTTATTATGTGTATTATGTATAAAAATAAATTGGTGCTAATTTGAACGATAGCGAAACATAGGAACGTAATTTAAGAATCGCCGCAGGCCAATAAGCAATCGGAAAATTATTATTCTTCGTCGGGCATCGTGTAATAATTTTAAAAGCGTTTTATATAAAAAATATCTGATTTATTTTTTTTATTTTGGGCGAGATTTTTAAGCAGTCAAGTTTTTTCCGAAAAGCTTATAACTACTTGTTTTACGACCAACATATTATCTAATGTTTATACTTAACATCAGAAAATATCTCGGATATGTGCAAGCGAGCAGAATCGCGCGGCAAAACGCGTTTTTAATGACACCATTAAAAGTAATTTATTATTAATCTCCTTCGTTGTAATAGATTAAAGGGAAACTTTACTTCCGGGTGATAATATTCAAAAACTAAATATAAGAGAGTGGGTTCACAATATCACGGGTAGGGCTGTTGAATTTATTTCCGCCGTGATAACAAATTAATTTCATTATCTTAAGGAAACCACAGGCCGCAATAATCGCAATATAACATAATTATGATAAATAAAAATGACTAATGTGTACAGGTACTATCGGCACATAGCTGTGCTATGTACAAAAAAAAAAAAAAGCGGGTGCGTACTTATGTACGAGTACGTACGTAAGAAGTTATATCTTTTTAATAATAAAAAAGACGGCCGGTGTACACGAGGTAGACATGAAACTATTACAAAAATAAAGAAAATAAATACAAAAATAGGTACAAATGATACGATACGAGAGAATACAGCGATAAATTTTGTCGTATCGTATCAAAAAAATATTTTTACTGCATTATATTTACTAACCAACGACGTGGTGTCAGTTTTTAAACTGTTGGTTTATAAAAAGAAACACTTATCTTTCAAACGCCTCAACAGCATAACTTAAAAAAAAAAAATGCCAACCCTACAATAACTCCCAAATTAAATCCCCAATTAAACTCCGTAAGGTGTTTCAATCTTTGCAGCCAACAAAAGACCCAGCGACTCAGGTGCATAATATACTCAATAGTGACAACCCTACCGACGCACGTGAGATCAAGTGAGGGGGCACGATGCCGCCGTCCCCCTCGCAACAGCTGTTCGCCGTCAACGTACACACGGCCGCGCGATTATTATAAACAAGTGCACAATGCAACAGTCAATGAAACTTTTTGGCGGTGGGTTCAATGAACTTTCGCGACATCATGGTGCTCGTTCGAAAGGAAAATTGGAAAGAAAATTTCGTATGGTAATGAAAAATGGCAAATCTTAAAGAATTTAATTGACGTTGAAAATTAATAAAGCGTAATTTTTAGGTTGCCGTGAGGATAAGATATTTTGAGTAATAATTACGTCATTCGTCAGTCTGTCCATCCAAACTTTATATAATTTTTCTCATCTTTTCAGCTGTAATATTTAAAAGTTGAAATTTGTAAGAAATAATAAAAGGCCTTTCCTTTCCCTTACAAGACACGTTTTTTTTTGTTTGCTTATTTTATAACGCAAAAACGAAATCACAATCAAACTTAATATGATAAAATAATCATTTGCCTAGTATTTGCACTTGGCATGGTTTTGGCGACGAATTTCATGCTAAGAAATTTAATGAAAATGGATGAAAATAATGTTTTTAGTAAATAGATAACACAAGTCTTGTCATACAGATAACGAATCTTATGCACAAGTCACTCTCAGATGGGTTATATGACAACCCATTACTGTCCACTATTGGGCATGGGTCACCTCTAATAGTGAAAGGGGTTCAGTTGTCCACCATACTGACCAACTGCTGATTTTTGGACCTCAAACACCTTTGAGAATATTTATTTCTAATTACTCAGAGGCACGTCAATATCCTCTTGATGTTTTTATTCATAAGGACATTTATTACAACCTCTTAATTGATTGACGTTATAATGATAAATTTGGTGGTGATTGCAGTTAACTCTAAAAGTACTTTCTGAAGGTCAAACAGTGTTTTTCCAAATGAACTTTTATTCAAATTACAAAATAGGTTATTAATTTAAGAAAGGTTAAGATAACAGACTTAAGTTAAGTTAGAAGTTTCCTTAATTACAACTTAAGTAACTTATTGGCAAAATTTAACCATAGATAAACTCAACATTACCATTATAAATTTATTATCACATGCTTTAATGGTGAAGGAAAACCTCATGAGGAAACCTGCGTACCTGAGATGTTTATAAAAAAAGTTATGTAAAGTCTACTAATATACACGTGGCCAGCGCAGTGGACTATGACCTAATGCTTCTCATTCTGAGAGGAGACCCATGCCCAGCAGTAGGACAGTAATGGGTTGACGACAAGTTCAACATATTAATTAGGTAGTTAACGTTTAAAGCTTGGAAGCTGGAACCCACTACATGTCACTGGCATGGTGGCAGCACCGCCAAGTGAATATAATCTTATATATAAAATTCTCGTGTCACAATGTTAGTTACCGTACTCCTCCGAAACAATTACCAATTTTCACCAAATTTTATATGCATATTTAGTAGGTCTGAGAATCGGCTACTATCTATTTTTCATAGCTCTAAGTGATAAGGGTTTTTCACCCTTAACATTTTTTATTTATATGGTAACACAACGTTTGCCGGGTCAACTAGTATAAATATACCATTATATTTGATGGGGGTAAGTTATCAAATTAATTTGCAAAACACTTCCACACAAACAGACCCACGGAATAAACTAGTTTTCTATGCAATAAAATTGCTTCTATAATTAATTAGTGTGAAAACATTTTATCACAAAATTGGGCATAATTTTAATTTAGAATAGTATTAGTTAATAATTATCAGTTTATAAACTCATCCGTTATCCATTTACACTGATTATTATTGTATTGTAATATTAACATGATGAAATATAATATAGATTTTCAGCTATAATCACAGAGAGAGAACTTAAATTAAATAAATAATTAAATTAATTAATTCAAAGAAATCTTACTTCTTACTAATTTTAAAAAGTAACTTAAAATGGCAGCACTCGTAACAGATTTACACTTATGAAGGTATTAAGTTTTGTATTTAGAACTAGAATAAATTTAGAATTAGAACTAGAATAAGATAGATATATGTATGATAAAGCTTTTAAAGAAATTTTAGTAGATAATAAGCTAGTATTTTAGACAGAACCTCTATATCAAATTTAAAATATTACATAGCAATTTGATTGTACCACATTATTAATTTGTGCAGGGTCAATGAACTCTGATGAGACAAACATACAATGTAAGGTTCGGTAAGTATGTGTTGAATCTAATCCACACATACTTAAAAAACTTACATTAGACCTTTATTAATATATACCAAATAGTGTAAGATAGTGCCGGACATTAAATATTAATATTTTAATGATAACAACAAAAAAGTTTAATTTTGTTTAAAGTGTAAAGTGTAAACCACTGAACAGCGTAAACAATGAAATGTCAATTTCATTAGCCGCTTAAAATCAATGTTATGTAAAAATAATGCTCAGTGAAGGTTTTAATTGCACCTAAAATTTAATTACGCAATATTGTAAAGTGTTGTAAATACATAAATAGTTTAATACACCGGTGTTCATGTAATATTATGATTTATATACCTAGTCTCCCTTATGTAGAAACTGCTATATGAATAACAACTAAAAATAACCTAAACAGGTGTACATATTATAATATTTATATAAATTGATAATATCAATCTATTAGCCTGAATTCTCGCTTAAAAAGTACTAAAATCATTAATAAAACTGTTTTATTTAGTAAATAACATGTAACCTTAATTATTAAGAAACCAGTTGCTCATATTTAGTGGTTACAAAGTGTTATAATGTAGTAATTAATAATAATGTAATATGTTTGACTAATATTACATGTGATACTATTGTAATAATACCTGTTGACAACATAAGATACTGATAATTAAGTTTAATCAAAGATTTTGCTAAATCACAAATGTTAATGTTTAGTATGTCAAAAAAACTATTCACTTGCTATTAATTTATGCTTTATAAGCTTTTAATTGTTATTGTGAAGAGTTAAAGCAATAAAAATGTTTCAAAGTGTTTATAGAAGGTTGAAACAATTCAACAACCCTAACCTAACTTTATTTACACTGACAGTTCTAGGTTCCACTATTGACAAATAACGTACTACGCTAATAAGACGGAAGAAGGTCATATTTAGTGTGAACTGTAATTAAAATGGGGTTGTATCGACTGCGTAGGATTCACGTCGATTCGAACTAAGAACGTTTCCTACATCGGCGGCAAGGTCGGTCAAAACATTGTCGCGTGTTACACAATCTTTTTCGCTCCAAAGTTGACTGTTTTCAGCGTAAATGGATAACGAAATGAGTTTATGTGGCCGTGCGCCGAGCGGGGCACGTCGGCCGCCGCCGGCCGACCTGCTGTCGACCACCAATGAATCCATTTTGTTCACAACACACCGCGGTTGTACACCCCACGAAAAGTAAATAAACTAAAAAAAAAACACTCACCTATCATACAATGTCACATTCCGCTCAATACGACACAAGTTCTACTGTCTCGTGTTCCAAATCATCCTGGAAAATCAAACGCAACATTACAGTCCGGCTCGGACGCAAGGCAATATCGGTCCTATGGTCACTCGCTCACTACTCCCAAAACATATGATACGCCACTATTGTTTAGCCCCAGGTCCGTCCGGGGCACTGTCCGACACTTATTTTCGATTTTTCACATTCGATCACTAGACTAGAAATATGCGATTTCCCACACGAATCGAATCCACTGATTTATGTTCCAGTGACGCAAAGCTCATATATCGTGAAGAGCAGCAGCCATTTTGAAATGTACGGGGAGTGCAGTCACGGCATGGAACATTCGGAAATTACGGCCGTTCTCGTATCTCGCTACACATTAACCGCAGCTGGTTACTAAATAAACTTTACACCGGATCCATTTTCACACTTTAGGTCACAGAACTTCACTCCATTTTCCTATTGAAACTATCCAAAACAACCTAAGCGACATCCGATAATTCCAGCTTACCCCATTTGCATGACACACATAGAATCGAAGAAAAAGCACTCAAAACACATAAAAACGTACATAAAACGTGTCGCGCCGAATCATAAGAAGTTAAAGCATCGCATCAATATATCAGTCCAGTAGAAAAATCGCTAAAAAGATTGGTATATATTTTACAAATAGTTATTCGGTACGAACAATAACAACGGACGCCATTTGCAATTTTCAACTTGACATGCGCATTGACTCGAAGTAGACAAACATACGTGACATATCTTTTGAGCGTAGTCCGAATTGAGTAAAGTTTTTTCATTAAAATGGTGGTTTAAAAATATTCGTATTTTTTCTCATGATAAAAATTACTATTTATTACTGTAAATATAAATAAAATCAATTTCAGATTTATGAAAAACATTCTAAAAGTTCGTAAAGATTTGTAAAGTCGGCAGTGCAAAGTTACAAGTTTTAACTTTCATGCTCCAATGAAGGCTTTCTCTGATTGGTGAACAATGTAATCTCCATGTTTTTGTATTAACATACGTCATTCTTATTGGCTGCCGCCACGAAACGTGAGGACACGAATCACTTCCTGTTATAAATGTAACTAAAAGTAATTTTATATAAAAGTGTCGTTATGAAAAAAAATTAAATCAATATTAAACGCGTATTAATTTGTTTATTTACAATAAAAACAAAAATGTATAGATCAATTTACGAATTGAACACTGATTGTAAATACGTGATCGCAAACAAATTTAATTTTCAATTAGTAATCGCCTAATTAAGAAGACATAAAATAATGGTTAAATTGAATAACAGGTACTATAAATATAACAACAATAAAGTTAATAACATAATTTGTAAAGTTTCATCTTTAAATCGAATTTATGTTAGTTAATAAAGGTTATCACAGATATACAACTGTCGTGCATGTTAGCGTTATAATGCAACGATTAACATTCGAATCGCGTCATATCAAAAAAATATTATTGTATTTTAGATATAAAATATAACTATTCATCTTATTATATGTGTTTCTATATTGTGTTGGTCTTTGTAAGTTTGGTTAATATAATGCTATTTCCAGTACTTGTATATATTATCTATAGTAGTACAAAATAATTTAAAACAAATATATTTTTGGAATAAACATATTTTATTGGTTTAACAATTTATTTATTCATGTGTTGGTTATCTTTTAAGACGCCAACAGGCACCGATTGAAATAATCCCTTTCGTGCCATTTCATCTGCCCAGTCTTCGAATTCACCACGCCTGTAAAAAATAAAATAAATCTCACGAACAGCTAATGATGAGTAGTAATTAGAAAGTAGAAACTATAAACATTATTTTTCCATTTTCTCGTTTTCTAAAGCCGTTGATTTGACAAAGGGCAGAAATGAGAAATATGCTTTACGACGATTATTAAAGCGAAACGATCAGAATGCTTACGATTTCTTATAATGTCATAATTAAGAAACTATGGTAGAGGTAGTGTTGTGCAAAAATAATTGATTTTATTCAAGCTGAAAGTCAGCAGTGTCGATTGAAAACAATAACTTGGTTTTTCTAAGTTTTTGAAGTAAGTTTTTTATTTAATCGTTTAGAATATCGATATAGTTTTGATGACTTTTAATTTATTACATTAAAAATATGTAAGTTAATTTTATTTTCAAAGCAATACTACTTTTCCTAAATAGACATTTTTTATTCTGTGCTATCTAAACAAAATAATTATTCATTAAATGAAAAACAGTTTCTAATTAGTCGTTATTGAAATATACAGAACTCGAACAATTCATTCGAATTGGATTGGTTAAAATAAAAATTGCAATATTCTTAAATAATGTCATGATCTCTAAAATAATAGTAATAATATATTTCGTTGGTACGGAATTAAAAAATTAAACATGATATTTCAAAGACGAAAACAACTTTATATCATTATTGGCCATATTAAATACTCGATACGAAAAACATCGATTATTTCTATTTGTCGATACTAGTACCGATACGTGAAGTGAACGTCGGCTTGTATTGCCTGCCTTGAATTGCAGAATTTATTTATTATTTCTTCTGTCATCAAAAAAATTAAGCGAAAGTTGACTTTAACAAAGCCGATACAAAATCGCATTTACGTGACGAAAAAACTATAGAAAATACAATGTTTTAGTTCCTTTTCTTATACCAGGTATGTTACTATAATTCAATCACAATCATTCGTGTCAGTAGTATAGATGTGGGTCTCGATAATTATGTATTTGTCTTGTAAACAAAGCGTTTAAATTTAGAATTCATGTAAATTTAAGTTGGTGGTGTTCTGAGTTCAAAATGTCAGCTGAAGTGTATGTAAGTAGTTGATTACACGCTAAAGTAATGGTACATTTACATATATGCATTTATATTCACGTAATTTTACCCAGGTACTTCTATTTCGTGTATAGTTTGTCCCAATCAATAAAAGTATTTTATAACAAAGTAATATTATTGTACCTCTATCATGTCGAGAATTATTATGATGAAGGGACAAAACTTCAATAGTTACTACACTGTAATGTTGACTACATTCTCAAGCAGTACTTATGTCGCAATGAGCATCTGTAATCCCACATAAGATTGAAGTCCTATTTGTGTGAGGACCACAGATGCACTGGTACCCTTTAGGAATTTGAATGTCTAATTAATCTTTTTATTATTTAAATCCTTTTAAACTAGAATTCTCACAACACCTTAAACTATGGTGTGTAGACAAAGCATTGATAAAACTTACGCATAATACTCCATGTACTTATTCTTGCGCGGTACTCCAAGAAAGAAGTACACACAACTACCTCCGATGCTACTGAGGATTAGTGCAATGGCAATATTTCTCTTAGTTTGTGCCCAGTGCAGGCCCCGCATGATGGGCTTGTTCCGGCAGGGTGGGGGCGGTGGTGGGGGAGGGCACACCTGAGCACAAGGGTCTGGGGTCCGCGGTGGGCAACTCATGCTAAAATCAAAATTTATTATGCAAATATGCAGAAAATGTCGAAAACTTGTTTTTTAATATGTGTTTTGGATTATATAATAGCACGAAAAATTCAAGTCTACTACAGTAGTAATTTTAGTAATTCAATAAAAATGGTCATGGTCTTCCAAATAACAATAATACTTAATGCTTTCAATTTGGTTTGATTGTCTTCGTCCGCTAATGTCTACAATTTGCTATTGCAATGACTCATTGCTATATTCGGAGCAGACTTGCAGTTTGGCGCAGACTATAACAATGTACAGTCAACAACTCATAGGGCAAATATTTTCACCCATTCAAGAAAGTAATTTAAATTCCTTGGAACTGGGCAGCACTTTTGTTTGATCACCTACATAAAATAACTTTTTTGTTATATACCTTTAATTGTGTCAAAATACATTACTGAAATATCCTAATATATTACATCTAAGTTTTTGTCAACAGATCACTAATGATATTTCTAACACTTCTAATTTCAATGTTTAGGCTTAACAACTCCTAATTAATTTTCAGTCACACAAATGAAATATGGCTCAAAGTTCACATGGCGGGAGCCACAGAAAAAGCCGCGAGCACGACGGGGGCGGCATGCGGTACACCAACACCGACTGGGAGGGCAAGGAGGCGCTCTACCAGCGAGAGCTGGACGAGCCCGCGCCCGCGCACACAAATGGAAAAGACTATGAGATGGTGGTCCGATTGCACTGCCAACTGGCGGGAGAAGTGGAGCAAGGTGCGCAACGAACGCAACAAGGCTAGGGAGGAAGCCAAACAGTGGAAAGTAAAGTAGACGCCCTAACAAAAGAATTGGCCGCCATCAACAGAAAAGGTTGATCTTGAACAACAGGTAGCCGACGTCAAAAGAGACAATGAAAAGCTCCTTACGATTGGCGAAAGCAGGATAGTCTCAGCCGATCTAACGACGGAAGACGGCGTCGAATTGAGACGAAAGAATGTAGGATATGTCTCGCCAAACGATCAACCATCGGTCAGGCAACGAGCGTCTTTAGACTCCCATAAGTTCTCAAATGTCGACAACGTGCTAGCGAATAAATTAAGCGAATTGAGGCTCCGATTGGACGAGACGTGTAAAAGTTTGCAGAGCGAAAGGATCAGAAGGCGTTTTTGCTCACGAAAATAGAAACACTAACGGCCGAGCTCCACAACACGAAGATGGAGTTGACGCACAGCGATCGCACGTTGGGATCCACTGATTCTAGTCATAGCGAAGTGGAGAGGCTGCAGAATGAGCTACAGGATGAAATCGCAGCGAAGCAAGTCCTCGAAGAAAAGATAGCGGAGTTCAAAATGGAGGTCGAAAAGCTCAAATCGGAAAACACGATACAATGGAGCAAGCGTGAGCTGCTTGAAACTGAAAATATAGCTATTCTGCGAGAAAATAAGAAGCTCTATAGCCAAGTTTGTGAGTTAAGAGAACAAATACACAAATTGAATAGAATATCGGACGGCAGCGCGTACGGTCCCTTCTCAAATGATCACAACACAAGATTAGATTCAAATGTATTGTACGTTAGGAAAACTAGTGTGAGTCCTCGGTCCCACGAGTCTAGCAACGGGTCGTCGGAAGCGAATTTAGCTCACTTGGAAACTAAAACGAATACGTCAGGCGAAGACGACGAATTGGCGATAGTCGAACGAAATGAAAATTGTTAATACTTTCCGTTGATGTTCTCGAGAAAATCGTAGACTCGTTTCCACAATTATGAAAATTAATGTCGAATTCAGTGTCATGTCATCACAGAACTTTTTGTTAAAATGACGTTTTTATCAAAAAGGTCGAATGTGGCCTTAAAATACTAGTCTATTTTACTTGAAATTGACTTTTAATTTAAAGACTTTATTGAAGATGTACTCCAAGTCATAATTTACTTTTAATCTGGCCGCCTATTGGCTACTATACTATACTATACTATAGCTGAGCAACCGTTAGCTAACGATAAAGGAATGGTTAACGCGGCTGTCAACAGTTGTTCCACGAGTATTTAATTGAAAATTGATCAATTTGTTGAATAAGATCAAGTATGTGCCGCTCGTCGGTCGCTCAAACAAAGTATTGGATGTCCGAGCGGTAGCAGCTTAAGCAATTTTCAGTAGTTTAAGCGACAATATAGTTGCATACGCAACTATTGTTCAGGCAATAGTAGCCAATACGAAAGAACATTAAATATAATTGTTATAAAATATTATAGTGTATTTCTATGAAGTCTAAGAACAAACAATTATAAAGCATTTTTAATCCGCCGTTTTTACACTCCAAAATAAAATCCTACAAGACTTATTAAAATAGTTCTAAATGTTAAAGTAACATTCCATTTTAAAATTCGAACAGCCGCGGTAATAAATGATAATAAATGGCGGGAAATGTCACTCGGACGTACACTGCACTTGCGTCGTCGCTCGTTCATTTCCAGTGCGAATCATAGGATCATGCATATTTCCTCGTGCGAGGTATCCACACATCATTGTTCGACGACTTACTCGGCCGATTGGTTGTTAGTATGTCAATCTGGCATAAAAATAATCGTTGTTCTTAACTTACTTTAGTAATTTTCATTCCAACATTGCCATGGAACTAGCGACAGAACTTTTATTTCTTAATAATTATAATATTAAACGGAGACACGGTGAAGCGTGGCCATGTTAATATCTAACTGTTATTAAAGCTTATTAACAAAAATTAAACAAGTTTTCTGTAAAATAAACAAAAATAAATGCTAATAATATGTAATACGCGTCGTTATATGAAAGATCTATAATTAAATCTCATTAGATGATTAGAACAAATCATTTTTACTCTCTAGGGGTTGAACAATACAAAGTGCAAAATAATTACAGGTATATTAATATGACTTAACGCAAAAGTAGGTATTGAAATATAGATATAGAATTAGGCTCATTGGTTCGTGTGTTTCTAAATCTGTCTGATTTATTAGTTTTGATTTTTTTTAATTATGCAAAAATACATAGGTGCAGTAAATTTTGTGGAAAATGAATGATTTAAATATTTTGTAGTATAGTTGTAATGTGGTATGGAAGTCATAGAACTCAACAGTGTAGAGATACTTATTAGTTTAATGTAACACGTGAAGTCGTTTCATTTTTTTTAATAAACAAATAGCTTAGAAAAGCAGCTAATTCACGTTCAAGTTTATTTCTTTGTTATACTTGTGGCGCCATCTTTTGTCAAGTAGCGAAAATACCGTTGATACAATTTAACAAATTATAGAGCTTTAAAATGGGACTATAAAAATGCATTTTGCTGCAAATCTTGCCGCGAACAATAATAATAGCGATGCGTCTTGCTGTAATGTGTTGTGTCTATGAAACAATGCAAGCTCGAGATGTGGCTACATTTATAACTGTAGTATCGCCGGGGTACACCGAGATTGCGGTAAGCATTACACAACATTCGGGACGGGAACCGGACTTCTCTACAACTGCCACAAAAGTATAACGCAAAACTTTAATTTCACACAATCAAAATATTTTACAGGGAATGACGTATTTAAATCATGGGCTTGTATAATTAATTAGAGCTGATAAATTAATGATAAATATTATTATGTATAATTTAATAAATACCGATAGTTTTATTTGTATGATGATTAGTATAGTAATACTCCGAAACGAATGTATTTACAAATGTATGTGGCATGTATGTAATATGTATAGCATTATTTATATCATTTCCTTTATACTCAACAATAGCTATTTAATTTTTTTGTCCTTTAGACCAAATAGCTATGCGTTGGTATTTGGAAGTGACTGTAAGTAGTACTTACGTAGGTAGTGTACAAATTTTTTTTTGGCCTAAAATATAGGTAATATTGACCAGCGCAACGTTAACAGCTAACAATTGAAACTAACCACGTGTAAATAATTTAATCACAATGGTAATAAATAGCTCTTAAAAACTGCCTATTTACTTTTATCAAGATTTCAGTATGCCTAATTTTATATTTTTGCCATTATTGTAAGATGCTTGTAGTTCTATTATTATGATTTTTGTAACCAGATCTACAAGAATTACCTGAAGTAAATTTAAATGCTCCAAAATAAAATAAACTTGTAGATGTGGTGAGCATTAGAAGACCAGCAGTGGAACATGATGAGTTGAAGATTATTACAATTTGATCACAGGTTTCCTTAAACTACAGTTATTAACTAATTTCAGATTCAGTAGCATTGCACCACTCGCCGAAGGATGAAGTTCCATCCACACCAACTGGACCCGTGGCGGTCCTCCACAGTTCGGTTTGCACGGACATTCTTGCCACGAACGTGCAAGATGTGGAATGAACTTCCTCCTGAGGTATTCCAGAGCGCTATGACATGGGGCTCTTCAAAAAAGGTGCAAAAAGAGCTCTCCTTCAAAGCCAATGCATTGGCGACTCCTCTGGTGTTGCAAATGTTCATAGGCGACGTTGACTACTTTCCATCAGGTAGCACGTCTGCTTTATCGTTAGGCTCAAATATAAAAATAAAATGATATTCTTGCTCTCATCATAATTGATCAGTCACTTAAAAATTTAATAGCGCGATTCAAGATACATGTGGCGCCATCTATTATTCATCGTACAGGACACCTTGCATTGTTTTATGTTATTTATGTATTAATTATCGTGCACAATGAATAGTTCTTAGTATTTGTTGAAAATTGTGATAGTTTAGTTTTCATTTACTTATCATTCTAACGTGTTTAGATTAAAAAAACATTGATGACTGACAGCATATTTGTACACTTATGTTTTAGTTAAAACTTATTTATTTATCGCTTTACGTGCTTTAAATATTGCAATTATAATAGCTATTATTTATATGACTTATAAGTTTGTATTTTCTTATGGTATAAATATGCCTATGATAATATTATTCATTCCTTTTTGTTTAATAAAATTAAGTTCACGTTGATTTTTATTTAGCTGAATATAAATAGTAATTCTGTCAAAAGGTCCTAAACATTGTATATTAGTAAAATAAAAGATCAAGCAAAATTTGGTGTATTATTGGTATATTTATTACTTATTTAAATAAGTTACTAAGATAACAAAACATATCTTCAAATATAATGCAGTAAAATAAACTAAAGTCCACTATCTAAATACAAACAATTTTTAATTCTTATTTTACCATTAGTGGGAATAACATTATTTTTTTTTAACCAAAAATGTAGAGATCTTTATAAACATTAGAAACTTTGCAGCAAAGCAGTGCGCAACTATATACTTTACTTATTCATAGTAATATGACAATACTCGTTGTTAAGAAACTTTCTAATAATGTCTATGTTGTCTACCCATAAGGCTCAGCCGTCACAAGTCAGCTCAGACTTCCATCCCGACCAATCTCAAAATAAAATGCACGAGTACATAAAGTGTTATTGATTTTCAAAATCAAAAAATCCAAAATCTCCCGTTTTCATCCATTCAATCATCAATAATGCCGAGGTCAAGATTGCTGGCTGGCGTCATTGGTTCGTCTTCCACCGCCTCCAGGTTGTCTGAGGGTTCGAAGTTCGCGATGGGCAGCATCCCCAGTTTTTTAAACTTCGATTGTAAATGCACTCTCTTCAAATCCCGTTTCTCTGGTTGCGGTATCCCCGGCATCTTAAAGGGCCCGTCCTTCTCGAGCCGCTTCTGAATTTCTTCTTTGATCTCTGTGATATCTGCAAAATCATTCGCCGTAGAAGTACTAGGTTCCTCTAATTGTTTCGATTTGTCAATCTTCTTTATAGTCAGGCCTGGCATTAAGCTAATCATCTTGAGCGCGTCCATTTTCTTATCAGACTCTTTCTTGTCAATCTTTCTCTTTTCTAGAATCGACGGTTTGCTAGCGTTCTTCATCGAGTCGATGATTTCGATCTCATACAGCTGCCCTTCGTCCTCCGTCCTTATAAATACTGGTAGTGTATCTATTTGAATATCCAATTCTTGTTCGTTTTCCTTGTCAACTTTTTCAGTATCTTCGTTTTGTGTTTTATCTTCCTCCGAGTTAACTGTCACTTCTTCTTCATTTATAGCTGTCACTTTTTCTGACAGATGAACGGTTTTACTATAGGGATTCTCTTCAGGTTGTATATTATCATAATCATCGTCTATATAGTCCTCGGTGACAAGGTCGCTATCACTATCATCGTCATCATCGGATTTGTCGTCATCAGATCCTCGCTGTCCAAACTCGTCCCTCTTTGATCCGTATCACTGCAATTCCGACCCCGTTTTACCGCTCGGGGGCTAATAGGAAGTCGTCGCTTTCTCTCAGAGTTTGTAAGTCTGTCCAAAAATTCCAATTTAGGTTTTGCCCTTTGGTCCCTCACAAATTCACATGTTTTAACTTTGGCGGAGACTTTTTTCTGTTTAGTTGATCTTTTTTTCCTGAAATCAATTGTGGAAGTTGGAGTTTAAACTTATTTATATTATTTTCTTAACTTCACTTACAGCAAAGACATGATTCCTTAGTTTTTGATCTGATCATCCACATACATTTCAGAAATTACCCTGTCTAATATATAGGACGTTAGAAAACTTCTACAGCGTGATTCAAGATACGAGTACCGCCATCTTTGGGCAAAATCTAAAACGTCATCAATACCTTTAATATCTAGGTATCAAAACTTTGAAACTTACCTCTCCTCGGCGTTCATGAGATGCTTCACGGGATCCACGCCTTGCTTCATGGCTTTCTCCCTGATCGCTCGACGAGATTTCAGTAACTTGTCATCGTCACGACTACCCTCTCCTTTTTTTTCTGAAATAAAATATTGTATTATTATCATAATCTACAAGTATACAAGTAAAATATACAGATATGAAAAGATCGGCAGTGTGTTGTATTATGAAAGCACTAAATTGCAAAAAGACTAAATTTTCTGATAAGACCTATATGTGAAGGGAACAGGTATTTTTCGATCTTCGTTATCGTGCGTGAATTATCTTAGAAATTATTAAATGGTAAGTGGCTACTGCCGCCTGTGGACATATGTAATTAACCCTCATAGATTAGTAAAGATTACTCACTCCTAACAAGAAAATATAACCAGATCTGACAATTGAAATAGTCACTGTCATCTATTTTCGTGTTTGAAAAATATAAAAAAAAAATGTAGTATTTTAGATCATTTACGAATTGAATCGATATATCCGCACTTTTTCTTCGATTTCGTGTTTTTGCACCACTTACCTGCGCATGTTGGCATGTTCCGCGTGAATTAGACCATGACAGCCATTAAATGGCTGACAGAATTGTCAGCCATTTAATGGTTTCCTTCAATTACAAGGCGGTGAGATATCTATACTTTATCTATGTTAACCCTAGATAAAATTAGAATTTTGCTCGAAGTTGGCGATATATGCACTGTTACCTCTGAGGAGGAACTTAAAACGCCTCGATAAGTATGTCTTCCTTACAAAGATATACATAAGTGTATAGTTGTATACATATTTACTATTTTCAATTTATTATCTAACTCAGACCTTACCGTCCTCATATATACCGCTGATGATCTTCTTAAGAGATGATTGTAAATCATTTGTTAAGTTCTCATTAATATATTGTAGGTTACGATTGAATTCCACCGTTTCTGAAATATTACCAATATGCTTTATCACTGGTACATGTTATGGAGCAAGTGATTAATAAATAAATATATAGTTTTAAACCCGGAATTTTTGCCTTAGTTTTTTTAGTCCCGCACTTTTGTCAGTGGTCATGTTTATATTCCATAGGTGTATGGAAATAAGTTACATATAAAATATATTTCTAATTGCTCTCATTTGGTTATTTTAAGATACTAAGTCTTATTATTAAAAGAATTATTATTTAAATGCATTCTACAAAAAAACCTTTAAACTTCTACAAAATTAATACGTCCATATAATAACAAAAAATGAATTCCTTGATGAACAGAATTCCTTTCATTTTATTCAAGTGCTATTCAATCAGTCAATTTAAAATTAAATACTAAGTCTTTTTATTTTACTCGAGTTTATTTTATCACGTTATGTTGAAAGATACTCGAGCATTTTGAAACAATAATAATTTTGTAGTCTACTGTAAATTATTTATAGCAAAAGCTAAGTTCCATTTTAATAGTAAATCTTCAGTAAATAGTTTTTTTTACTAGAGGCTTTAGAAATATTATGAAATTTTGGATCCTATTGAATCCTATTCTATGAGGCCGATCTAAGCCCCCTGTTTAAATTAGCTCTAATATTAATAATTATTAATCTATATTTCCGGGTATTATAGCGTTATTTATTAATCACTTGGTCCATAACACAACAACACATTCAACATAACTACAACATAAGCTTTGCATATCAAACAACCAGAGCCTGTGCATTCAATATTACAAAGAATCATACGATATTAGACTTCAATCGTATGTATATATGTATGTATTAGGTTTATAACGCCGAAGGATGTTTTTCTAATTTTGTAAGGAATCTGGTAAATCGCGAATCTAGAATATTATATACAATTACGCATATCTTATTGTTCATTTCTTAAGAACTTAAAACACGTATTTTGTATTGTCTTAACACATCACTGCTCTAATATTGTATGATTGACATGTAATTAATTGAGAGTACGAGAAATATTGGGCGTAACCACTTCATTTCAATCAATAGCTAATTTTATGTTCATAAACTAGACTCGAGTCTGTTTTAATAATAGTCCTTAGTAACAATATATTTATACTACTGACGAGTCGTTATTTTCAGCATTTATTTTGTTATTTACGAATAGAAAGTATAAAAGATTTTTAAACTGAGTGCCAGGTTCAGATAGCACTTGATTCCTTCACATTTTTAATTCATATTTAAATAGTTATTTATACAGTTAATAACAAAATGTTTTTAATTTTTCCTATTTTGTATAAAGATATAATATTATATATAATTTAAGGGAATGTCTACATTTCCAGATTCCTTTATTATTTTCTGTACGAAGAGGTGACACCTGGCTACGCCCAAACTCTCATCTATGAAAATCCTTTCAGAATGCATTGCTTCCGAGGAGGATGTAGGGGTCTATAAGCGCGCAATGCTGGGTACATGTTTATTGAATACGCGTAGCTTGTGCAGGCGTAGCTAGACATTTATATAATTGAGCGTTAAATTTTTGATCATTAAAGTATGAGAATAAGTAAATTTAAAGCATTCTAGCTGCGCCTCTTCGCTAGCCATCATAGATCTGAAAAATTTTGCGCGACGCTCAGTTCCATTATAATAATGCCAATAGGGTTAGGTTAAATTACTGGTAATTTGTACCCCAACATTGGCGAAACAACAATGCTGAACGTGAGTGTGTCGGTTCGGCTTAAGTCCTTATATATATAAGGACATACGTTGTTTGTTCACCGCCACCATTAACGAGCCGATACCAAGAATTAACGACGGCGCCGAAGTAGCGTACATACATTTACTATAACCGCTTGTCCACCGCACGTCCGTCACCCGAGCATCTGTATCCCGGCCGCCGATATTTCGAGTAGATCGACGTAACCCGTAGATCGGCACCGAGATTTTGACGGGCCGATGTGCCGGCAATATAAAACACGTTAGACTTGTCCATATTAAATCGGCCCAAATAATTCTCGGTATCGGTGACGGTGCGGTGAACAAACGACCTTAAGCTGAACCGGCACACCACCGTTCTCTAACCACATTTCATTTTACACATTCAGTCGTCAGCGAGAAACAGGAGGATACAGATATAGGGAGACGCACACAATAGAGTTCATAGATATAGTTTGAACATAATAAACATAAACACAAGTAGCTATACAATTAGAATATCATAGGAAACATACAGTGTAAACATCATACATATTTATAGGAAATTATGTTATAAATATTTTTAGATGAAAATGGATTCTTCGCCAACCTACACTACCTACTAATAACACCATTGTTGGCTTTTTATAACAAAAAAAAAACATAAAATAAAATCCAGACCAGCTGTCATGGCGGATTCTAAGCTTGGACACCACCGAACTTATAATATAAAAGCGACCTACGGTACGAGTGTTCTATACACCTAACAGTCATATCAAAATTACACGCAAATATCTGCAATATTTAAGTATTAAGGATATAACATACATCCACAATGTGGATATCTAGACAACTACACACAAAGAGCTTTTAAGCTATGCACTATCCAATCTACTTTAGCATCCTATTATATACTAAGTGATGACAGATCGTAAGTAAGGACAAATAATAAATGATTAACATAAAACTATTCATGATTTTAGCAACTAATTGGCTGAAAGCTTACTCGAGTCGTTTTACCTTCCCGAGTATTTTTAAACAATCGGTTGCGTAGTTTGGTACGACTCAAGTATTTGTGTCAAACAACCCAATGACTCGAGTCGTGTATAGAGATGAGTCAACACGGTTTACTAATAACCGTTATTACTAATAAACGTATCAATTGTTGCTGGCCAAATATAAAAAAAAATACTATTTCTAGTGTACACAAATTGTTATTGAAAAGCAAACGAACAGCAGTATTAAGCACTGTTGAAGCTTTACGAACTATTCTTCTATAACTATACTATAACTTGGTCTTCAGTCGTCTTACTGCCGTAACGTATCTATGGCTGACATCAGGTAGGACTTCAATCCAATCCGAAGCTTGTTTACATATATCGATGGACAGCAGTAGCCATTTTTTATCAGGTAACCTTTTTTTTTATTTACGAGGGTGTATCCATCAAAAGGTACCCGACGACGTGGGACCGACGCCGGGTTATGTGGGATATTTACCGCACTAAAACCCGGTGGCCGTCCTCAGCGCTTGTTGGAGAACTCCGGGAACTCCGAGGGAACACAACCGGAGTCCTCCAAGCGCGATGCCCCGATCGGGCTCTGCCCTGGGTGGAGCACTTTTGGCTCCTCCCACACCATATGGTGTTTACGACGGTATGCGACCATACACACCGTCGTCCTTCCCGGGGTCGCTTGCTGGACGGTTCGAGCTCACACTCTTGCCGCCCGCAACCCCGGAAGCCCCCTTTTAGTCGCCTCTTACGACAGGCAGGGGATACCGTAGCCCTATTCTATTCCCGGGACTACAGGGACAATTATCAGGTAACTTACATGTTTATTTGCAGTAGTCTTTGAAAATGCACACGATGCTGTCGCTTGGGACGCAAAATTTTTGTGCGCCCATGAGGCCGACAACTTCGACACATCTCTCAAAGTACTCTCATAGTCGGCCCTGTTCGTTTCCTATTTCTCAATTACTAATAATACATCTTCCAGCCTAATTTAAATTGTACAATTCGAGTTACATGATTTCGACTCGAGTTCACTCGAGTCACTTTACTCTGAGTTGGCACATCTCTAGTGTGTAAACGTTCTGTAGGCCACGATAAGCTTGCGACATGCAAAAATATTAACATACTATTACAACATGCACTTACCTAAAATAATACGCATTTTAGGTGCGTTTACATTATTCGAAATGAATGGGGTAGCTGAATTTAGACAAAATATTTTATTACAATAGAATTAGGCTAATTCAGTGCATCATCAATCCATTAATGTCCCACTGATGGGCGTAAGACTCTTTTAGTTATTAGCTTTTATTTTATTCTAACTAGCAAGCCAAATTGCAATACTAATTAGACTTATGTAGTTTTATATTACATTTTTTAAGGATCCACAAAATAATAATTAACAGGATATAATATATAATAATAAACTATAATCTATTCTGCTTTTACACATACTCTATAAAAATCTTAAGCACTTTTATATGTTAGGATAAAATGAGATGAAATCATATTATTCATCACAAGGGTTTTCTTCATTTTAATATTATTTAAACCACTGAGGTGTTGGATCTGAGAGTCCTCGAGCCCAGCAGTGGTCACCAATGGAATGTTAATGAGATTCCCCGTTCAGTTAAAGTACGAAATAAACTTAAAATGTCTAACCTAATTTAGTTAGCTGGAAAAAGCACAGCATACTAAAAATGTTTTATTTTAGTTACTAAGTACTAAGATGATGGCAATATTAGTATGTATACCTTGAATCAGTAAAGATTATATTCCAAAAATGGCAATTTTTATTTTTACTGCTCACGCGTTATAGAGAAAGGACGAGTCGAGTCTATTCGCCTATCTATCTTTATTTATTAAAATATGTTATCATTTTGGATTACAATCTTTATTAAATCAATTTATAATTATCGATATAATTCGCAAATTCAGTTAGTATAAGCTAACTCTAATAAAAAATATTAGCACTAAATAATTAAGGCTTTCTACGTCCGAAGACCCTAGTATTAGTTTAAGCGGTGGACCCCCACTGCTTGACCGGGAATTGAACCCAAAGTCTGCGTGTTAGTTTTACTTATGTACAAGTTGTCGCCGAAGTATTAATATTAGTAGCATAATTTACACCCTATATCTCTAAAGCTTAAAAACGCGGAGCGTTTTTCTACCGCTACCGCACGCGGATGCGGAACCGCAACACGCGTAGATAAATGAAAAGTTAGGTAAATGAAAGTTGCCGTTTTCACGCAATTTATTCTCGCGACGCGACGTCGCAATTTTTTGCGATTTCCGTTGTGACGGTGGACAAAGTAATTATACCGATATATTTGAGTCGTATCGGCTCTATGTTACAGTGTAAAACTGCGATCTTATAAGTTTTAAAACAAAACAGCGCTATTCCGCAGATTTTTGCGTCTGCCGCGAAGGCGGACGAAAAACGCTCCGTGAATTCACTCTCTACCATATCTATTAACTAATTTGGCGTAGACTCGTGTTAAAGTTAATAAGCATTGGTCTTTTTCACATAACAGTAAGCAACCTAGTGTAGCTAGGCCATTGTTTCTCAAGCGATGAACCTATCGCGACCCCCTGAAGTGTATAATTCCAACACAATTTAAGTTTTCTGAATGTTTATTATAATATTTACAAATCTGATTTTTTGCGTTATTAATTCAAAGCTTTAAATTATTTTTAAAAGATAATAAAACTTATTCTTTCCTGTGCCCAAAATAAAAAAAATAATAATATTTAAGATTATGAAAAGATACATTTTTATTCTGATTTTTTAAAGTTAAAATTCTATATGTGTGCCATAGATTAGTAAAGATTACTCACTCCTAACAAGAAAATGTACCCAGTTTTGAGAATTGAAATAGTTGCGTAAAAAAGCTTTGCCACGTCTCCGTGCTAAAATGTCCCTAAAATATTTGAAATAATTATTTATTTATTACGTAAATTACGTAATTATTACGTAAATTAATTATTTATTCGTAAATTTTCTCTAAAAATGCTTTTATTTGTCAAGGATTCGTAAAAAGAACTTACTAAAATGAGCCATTTGTGGCTTCATTCAATTTCAAGGCAGCAAAGCATCTTTACTAATCTATGATGTGTGCAAAGGAATCTTGAAATTCAACCATATATACAAACAACTAACTTTTCTTACCGGACGTCACGACCCCCGCAATAAATGTTTGGCAAGCGATGCTCAAGATTTAATAAAATCGCTGTAATAATATTTGACGCCATTTTTTCCCTGCGAGATTCTCAAAAATTTCCAGTGTAATGTAAGGTCATCATAAACCCCAAAAAAGTTATATTCATGTACAATTGTGTCATAATTGTTTACTGAATACAATTTATAACTAATACTATAATTTAATACTAGAATTATCAGTTTAAATACTCACCATCCAAGTTATGTCCTATCTATACTAATAAATGTTATGATCTAACAACAAGTCTTTAAACTTAATCTACAACTAATTTACTATTATTTACTAATTACTATTTATGGGATGTAAATGAAATGAACCTTAATCATATCTTAACTACCAGTGGCGGAGTAAGGTCGTCGGAGGCCCGGGCGGGAGGTTGAATGAGGCCCCCAATCTACGAAGTTGATCTAATTTTACAAATGTATGCAAGGGAAGTTGTAGATACTTGAGAGGCCCCCTAGGACCAGAGGCCCGGCGTGAATAACCCCCGCCACTCCTAGCTTAGTCCACCAATGGATACTTCACAACCCTACCTATAGTATGATGCAAGCAGGCTTAAGAAATAAAACAATCACAATTTGGGTTATGAAGCAAATTCTTTAGATTCTAGTGTCTACAAGTCCCTTAGACCTCCTGTAAAACTGACAAACCTATCGTTATTTTAAAATTGTAAGTTTATAGCTAATTCTAAAAATATCTAGTGACTCCCCGCAACTCGTCAAGAGATGGCGCCATATGTATCCTGTATCACGCTATTTATGTTTTCTAAATATCTTGTATATACAATAGACTGAGTCAAAAAAAAAACAAATGTTTTTTTAGTAAATACATGTAAAATGTTACTTTGATAGACAAAAAAATCTAAAATTTGAGCTTGATATCTTAAAAATTGAGCTGGCGCATGGGGGGTCCCCTTTCCCATTTAAAATGCATTAAAAAACATTTTTTTTAAATTTTCAATGTAAATAATCGAGATTTTTTTTTCTAATTTCCGTTTTCATAATCTTGTAAGAAATTAAATTGTCTACAAAAAAGTTCTTGTCTTCTTTTTGCTCAGCTTAATAGGAAAAAAGTTATAGTGTCAAAAAGTGAAAATTTATATTTATTAAAATTTATTATAACTAAAAATTGAGCTGGCGCATGAGAGCTCAATTTTTAAGATATCAAGCTCAAATTTTAGGAGATTATTTTTGTCTAACAAAGTAACATTATACATGTATTTATTAATTTTTTTTTTCTGACTCATTTTAATATATAAGCTCCCCAGGCATTATCACTTCGCTTACAGGTAGGATCTCTTTTTGCAAAATTAAACCTGCTTCCATCATTGAATAAATAAATAATAAAAAAGATTTTCGCTTCAACAGCATTGTAATATTCTTGCTTTGTAATAAATTTTATTTACCATCAAAGTGACACAATTCAAATTGAAAATATATAGAGCTAATTAATATAGAATTAATTAGATACTACAGATTAGAAATAATTAGTATAGAATTAATTTAAAAACAAAGAATAGCCGAATTTTGAAAATATAGCCAATGTCACATTCACAACGATACCACACATACTAAAAATCGAAAATTATTACCCTTACCAATGGGGTAAAAAAGGAAGTTACTATCAATACAATTTTGAATAAAAACATAAAAGCTAACTATTCGACAAAAAGTATTTTGAATTTTTTGAAGTTATACTTCTTTTCGAGCATTTGGGAAGATTTTTTTTTTCAAAGTTGACCAAGACTCTAACTAGTAAAAGAGGCAAGGTTTGAAGAAAAAGGTTTTTTTTTTAATGTATTTTTAAATGTTTTATTTATTTTCAAGTATCGCATGATCAGATACGATACGCTACTATACGATATAATACCGTACCAATGATTTATAATATATTTTTTGTTTTGTGTCTCTCTATTTTATGCGCTTGAACACATTAATAGACGCACATTTTTTTTACTAAACACGCAAAAGAAGTATAACTTCTTACATGTGTACATAAGTACACACATGCTTCTTTATTCGAAATTTGAATTGTGTCACTTATTTGCCAGTAATATTTCCGCCAACGCTATTTTTCATTGACGATACTATTCACAATATCACTATACATACGCTATGCAATAAATAGGTGATTTTAAACAACTTACCGGAGATAGCCGCTTTGGCTAGCGTATATCTATCAGTTATGGAACCGAGTTCCCTTATGATATCTAACTCCTCGTTTTGTCTGTAAAAGACGCCTTTGGGACGTACGCCCAGTTTGTCGATCGATGTGTATCCTAAAATAAAAATAGACATTTTAAATACAATCTTTTGATGAACTATAGAGTAGGTTTGTTTGCTGCTTTCAGTACATAAATAGTTTCCGGAGCATTTTTATGCGAGGGTTGTGTGCGTGGAGGGGGGGGGGGGAGGGGGAGAAGATCGTCGTTAACGCCTCAGAGGTTGCTAGGTTTTTGCCTAAGTTTTGGGGTAACTTTAATATTTACAAGAAGTCAGGAAGGAGATGTTTTTCAATGCCCATAGTAGTAAAACGTCTGTTGGATATCTACTTCCGTTGGTGTAGTCACAATACAATCCAACCACTTTTTAGATATTGACGTTCAAAATTGAAATATCGGTAACTAATATCTAAACACCTGTACCTACCTCCGACAAATTCTGGGGAAGACACTAGATTGTTCCTGAAGTTACTTCCACCCACCTCCTAGATACTTTCGTATCAAAAGCCCTATATCTAGTTAACTCCACCCACCTTCCAGATGCTTCCGGATAGTGAGCCCTGAGTATCTAAGGTACCATAAACACCTAACCATCCTATAGTTACTCCCACCCACCTTCAAGATACTTCCGTATCGCGAGGTCCATGCCGTGCTCCCGCTCCGCGAAGTGGTACTGCACGGGCCCGCGCACCAGCACCGCGGCCAGCACGTACAGCACGTCGTGCCGCTTCTCCCGCCGCGCGACCAGCTCCAGCCGGTCGATGGCCGCCACGTCCGCCGGCACGATGCGCAGGTGCGCGAAGCCGGGGTACGGCTGCAGGTTGAGGAGCGCGTACACGATGAACAGGCCCGCTACCGACTCCTGGTAAGAGAAATAATAATACAAATTGAAAAACAAATGTTGTGTAGCGATTTCCCGCTACTCATCAACAGATGGCGCTACAAGTAGGAGAAAAATAAAAAAAATGAAAAAAAAAAACAAATTGAAAAAACCATTGTTGTGTGGCGACTTCCCATTACTCGTCAAGAGATGGCGCTACACGTGTTCCGCTATCGAAGTTGTGTTAATATCTTACGTACTTATATACATGTTCCGAAATGACTGTTGGAGTACGACCGCTTCCCGAGCATGATCAGCTCGGCGGGAGTTGTCCTTTTGCCAAAGTTGCATAAATATAATGATTAAATAGATGACTGATACTCGGTAATACAAGATCATTGCTTACTTTCATATACTCTCTTAGAGTATATGAAAGTAAGCAATGATTAAATACTTGAATTAGAGATACTCGATATAATAGAAATATTCAGCATCGATAAAATGAAGATTATTAACTACAAAAAAGCAAGCATTATAATAAAAAGTATTTGTGTATTCATGTGCACACTACTTAATAAGAAATAAGAAGAATTACTTAATAAGAATAATAAGAAGTTATACTTCTATAAAGGCCATTACCTATCACCAAAAATATAATGACAAAAAAGGGATTTATTTTGTAAAAATCACTCTCATGTCATTCTTATTTGTTAAAGAAAATAAAAATCTTTAAAATAGTTCAAATGAATAAAATATATCATTTACCTCGAAATTTTCCGTGTTCTTAAGCATATAATGTTTTGCTATGTGTATGACTTCTTCTGAAAGTTCCGCTATTTCTGCACCTAAGATTCTTCCCCTGGGAAAGAACAGTAAAATTAACGAAACAAGATACCCATTATACTTAATAAAATTTTAGACAGATAGACATTTTTTTCAAACGATATTTTTTTCAAACGCTGCAATAATTATTTTTTAACTCTTTTTCTACTATAAGTTTGAAAGCAAAGAAGCATGCAGTTCAGCTTCAGCTTCAGCAAGTGTCAACTGCCTGCCACCCGTAGACATCTGCGACCTTATAGACCGGGTTTTACCCGAAGCTAATTACAAATGCTTTGTCACTCCTGAGGATTAAGATGGTTGCCTCGTGAGAAAATCAGCCAGTGTCCACACATTTCCACCAGAATGTCGTACTAAATTACGTTAGAAATAGGTGAGGCAGTGGTATGGTTTAACTGATTAAACCATATAGATTCTACCACCATTCAACATTACTATTTTATTAACCAAGTTTTTTATCTTACTTGTAAAGACAGCCCATGTTCATCTGCTTCCAAAGCGAGCAGAACACCTGAAAGTTGAGGTTCTCCACCTTCATACACCTGTGCACTAGCTCATCGCAGTCATCAGCGAAGCCGTCTGCGATGTGCACCTGGTGGATGAAGGGTCCGAAGCCTAGAAATATAAATAACGTAAAGATTTTAGAATAGCAAGATTGCTCCGAACTGCGACTGTCGGGCCACGCTACCCGGACATAACCTAACCTAACCTAACGCGGCGGGAGATCTCCCTTTGCCAAAAGATAAATATTAGAAGATCGAATTCGTTATATACACGTTTATTTCTGTTTAGTTCGTTTTTAATATATATATTTTATTTTGTTGTTATATATTTCTAGTATAAATATTGTTTTTGTAATAAACACTTCATTTAATCCCGTTTTCCTACTCTAAGCATCTGAGGATGGCCTACCAAGAAAATATTTTGTAAAATACAAAGAAAACAATGGGCAATTGACAGCTTTTGATAAATACTTCAAATTGTTTATTAAAGCATAATCTTCGATCACTAATTTATTAACAAAAATTGCCAACAAATTGTAATAGCCAACAAGATTATGTAGCTTAATTAAGTGTACTGTCTAAAATGGCTTACAAATGGTGTATAGTGCCACAATGTAGTAATACGTCTAATAAAACACCAGAGAAATTGTTTGGATGGGATGGGAAATGGGATTTAGCCAGACTATACTCATGGTGGATGGAGCTATGCCATCTAAGTTCCATTGCCAGGAAGATCCACTGCCAAGCAGAAAAAGACTCTCCAGCACTACATTGACCCCAACAACTTATATGAAACATTTAAAAAGTAATGTTGATCAAGATACTTAATCTAAAATAGATATATCTGGGGTTGCCAGACAAAAATATATTAAAACTTCTATGGAAGATATAGGTAAGTATAGTCCGTGCCAAACTGCTAGTCCGCTCTGAAATTGTTGCGAGCAGGTGTAGTCATACAATTTAATATGGTGATGTGATTCATTTCTATATTCAGAGTAGACTAGCAGTTTTATGTGGATTTATATATACTGTTTTGTAAGCCACTAAATGCTAAACCTATAAAAAATCTCTTTGTGTGTGTTGAGAGATTATCTAAAAAAATTTTAAACTATTTTATCTTTTCAGAACCTTCAAAAACATATTGTGACAAAGGAACTTTGACTGAATCCATTTTAAGTGAGAATAAACATGTTCAAGCTAATTTAAAAGTGTATTACAGAAGCAAAGCGGTACAGACGAAACCAACTACAACAGATGTGTTCTTTACTCCTTACAAAGTAGCTACAACATCTCCATTTAAAATCACCAAATGTCGCCTAAAACCTTCTAAGTCAGGTCAGGCTACCAAAATTAGGAAAAAAATTGGGTTCTTCACAGAAGAAGAACCTGACAGTGATGTTTCCTCATTCACTGAGTCAGTCATTTTTCAGGATTCTTCTTCGTCACCGACAATTTCAGATTCAGACAGTGACACAGAGAGAAATGTGGATATTAAAAAGATGCAGTATTTAAGTAATTTGGGTCCAAATAATAAAAAAACATTCATATGTATAGGAATTCCTGAAGATTGTTATTTTACAATCCAGCTAATACATAAGCATACAAATAGACCAATTAAACATATATCGTGCTCTGTTTGAAAATAACAGATAAAATCATATGAATTAGAAGTTAATTTTTGGTACATCATTATAATACAGCAGTAAATTATTTGTAAAAAAATTACCTGAAATAGCCACTTTATTACATTTTAATTTTGATTTTTACCACACTTTTATTAGCTTGACCTGTGTGTATGTATGTAACGGAATCTTTGAACTTGATTTTAACCCACTTTGAATGGTCCGTTTAATTTAAAATTTTGAACAATTATCAAGAACTGATGACAATACACAACGTAAATAATTTTATCCCATTCACCTCTTTCCAAAAATGCAAATTAAATGTCATTAAAAGGAAGTCTTTAGAACACGTTTTGCGAATTAAAATGAATATAATATTCGAGGGCAGAATAGCGATCTTAACTTTTATTTAAAATAATAAAAACCTGTGGTACTTACGCGGCATTCTTGTATTATCACGTTTCTTTGAATTTACTTAACAATACCGCTTCTACACATACAAATAAATTTATTAACTTCTCTAGTTTAAATTTGATTTCAACTTGTATACCTAATTAATTATTTTAAATAAACAAATTTATACAGAAGCAAGTGTGTACATTTTATTGTATTTTCATGACAATATTGACAAATGACAATTAGTTTTGACATCATAAAATTGACATAATACTTCTAGGTGTTGCAAATGCTATAAATAATAGCATTATGGATTGCCATTACTATTTTAATCATTATTGTAAAATAGTTACAAAAATATTTTAATACGACTAATAGATTAGAAAAATATTTAATCGTTTTTACATCTGAGTATATTTAGTTTTGTAAATTGTGCGTAGTAAGTATCCGTTTATGAGCAAAATAGTGCATGCATGAGATAAGCTCGAATAGATCAAGACTTCAAGAGATAAAAAATATTTAGATTTTATGGATATTACAAAAGCCCACAATGCACTTTATTATAAGGATCAGCTTAAATTTTGGGCGTGCCGAGTTACACTTAACACTAATGTGCCGTGGGCCACTACCTCGTTACTCTATTTTAATTTTACCAAGAGTTTAATTAATACTTTTGGAATAATACTTGGACTTCCAAAGTAGTTAACTCCTTCCTTATAATAGGATCTCCACCAAGTAACATCCGTTGTAATTATAGTCACACATGAGTACTTGTTAAAGAGTTTGCTAAAGTTTTCATAATAATTGAACATTAGATAAAATATCATTAATATTTTATAGCCCGCGTCAAACTGCTAGTCCGCTCTGAAGTTGTTGCGAGCAGTTGTAGTCATACAATTTGCTATGGCGACGCGATTCATTTCTATATTCAGAAAGGACTATAACGATCTAAATATAATTTATTTTATAGCACTCTGTGACCTAAACCCGCATTTCTGTGTCCAAAGTAGCCGATTTTTACACCGTACGAATATTAATACACTACCCTAAAGTACAACATCTACCCACAGTTGTAAAAAAATAACATCGCTATGAACGTTTCATACTTTTAAATGCTATTTAAAAATTAAAAGTGAGTAATGAGTATTTTGTTTAAAGCTAATTATGCTAATATATATGCTATTTTTGCACGGCGTTTAGCACCCTCGCTGCGCTCGGGCGCTAACTTCACGCCGTGCAAAAATAGCCTACTTTGGCCACGCGTATCGTAATGTACTATTATAACTTTAAACACTACAGGCGTAGGGTGTTAACTACAATGAAATCCCATGCAATTTCGACGACTTTAATATCTACACAAAATCAAACCATTTGTACAAACAAAACATATTTAACAGCACATCGGGTAACAATACAATGAAACACTGGTACATATGCTTACAATTATTTAATATTGATTTATTAACGGTTGTTCGGCGGACGCATCAATTAATCAATATGTTGCATTTAGCCAAACGAAACGCCGTGCGATGCTAGATGCGTTCCTTTATTGCAGTTAACATTACATTCACTACTAAATTTTTATACTAATAGAAACGGCTTAGAGGGGAGTCTTCTCGATCAATTTGTACCAGTGTCCGCACTCGCAGCGGCGGGGGTGGTCCTGGAAATATATAAAAACATTGTAGTTTGAATTTTCACTCCCGATGTAATCCACAATTCGAAAAGAGGACTTTTGAAAAAGTTGATGATTGAATATGAAGATTATGATAACACACAAAGTCAAAATGTACATTTCACATTTAGTAGCTAGCATATTCATCTAATTAAACATATCATTTATAAATTTTGTGTAGGTATAATTTAATGATGTACATAACTTGTTTCAAGATAATAACTATTTATTTTCTGCTCGTCATTTACTCTGTGTGAAAAAGAAACACTGTAAATATTTAATAATATTCATTGAAAGAAACTATCCTTGGTAAGGTTAACTAAACATTAGTACTGTGAACACACAATAAAGGTTTGTGCACATTACTGTCGCGTTGCAATACTGCGCTAAAGTTCGTATAAAATATGTGGTATTTGGTTTAATTAAATAATAAATTTAATAATAAAAGCAATTTAATTTTACCTTGTGTACCCAGAGCCAGTTGATGGATGTGGAGTGTTCTTCGCCTGGAAAAATAAACAAAATATTTTTAATAATATAAATAAATAGCATTTATGGCAGCTTCACCACTTTGGCAAAGGAAATGGTCCAGTGGTGGAATTGGCCTGGTGGCCCATTTTCCACCAGGACTGCTGATCATGCCTTAGCGTCTGAGCTCTGATAGTTGTAGTTTGATCCATATATACATGACATTTTGGAACTGTAATAGTGTCATTCCGAAAAAACAGTGGCGCCATCTCTGGAATAGTTGCGGAAAGTGGCTAAAAACATCGATATTTTAACATATTGCAATACTACACAAGCTAACACCACCAGGACGGATTTTGTAATAGCAATGAAGCTGTATATAGGTATCTCATAAAAAAATCTGAAGTGAGACATAATATGCTTATGTCACATCTAATTATCACCATTATGTCAGGGCTTGCCAACAATGTGATATAAAACAAATATAGTATAAATATAGTATGTTTATGTAATGTATTGTATCTAAGGAATAATAATGTGTTCTATGAAAATAGCTTATTATTAAACTACGAAGATTTTATAATGATGTTAAATGGCTGACTTGGATATGAAATTAAACATTTTAAACGTAACCTTATTTTTAGCCTATCCATTACTTCTAATTTCTTATACTATGTTATGTTAACAAAGTATACTGTGTTAGAAGATGCAATTTATATTGTGTAATAAAGCTTGTTTCAGTACAAAAAAGAAAAGCATATGAATATTTACTTGTATAAGTACACATTTACTATGTTTTTTTTTTATATGGGTACATGATAATTATAAGTATCAATGACACTTATATACTTATGTGGGGTTGATTACAGATCTTATGGTACATTATGTAACACATCTATGGGTCTATGGGTGGCAGTAGCCACTTAAATCTGGTGGACTTCATGCTCATTTGCTGTTTCAATATATAAAAAAAAGAATCTTTGATATCATGCTCAGGTGCATGTGTGAGTGTGACAGACCTAAAGTCAAGAAACCTATACTCTGATTCATAATTAGGTGTCCAAAATGTAAACAAAGAAATGTCACTGTCAAAATTAGCAAGAAACTAAAACTTTAACAAAATCAACAAAAAGCGAAAATTTAACAAATATACACAATTTTACAAACGCCTTATCTAAAGGAGAAAACATTCGAATTCGATCACAATCACGAAAATGAATAATATCAGCTATGAAACTTAAAAATGACAGCACAAGAAATGTCTTGGGTTCCGACTGTGTTACTATTATCACATTTTAATTTTCTACCATAAACTTTGTTTTTTATTATTATTACTGTATGGGACGAAATTGAGGTGATATAAATATTAGAAAATGTGAATTAATCTTTATTTATTTAGATTATTATTTTATTATTGTTGTATTATTTTAATATTACTTAATATTATTTAATTATTTTAAACTACCATTTCTAAAGTATTTTCTTGATAGGTTAACACCTTTGTTTACATTTTGGACACGTAATTATGAATCAGACTATAGTAAGGGTAAACCCTTTGTATGTATGTGTGTTCTTACGTGTGTATAGTTTATCTATTATATATAACGCCCACACAGCTACTTACATACGCAACCAACAATACGCGCGTCGAAACAAGAGGGCACCAGTGTAGGGCTGTCCCTGGTGCCGGCGGCCTTCTTTAGGACCTTCATGTTGAAGGGGTCATCGTTGCCAGACTGCAGCGCCTGCAGCTCCTTCTTCTCCAGACCAGTGGCATGTTCCATGGGGTCGGGCATCACTGAAACATGATTAGGTAACTTTCAAACCCATGCAAAATTTCACTGTTAGCCATTTTCATTTAGCGCCTATGCTAAATGAAAATGGCTCATTATGGTAAGGTCTTGAATTAGCATAATTTTTTGGGTAAAGTATCTGAATTTTTATTGACTACTTTTATGACTACCAAATTGTATGTCACAATAATATGAATGAATTTCTAAATTATAGTAATTTATTCTATTATTATGTACATTGTACATTGAATGTCTTGCTAATGTTACTATTATAGTTACATAAGTGATGGCAAAATGTATTGTATACATGAAATTTTAAGAAAATATGCTGTTGTAAAATTTAAAACATGGTCTTCTTCAACAACAACAATGTATTGCTGTATCTTTTAGTGTTGTAAATATCCACAAACAGTGACTGCTTTCTATCAGGTAGCTAATCTGCCTTACTCCTAGGTTTAATCATAAAGAATGTGAGATATAATGATTGCTTAGTACAATCATGTCATAAGGCATTTTATGAAGCAATTTTAATTCAGATAAGTATGATAACTAATGAAAAATAATGGTTAAAGGTGCATAAAATGTTAGATGATATGTGCATATGAAATATGCATGTGCATAATTAACAGGATACATTCATTTAGGCATGATAACCATGTATAATGTCCAGATCAGGGGAGGCCACAGGAACAAGGGAGGATCCGGAATTATAGGAAGTGGAATCCGGGTTAAAAGGTTCATTAACTGTAAAACAAGAAAATGTGTGTTAGTTAAAATTCATATTTTATCTAATTAATAATCCATATTCATGTTTGTCGATAGTTATTGGCCAAAGACAAAATAACTTTCCAGATTTTCGTTTTAGTTTGGTAGATCCTGATAAGCTCTCTGTTACCAATAAAAAGAAATTGGTAAATCAATAGTTTTGGTTAAAATCTGACAACTAAGCGAGTACTTACTAGAAATAATTCTTACATAATACAAAATCAGGTCAATCAATACTATTTTTATTAGCATAAATTTTTCCAAAAATTTGCATTAGGCATAAGAGGAAATTAGAAGCAAATATAAACCAAACCTTTTTTTTTTTTAAACAGTTAAAATAAAATACAAAAATCATCGTTATACAAGGCCCAAATTTATTCATATATTTATTGCTGTATGTATATTATTTAAAACTTATATATGACATACGCTTCTTATATGTTTTTTGTAATGACTATATTTTATTTACTAATTATAAAAGTACATTTAATTTGTTATATTATATTTTTTGCGCAATACTCTTACGAATCGTGAAAAATGTGTAAACATGAATGTTGTCTAATAAAAATAGTTTAAAACATATCTTTTTTGTTGTTTAAATTTTAAAATATATTCTATTTCCTATTCTTATAAATTTTTCACCTGGCATCCTCATACAAAGTGTATGAGCTGATAAGAAAATGAATACTAGGACTTTGATAAGATATAACCTACAATATAACAGAATTGATTTCTAATCAAATATCAAACCAAAAGACGTAAAGAAAATATTAGACTCGTTATATACTTGTATTATAACACTGTAAAGTTTTATTTCAAGGTATAATAGGAGTATATTCCAAGAATTGCACCAAAATCAATAAAATGTGCATAACTTTGACAGAGGATTTGACCTTCCTCCCTGGAGATTTTCAACATAGCTAGCAATTATAAATCATATGAAATAAAAAAGGCTACCTTTTAAGGCCTTTGTAATAACAAGAAACTTCAATACAATGGGAAATTTAGCGGAAAATTGTAAGAATTACGTAACAAAATTCTGACAGATAAAGCCAAAAATTGTTGGAGATTTTCATAATAAATACTTACTTGTATCAGCATATCCCCTTCGGGCGGTAGACCAAAGAAGGCCTTTGAATGCATTTGTGCGGACGATTTGTCTACATAAGGAAGCCATTTCACTTGTTTCTCACTAGACCGCTTCTCACGATAGCAAGTGGCACAATTTGATTTTTCGACAAAAAGAGATGTCCTGAATTGTTCACCTAATAATCGGTATTTAGTGAATCAATGCAATACAGACTAAGAATTATCGAACTTTTACGAGGTACATCACTGGGCTCTGGCTAGGGTTGCCAGTTGGTCTATGGACTTTGGAGCTAGAAAAAGTTTGCCTTGGTTTCGCGTAACTTTCGGTACTACGGTCAATATAGTAGCAGATGTCGCTGTAATCGCTTTAAGTAATCAGATTATGAAAATTTGCTTAGGTTTAGATATTTTATTTTAATAATATATACAAATTAAGTTAAAATGGATTAGATGGCTTATTTTATTTATAATTTTCTTGTATATTTTTTGTAAATAAGTCCATTTTTAGTTTATATTTAACATTTAATGTATGTTAGTAATTAAAAATGTATCAATAAAGAGATTTCCATTAGTTAAAAATACATACTAATTACACATATTATGTATTAAAATTTACATGGCGAAATTAAATCTTGCAATGTTTATGTAGATACTTGAAACAAATTCAATTTATCTTTCTATAGCATAATTTTTATTTTATAGAATACTCGTCCTTTTTAGTAACATTCTTATGTTTTATTTTATTTCATATTACAATTATATTTACAAAATTCTAACTATAAATCTATATGCAATATATTCAAAAATATAATTTAAAAAAGTAAATAATAAGGCTTAAGGTAATATAAAAAAATAATAAAATATGAAACAAAGAGTCCAAATCACTGCCTCCCTGTAGAGTCTCGAGAATCCTGGCTGCGTTGCCGCGTTGCATAGCCAAAGTTATTCTTTGGCCAAAATACGAGCAAGCTCTTGGGTCTACAGAAACGTCAACCAGATGCGACGTTCTTTCTCAAAATATAAAATATAATAATATTGAACAAAAAAGAGATTCTCGGGAAAAATAAAAGTGTAGTAATTTATATCAAGTTTATTACATGTGTAAAGGAGGAGGTAGTGTTGGACATTAATAATAAAAGTTAGTCGTGAGATATATATTTTGAATTGCATAACGATAAAACCACGTAGGAAAGTTCAGCTTGTGAAGTTATTTTTATTTATTAATGTTATGTCTAAGTACCATCAGTGGCGAATTTAAAAAAATGTAAGGTCTAGGCTGTACAATTTTTCCCGCTCCTGCTTCTACAATAGGGAATATGCACATTTTTATTTTACTATTTTAAACCACTTATTACATCGTTTTAACATAGTAAAAAATATAAACAATTTTATTAGTGTTTGAAATATTTTTTTAAAAATTATTTAAAGTATTAATAAAATTTGACACATTTGAACGCCGCCATTTTACGCGCTCTTTGAATGACGTCACGTAGCGTGATTTGTATTGATAATGATGATAACTGTATGCAAATAAAGGTATTATTAAACGTTTTCAGGTTTCATCGCTATTTACATCATGGGAAAGGCTAAATAACCACTTTATAAATATTTCCTAGAGTTATTGTGCAAAACCACTACTATAAATACATTATATAGTGTTTTTTCCTTTGCAAAAGATGCGAAAATACGAAAAATGTAGTGCAAGATTATAGGAAACAGATAAAGTATCTCCAAAATCGCATTAACATTTGCATTTACTCTAACAAACAATAATTTTAGGTAAATAATTTTAAAATATTGCATTGATCATCTACTTCGTTAGGTACTTATCGACTTCTACGTCAAAGGCTATCATTTGAAACACGCAAAATACATTATAATCTATTATAATTTACAATATTATAAAGATAGGTGATAGGCAGTAGCCACTTACCATCAGGTGGACTGTATGCTCGTCTGCTACTCCTATATTATAAATATTAACAAAATAAGTTATGATCAATTAAATATTTCTGAATTAAATAATACTAGTTTATTCATTGTCTTATTCATAATACCAGTTTATTCATTTTCTTATTCATAAAACCAGTTTATTCATTTTGCATATTTTAGGTAAATAGTCCGATTGTGCTTTGACAAAACTACTTTCAATCATTATTTTTGATTATTCCTAATAATACTATGTAGAAAAATCGCACTAGGTAATAAATAACACTGTAGGAATATAGACAAAAACAATTTTCCTCTCAAACAGTTTGAATATTGACGCCGATAAACATCGTAATACGCTATGTGACGTCATTTTTCGATTCGACCAATGGGAATGCGTTTTGCAAATTTGAATTTCGCGCGCATAATTTACGATTTTTGATTAAAGTTTTAAACAATTTAATACGAAATAAAGAAGAAATAATGGTTTAGATGTAATTTCAGGACCGTAATGTACCAAGGAAAAAAATAACAAGCAAATCTAAATCACATGCATATTCCCTATTGTCATGTCTTACTAGAGGTGAGACGTATATACTGGAACAGGTTCAGTAACTATATAAGTAGTTTCCCGGACTAGGTAGTTAATCGGACTATGATACGGTTCCCGTTTTTTTTTGTTTTTGCTCGTCGCGCCGGCTCGTAACACGGTTCCCTTTATTTTCTTTTACTCGTCACGCCATGACACGTTTAAGGCATGAACGAACTTGCTTCCTAATTAACAAAAAGAAATATTCAGTCCCCAAATTTGCCGCCCCAAAAATCTGCCGCCCTAGGCTGAAGCCTACTCAGCCTGCTGGTAAATCCGCCACTGAGTACCATCATTGTCGCACACTGTTATCGTTTTCAAGTAATAACTCCGTCATATTGTTGGCTTGTCACTCTACAAAAAGTCCTATATAATACTGAATAATGTCATATTTTGTAGTAATAATTGCATTATTAAAATTATTATTAATTATAATATTTTATACAGAAAAAGATATTTATATTTATATATATACAGTGCTTTGTAGTTAAATTTATACAGAAATAGAAATTGGCTAACCCCATTCAGTAATATCCTTTTAAAATGTTAGTAATAAATGTGTGTTTTTGATAGATAATAGTTGTAATTACCTGTAAAAAAAATCATAATTATTTCACATGAAATTAGCGCTGAAGCTAAGGCTAATCGATATTATTATAACATTTACTTACTAATATTGTAAATTGAATTTTCTTGTGTATCTTATTAATTTTATTGACACATAGGAAAAAAGATGAAATAATACTGGAACGGAATCAGTTTCTCGTTCTACCGCTTCTTTGAACAAAGCACCCCTTGAAAGAATTTAAGCGAACATCAATTTCTCCTTCTTCAAGCTGAAAAGTGAAAAGTTTATGATTATAACTAATTTGGTTTAGTATATAAAAAATAAGGAAAAAATATGTATTCATAGTCTTATGTATAATTCTTATGAACAATTACTAGATATAAATAAAGGAAACTATCAGTTTATACAATCGGCAGCTTATTATGTGAAATAAGTAAAGTAATAAAGAAGTGAAACCTGTTTTAGAAATATTGTGTTTTCTAAAAGAATAGTTTATATTTACGGGATCGTTTAAATAAAGTTCTCTGTAGCACGATGGTGACACGCATTCACGAATGCAGCGAGTCCGCGCGAGGCCATTCATGTGGCTGCAAGCGCTGCTTTGTTCACAAGCTGATTCAAATTCCCGAAATGTCATTTCCTGGAATTAATAAAACTTTCATTACACTGCATAAAATCCCAATTTAAAAATAAATAGAACTATATGTTGCTACAAAAGTCTATAATTTTATTTTTATCTCATTACATTTTTTGGGGAATCTTTGTACTGGTATTCCTTAAATGTAAATGTTACAGCGTTTTGGTCACTTTCGCATAAACTTAGAACACTAGTAAGCATAATAACAGATGTCTTAAGCATTTTTACTGAGGAAATCTTTTGTCTGCAAACAAACCAATCGGAAAAATCAATATCACCCTCCTTTCTTTACCCCTGCTTTCATAGTGCAGATGTTTGCTGCGCATGCTTAGTAAGTACTATTGTGAGTCAATTAATGAAAAAATACATATTAGAAATATATTAAGCTCATTTTAATTTCGTAGATTTAGAATAATACTAGTTATCTTATTTCTTCTTCTTGTTATTACAATAATATAACTTATTTTTAGCTATATGGTGTGGATCGATCTTTTACGGTTATTTCACATCACTTAAGTTTTATCGTTCTGAAACTTTATCTATTTTGTGGTTTAAGACCTGTGTTTTGTATTTGAATTAGTAATTTATAAAAAGTTAAGCAAATACCATAATCAAAACATTTTTGTTATATACATCCCGTAATAATATAATACGATAAAACATATTTTTTTATATAATTTCTATTTTTTGGCACAACACATTTTTTGGTATATTGTCTGTTTTCATTGTACTGAAATCCGTTGTCAAACATATGTCAGAATTATACATATTGACTTTTTATGACTTATTTGTCTGAATGTCTGGGCTTTCTGTTTTTGTTAATTTATGCTGAATAAATTTATAACTAGTGCGAAGGTGCATAAAGTGAATTCCTGACGAATTTTATTCGATTCGTATCGTTCGAAATTCGAATCTTACTGTTTGAAAATCGGTGTTTATTTAGAAATTGTTACGTGTTGTGTATGGAAGCAAAAGTGCAGTGGTAATTACATGAAACGGTGGCGTAAGCGATCACGATTATTTCAATTTGGTAAGTAAATTTTGTTTGTTTATAGTTTTTGTCCGTGTATATTCTATTTTCAAATCTGTCTCGTAAGGTTTACAAAATATTGTTCATATTTGATCAATATTGTTTTCGTTTCTTTGTCTTTGGTAAAAAATCGTATCAGGCCTATCTTTCCTTTTTATTTTACATTTGAATATCTCTACTCAGATAAGATAACAAATTCGTGTAGTTTTCGGTTTTTTCGTAATTGAAAATATACTTGTTATATCTAAATATTACATTTCAAATTGTCACTTTGAAAACTGTTGCATCCTTTTTAGGCTGATTAAATTGTGTGTAACATAAATTACATAAATGTTTTTATGAAGTTACATATTACTATTATTTATATTCCTGACCGTCTTATCCGTTTAGTACCATTTTTTTTATTTATATGAATAATGTATAATAAATAATGAAATCCATCACCACCCTAATGGCTTGTACTTCTAGATCTATCAACTAAACAACATCAATAATCATTTAATTTCAAAATTACAACATAACTAACTGTATAATTCATAACAGATCATTCAACAATTCAAAATGTATGGAAATATAAAGAACAGTTCAAACAGAAAACGTTTGAGTAATATTATTCTACTACTTCGGCTTGTAATGACCCTAAAACTGTCGGTACAATCTTGGTGCAAGCGTACCGAAAGGGAAAGACTAACCAACAAACCACTTTATTGTAACAATGTAAGGTTCTATTTACTACAAATATGTGTGTACTTAGTCATAATATTCATGAAGACTTGCCGATGAATTCAAGACCTTTGACTCTTATAAATAGTGATGTGTTTCGCTTGAATGTAAAATAATTTGGTTTTGTAGGTTTTTGCAATACACTGCACATAGCCTTATTTACCTTATATAAATAGCAATAACTTCAGGCAATGATTTATCATTTATGATATGATAATGGAGCTTAATGATAAATGCTTACTCTTCAGTTTTTATGACCTTTTTTGTGACTTTATAGATCATGAAGAATATAAAGTATTTGAAGTTGGTTCGTTAATTATTTGAAGGCCTTCTATTACTATGTAACCAATTACTGTAATTAACTGTTACACTATTAAACCAGGAAAATAGTTTGAAATTCAAATTCAAAGTTTTTTTATTGCTAACTAGAAGGATTATGTGTATATGTTTGTTAAAATTGTTGTAAAAGATTAAATAGATTAAAAGTTGATTGATTTAGTTACTGTTAAGCCGATAATTACTGATAATTGATTAGTAAACATAATGCCACTAATTATGAAAGTTTTTTTATAAGTAAACTAGTTTTAAAGTATTATTGAGTTCTCCTGTGGTATTTAAATACTACAACATTGAGCTGTAATAGTATTTTAAAAGTTCAACTGTTCCTTAATAGGTGCAAAAAGTTATTTTCTTCATAGTTTAGTGTCAAAAATATTGACAACCTCCGTTTATTACCATTTACCATGCTATTGCAAATATAGTCGTCCCTAAACATCAGTGCAACAGTGTTAATACTGCAATGTTCTGGTTTGTTAACAGTAATGTAGCAGTGTTAATACTGTACTGATCTAATGTACAAGATGAAGTACCACTTACATAAGGTGCTCCAATCTAGTCCCCAAGTCTTAGTGTAGCAACACATCTGTGAATAATTTAAAATAGGTTGTGGTACCAACTCTGTTGATATGTATAGTCTGTGCTAAACTGTTAGTCCCCTCTGAAGTAGTTGCAAGCAGGTAGTCATGCAATTTGCTATGGCTATGTGATTCATTTCTATATTCAGGGGACTAGCAGTTTTACGCGGACTATACTTCTGTACTGGGGATGACCCAAATGGCGGAGTACTCACCATACCTGACGCGAAAAAGGTTTCGGATTCGAATCCCGGGCAGAAATAATGAATTTACGATATCTGGGTCTGGGTTTTTGTGTAATCGTCCTTGAGTGTCCATAGCACCTACGATAAAGGGAATCCTAGAATTGGAGTGAGTGTAGATAGCTTTCATTTATTTATTTTATCACCTATGAAAGTTAACTGTAATTGAATAAAATGATTAAAACCATCATTGAAATGATGACGACTCACACAGCAATGAGACACATGTGTGCCTCTATTAGTACCAGTAGCTATCTGATAAGCCTATCTTAATAAACACTAACCTTAGTATCTAAAAATTTATCACATCCATATAGTTATTTATATAGTCATATTTGTTTTAGACATCATTCGATAAACTTTTGCATTGTGTGTTCACCAATCTATCTTTCAGTACTGATTAAGTTATGATAAGATTGGAGATTGCTGGCTTTATTGTGTCCCTGATAATCCTTTATTGTTGTAAACAGTGGAGTACTGGTACACTATAATATAGTTTTATTATGGATGGTGTACTCTGTGGTAAAAGCAGGTGCTCTTAACACTAATTTTCATCTTGGTCGTCAAAGACACAAGTAAATGCAGTTCACGATAGCTCAATGGTTGAAACTCTGCCTCCCAATTGATGTGTCAAATATTTGAATCTTAGGCACCTCTGATTTTACAAGATTTTTTTTTAAATATAATATAGGAGTAGCAGACGAGCATGCAGTCCACCTGATGGTAAGTGGCTACTGCCGCCCATGGACATCTGTAATCAACCCCAGATAGGATTAGATATTCCTACCTGAGGTCAGCCACATATGCGCCGCTATCCCTGAGGACTAAGCTGGAACACGTCAGAAAAGTCTGTCTCCCTTACCACACCTTTCAAACTGGAACACAGCAGCGCCTAACACTGCTGTTATTAGGTAGAAATAGGTGTGGTGGTGGTGCCGCTGGAGTCAAACCAGAAAAGGTTCTTCATATATGTGTATTAGATAATCATTATCATTTGCTATAACAGTAAAGCAGATCAGTGGGACAGTGTGAATGTCGACTGCCTTACATATAAGGCAATCATCATTCTCAGAATTGGCAATAAATCTGTCATGGGATTTTGGTACAAGTTCTGTTCTATAAGAAGCTGTTACAGATATCTATCGGTGGCAATAACCTCTGACTTAAATCATACAAAAAAAAATCTATTGAGATCCCCAGAGAGACAGATCTAAATGAGGGATATAGTATTCGGTCTGGGTATTTGTATAATCATCTTCGTGTAAGGTAGATAGGGTATTCTAGTGTAGGTAATAGAGTGTAAGAATAGAAAATCCATCATCACATCAACAACCCATTACTGTCCCACTGCTGGGCACGGGTCTCCTCTCATAATGAGAAGGATTAGGTCATAGTCCACCGCGCTGGCCAAGTGCGTATTGGTAGACTTCACATACCTTTGAGATTTTTTTTTAGTAAATCTCTCAGGTATGCAGGTTTCCTCACTATGTTTTCCTTCACCGTTTAGCAAGTGATAATTAACTTCTAATATGCTCATAACTTTGAAAATTCAGAGGTTTTTGAACCTCGGACCCCTCGATCAAGAGGCCGAGTTTCTTAACCACTAGGCTATCACTGCTAATAGCTAGAATAGAAAATGCTATCTATTATTAAATCTCTGTAAATTCTCTTATGTTTACGTATGTTCAAGTAACCCACATCATAACTACTGTTACTGTATGTTAAAAACCTATAATTGTGTTCTAGAAATAACAATAATCATAATAATATATTATCAGAAGCGTAATGAACCCTATTTTATTATAAACAAGTTGTAAAACATAAAATAACTTGATAAGGGGGCAATGTACTGTGTCATATTTATTTAAGTGAAATTGTAGTGATAAAAGTAGATTTGTATTGATACATACTTGTTGCGTATAATACTGTTGCGTATAATATTTGAAGGTGGTAGAACCCTTTGTGGTTCAACTCCGGCAGCACCACCGCCACACCTATTTCTACCTAATAACAGCAGCTTTGTTCCGGTTTGAAGGGTGTGGTAAGGGAGACAGACTTTTCCGAGGCGTTCCAGCTTAGTCCTCAGGGGTAGCGGCGCATCTGTGGCCGACCTCGGGTAGGAATATCTAATCCTATCTGAGGTTGATTACAGATGTCCATGGGCGGCAGTAACCACTTACCATCAGGTGGACTGCATGCTCGTCTGCTACTCTTATATAATAAAAATAAAAAAAATATACGTTTTTTATTACATTTGAGGTCATATTTTTTGGTGGTGGTTAGAACCTTTCGAGGTTTGACTTGGGGGCACTACTGTCACACCTATTTCTGCCTAATAACAGCATTTTTAGGCACAGTTGTAATCTGAGTATGAGGCGTTGTAACTTAGACCTTAGGACAATGCTTGATGGCAGACCAAAAGTTTCTACTTGTGGTCTCTTATCCAATTTGTTAATGCACAAGTATGGGTTGGCAGGCTTTATACATCTTCGAGAACTTATCTCTGAAAGCTCTCAGACAAGTAGGTCTCCTCATGACTGATAATAATTAATTCCTAATACACACTATTTAAAGAAACCTCCTTTTTTGAAGTTGGATAAAAACCAGATTCTAATTCTGGACCCCCAATGCAAACTGTGTGTACTTTCAAAATCTTTGACATTCTTTGGAAATTCAAAATTCAACGTATATTCAATTTCTAAAACTATATGTTTCAACATTTGGTAACTATTGTTCTGCTTAGGTGCTTTGGGAACATCACATATATTATGTACCTATTCTGTGAGTAGCTGAGTAGTTATTTGGTAGTAGTAAACAATATAATTACAGTACGGCCGTTTCACTTTTATAACGATGTGAGCTACGTCGATTTATTGCATGACTCACAAACTGATACTTAGAAATATCAGCGCTGAAAAAATGTATGCTGGTTTTCCCAGTTTATTTATAGAAATTAGGCATGCGATCGAAAAATACGGTTTTTTAGTTTAACGTTTATTCGTAAATATTCGTAAACGAGCTTTTCCCTGCGGCTTCACTCGCGTTACGAAGTAATATTTTCATACCCTATTTTATCCCCTTGGGGGTAGAATTGATCGAAATCCTTTCTTAGCGGATGCCTACGTCATAACATCTACCTGCATGCCAAATTTCAGCCCGATCCGTCCAGTGGTTTGGGCTGTGCGTTGATAGATCACTATGTCAGTCAGTCACCTTTGAGTTATATATATTTAGATTACATAAATAGAGTTCAGGTATTTCGGTCTTAACGAAATACGAATATAAAATAAAGAGTTTTTATTGCGCCCACACAATGAATGGACTAGCGCTACCCTGCGGTACAGGGAGGCGGGGGAATGCTCGTAGCTCTAACACCAGGCCACGACGAGGCTGGCAGTATGGGACTTATCTAAATTCAAAATTTCAAATGTTAAAGTTTCGTTCATTACACGGAAAATATTCAGTTGTTGCCCGGAATTCGTCACGGAACGACATATAAATATTACTCCGGACGCGAGTGTGTGTTGCATCACGGCTCACCGGTCGCCAAGGGAAGTAGACGGCACCACTCCACGGTATCTATCTAAGTATATAGTTTTTTTTCACCTGCATTATTATCAGTATCACTAGTGCACAATAATACAAAATTACTATTTGGAATAAACCAGCGACCTAAAATACTAGAAGTAGAATATTTCCAAAAACATTTATGTGAATTAATGGCAAGTTCTTTAAAAAAAGTCTCGGCGTCAAGAATATTAAGGTCTATATATTAGGAAAACTGAAAAGTAATCAAAATATTGTTTATTAAAGAAACCTTAAGTAAATGCTAATCAACAAAATAATTCATTTTACAACATTTTTGAGAAACTGCTGGACTTATTTATTTAATTAACATTTAGGATTAATAAAATAATATTTTGATTACTTTTCGGTTTTTCTAGTAAAATGGGATTAAATTCTGTCCACAATTTTACTCATATAAATCACATACCCAATACATCTTTTCTCTCTATGATACATAATATCTCATCATCTGCAGATTTTAGAACATGTGTCTTTGTGACAACTAGATAGGAAGGATATAAAATATTCTCCATATTTCTGATATAATCACCACCCCTCCAGAGGACTTCCCGGCCCTCCTGTAACCAAAAATAAGCAAATTAATCCCTTGGTGCATAAGTACTTAATTATACGTGCATAAGTATTGATTCAATTTATATGAAAAAATATTTAGTGGTTTTCCTGGACTATTTATAGAAATGTGCTACGCGGTTAATTGAAAAATAGGGTTTTTTGTTTACCGATTATAGACATTTTTGATGACCGTTTTCCTCACTTTAGCGACGTCCATGTAGTACCGCGAGTATAATAGGACTATGGTATCTCCTGCCTGTCGTAAGAGGCGACTAAAAGGGGGCTTCCGGGGTTGCGGGTTGCCCGGGACCCCGAGAAGGACGGCTGTATGTGTGGTCGCATACCGTCGTACACACCAGACGGTGTGGCGAGCGTCAAGCTTACCTGGGCGGAGCCCGACGGGGCAATGCGCTAAGAGGACTCTGGTTGCGTTCCTTTGGAGATCCTGGAGTCCTCTACGCAGCGCCGAGGACGGCCACCGGGGGGGTTTAAGAATCCCACATAACCTCATATCGCTCCCACGTTATGGGGTACCTTCTAAAGGTTTCCCCCTTGTAAAAAAAGGAGTGCATTAGTGTGCATTTGTTTAACTTCATTGAATGTTAAGTGAAGGCATTTTTTAGTTGTAATACTAAGGCTCTTCAATGAATACCAAAGGAAAAAAAAAATTGGCCAAGTGAGAGTGGAACTTGCATGGATCCTCCGATTACCTCCGATTACTTCGATTTACCAAATTTTAGTACTTTTTGTTTTTTTGTTTTTATAATATAGGAGTAGCAGACGAGCATGTAGTCCACCTGATGGTAAGTGGCTACTGCCGCTCATGGACATATGTAATCAACCCCGGATAGGATTAGATATTCCTACCTGAGGTCGGCCACAGATGCGCCGGTACCCCTGAGGACTAAACTGGAACGCCTCGGAAAAGTCTGTCTCCCTTACCACACCCTTCAAACTGGAACACAGCAGCGCCTAATACAGCTGTTATTAGGTAGAAATAGGTGTGGCGGTGGTGCCGCCGGAGTCAAACCTAAAAGGGTTCTACCACCTTCAAACTTGTTATCACGGCAGCTATAGAAGTTCATGCATTGTGAAAATTTAGTGTCTACCTTTAACAGCTTCTTTTATTTTAAGTCCATTTTATTTTTAGTATTTGCTGTTAAAGCTGACATAAATCGATCGTTATTGATTATAAATCAAGTGCCTGTCTATTGTGGTTCAAATCAAAGTTGATTCCTTACAGAAATCTCTTCGAACGTCACGTATAAAATCAATATAAATATGTATATCTACCACACAAGGTGATTCTTTATGGAGAAGTTCAAGAGATAAAGCCCAGTGGCGTACAAACAGTGGAGGCTTAGTAATAGGGTCCCGTTTTTACCTTTTGGATACAAAACTATAAAGAATATCTATTGACAAACGCAGAGTGTAGTCAAGTATAATGTATCTAAATATATACAGGGTGTCCCGTAAGTACCACGACAAACTTGGGGAGAACATAGGTGAGGGTCTGACCTCTCTGGGAAAAAAAAATTACCTTAGTAAAAGTGTCACCGTTTTTGCACTATCAATTGTTTTACATTTTTTGAGAAATTCAGCCCTCTTCATTTTCTTTCGTTAACTGCGTGTACAAATTTGGTGATACAGTGTTTATTTTTTCTGTTAAATACTATCAGATAGTTGGTCTATCATATTGAAGTGTAAATTGGTTAAAAGATGTAAAGGAATCATGAAAAAAATAGGGCTATTTTTAGATTTTAATTTTTTTACTATTTTTCCCTCAACTTTGACTCGTCGCGGTGAAAAAAAAATGTACTGGACTATAAGTGTACATTACGCAAAAAAATATGTCCAGTTAATAGAGATTTCAAAAAGATACCACAATTACTATTTAAAGTTGAAGAAAAAAAGTTAAGGCCGTTTTTGCATGAAAGGGACTGAAACCAACTAAAACGTAATGATCGAGTTTGTATTTAAATCGTGTCAAACAGTACAAATTTACATATCTCAAAACGTGTCAAACAGTACAAATTTACATCATTGACTAGTTAGACACTTAAAAATATCCTTTTTCAGTTGTAAAAAAAAACAATTAAGTAAATAACTAGCAAACAAAGTAATACAATTTATTAAGACAATTTGACCTACTTTAATGTGTCGTTTCGAACTGAAACTTCGTACATGTATGTAATTTGAATGACAATACCATAATTTGACATCTTGGAACAGATCTGATGATGGAGCCAGGATATGGATGGTAGATCTCTTACCAATTTAGCCCAAACTCAAGGGATTTACTAAGATATGAACCATGCACCTGCTGGCTCCATCATCAGATCTGTTCCAAGATGTCAAATTATGGTATTGTCATTCAAATTACATACATGTACGAGGTTTCAGTTCGAAACGACACTTCAAAGTAGGTAAAATTGTCTTAATAAATTGTATTACTTTGTTTGCTAGTTATTTACTTAATTGTTTTTTTACAACTGAAAAAGGATATTTTTAAGTGTCTAACTAGTCAATGATGCAAATTTGTACTGTTTGACACGTTTTGAGATGGTAGCAAGTGTAATTTAAATAAAAACTCGATCATTACGTTTTAGTTGGTTTCAGTCCCTTTCATACAAAAACGGCCTTAACTTTTTTTCTTCAACTTTAAATAGTAAGTGGGGTACCTTTTTGTAATCTCTATTAACTGGACATATTTTTTTGCGCAATGTACACTTATAGTCCAGTACATTTTTTTTTCACCGCGACGAGTCAAAGTTGAGGGAAAAATAGTAAAAAAATTAAAATCTAAAAATAGCCCTATTTTTTTCATGATTCCTTTACATCTTTTAACCAATTTACACTTCAATATAATAGACCAACTATCTGATAGTATTTAAAAGAAAAAATAAACACTGCATCACCAAATTTGTACACGCAGTTAACGAAAGAAAATGAAGAGGGCTGAATTTCTCAAAAAATGTAAAACAATTGATAGTGCAAAAACGGTGACACTTTTATTAAGGTAATTTTTTTTTCCCAGAGAGGTCAGACCCTCACCTATGTTCTCCCCAAGTTTGTCGTGGTACTTACGGGACACCCTGTATAACTCAAAGGTGACTGACTGACATAGTGATCTATCAACGCACAGCCCAAACCACTGGACGGATCGGGCTGAAATTTGGCATGCAGGTAGATGTTGTGGCGTAGGCATCCGCTAAGAAAGGATTTTGATCAATTCTACCCCCAAGGGGATAAAATAGGGGATGAAAATATTACTTCGTAACGCGAGCGAAGCCGCGGGCAAAAGCTCGTTTAACATAAACATACACTTAGATCGTACTTAAAACATTGTTTTCAGCGCATACCTACCAGACTGTTTTCATAATGAAACATGTTACGAACGTTTCAGTTGTGGTGTTAGCGACACCGTTTGAACGCAGTGCACTCGGTACAAACGCACTCAGTGTATGAAATTTACACCGACAGTAAATAATTACGTGTTATTAAAACCAATTTATGATGGCGAGAATAAAGCGTAGTTAAGGTTTAAATTGAACGCTAGTTTTCAATTTATTTTAGTTTTAGTCACGATTTTCAGTATGTTACTGTACGTTACTAACTAGACGGTCATAAAGTAGGTAAGTTAGGTATTGTGTATGTGTTGAGTTTAAACATTTTTGTATCGAAGTTGGTCGTCACAACGCCGCCATTTTGATTTTTTTTACGTTGTGGTGCACATTGAAATGAGGATAACAAAAAATGTTAGTAATGTGACTAAAGTGTCACGTTGCTTTAATATTTCTTGACTATTTTTACTGAGGATTCGCCATCGCTCGCGACCGCCTTAAAGGGAATTTGCGACTTTCCAGAAATGACCGACATATTATAAATTTATAAAACAAGTAGCTTGTATATATTACAAAATAATAGCACCTTTACGTGGACGCTGACTAACTTAGGACTCTCAGGAGTAGCAATGCATCTGTGATCGGCGTCAAGAAGAGCCTCTTCCATATAAAGTTGGTATAGATGTCCATGGGAGTCACTGCCCCCTTACCATCAGATGGACTGAACCCTCATTTATACAATATAACAGAAAAACAAACATTAATTAATAAAACCACAAGTTTGTAACACATATTTAGGTGAGTTCATTTGTACTGGTGTTATAATAATTGGTATTAGGATTTCCTCCTTGGTCCAACGTGCCTTCAGTGCAAAAACACGTATTAGAACCGTAATATTTTTTGGGTTTCCGTTTCACACGTTTTTAGACTGCTTACGTGTTGAAATAATAATAGTTTCATTGTTTCAAAAGTGACTGTAATCCAAAATGATTTTCTGAAGTTGTACCTTTTGGTGTGTTTAAAATCAGATCTGAGTGTTTTTAGCGTACGACGAAGTTGCGCGCGCCGATGCCGCCGCACATATTATTTTTGTAGAATTTACTCTCATCTACATATCTGTCGATTGCCAAATTAAAATTACGTACTTTATTAATAACTCCAATGGAGTATTACATATTAAGTCTGTATATAAGTACTCATGTGCTAATTTTATTTAATTTTTTTTCTCTATTATGTTTGAGTGAGAAGTATATACGAGTACAAAATCCGCCATTCTGGATGTCAATGTAAGACAAGGTAGTATTAAGTAGTTATAGTAGTTAGTCTTGAACTCAGTTTAAAATGTTAAATTAGTATTAAGTAAGTACATACAAGTAAGTACATACAAGATGCTTTCACACTCATACACTTTCTACATACACAAGGATTCCCTGTATCGTGGGTGCTATGCACAAACACATAGACAAATACACAAACACCCAGACCCAGAAACAGAAACCTAAATTCTTAATTTAAACATCTGTCTAGCCGGGTACCGAACCCGGGACCCTTTGCGCGTCAGACCGGTATGGTGACCGCTCCGCCATGCGGGTCGTCGTTGTAATGTTTTGATGGTGTGAACCTCATTAGTTGTGTCATATAATTGAAGTTCCGGATCTTTAAACCTGTTTTATTTGGGAAATCGTATTTGTTGTTTAACAAATGTTGTACTGAATTAGCAATTTTCATTTTAATGTTGGGAATTCTCGGTGATTCTATGTAGAACTATGTATGACCGTAGTTGGTAGATTTGATCTAAATGCCTGATGAGGTCCGGCCATGAAGGTCATGTCGGTGAGGTCCAATGACAGCAATGAAATCACAAACTCTTCAATTTGACTTACCGTACATAGTTTAGTATATGACAAATGGATTGTGTGGGACCTTAAATTACTTCAAAAACTTTTGAAGCGCAACCTTAAAAGAGGCGTTCCTACGTCATCAGAGCAGCTCTGAGCAGTCTGTGGCTGACTTCAGGTAGGAATCTAATTCTATCCAGGGTTGACAACCGAAGTTCACTGGCAAAAGAAACCACTTAACATCAACTGGATTTAAAGCTACGTAAGGGGTATTATCTTCAATTTTTTGTCTGGGTCAACAGGTGATAGATTTTCTTATGTAAAAAATCATTACTAGGTATAAATACAGAACGTGCAAAGGTTAAGAACGTCACAACTGGCCTTGAAACATAAATAATGCACTCGATTGAAAATCTGAAACAGAATATTTAATTCATTAGGCGAATCGATTATGCGGTGATAGTTTCAAGGCTTTGTTTTTCTTCAGTGTAGAGTGAGTTTTTTGTAAGGGGCATCTATTAATAATGTGAGGCGGAAATGTGATGTGGAAGGGAGTCGAGCCAAATTTTACCTAAGATCATATGGGAGAGGGAAATCTCGGCAAATATCATGTTGGTCAAAACCGGTTTAAATTCAGTAAACATTTTTCTTACTTCTTTATAGCAGTAATACACACGATACTACTGCTGTGGTCTGATAGCAAACGAGCATTCCGTCCACCTGATGGTAGCTACTGCCGCGTTTAGACATCTGTCATCAACCTCTGATAAGTTTAGATTCCTGCCGAGTTTCGGCATACATGGGCCTCTACCTCTGATGGCCAATTTGAATCACCTCGGATAAGTGTGTTTTCCTTTCCACATCCTTCTAAACATACCACAGCAGCGCTGAACACTGCTGTTGCTAGGCCCAATAGCGGTGGTGCCACTGAAGTCTAACTACAACGGCTTCCACCGCATTTAAAATTACGATTCTTGGTATCTTTTCGGTTTGAGGACAGGAAAGGCATTACCGTGCTGTTTAGTTAGTGAAAGTTGCGTGCAACATGTTATGCAAGGGATAGAATGGCTTCGGTAATAAGCTAGCAAAGGTAACTATTCCATCTTAGGTCATAGTTAACCCATTTGACTCCGTCCGCTGGGTAATTCTCCAATATATCTATGTCATAAGATTATCGTTGTCGTCGACACATTATTGCCCCATTGCTGGGCACGGGTTTTCTCTCTGAGTGGGGTTTGTGACATAGATCGCGCTTTTCAAATGCGGATTGGTAGAGACTTGGGATACTTTTGAAACTTTTATTTTGTAAGGATTTTCAGGCTTCTGCGTATTCTTTGCCTCACGACGTATTCCTTCAACATTCAAGAAAATAAGAATTAATTTCTAATATGCACGTCAAAATGCATTTCTACGGAACTTATTCAAATTCAAATGGAATTAATTCAAATCGGAATTACATAAAAGGTAATTCAAATTCAAATGATATTCATTCAAAATGGATTCTTTTAGAACATTAAGTCAAATTCAAATTGTATTCTTTCAAATTGGAATTACATAAAACGTAATTCAAATTCAAATGGCATTATTCAAAATGGATTCTATGGAACTCTTTGAACGTTAACTAGTTAAATGACCTCACGAGGTGTAAGTTGTGTACTTACAACGGTTTACCGGTTACGCAACACCGAAGGGCTTCAGTTAAAGGAAGTTATAAGGTCATTCGTTTTCTTGGGTAATACAGGGAAATAGTAATAGCTGTTGTTCTAAATACTTGCACACTTACTGGTGTTCGAATGTGGTAAAATCCTTTGTGGTGGATTCCGGAGGTGCCTTTTTCTGCCCAATAACTGCAGTGTTAATCGCTGCTGTGTTCCGATTTTAAAGGAAGTTTACCAAGGTTTTTAAATTTAGTCCTCGGGGATAGCAACGTATATGCAACCGACCTCAGGTAGGAATTTTATCTAATGTAGGCTATATTGCAGATGTACATGTACGTGTCATCAGGTGGACTGCATGCTCGCTTGCTACTCCTACAGTAGGTATATTATAAAAAAATATAAATACATGCAGCGGGAGATCTCCCGCCGGGCTAGGTGACGGTGGCCGGGGAGCGATCGTGCTCCGACAGTCTCAGTTCGGAATTTATATATGTAGGTACAAGATGTTTTTAGAAAAATTCTATACCGTGATTCAGAAACGTGTAGCGCCATCTCTTGACGAGTAGCGGGAAGTCGGTACACATTTAAAGAATTTAAATATCCCATGGTGGGTTCCATCGATGATCTCAGTTGTTTTCCTATTCGGTGTCTTATAAATATGCGTTCATTTATTAACTTTCACGTTAAAATTAAATAGCGCTTAAACCGACAACTCATACTAGTTTCAAGGTCTGTCATTGTGATTGGTCTTTGGACTCCAGTGTATCATTAGTGATGATGAATTATGTTAATTATGCAACCATGTCATGACATCGTTATACGTTTTGGTTGATGTATATTTAATACTTTGTACCCATGGTTTGTTTTGAAGTTGGTTTCGGTGGTACAAAGCTGTTATTTAATGTCAAGGAGTGGTAGGTACTAAGGTACCATAAACATTGAAGGTACTTATAATTTTTTTTGAACAAGCAAAGGAGCAAGCAGTCCATATTATGGTAAGTTTGAAGGTGGTAGAACCCTTTGTGGCTCGACTCCGGCGGTACCACCGCCACACCTATTTCTACCTAATAACAGCAGTTTCAGGCGCTGCTGTGTTCCGTTTTGAAGAGTGGAGACTTTTCCGCGGCGTTCCAGCTTAGTCCTCAGGGGTAGCGACGCATCTGTGGCCGACCTCAGGTAGAAATATCTAATCCTATCTGGGGTTGATTACAGATGTCCATAGCTGGCAGTAGCCACTTACCACCAGGTGGACCGCATGCTCGTCTGCTACTCATATATTATAAATAAAAGTGGTCACGCCCACACTTGGACATCTGTGAACTCCATATATTCCATAACAGGTTCTAATTTCTGCTTATCACAGGCGCGTTGATACTTCTGACGATTAAGATGCTCGCCTCATATGTAAGTCAGCTGATATCCATAACCTTTGATCGAAACGCAAGACTACGCTAGAAATAAGTCTGCCGGCTCTAGTGTTTCTACCTACCTGGTACATACTAGGACTGCCTACCCATAATTACAATTTATAAAGTTATTAAGAAACTTCAGTGATTTTAATACAGATTAGTCTGTGACATCATCTTGAGGTAATTCATCTTCATATTTAGGTCCCATAAAATCTATTTGACTGATGTCATGCCAGACGTTCTAAGGGTTGCTTTTACAAATACAGAGAATATCGATTTCAATTTTAATTTATCTCAATCTATTTTACGAGGTGATTTCAAAATTGAATAGCTTTTTGGATCGCTTTAACAATTTCCACGAAAATAATTCGGTGCAACTTGGCATCGATTCAAGTATGGTGGGTGTGCAACGGCATTGTTCGATACGTCTGCTATGTTTGTGACGTCATAGTATAGTAACACATTATGCTGTGTTACGAGATGTGTTACGAGACGGGTTTCGGTGGACTTATATCGATAGAAATGTAAATGCAATTAGATATAAATTTGTCTGCGTGTAACATCCAAATAACCTGTCCATAACATCTAAGTTTCTTAAGATTTTGAAGTTGGTAAAATGAAAATGTGTTAATATTCAAAGTAGCTTCTTTACCGATTTATTTTTGCGATTTCATTCTAGAGGATTTATCATCTGTATTCCGATTAAAATCAGATGCTTGTAGCAATCACCTGACCGCATCTCGTACTATAACGTGTTATAATAATTATATACAAAATGTACTTTGATAAAACAACAGACGAGTGTAGCAATCACCTGGTTATATCTCGGACTATCACGTCTTTAAATAATTCGCCAAGTACGAGTCGAACTCGCACATGGAGGCTTCCATAGGTACTACCAAATGTTCATTATTTTAATTCATTTTATGATTTTCAACAATACTTAGTCATATGAAACAACAATAGATGGCATTGGGGTTGTATCCCGGACCATCATGTCTTTAAAGAACAATCCACAGTTTGGCGGGCTTCCAAACAGAGAGCTGCAATTTATTTGACATCGTTGTTTAAACTCGAGCGCTATGAACGTTGTCCGCGCATTGTTCTGTCTACCTCGTTTCAAAAAAAAAAGACTGAGCATCTGAAACCAAATATTGAAGCATACCAAATTTTTTCGAATTGATTTTTTTGTGTTAGTGTAGCAAACGAACATGATCAGTGACCACTGCTAACTATGGATATATCGATACCTTGATAGTAAATGGCGTTGAACGAAATAAAAATAAAAAAAAAACATTTTGACAGGAAGTGGAGTTGGCTGATTTGCGAATTAAGGTATCGATATGCAATCGATGAGCAGGACATAAGCAGGACGCATCAGGACTGAGTTAGTGTATTTCCCTTATCCCAGAATACAGAAGCGCTTAAAAGTAGTAAAAACAAATACATTAAATACTTTAAGCTACATACAAAAATCAAACTGTTAAAGCGTAATACCGACTGCGTTCAGTATTATTACGAAAAACAGATACATCGTTACATTACTGTACGATATTAAACGCTTGAAAAATGTTGTATTGTTTAATGTGTAGACTACGCAATTTAACACAGCATTCACAAACTCTACCATCGCGCTCAGTCACACAAGTGCAAGTTGTATTTCGATGCAATGTTCCGAAGCGTTGTCTGAATTTTTTGGTCTGAGCTATCGAGTAATTAAAAAGATTGTCCAGCACCGGCTTAAGTAACGAGTGTTTGTGTTTTGTAAGCAGTAGATATATGCCATATCTATAGATCTATATAATCTACATCTACAGATCTACGAGTATAGAATCCACACGCAACATTGTTGTAACTTGACTACTATATTAAGAGTAGACACTTCAATGACTTCATTCATTCATTCCTTTGCCGTCTTACGGTCTTATCAAAGACCGTATGTGATAGAGTTCTTCAAGGTTCGACACCTGTACCACTTTCTTACCTATTTCCATCCTATAATAGCTGAACTATAATGAGAAATGAGCTGAGCCGACCAACTAATGGTGAGTGATGCATGTCGCCAGGGATACCTGTATCCATGTAGGGTAGAGGTTCTACCTGAAGCCGATCACAGATGTGTCATTCTGAATGACTAAGATGATTCTTATATTGAAACGAAGGAGGTAAAATGTAAGGAACCAATTTGGTGTCGATATAATTTTTTACGCAAAAATCTTGTTATAATTTTACCAAATATTAAGTCTAGGTTTATAATGTATTTATTTAGTTTTGGAATTAACTAGTCTTCTCAGCGTCAGTTCGTACTTTACTGGCGCTCTTGGGAAAAATATGGAACCTTTAAATCTTTTTACTGAAAAATTGAAATTGAAAAAAAAAACTATTTTGGCAGAAATGTGGAAGAAGAAAATATTTTTATGGTTAAAGAAAAAAGAACGGTATTTTTTTAATTTCGATGCTGCTCGCCGTCCTTCTAATGCGGGTGCCCTAGATCGCCTAGTTCATCTATCTATGAACGATCCGGCCCTACGTCCACTTATAAACACGACGATGTCATACAGACCGTAACCTTTATTTATTCCTATTTAATTAACCCTTCATTCAATTATTTTAAAACATACCGCCCAGTCACTTAATATGTCACACCCCGTTTCTTGGATGACAATGTCAAATGTCAACGCTCCAAAAATAAAAGAACAAAGGAGTTGTCGTACACAAATTGAATAAATACACAGTGGAGTGTTCATTTTGATAATATAATCGCGCGTTCGGCTTTGGCGCGCAGTTCGGGCCGAGTACTCGGGACGGTGTATACTCTACCGGTTTTTGTCGCATAATTTATTTACATTTAATTTTTAAATCGACAAGCGCCGATTCTATTACGCACGTCACTAGCGTCGCGCGTGCATTGTGTTCGTATTTCGAATTATAATTTTATTGTTCTTTTGTTGTTGTTCTAAATTAAAAAGTGTAAGTTTGAAGTTGGAGAACAGTGTCGTGCTTAAGTGTTTAAATACATTGTAATTGAAACGTGTAAATTTACACAGTTGCTGGAATTTTCTTCAGTGTGCAGTGTTGATATAACTGGAATATAGTTGTCGTTTGCTGTGCTTTGGCGGTTTTCTTTGCGGCTTTCCTTGTATTGAATCGGATGAAAGATGGATGAAGAAAGAATTTGTTTCAGTAAGTGGTATGTGTTGTGTGGGTTCTGATTATTTTATTTTTACTTTTAAACACAATATTTCCGTATTCCCTTCAACTTTGTTGTGAATGGCGTAGAATTTTCCATTGTTTATCGCGATAATTTATATTTTAGCTTAGCGTTGATAATGCGGTTTATCTCGCTAATGAATGAACATTGCTTAGGAATCCCCATTTATAATAAACTGGAATTCTCGTAAAGTTATTCGCGTGTATCTCTCTGTCTGTCTGTTGTCATATAAGTAGCAAACGGGTTATCTGCTTCACGTGCTAATGCTCGCGACCCCACATGGATAAAGACTCCTTCGAAGTAGATGACAGATGTGTTGGTGTGTATGAGGTCAAGAAACTATGTCCGAAATTATCAGAATATAGAATTTGTACGTGCACGTGTGAAAACCTCTAAAATCTGGTCAGCCGTTTCTAAATTAAAATCAGTTTCAGATTTCAAAGAAATTGTCTGGAATAACACTATTTGATTTTTATTACTTTTAATATTTTGAGGGACTTTTTCAAAGTCTGATTTGTTTTCTATAGAATGGAAATAGCAATGGAAATGCAATCCACATGATGATGGTAAGTGGTTACTGCCGCACATTTACATCTGTAGTTAACCCCAGATAAGATGAAATTCATACCTGAGGTTGGCTTCATAATATATGCGTTACTGCCCCTGAGGAACAAGTTGGGACGCCTCGGAGAAGTGTATCTATCTCCCTTACTAAGTCATGGATTATTTGATATTTTATTATTCAATATTGTTTTAATTTTGCACATGCGGTCAATAAAGTCAAACTTATTTATAAATTGTATCTGAAATAGAATGGCTGTGTGACCTCTTTTAAATAATGTTGTAGGCCAACACTGATTAGAAGATCTAGGCATGTGGAAGGAACGTATAATAATAATAAGTAATAATATTTACTTAGTACATCGTTTGAGAGTACTCAGATGAAAGATGATAGACATCTTCAGTTAAAACAAATGACATGACAAATGATATTTTCAAATTGAAACTCAATTTAGAGGATACATTCACCTGGAGGTACGAGGTTTGAATCCGAGACATGCAACTCTTTTAAGTTATGTACGTATTAACTATCACTTGACCTAACGGTGAAGAAATTTTGTTTTTTAATATAGAAGTAGCAACCGAGCAAGCAGTCTACCTGACGGTAAGTGGCTACTCCCGTCCATAGGCATCTGTAATCAATCCGTGATAAGATTAAAGAGTCCTACTTGAGGTTGGTCACAGATTCGGTTCTACATTTCGATTTGCTTCTAACCAGTACACAACAGCGATTAACACTGCTGTTATAAGGTAGAAACCGGCGTGCCAGTGGTACCTCTGGAGTCGAACTACAGAGTGTTCTTCAACCTGAGGAAACATACTTACGTGAGAGATAAAAAAGTAACAACACCAATCTAGCCTAAATTTTACGACTGTATGCAAAATCTGAAATTCATCATACGCATCAACTAATTATTGGTGCCACAGCATTAGTCCGTTTTAATTTAGTCCACGTGACCTATTTACTAGTTTACGGAACACTGCATTAGATGACTAATTGTGCCACGTGGGTTCTGATACAACGCAGAATTCGGTGTGTAAGTATTTAACACACCGAATGACCATTTGAAGGGAATGGTAGCCTTGTAGCCGTAAGAATTATACGATTTGGTTTTAGCTGTTTATAATTATAAGCAAACAAATGTGAGGTAGGGAGTTTTATACGAGATTTTCATTTCGGTGAAATTTCGTGTGAAATTAAATTAGTACGTTTTGTTTGGTTAAAATTAGTAATCGGAGAATGTTAATCGGGGAGTCCGAGGTTCGGATTCCAGGCAGGCACCTATGATTTTTCAAATTCCAATTAGAAAATATTTATTACTTACTGAAAGGGAACATCGTAAGAAAACCAGTACATTTGAGAGTTCTTAGAAAAAAGTTCCAAAAAATGTGTGATGTCTTCCAATCCGCACTTGGTCAAACGCCGCGGTAAACCCTTCCTACTCTAAGACAAGACCCATACCCATCCGAAGGACAGTATATGATTGACGATATACGAACACTGCAAATAAACGCTTTCTACACTCACAGCCCCACACTAGGATTCCCTGTGTCGTGGGTGCCATGGACACACACATAGACAAATACACAAACACCCAGACCCAGAAACAGAAATCTAAATTCATCATTTAGACATCTGTCTGGCCGGGGATCGAACCCGGGACCCTTTGCGCGTTAGACCGGTATGGTGACCGCTCCGCCACGCGGGTCGGCAAATCAAAGAAAACTTGTAATAAAAGCGTTATACTAAATATTATATACAAAAACAGCTCGATTAATCTACTGAATATTTTGCGTGTCTTTAGGCACTTTTGCCGTAATTTAAAAACATGTGTAACATACATATAATTAATATTAATTAACTAATTTGTAATTAACAAAAAGCGTTCAGTCACTGATAATATCTCGCGAAGCTCGTCGGTAACACATATATAATGCGTGGGTTCTCACGACGCGATGAGGAAAACTGGACCGAAAAATATCACATATTTCTCAATGTTCGCTATTTTTGTCTACTTTCCGGAAATCCTATTTGTGTTTATACTAATAGGTGACTCTTAGAAAGAGAGTGTCCCAGACTCATTTGTGTCGTATGGCTTATTTTTTCTATTTTTTATATATAAACTCTTTATAATTAATTACTGGGAGTGGAACTAAAAAATCGATTAGGTGACACAAAACTGCAGAGGGTATAAACGGAATCCTATTAGTAAGCCTTCGCTGTCTGTCCGTCTGTTACAGGACTCTCTCTTGAACCGTAGTAGAAGACACTTGAAATTTTTCCAGAGTATGCATAACGGTGGCCGCTATAACAACAAATACTAAAAATAAACATACATATAGCCATACAAGAAATCGCAATTTTTTGGCGTCTTTCGCTTTATCTATTGAACCATAATGGGTACTTAGACAATTTAAATTTTCACAATGCATTTCATTCTATGGCTGCTATGATAACAAATACTAAAAATTATACATGTTTAAAATCTAAAAACCAATTCAATTCAATTCAATTCATTTATTTATTGCAGGATAAGGTGAAATACATTATATATGGAATACATTAGTTTTGTGCTCCTATCCTAACCCAAAGGGTATGCAAATATGTCATAGGTTCTAAGGTCAATAATTCTAATTAAAATTACATTAAATTAATAATATTGAATTAGAAAAGGATACAATAATAAAATTAATAGAAATCATCATATTAAATTAATAATTAAACAACAAAATAGCATGTCAGTACAAATAAAAATATTTTATTATAAAATAATGGCTCATACTTAAAACAGACAAGATATAATAGAAAAATAATTGTTTCAGTTAATGTCATTATAAAAATCATTAATATGGTAGTAGGACTTGTCAATGAGATATTCGTGTAATTTATTTTTAAAGTTTTGATTGTCGCTTATATGCCGTATTGTTTTTGGTATTTTATTGTATATCACTGGTGCTTTGGAAAATAAGCTTTGTTTAAATATATGTGTGTTACATTTCACAGTTTGTACCTTATCTTTAAGACGGGCTCTAGAATGAAATTTAAATAATTCTGGATTACGTTTTACAAATAAAGCGCATTCAAAAATATACATACAAGGTACAGTTAATAACTTTAGTTTTTTAAAATAAGGTTTGCACGACTCTCTCTGGTTTAGATTGCAAATAGCTCTAATGCACTTTTTTTGAGCCTTTAACACTTTATCTTTATCTGTAGAGTTTCCCCAGAACATAATACCATATCTGAGAATAGCTACTACATGACCATGGTAAGCGGTTAATACCACTTCGCGAGACACAATTTTTTGTAATTTGCGTAATACAAATGAAAATTTACTTAGTGTCTGGCAGATATAATCTGTATGCGCTTTCCAGTTCATCTGTTTGTCAATGTGTAGACCCAAAAATTTAATTTTCTCAATGTGTTCAATAGTTTGACCTAGATAACTTATATTAATTTTAGAGCTTATGTCACGTCCTTGATTAAAATTCATTATTTTAGTTTTATTTAAATTAATTTTCAAATTATGATGATTAAACCAATGTATAATAGATGTCAACGTATCATTAATGTCATTTTCCAAATTCTTAAAATTGTTACCAGTAAACAGTACGGTACTGTCATCAGCAAATAATGTCATCTTATGTTTTGTAATTTTCGTCAGGTCATTAATATATAGTAAAAATAACAAAGGGCCCAGTATACTGCCTTGGGAAACTCCATATTTTAGTTTTCTAGGCTTTGACGAGAAATGTTTTTCTGTGTTTGTTTTTCCACAAATTTTGCTTATTGTTGTTATTTGAACTCTATCACTTAAATAAGATTTTATGAGATTTTGTACGTTTCCACGAACGCCATAATCGTAGATTTTGTTTAATAGTAACTTTTGATTAACACAGTCAAATGCTTTGGTAATATCCATGTATAAAGCTACTACTGGCAATTTTTTATCCATATTTTCCATAATCGTCAATAATGTAGAGTATAGTGCATCATTTACAGACCGATTTTTTCTAAATCCAAATTGCTCTGAAACTAAAATATTGTTTCGCTCTACATATTCATACAAAGCTTTATAGATAACTTTTTCAATTATTTTAGAAAAAATGGACAACAATGCAACTGGTCTATAGTTATTTACATCCAATTTCCATCCATCCAACCAACCATGCCTATAATCGCACAAGGAAAATCGTTAATCCTGATTCATGACGATCCTGATGAGGCGAATGGGATAAAACTATTTAAATCGTGTATTGTCATCGGTACTTGATAATTTTTCAAAATTTTAAATTAATCGGACCGTTCAAAGTGAGTTTAAATCGAGTTCAAAGATTCCGTTACATACATGCATAGATACAACCCAAGCTAATAAAAGCGTAGTAAAAATGACAATTTGGTGGCACGGAACTAGGGTTGCCACCTTTTTTTTTACAAATAAAGTATATTGGTTATTATAGGTAAGAAAAAAAAAGTACTTAGTATCAAAATAAAGTACACTTTATATATATATTGTACACTTTATTATATGAATATATTTAAGTGAAGGCATGTCGCGTTGGCGAGTGACGACATCGATTCAGCACCAATCGATAAAGATAAACTCTTAAATCAAATCATGCGAAATAAAGTATTTTCGTGTACTTTATTGTTCTCATAAAGTATAGAGTACAATTACCTGAAATAACGTACAATACTTTATGATAAAGTACGGGTGGCAACCCTACACGGAACCCACCGTGGTTGAGTTCGAGTCGCACTTGGCCAATTATGTTCAAATGATATGCATGCGTTATGAAGTTTCTTTCGCCGCTTCTTCTCCATAACGAAACACCTTCCGAAGTGTATTAAAGCTATAAAGGATCTACTTTGAATAAAGTATTACCTATACATTTTGATTTTGATAAGAAATTACTATGCAAAACATAGATTTTTATATACTTATGTAGAGACAAATATTCACGCATGTCTGCCGGGTTCTACTATATTTTTATCACGTAGATTTGCATATTTTAATAATAATGTATTCGATTCTGTTGATAAAATGTTGTTATGTTCACCTTTTATGGAGGGGATATACTATAATGTTCGTTAGCGTTTATCGGAATAAGGAAAAAAATGTATTTACATATATTTATAAAGTTATATCCTTTTTTTTTTTTTTTTTTTTGTTGACGAGGGGGAAACCTTCAAAAGGTACCCGACGCCATGGGAGTGACGCCGGGTATGTGGGATTTTTACCACACTAAAACCCCCCCGGTGGCCGTCCTCAGCGTTTGGTGGAGAACTCCGGGATCTCCAACGGAACACGACCGGAGTATAAAGTTATATCCTACAATGCAAATTTACTGTAATTTAAATATTACAATTATTTAAACGTAGTACAAGTTTTTGTGGTTCGACTGCGGTAGTGTCACGTAGGTACCTATCATAATCACAACTTTTTGTCTTATAACAGTATGTTTACAGTAATAACAGTAATGTAAGAAAGTCGCCTCGTATGTAAATGGGCTCATTTAGGTACATATGAGGCGACCATCTTAGAGTTGGTTATAAATTTGAAGGTGGTAGAACTAGGGGTGTGCGAATAATTCGAACTTACGAATTATTCGTTCCGAATCGAATATTAATATTCGATTCGAAACTCGAATCGAATAATTCGAAAATTCGAATTATTCGAAAGTTCCCGAATAATTCGAAAAATTTCGAATAATTCGAAAATTTTCGACTAATCCGAAAATTTTTGAATAATTCGAATTTTTTTAGGGTTTCTTATTTTCAATTTTCGAATAAAAATTTAACAGTCAATATACATTTTATTTAAACCATATAGTTAGTAATAGTTACACAAATAGAACAATTAATATAGTTTTTTTTTTAAATAATGAAATAATAAAAATTGAAATTTGGGGATGATCCTATTCTTGTAATGTTAATAAATAACTAATAAAAAAATGGATGGTAAAAATATTGATTGCCTTTTTTTACGGCACTTCAAAAAATTACCTGAAATTCATGCTTCTAGACTAGAATACCCCCTTAATTCGCGAATTATTCGAAAACTTTCGAATTATTCGAAATTTTTACGGATTATTCGAAATTTTTCGAATTATTCGAAATTTTTCGAATTATTCGAAGAATTTCGAATAATTCGAAAATTCGAATTATTCGATTCGAATTTCGAATCGAATATTGATATTCGATTCGATTCGATTCGAACGATATTCGCACACCCCTAGGTAGAACCCTTTGTGGTTCAACTTCGGCGGCACCACTGCTACACCTATTTCTACCTCATAACAGCAGTGTTAAGCGCTGCTGTTCTGGTTTGAAGGGCGTGGTAAGAGAGACATACTTTTCCTAGGCGTTCCAGTTTAGTCCTCAGGGGTAGTGGCGCATCTGCGGCTAATTTCAGGTAGGAATATCTAATCCTATCTAGGGTTGATTACAGATGTCCATGGGCGGCAGTAGCCGCTTACCATCTGGTGGACTGCATGCTCGTCTGTTACTCCTATATTATAAAAAAGCAGTATGTAGCATGCAGTCCACCTGATGATAAGTCCCCTGTCGCCTACTACTAAAGGGAAAAAGTATTGTTTTCATAAAATTGCCGGTAATTGCCGGCCTAATTTGCCATAACAGTAAACAGATAAGCAGTGTTCTCATTTTCAACTTTTTCGGCGAAATAATAAAGTACTCTGTACATATTTAATGTTGCTAGGTCTACATACGATTTAATGTACAAATAAAGAGGTTTTATTACGAGTGAAGTTGCCCGCGATTCTGTGTGTTTAGTAAAGTTATAAACGTGTGTGTTAAATGTTGTGTTTACTTTGTTAAGTGCAAGCTTTTATTTACTGTTTTGTCCCTTTAGGGCTTGAGTTTTTAACAGACTTCATAAAAGGAGGTTCTGTATTCGACCGCTATGTATGTGTGTAACTTTGTAAGTCCGGAATTTTCTCAAAAAACTATCGATCCAATTTGGATGGGGTTTTGGTTATCAGGAATACTTTTTGGGTGCTTATCAAAATTAAATTACCCCGCTTAGTATGTAGATTGCATTTGTTATATATTACGCGTTAAAACTAGAATGACAGAGCGTTCATCATTCAGTAAAGGACGCAGAGGGTTTGATCCCCGGCCAGACAAATGAATTACATTTTCCAAAAATCTAAAAGATAAATTCGGATTTCTGTTCTAGATCTGAGAGTTTCTGTATTACTCGTTGTGTGTGCACACAGGAAATATCTTAATGAAGAAAGCGTTATTTATTTATGTTTCATATGTAAATACGGGGTTTTATTGTAGTGTGGGATACGATACGTAGGCAAGTGTAAGTAAAACGTGTATGGAGCACGGGTAAACAAAGTGGGTGTGATAAAATATCAGACTGAACGAGCGGATGTCACGTAACTTTCTTACGAGGCTTGCATAAGTGCAAAGTATGGGTATCTTTTTACTTTATTAATTGAATTGTCTACTTCATATATTGCAGTGATAGCCTAGTGGTTAAGAAACGCGGCCTCTCGATCGAGGGGTCCGAGGTTCAAATCCCAGGGCCTTCAAAACCACTGATTTTCAAATTAATGTGCGTATTAGAAATTAATTGTCACTTGCTTAAACGGTGAAGGAAAACATCGTGAGGACACCTGCATACCTGAGAGATTTATAAAAAAAAAGAAAAAATCTTAAGGGTATGTGAAGTCTACCAATACGCACTTGTCCAGCGCGGTGGACTATGGCCTAATCCTTCTCATTCTGAGAGGAGACCCGTGCCCAGCAGTGGGACAGTAATGGGTTGATGATGATGACTTCATATATGTATTACATTAGATCATAGGTTCTTTAAATTTTATTTGGTAGAGGACTACAGGGTCCCCGAAATGCAACCCAGAGTACGAGAGTCATATGAACGCGCCCTGGCGGGCTCTACCTACGAAAATTTTACGCTTCTCCCTATCAGGAGTTTTCGACATTGCCATCGTCCTGGCCGAGTTCACTGGCTGGGCGATTTGAGCTTCCACTCTTACCGTCCGTAACCCAGAAAGTGCCCATTTAGTCGCTTCTTATGACACACTAGGGATACAGGAACAGACCATTCGTGGTGAATCTAGGTGTTTCCAAGCGATACTGTGTTCTGATGTGTAGAATTTGAAATTTATTAAAATTATTTAAGTTCATGAATACGTAATTCGACTATTTGCCCAATAAACGATCTACAAATGCCATAGCAAAAGAATTAATAATAAATGCTTTCTACACTCACAGACCCACACTAGGATTCCCTGTGTCGTAGGTGCCATGGACACACACATAGACAAATACACAAACACCCAGACCCAGAAACAGAAATCTAAATTCATCATTTAGATATCTGTCTGGCCGGGGATCGAACCTGGGACCCTTTGCGCGTCAGACGCGCAAAGGGTCTACTATTGCTTCTAGAATTGCTTCAAACTCGGAGAAGGTCAACTTAGGATTTGTAAAACCTTCATAACGATGACGTCATCGATACCTATCGTTTTTAATCACATGTAACGTACATGCAATGTTGACAGTACAAAGGTAAACAGAGACGGAACAATCGCCGGGGTGCTGGTGCGAGCGGAACAAAGTATCGGCGTCTGTTTACACTACCGCCTGTAGTGGAACACGCTTTGTTATGGAAACAACAGACGCTTGGTGTAAATAGTAGAGCAGTAGGTATAATAGGAGTGGGTAGCGACTTTCGCGATAAGGGCCCGGGTTCGAATCTGACACATCTTCTGACATATAACAAATTTAACACTTGTTATAACAGTGAAGGAAAATATCGTGAGGATATTTTCCTTCACTGTTATATTGTCAATGGTATGTGAAACTACCAAGTCGCACTTGGCCAGCACGTTGCACTGAGAAGAGGCTCGTGCCCAGCAAAGGATTGATAATGAAATGATATTTAATGATGATATTTCTACTTATATGGTTCACATGGTTTGGTTCCAGCGATTAGATTTATATATTTGTTAGCATTTATGTCTTCAAATATACGTGTTTATAAATACTAACTGACCCGGAAAACGTGTTGCCATATAAATAAAAAAATGTTAAGAGTGAACAACCCTTATCACAAAAATAGATAGTAGCCGATTCTCAGACCTGCTGAATATGCATACAAAATTTGGTGAAAATCGGTAAAATAATGACAGTATCATTGTGACACGAGAATTTTACGCACGTGATCGCATCACCGTTATTATTTACCGAACTGTGTTGATCACGAGTTTTAATTAATTGTGGTGTTAATTAGATGCTTTAAATAACACGTGTAGTGGATATTGCGTCGACTCTATGTAGAGTATGTATTATAGTGTTATACTGCTGGTTAATATTGGACTCTACTGTTTATACGTTGTAAAGTCGAGTGGGACTGATACTGTACGTATGAAGTAGACTCTACACTACATTGTAGAGTCAAGAAGAGACTGTTAGTGTGTTAAGTGTTAAGATTCACTTGTGTCTATTTGTGGATGTCACACGTGTCGCGGCATAGTACCTATATGGTGCTAGCTTGTAAGATAGAGTTTTGAAGTTGATTCGTATGGTGGGAGAAATTATTAGAGGAATTTTTCACAAAATCGACACCATATAATTGGTTAGTAAATATTGCACGTAAGCAGAATCAATATATTTTTAGGTTTACGTATGATTCGATACGTTATATTGCGTTTTGTCGTGTCATATTATTTTGTATTTTTTTTTTGTAATATTTTCACTTGTGTGTGTTTACATAACGATATCTTTTTAACACGCTTTTATCAGCTTGGTTGTATGTATGTATGTAGTTGTATGTGGTGCTTTTCGAAAACTGATAAGTGGAGCACCCCACGCTTTTTTCAGAATTATACTATTTATTGTTCCTTAATTGATTCCTAGATTGAAAATTCTTTTCTACTTTTTAGTTGAGTTTATCATAAAAGCGTGTTTTTTAGTTTATTGAACTATATTTATTTATTTTTTTCACTAAATAGGCCATAGAAGTATAACTTTTTTCATGCATATAGTCCGGCGTAAAACTGCTAGTCCGCTCTGAATATAGAAATGAATCGCGTCGCCATAACAAATTGTATGACAGCTGCTCGCAACAACTTCAGAGCGGACTAGCAGTTTGGCGCGAACTATACTTAACTACAGACACCCTTTTTTGTGATGATTACGACTCTATGCCCATAAGTATTACATAAGCAATTAGCCTGTTACAGTTTGGACCAATTAAAAGGCCTTATCTTCCTTAACAGTACTGGATGGACCTTCGAGCCATTAACCCAGATACCTTGACACGGTACAATCTGTTGTTTGTACGACACTCGACTTGCAATTAGCTCTGACACCGATTTAACATACTTATATGTAAAATATTTTAATGACTCTCTGATAGCGAAATAATAGAGATGATATATCAGTGACATGTGATTATTTTTACATTGCTGGTGGTATTTTTTAATATTGTAATACAACTTTAATAATAATATCGCATCTACGACCTTACCTAAATGCAACTTGTAAAACTCTGTAAACAGGGGTAAACAATCTGGGATTGATTTCAAATCTCCATGAGCGGCAGCGCCCACTTACCACCACCAAAACCGCCTGCTCGTTTCTACTATATTACAGAAAAACCTATACATACTGCTAGAATTTAGGCTTTAATATTTTATTCGAGAATCATAGCCTTATCTATCTTATCTGAGACATCAAGCAGACAGATGTATGAAGTGTATGTATCCATACAATCATGTATGTCTTTCGTGAATGTCGCATCTGTATAAATATTGAGAGGCACTATCAAACTTCCAGAAATATCGTATTCGGTTATCAATTTCCTTATGTAAATTTTATTATTGTTATGTTTGTGAGAATGTTTTTGAAGTATTTATTTCAGAGAATATGCGATATGGTGATGCTATGCTGGCATATTAACGTTTTAAAGATGATATGCTGTTTTTTTACTATGCTATTTATGACCTGGATTTATCTAGGTATGTATATATGTAACGGAATCTTTGAACTCTGTTTTTTATAATATTGAAGTAGCCAAGAAGCATGCAATCCACATAAGATTAAGATTATGAGGTTGGCAACAGAGCCCCTATAACTAAGTTGGAATGTATGAATATATGTAAAGTATGTCTGTCTCCCTCACCACACCCGTCAAAGCGAAATAAAGAAGCATTACAAGCCTTACGAGTTCCTTAAAAGAATAAACAATGTCATTTTCCTTTTATATTTTGAATCTATTTCCGTTTTCCTTATGTACACATCACAGGCCCATACAAAATGGATTTAGAAGCAACTTACCTAAACGTTTTTACGATGTCACATTTTTTGCTCAAATCCATAATCACATCGTAACTTAGTAGCGAATTACAACATTTTTGTAATCACCAATTACCACCAGAAGCGTGAAGTTTTTAATGTGGTCGGTTAATATTTCGTATTCGGTACATTAGTGAGTTCATAGTACCGTACTGGTATGGATCAGGCGTTGATAACCTTTGGCTCTTAATTTTTAAAAACTCCAATTTTCTGTGCGCTTATTTTTTTGTCAAATATCTACAGTAAATTTTTTGTGTGAGCTTGGCTTACACTTGTTCAATTTTTAGACAAGTTCAATGGAAATGTTTGTTTCTCTTAAAATTACAGTGATTTCTATAAATTGTCCTGTCTAATTTCCTATTACACACACTTATGACTCTCGTTATTAATAATATATCCATCAATTTTTGCCTACTAAAGGTCGGAATTAAACTATTGCCAATTTTTACATTTGGGACAAATATTGAGTAGATTGATTTTATCAATAAGGGGCGTAAGTGGAGATGAGCCGATCAGTAAAGAACCGGCTATCTTTTATTTGTTTAAACATTTGGTTGTTATCGATATCAATGTTTGTTTATGTTATTTGGTTTACTGGAATTTAATAGGTGGTTATTAATAACACAAGTTTTATAACATATGTGTTATTGTTCAAACTGAGATAAAGACTGTTGTTATTTTTTGATAAATGCTGTTATGTGATTACTTATCGTATCCACAAATAACAGGCAAATAAAATGGCAGTTGATTTGACGTCATAGACAACAAAGAAGGAAGTCAAAACCTTTGTGGTTCAACTCCGGTTTAGCATACCCTTTTCTGTTTTACTATCGCAGTGTTAAGCGATGCTGTATTCCGTTTAGAGAGATGTGATAAGTGAGATAAACGAGACGTTCCAACGTCATTCCTATTATTCCTAAAGACTCAAATAGTATTGCCACGGGTCTTCTCTCAGAGTGATTAGGCCATAGTCTATCGAGCTAGCCAAATACCAGTTGGTGGTTGATGTTGGTTTTGAGGACTTTTTCATAGAACTCAAGTACGCAGTGATAATTATTTTTTATACGCATATTATTTTGGACTCCTCGCCTGAAGGCAAAGTTACAACCATTAGGCTATCGGTTTAAGGCCCAAGACTTCACATAAAAAAAGTTTATATTCCTATCTAAAAAATGTTGCAGACCCCTGCCATAGACAAACACCATGCGCGTTCGAAATAGCCACTCTCAAGGCTAACGAGGTTCTGTGAAGTACTCTAGCCGGTGGGCCCAACTACCTACAAACATTTGTACGCCATTCACGGCGGAATATTAATGGAATAAGGCTGTATCTACATGTAACTTGAAAGATCAATAAACTATTCGTATGTTTGTTTGCAAACTAAATTGTTGTCTAAATATAATGGTTGTGTTTGGTTGGTTTTGGATTTATCTTGTAAATAAGTAAGGTTTAGTTAATTAATTTAGGGCAATTAGCTGGGGTAGGGGCGATTGGAATTGTAGGCAACATTTAATCCATCTTTTTTCCGGTAAGATTACAATACAATTACAATCGTACATTGTAATTGTAGGCTATATGGCAGTGATAGCCTAGTGGTTAAGAAACTCGGCCTCTCGATCGAGGGGTCCGAGGTTCAAATCCCAGGCACGCACCTCTGATTTTTCAAAGTTATGTGCGTATTAGAAATTAATTATCATTTGCTAAACGGTGAAGGAAAACATCGTAAGGAAACCTGCATACCTGAGAGATTTATAAAAAAAAAAATCTCAAAGGTATGTGAAGTCTACCAATACGCACTTGGCCAGCGCGGTGGACTATGGCTTAATCCTTCTCATTCTGAGAGGAGACCCGTGCCCAGCAGTGGGACATTAATGGGTTGATGATGATGATGAATTGTAGGCTAAACTTCATCCACATTTTTACACGAAGATGGATGATAACTTTTGTATTGTCTCTCACCTTACTACATCTATACCACACAACACCGAAAACTATTGAGCGTAAATGAATGTTTACTTATCTTCTCTATTACCCCTACCTTCTTAGGGAAGCCACATAGGTTCTGGTTATTCCAAAGTTCCTGTATTAGCTTATATAGTATTAAGTATACGAGTATAATCCTGTGTGTCTATAATTTACGCTTTCTTCGATAGCTTACTTGACTTGTCGGTTAAACCGGTTGTATCACGAAACTTGTTCAACATGAGGATCCACTGTTTATGTGTCAACGGAAGATTCGGATCTGTCCTATTATTTATATATGATGAGTACTAATTAAGTTTTGGAGTTTGCTGATGACTTAGTTGCCGTATAACAAAAATAGTTTATCAGGAAATCGGTCCGAAACACACATTTACAAATAGAGCAGGAAGTGTTTGGAGTTTCGGACAAAATTACGTGCGATCAGATATTTAGATATTTCTAACATGTCTAACTAGAAAATTATTATAAAAACAAAAACCAGTCTTTGTCCTAATCTTAGTTACCGTACTCCTCCGAAACGGCTTTACCGATTTTCACCAAATTTTATATGCATATTCAGTAGGTCTGAGAATCGGCTACTATCTGTTTTTGATACCCCTGAGTGATAAGGGTTGTTCAGTTGTTCACCCTTAACATTTTTTTATTTATATGGCAACACAACGTTTGCCGGGTCAGCTAGTAAATTTTAAAATATATAAAGCGACTCTTTTGGTATTGCAAATGTCCATATAGACCAGTGCCGAAGCCTTTAAAAATAGTAAAAATTGAAAAAAAATTACAATAGAATGAAACCCATTGGAAAAGGAGGGGAATATGATCAAAATGAAAGGAAAAATAAATTACGGTCGATCCGAGTTCGGGAAGTGGGAGGGGGTGAGTTTTTAAGGGTAAAAAATGGTTTATCTTGATTTCCGGCTAATCTACACGTCCTATGCGAAAAAGTTTAATGGCAAAGTTGTAGGTAATAAAAAGATCTACAACTTTTGTATTTGCAATTTTTTCACATAACCACAAAATTTGGGTGAAAAATTCAAAAAACCAAGTTTTTGGTTTTTTATTTATATCTTATTCAAAAAACTTTTTTTTTTTACGAAATTTGGTGAAAACTTACCTTATTATGTCCCAAATACACTGTAATTTATTTGATTAAAAATATTTATTTTTTCGCCTTATTTTCACTTAATATCAAAAAAGCACCCTAATTTTCAATCGAAAATTCTGACGTCAAAATATCAGCTTTTTTCAAAAAGTTTGGGGGCTTTTTGTTCGTTGAAATATCTACTTTCTGATGGTGTAAAAAAAAATATACATTACTATAGGAAATGTTCTCAGAAAATGCAAAAAATTGAAAAAAAACCCAAATTCGAAAAAAATTTTTATATCATTATGTACAATTTTGAGGTATTTATTAAAATTTACACTTTAATTACTCAAAAAACGTAAGATTTCATGTTTTATTGATAAATGAAAAAGTTGCAAATTAAAATATACTTCAATAATTAACAAACAAATAAGTTAATAAAGTTAATATTTAATAAGACATCTACAATATTTTAAAAAAGTTGTAGAATCTTATTTAAATAATATTTGTAGATGTCTATTTACTGCTGTTTTAAGATAATTTATATACCTGAGTGACCTTCGGTAAATTTTAGCCCATTGTAAGTTATTTCATAGAGAAGTGGGGACGGACCTAGGAGGGTCTGGGCCTTACTACATACCTGCTATTTCGTAGCAGCTGTAAAAACCGTTAGCCAGTATTCGAGATACAGAGCAGTGTACAACATCGTTTTTAAAAATACACGTGCAGGCTCAGTTACTCTAAGTGAAATGTGAGAAATTTACTTTATTCAAAAAATCGTTTGGAATCTACATAGCAAGGTAAATACAATCTGTATTTTAATCTATATTAATCAACTTTAAAATAAAAATAGTAATATTTTCTTTCATAAATAGTATGTTTAACATAACATAACCTAAAAAATTAAAATTGAATGATATTTTAGTACAAGAATAAAAATAGTAATTTCGTTTATTTTATACAAACAAATTATATATAGTTATATAGTTATACTCATGATAAAACTTTGAAGGCATTATTAATTTAATTTTGTCTTTTCAGATTATCAGTATGGATGGATCTGTTTGTATAATCTGCAATAAGTCAGATGACAAGCAAGTGTATGAAATAAAAAAATCAGCTTTGAATCGTTTAGTGGAGTCTAGCAAGAAGAGAATCGACAATAAATACAATTGGGTTTTTTTTCAATTTTTTGCATTTTCTGAGAACATTTCCTATAGTAATGTATATTTTTTTTTACACCATCAGAAAGTAGATATTTCAACGAACAAAAAGCCCCCAAACTTTTTGAAAAAAGCTGATATTTTGACGTCAGAATTTTCGATTGAAAATTAGGGTGCTTTTTTGATATTAAGTGAAAATAAGGCGAAAAAATAAATATTTTTAATCAAATAAATTACAGTGTATTTGGGACATAATAAGGTAAGTTTTCACCAAATTTCGTAAAAAAAAAAAAGTTTTTTGAATAAGATATAAATAAAAAACCAAAAACTTGGTTTTTTGAATTTTTCACCCAAATTTTGTGGTTATGTGAAAAAATTGCAAATACAAAAGTTGTAGATCTTTTTATTACCTATAACTTTGCCATTGAACTTTTTCGCATAGGACGTGTAGTTTAGCCGGAAATCAAGATAAAACATTTTTTACCCTTAAAAACTCACCCCCTCCCACTTCCCGAACTCGGATCGACCGTAATTTATTTTTCCTTTCATTTTGATCATATTTCCCTCCTTTTCCAATGGGTTTCATTCTATTGTAATTTTTTTTGGTTTCAAAAATTATCGACCCTGGTCTAATAGGCGTCGGTGATTGCTTTCTATCAGGTAGCCCGTCAGTCTTATGGTTAGGTTATATTTATAAAAAAAAGTCATTTGGGCTTCAGGACATGCCAAAGAAAGAGACATATGTACGTACTTATTCTCGAAAATCTTTACCTTCCGCAGTTGGGTAAAAAGTGGTCGGGCATTCCTTGTACAGTCCTTTATGTTGACGTGAAAGTCTTCTATAGTTATACAAGCAAGGAATCCTGTTTCTCCATTTCCGCTAACAACGACACGTTCAGACGACTGGTTGGCAAACCGGTTGTGCAACCAATCAGAACTGATTTGGGTCGCTCAAGTTACCTGACATGTTTAAGGCGGGGATTCGCTAGTGAATGAAAACTTTATTGTATACATAACAACAAAAGAAGGAACAAATATTTTATACATTCAAAGTAGTACTAAACGTGGTGCAATCGCAATAAAGGTATTTCTTCCAGACAATTTCTGGAAGGACTAATAAAAGAAAGATCGTGTTTTTCTTGATAAAAGTGACTACTCTCTTCTAGTTGGTTCGACTGGGAAGTGTCCACCTGAATTTTAGTCACTGCTAACCAAGGAAATCTGTCAGCTACTCCAAACAGATCAGGTTCTGCCTGAAGTCGATCACAGATGCGTTGACACTGAGGACTAAGATGGCTGCCTCAAATATAAATCAGCTGACAGCCGCGTTCTTTTACCGAAACGCAAGAATTGCTTTACGCTAAAAATTTGGGTTATACTGGAACCTCCTCTGTCGAACCATAAGGGTTCTACTACCTTTCAAAGATCTTTGATCAGTACGTCATGTGGCAAGGACTGATGTATTAGAAGTGAGTCAACGTTACCGTCACTGATCTTGGCAACCATCAAATTGGCTTAGTTTCAGCATTGGCTGGGTTATTTCGACAATTTGGCAGTTTCACCTCGGCCCTGACCCGAGAGACGTACTCACATGCTTTCTTAATTTCTTTGGCTCGGAACCTTGGCTCACCTTCACGTGGAATTAGATAAAAGTTTCCATGAACTTTCATGGAGATAAAGAGTTATATCTTCGGCAGTTTTCAAGTTATGTCACATGGTTTCCTAATGTCATTTAAATCTTGGCGCATCTATTCATGGAGCGCTTTTTCTTATATTATATATAGGAGTAGCAGACGAGCATGCCGATGGTAAGTGGCTACTGCCGCCCATGGACATCTGTAATCAACCCCAGATAAGATTAGATATTCCTACTTGAGGTCGACCACAGATTCGCAGCTACTCCTGAGGATTAAGCTGGAACGCATCGGAAAAGTAAGTAGTAGCCTTACCCTTCAAACCAGCGTTTAACACTGCTGTTATACGGCAGAGATAGGTAATTTCATTTAAACCTTGGGTCACCTTTTCGTGGAGTTTTAAGATATAAGTGAGAAGGTTAGGGCCCGGATAGGTTATCTCAACAGCAGTTCTGCGGTCTTAATAGAAATGAAAAAAATATTTGAAAGGTATGTATGTTGTATTGGAAATTTATTTAGATACTCAATAAAACTCAACAACATTACAATATGTTATGAACCTATTAAATTTAATATGTACTTTTAACAGGTACATAACATATTTATGATTTTATAGCATCAATCAGGCGGAGTTAACTGCGTCACTTGTCTCGGATAGTTTAACTGTTATAATAATATGTACCTTTCTTTATGACTGTAGACATACTGTAGATAATATCCATAACGTACCGTAACTATTTGTGTCTTATAAACGCAATGTCAAGCAATGGTTTTAAGGGTAAGGGAATGGTTAAGACGGTATTTGTTTTTAGTGGTTAGGGATTGTAGCGCTTTTGTGTACAATTTAGTATAGGGTAGATAGCATTGGGGATTGATTAAAGATTTTGTTAGGCAGCAGTGGCTTCTTATGATTAGAAAAATGCACGTAAGGAAGTTAATACATGAGCGACTGCCGCTGATGCTTCCTGTCGTCAGCGACTGCCGCCGAACGACTCCCGTCGTCAATGACCAACCACGGTTACTGACATTAAGCGGCGTCAGTCGTCGGTTAAGTCGGCGTCAATCCCCGTAACGGTTGCCGTCTGTTGTGGCCAATCGACAATGATTGTCGCTAACTACTGCTGCATGACGCGACCGGTCAGCAACAGTTGTCGACAAGAAAGCAACAGTTGTCGACAAGAAATGTTCCTTAATTTGCTATTACAATTGCATTTCATAAAAAATAAGCAAGTGAAATCTTAAAAGTCCGACCTCACATGTGAAGAGGAAGTAAAGCATAACACGTCGATCCATTGGATCAGTTCTTACAAAACCAAACATCTTACACCTCTCCAAGCTCACATCTCACGTACCTTCGAGAGTTCAAACTCGTGCATTTCTCCGATGACGGCGGCCGTTACGTAAACACGTGATACACCCACATGCACACATGTACGGACACACGGATGTATAATTCAGTTTTATAGTTCGTTCATTGATGTTTTAGTTTTGGGGCTTGCTTGTTGTATCTGTTGGTCTAAATTATTGAATTTTTGTTGCCTGGTTTTTGAATTTGCGTTTCAATGAATTACAAGGTTAGATTTTGCCTGTACTTTGCTCGCTTTAACTGTGACTTATGGTTTTATGTATTATGGTTTGGTGCAAGAATTATAAATATTTTAAGTATTATTAAATACTAGCTGTGCCGTCAAAATAGGTTCAGCCATTTCAGAGATTTGCCAGAACAAACCGACAGACAGACAGACAGACAAAAATTGTAAAAAAAATTATTTTGGTGTATGTACCATATGTATATTCATATGCATGTAGTAAAAAGCGGTTATTTCAATATTAAAAACAGACACTCCAATTTTATTTATATGTATAGATGTCACGCCATGTAGAGTCGTTTGTGTTTGTACTTGTGCTCGCATATACCACCGAAAAAGCTGATGTGTGTGCAAGCTTGGACTTGTTATCGTTCTTTTAATGGTGTTTAGACTCCAATTCTACTAATTACAGGCGACAATTGATCTACGGCAGTGACAATACTATCAGATGCACGTTTGCAGTCAATTCAAAAACTAAATTGTTTCAGTACTTCCGCTGTTAAAAATATGAACAACGTTGGCGGTCTGTCCTTCTATCGTTGAATATTTGTGGCAAATTACGTAAACATTTCCGTATTTCGGAGATGATAACCGTCCCCGGCTGTTATCACTGATAACGCTATCAGTCGTTTAACTATGTCAACGGCCTTCGGGCAGTTTAAATTTTGTTGCCAACTTCCACTTTGAAATGATATGAAATGAAATGAAAAGAAACGAAACGAAACGAAACGAAACGAAACGAAACGAAACGAAACGAAACGAAATGAAATGAAATTTATTGCAAGAATGTAGTACACAAAGATAGTTACAGCAATAGAAGTTCGTACATTCTACCATTACAATTCACGCACGTTCTTTGCACGTTCATTTGAATAAAATCGATAAGTTTCCGTAGCCGAGACAAATTGATTTCACGTTTTGTTTTTATAATAGGAGTCGCAAATAAGCTCTACCTGATGGTAAGGCACTGCCGCTAATGACCATCTGTGACCACCATATAGAACAGGGGTTCTGTTCGAAGCTGACATTTCTGATACCAATCTTGAGGACTAAAATGGTGGCTTTATGTAAGTCAACCAGAATTCTTACTCTTCCACCGAATTGCGGAACGGCTTCGCGCTAGTAATATCGGTTCTAACACCTTCCAATCGGTAGAATAGACTGGTCTAATGAATTGAAATATGGTTTATATATAACGCGATAACAATTGAATCGGTGACCAATTTTAATAACTCTGTATTCGACCAATCAAAATAATGCTGTGAGACGAAAACCGCATACAAATGCGATTATGTTTTTATCCAACTCCAAAGGGTAATGTTTTTAAAGCACATGTACGAGCTCATATGTCTCATTTTTTTACGCCCTACAGCCCAAATGGCTTGACAGATTTTAACATATGAGTTGTCGTTGCATTCTTCTAAATTGATACTAGTTAATTGTATCAGGCATTACTTTGCGGAAATCCATGCTATTAAGTTAAGATTAAAACTACTTCGCAACAATCCGCTACAAATATGTATGATGGTATATATTTTAAACCACGTAGTATGTACCACCCTCCCTCCCTCAAAAGATGCGTGTAGATGCAAAAATTAAAAATATACACCACCATACATACCACCAACACGTGTTTCGCTCCAAAACGGAGCATCATCAGGGTAAGTTGACTCTACAACGGTTAATCGTTAAGTACTTAATTTTTAATCTTAACTTAATAAATAATGCTGAATTATTTCATTTTTCGTAAATTTGTTTTTAAGCGGTCACTTTTTGTTTTTATAATAATTACTCCCAGATTTTCAACTTTGTACGTTGTATGCTTACCGTATTATCAACAAAACAATATCTGCCAGTCCTATATCAATCTAGGGAACTGGTCTGTTTATTTTATTTGCCCGTTCCTCGATCCACGATGCGCATGTGGAAAATCAAAGCAATCGTCTGTTGTGTTAAGTGGAATGTGCAGAGCTCACGTGATTTTACTCTGGTTAGCTAGTATAAGATTCGATTGGTTTGAGTTTTTTTGTGGCGATCTCGGACCAAAAAAGATAGATATAGTATGCTTAGTAGACAAGAATTATGTACATATGCGTGTATAGTATGCTTAGTAGACAAGAATTATGTACATATGCGTGTTGTGTGTTTTATTTTGGTTAATACTGCTCGTATATCCGGTGTGTTTGAAGTTGATTAGCTCTTTAGTACATAACTGTTAATTTGGCATCTTTATGTACAAAAATGTTAATTAAATTAATCATTATTAGACTATTTCATGTTCGAACTTTGGCTTCGGTTTTCTTTCGCAAAGCTTTCCTTCATCGGTAATGAATATTTTCATTTTAGAATATATTCTATAATCAACCCTAGATAAGATTAGAGATCTAATTTAGGTCTGTTGGCTATAGATGCGTTGCTAATCCTAAAGACTAACTTGGAATGCCTCGGTTAAGTGTGTGTCTAATGTTAATGCTTTATTAATTATATGTAAAAATGATGGCATTTAAAAAAAAAGAGAATAATTATTATTAAAAAAAAAGACAAACCCGCTGAGTTTCTTACCGGATCTTCTCAGTAGAGGTCGCGTTCCGATCCGGTAGTAGTTTAAGAAAAATATTGTACCTGACAATTTGTAAGTGCCGTCGTTGGTATACAAAAAATAAATATATTTCATTTCTTTTCATTCCTGTACTACATCCTTCAAATCGGCAACATCACTTATCACTGTTGTTATTACGCAGGAATAGGTGTGATGGTTGTGCCGTCGGATTCGAGCCACAACTACACCTATTTCTACCTAATAACAGCAGTGTTAGGCGCTGCTGCGTTCCGGTTTGAAGGGTGTGGTAAGGGAGACAGACTTTTCCGAGGCGTTCCAGCTTAGTCTTCAGGGGTGGCGGCGCAACTGTGGCCGACCTCAGGTAGGAATACCGAATCCTATCTGTGGTTGATTACACATGTTCATGGGCGGCAGTAGCCACTTACCATCAGGTGGACTGCATACTCTTATATTAAAAAAGAAAAAAACAAAACAAAGGGTTCTACCACTTAAAAGTGATCTATAATAAAAAAAACGGTTTCTGTAGCATTTACACAATATCAGTGTGATATAAGTGGGTGCTTATGTTCAGGGTGTTAATAATAGATGTGTGCGCGCGTGCATTGACCCCGACGTATCGTGAAATGCATCGAATTTAGTGCAACTATCTTCATATTCAGAGTTAACTGAAATTAAGGGTGCTATAGTTAGCACTTGTTGTAGTAAAGAGCAGTGATAGCCTAGTGGTTAAAGGCACTCAGCCTCGGGGAGTCTGAAGTTCAAATTCCAGGCACGCATGTCTAAATTTTCACAGTTATATGCGTATTAGAAATGTTGGCTTTCTTAAAAGGTGAAGGAACAAATCGTGAGGAAAACTGCTCGCATGAGAGGTCGAAAAAATACGTTCTCAAAGGTGTGTGAAGTCTACTAATTCGCAATTGACCAGCGCGGTGGACTATGGCCTAAACTCTTAGGGTCCGTTCACACAGACCGACTCGGAGAGCATCGGCCCGCATTTTTCTCTTTACACAGACCGGATGGTATACGCTTGGAATTGACCGGAACGGAGTCTCTATCTATTTCACATAGACCGGCTGGTAAAGATCTGAAAGCGGATTCACTCGCAATCGGAGCCGATCGGCTGCGCGAGGTAGAATGATCACGCAGTCAGAGCCGGCCGGCTCCTGTTATTATTTCACGCGAAGCGCGTTCAAGCATTCTTAGTGACAAAAGAAGTGCACATGCAAAAATAAACCTTAATACAATTACTCAAACTCTGTTTCCATCGTGATAAATATCTGCTCTTCTCTCCGAGCCGATCTGTGTGAACGGATCCTTAGAGGAGATACGTACCACCAGTGGGATAATAATGCGTTAGCATCGACCTAAACTATGCTCGTTTGATACTTCAATTAAGTACATAAAAAGAAATGTTCAGCAATTATAATTCGGCAGGGCGGAAATAACACGCTCGAATAACTTGTATGATGTAACCTTTTCGTTTAAGGAAACTAATAAATAATTACTACGTGTATAACGTATGTACGTACGTATGTTTATGTATACGTAGTAGATTTTACTTAAAGTTTAACACGAGATGCAAATTACGTCTTTTACGTTGTTTACTAAACGGACAGGACGTTGACGGTACACGTGTATATGACTAATACCGGCTGATTTCTACCGAGTTGATTCATATCTAGTGGCGTGCATCAAAATGCATACCGCAGTTTGATAATTTGAACTGTCTATATTACGGTTCAATAAATAATGCGAAAAATGCCGAAATATATCGGTTTCTTGTATGGCGATTCATATTTTTAAGCTTTTTATTTGCATACTAGCTGACCCGGCAAAATTTTGTAGCGCCTCAAAATCTATTTATCAAATATATTCCATATAAAATACAGCCTATGTTACTCGTGGATAATGTAGCTTTCGAATGGTGAAAGAATTTTTAAAATCGGTCCAGTAGTTTTTGAGCCTATTCATTACAACCAAACAAACAAACAAAGTTTTCCTCTTTATAATATATGTTACTCGTGGATAATGTAGCTTTCGAATGGTGAAAGAATTTTTAAAATCGGTCCAGTAGTTTTTGAGCCTATTCATTACAATCAAACAAACAAAGTTTTCCTCTTTATAATATTAGTATAGATAATTGTTATAGCGGCCACCGTTATACATTCTCTGTCAAGTGTATCTTTTACGCTTTAAGAGCTATCGCTTTAAGGCTCTATCCTTGTGACAAACGGACAGACAATGGTGGATTAGTAACAGGGTTCCGTTTTTACCCTTTGTATACTATGATATATCCCTAACTTATGAGTTAGAACGTTTATCCACATAATCATAATATTATTAATGTTTACTACCAATGCGCAAAAACTTGTTACGCATGTAAATGATAAGTTAGGCAGTTATGTGTTACAATAAACCGCGAAGGACAAAAGTTGCTCTGATAAAACGTGTCGTGGTCAGGGCCAATGTTGTATGCTAATGTAACATTGTGATAGTTTAGTTTATAAATTAGTTTTTTCCCTTCCATTGTTAGGAAGGTGTTTATTAGGTTGAAGGAAGGCAAATAATTTCACGTAGGGTAAAAATGAGATATGTTCGACATTTCGACGACAAATTGGCAATAACTCGTAACTCAAAAAATGCTACTTTACATAAGGAAAAACGCTACTTTAAATAAGAAGATACGCTACTTTAAAAAGACATAGAACGTATTGCCACACTTTAATATTTTGCACAATTTTGAACCTAAGCACCTGGTGTCTTAAGGACTGTGGTGATACGTCATTTTAAGTCCAAATATGCAAATAAAATAATATAAAAAATTGAGATACGAGTTATTGCCAATTCGTCGTCGATATGTGTTACAATTAACCATGAAGAACGATTGTTCCTCTTTAATACGTGTCGTGGGCAGGGTCAATGTTTTATGCTAATGTAATAGTTCATTTAATAAGAGTTTTTATATGTTTTTGCCGGTCAATAGATAGAAGGGTGTTATTGTATTTAGTTCAAGGGCGGCAATTAATTTAACGTGGTGTTCCGGATGATTAGATTGTTACTCCAATTAATACTCCGAAATACGACGATTCCGTCCCTGAACTAGTTTTTAGGGTTCCGTACCCAAACCGTAAATATGGGACTTCATTACTCGTAAGCTTCCGCTGTTTGTCCATCAGTATTCTTTGAACAGCATAGATTAGTAAAGATTACTCACTCCTAACTAGAGAATGTACCCAGTTTTGAGAATTGAAATACTTGCGTAAAAAAGTTTTGCCACGTCTCCGTGCTAAAATATCCCTAAAATATTTGAAATAATTATTTATTTATTATGTAAATTCATGTAAATTACGCAGTATTAGTTATTTATTCGTAAATTTTCTCTAAAAATGTTTTTATTTGTCAAGAATTCAAAAAAAGAACTTACGACAATAAGCCATTTGTGGTGCTTCATTCAATTTCAAGGCGGCGAAGTATCTTTACTAATCTATGTTGAACAGTAATAGATAGAAACTTTAAATTTGTACAGTGCATATGACTATGGTGTATTAATATACAGTATCTTCCTATTAGACATTCGCAAATTTCGTTCTTTGGTAGAAGAAACTTTGATAGATTGATTATTAAAACGGGAGTTAGTAGTTTCGGTGATTTGAGTCTACGAACACTGACACGTGATCTACATATATTACGAGTATCATTATGATTACATAGATATTAACCCTTAATAGCTTTGACATTGCACTAACAAGTTTTGATATTTCCGTGTCGATATCGGATGTCCGGCATTGTCCGTGTTATAATTTCGTTCGTCGTCTATATAGTATTTAAATTTTATAAATATTTATGTAACATACAATGTGTATAACTTCTTTCTTCATTTCAAATCGTAATCCGAAAAAATTGTGTTCATATTGTAAAATTGTTCACTATTCTACATTAAAATTAAAATGAACAATAAAAGGAAGCATAGAAAAATGCAATCATTTCAAAAGTCATTTAGTCACTAAACATTTTTCGTCCTTCGAGCCGGATCAGCTTATCAACTAATTTATTTGTTGTGTCGTTTTTACTTTGCATTAACATTTTTAGTCCTCCGAACCGAATTAATCAACTACCCTCTTTTTAGCTTTGTCTCCAAAAAATTTGGGCTTTCCAGCCAGACTAATAGTCAAACTATCTTCGTTTCCAGTAGTAACGCGCGACGGCCACCGTCGCCCATAACATGCGCTCGCTGCTAGCGTACTACGCGGACGCGGTGATGGCGGCGGCGCGGGCCGGCTGCGAGTGTCTGCCGCTCGGCGGCGCGGATTGCTGCAGCGGCCGCGGGGACTGCATGAACGGCACCTGCCTCTGCGAGATACGATTCTCGGGGGACAACTGCGACGGGCCGAACATGCCGTACCATGCATGTGAGTACCACAGCCAGCTTTACATCTTCCAGCTTTTTTGGCTGTAGCGTAGTACACGGACAGCTGAAGTGGTCGCGAGAACTGCACGTGCGACGAACCGCCGTGCGTGTGAATGGTTACAAGTGTCGTTACCGTTTTTGCTATTTTCTACTTTTAGCTATATAGTTATTTCATTTTTGCTATGCTTCTTTTTATTTTTTAGATTCCTAATTAAAACAGCAAACGAGAAAACATGTTTTGGACTAATTTACAATGTCTCTTATAATTATAAGTGTCCTCCCCCCTCATGACAGCCTTTTAACCAGAACACTGCGTTTAACACAAGGTTTAAGAAATTATCACTGAGAACTAACTTGGAACAGATTAGAACATACCAGCACACAAAAAAGGTACCATTGTATGCCTTACTCGAAGCACGATGGGCTCTACGACTGATGACTTTTACCACATTTTAATATATTACCACTTTAAACTGTCTACTACTCTCGGTTTTATTACACATCTGTCAACTATCCACCTAACCTATCCTCACAATCTTCCACAGCAATCGGCGGCGTGTTCCTGCTAGTCGCGTTCGTGTGCCTCGTGCAGCTGACGATATGCGTGGTGGCGGAGTACCGCCGGCTCAAAGCACCGACCTTCCTGCGAGCGTGCAAGGTCACCACGCAGAAGGTGCTCTACCTGGTCGCGTTCCTCGCGTCGCTGATACGTGGAGCTTACTTCGTGTCGCCGGTGAGTTTTTTTATTAGAATGAATGAAGGAAACAAAGAAAGTAACAAAGAAAGAAAATAGTTTATTCGGTACCTCATCATTATTGGTAGGAATGAAAGAAAGAAAGGTAGGCTGACGATATGTGTGGTGGCGGAGTAACGCCGGCTCAAGGAAGTGGATCGTACTTCGTGTCGCCGGTGACTTGGTTGTTAGGATGAAAGAAAGAAAGTAAGGAAGAGAGAAAAAAAGTTTATTTAGGATGAAAAGAAAGAAAGAGAAAGAAAGAAAAAATTAAATATAACAAACTGTTTTAGTTGGAGACACATAATTATTAGGATGAAAGAAAGAAAGGAAGAGACGCATAAAAAAAATTAAATTATTTTCGGTAACATAACATTGTATTTTTTTATAAGTTTGAAGTAGCCTACAAGCTTGCAGGCAGTCTGGTGATAAGTGGTCACTGTTCACGCCATAAGGAATGAACTCCAGATAGAATTGGAGTCCAACCTGAGGTCGGCCACAGATGTATTGCTACCCTTGAGGGCTAAGTTGAAAACTCTTGTGCAAGTTAAAGGTGGTAGAACCTTTTGTGGTTCGACTCCAGCGGCACCACCGTCACACCTATTTCTTCATAATAACAGCTGTGTTAGGCGCTGCTGTGTTCCGGTTTGGGAGGTAAGGGAGACAGACTTTTCCGAGGCGAGCTTAGTCCTCAGGGGTAGCATCTGTGGCCAACCTCAGGTAGAAATATCAAATCCTATCTGGGGTTGATTACAGATGTCTATGAGCGGCAATAGCCACTTACCATCAGGTGGACTGCATGCTCGTCTGCTACTCCTTGATGATATTATAAAAAATATATATTTAACAAAAGTTCCGTTTTATATCTGTGGATAATTATTCCAAATTGGAAATTTAATTTAGATTTTCTATCCGCAGTCTGCATTCCGTGAGGGATGGACGACCAGCCTCCTCTCCGCCTACTACCCTCTGCTCTTGTCGGGGTCGTCTCTCATCGTCTGCTTTTGGGCGGAGGTAAGTGGTTACTATCGAATATGTTTGTCTAGAGTTCTAAACAAAAAACCCGCGACGTTGACGACCCGCGTGGCGGAGCGGTCACCGTGGCGGTCTGGCGCGCGGAGAGTCCCGGGTTCGATCCCCGGCGAGACAGATAGAATTTGAATTATTTGTCTCTGTGTGTCTCCATAGCACCCACGATACAGGCAGTCCAAGTGGGGAACTGTGAGTGTTGAAAGCGTTTATATAGTAGTAAGACGGGACATAGGATGGAGAGGAAAAGACTTATCCTCGCGGTATTATCAATATTATTGGCAGTCAGTCTAAATGAAATATCTATCAATTGTTAATCAATTCGAGATGGCGATAATGTGAAGCAGGTTGAAAGATTTCGTATTGAAATCATGAGAATGCCCCATCTATAGCTCGGTGTTATTTAATCTCATATTATTTCATCTTTGCGTTTAAACAACGCTAGCGAATTGAAGTACTTATAGGAAAAATAGATTTCTAATTATTTAATTATGATTCATAATTACGATTGAACATTGTATTTTTTCGTGTATTGTAGCGCCCTCTAACGAGGTCCATTCAAACTACTACGTTTCATCGATTATCTCTTAACTAATGAATGCTTCATTCTTCCGCTAGGTGCCGCTGGTTGGCAGTAAAATACAACAATTTATAACTTTAAAGCATTTTTAGTTCTTTTGAACGTATTAATTGGCTTATACTTACTGAAAAAGGTACAAAATATAAATAGTCCCTGAAACATGATGGCGAATAAAAGCGGTCGTCACGATGTTTGCTAATTTGATGTAAAGTGGGTGAGAAGCTAGGTTCGAGGAAGGAACGGAACGAGTTGTCAACCACTGACTAACGATCATTATTAATAATCAATCTAACCATTTATTGTTTACCAAAGGTCGAAATTTGACATGTCTAGTAGGGAGAAATTGTTAAATGTCTGTCTTTGGTAGGTAAAACAATATAGTTTCATAACGGGCCATAACGTATTTGTTAATATTGTTGCCATTTTATAATGATTAATATATAAGTGTGCGGCCTACAATGATCTGGATTGAATAGTGTGATCTGTGATCTCTGTAATACCTACGTTTTGTTAAGTGCTGGTAGATACCTAAAAACTAAATGATAACTGCAAAATTTATTATCAAATTAGGTATTCACTTGTATTGTATATTTGGCACATTAACTTGTGTATTAAACGTTTAATGATAACATAAACTGACCCTTGAACCCGTGGTTAACCAAAATATGACTATGAAAATCTTTATTTGGCGGAACGATAACCGTTTTCATTATATAAGTTACTAGCTGACCCGGCAAACTTTGTACCGTCTCAAAATCTATTTATCAAATATACTAAATATATATAACTGAAAGGTGACTGACTGACATAGTGATCTATCAACGCACAGCCCAAACCACTGGACGGATCGGGCTGTAATTTGGCATGCAGGTAGATGTTATGACGTAGGCATCCGCTAAGAAAGGATGTTGATCGATTCTACCCCCAAGAGGATAAAATAGGGCATGAAAATATTACTTTGTAACGCGAGCGAAGCCGCGGGCAAAAGCTCGTGTCATATAAAATATAGTCTATGTTACTCGTGGATAATGTAGCTTTCGAATGGTGAAAGAATTTTTATAACCGGTCCAGTAGTTTTTGAGCCTATTCATTACAATCAAACAAACAAACAAAGTTTTTCTCTTTATAATATTATTATATTAGTTTAGATTAATACAAATTAAAAAATATAATGCTATCTACATTACTGTACTTACATTTACTTAGAAGTCGTTCGACATCGTTTTAGAAAAAACAATGAGTTACTCTTAAAGTGCGCCTAAAAAGTTTTATTTTAATAACTCGAGAACATCTTTTACCTCAGCATCGCATTTACGTCGAAGAGTCTTGTAAATGGAGTCTATTACACATGGTATAATAAACCATTTTCATTATGACAACAGGAACAGTTGATAATAAAATTTGTACGACCAAACTCGCGGTTAATATCACGTTTCGAATAAGTTAAGTGTCATTTATAATAAATCACGGGTCTTCAATTCTCGGAAATGCACTTACAGGCAGCGCCTCAGTTCGGTAAGAAAAATAGAAAGAAGGGAGCGTACTGGTGGGAGCGTATTGATATTATGTATTGTGATCTTGTGGTCTGGAGGGTAGGGTGTCCATAACCTGTGTAAGATAACAAAAGTATTGGTAAATAAATAGAATCCAAGGTTCGACCGGGAAGGTATCAAAGCGATACGCATTTCCAGGTGATGCAATGCGTCGCTTCGTTAAAAAGGGTGTGGATGCCGGCTGACTGGCATATGACGCCTCATATGAGATGAAGATGGTCGCCACCATCTTAGTGCTTAGGAATGGCAATGAATCTGAGATCGGCTTCAGGCAGAACCTATTATATACTAGCTGACCCGGCAAACGTTGTGTTGCCATATAAATAAAAAAATGTTAAATGTGAACAACCTTTACCACTTAGGGGGATGAAAAATAGATGTTGGCCGATTCTCATAGATACCGGATAAGCACAAAAAATTTCATCAAAATCGGCCAAGCCGTTTCGGAGGAGTATGGCAACGAAAACTGTGACACGAGAATTTTATATATTAGAGAAGATGGTGTTAGTCACATTGGGTAATAGTAACTATATACCATACCTCTCAAAGCCGAAACAGCAACCCTTAACACTGCTGTATGGGCAGAAATAGGCGTGGCGGTGTTAACCGAGATGAACCTCAGCGAGTTCTACCTTTAATACATGCCCCAGGCTTCCCCTTGTTGTGGTTTGTGGATACCTTCGGATGGCGATAGTCTATAAGTATGACAGTATTAAGTATATAGGAAAATATTTATATTTAAAACCTCAATTTAGTTATTTACATCGATAACATATAAAAGGTGTATTCAACCGATTGTATTACGCGTGTTCTGTTATCATTTTGAAATTCAAGCCGCACACAATTACGCTGTGTTGAAGTTATGTCATTTAAGCGTGAGGTGCAAGCATAATGTTCGTGCGGACGGTACAGGGCATTCACTTGTCGAAAAATGATTTTTATGCGACCGCGGAGGGTAATGTTTTTCGAATGTATGTCTCATTCTTTGGCACTCCCTCCAACGGCTTAACGGATTTCAACATATTATGAGGTGTCGTTGGTTTGTAAATTGCGGGAATAACATAGACTATAGAAATAGGTGTAGCGATGGTTTCCTCTCGTTGAATGGTAGAACCATATTCTACCATTCAAACTTTTGTTAATAATAAATAATAATAGATTCGTAACATTGTCCTATATCCAATTTTCTGAACTTAGTTCTAGACTCAACTACCACTCCTTATTAAGTAAATGTGTATCAATTGGTTGCATTATTAAGCCTAAAGAAAATCAAAATTGGAAAATTTCTTATTACAAAATATCGGGTCGGTTGTAACATAACTTTTTAATGTAAGGAATTTTTCGTTGGGTATGGTTAATAATTTTGTTTTAATTTATTTACGTCCAGTTTCGATTTAACCAATTATAAAATTAACACGGGGTTCTAGAAAATTTATCAGTTCGACGCGCAATTTTTTTAAAGTTCATTATTATGCGTGTTTTAACGCCGCAAAACAAAAAAAAAACCGTTTAAAACATTGTGTCTATTCTCGTGAGGATTAATTTTAGAAACAATTACATCGATTTAGACGAAACGGAAAAGAACTTTCTGGAACATCTATCAAGTTTTGTACGAATTAGTCTTTTACTGCGTAAATATTGAAAAACCATAAACGAGGATGAACTTACGTGAGCAAGCGATTAGTGGAGCGTATGTGATAATGGTATAGAATAATCTGTCCGGGCTTATATGCTAATGCATGGCGATACCTTTGTCAGTGGCCAGTGCGACTGCTGCCAGCACACACTGCTGCGAGGTCGCGGATCGCGCGCGACTCACACGCAGTTAAATTTGGCACTTCGGACGCGGTGTTCGCTGCCCACGGGTTATTTAAAAAAAAGTAAATTCCCCGTTGGCGCGCTATTACGATGTGACGTTTATTTTTTATTCTACTTTTTTAATTTAAACAATGTAATATAAGTGCATAATAATTTTTATTTGACTTTTTTGGGACTATTTTTTAATTATTTTAAGTGTGAATAATTCTATGACTATATGTGATCTAGATTTAGACAAAACGGACAGACATCGGAGATAATGTGGTACGTAGAGTTGAATGCACTCTTTACACTTATTTAGTCTAATTACGTATTTAAATTAATTGCTTGTAATGTTATGTTATTTTAATTTACCTACTAAATTTGTAAGTTTTTGCTCTTAAAATGAGTAATATAACACTATTGTATTTATTGCGTATGAGTAAAAAGTTTTTAAATTTTCTATTTTTAAATTAACTTTTGTTAAATAACGGTATTAATTGTACGGTACAATCATAAAGATACTTCGCCGCCTTGAAATTGAATGAAGCCACAAACGGCTTATTTTAGTAAGTTCTTTTTTTGAATCCTTGACAAATTAAAACATTTTTAGAGAACACTTACGAATAAATAACTAATTTACGTAATTATTAGTTAATTTACGTAATAAATAAATAATTATTTCAAATATTTTAGGGACATTTTAGCACGGAGACGTGGCAAAACTTTTTTACGCAACTATTTCAATTCTCAAAACTGGGTACATTTTCTTGTTAGGAGTGAGTAATCTTTACTTATCTATGGATACAATAAATAACAATTTCAGTGTAATCACCTAATAGTATTTTTTTTTAGAAATTAAATAATGAAAATTAAATACAATACAAAATGGGTTGCTGTAAATTTTATGCACAGTCGATGTAACACTTCTTTGGCAATGAAATGTCGCGCTATTTTTCAATGTAGTAAAATTATATTTTTAATTTTTTATGAATAAAAAAAAACAATTTTAAAGGAGGAGCAGACTTTTATGCAGAGTCGAAGGAAAATTTGTTTGGCAATGAATTGTATCGTTATTTTCGATTATTTGCGGTCATTAGCACGCACTATGTAACAAAACAAAGCTTTTCTAGAGTACCTATTTTATAATATATTTAAGTAACGAACTACGATGCAGTTCATCTGATGATAAGTGGCTACTCCGGAGATTGCGAGATTGATTACACGGTGGTGCATTTGTAATCAATCTCAGAAAAGATTTGAGGCCTACTTGAGGTCGGCCACAGATGCGTTGCTACAGAGACCAGTTGCCCTGAGGACTCAGTTGAACGCCTCGGATAAGTATCCCTCCGATTACCTCCCTTAAAACCACGCCCTCAAACTTCTAAGTATTAACGGATGGAAAAGGAAATACATAAAAGTCGGTCAAGTGCTAGTCGATTTTTTTCATTAAAGATTATTAAGATTTTAAAGCCACGGTTTATTTGTGTTTTGTTGTTTCAAAAAATATTGGTTCGTGAATTTTAGTTTGAGCTAAATCGCACTGCCGGTTTTTATTTTTTTTTCATTTTTATTGCGCAATCATAATTAAAAAAATGACGTATTGAGGATGTGCAAAAAATAAGGAAAACACATCTTTTATTGAAGGGATCCCTTCATTATTTATCTTTTATTATTTCCTTAAATATATCTGCTACTTAATAATGTACTTTAGTAATACTTTGTTGAGGCTAGTATCAAAAATATCTAGATAATTTGGGCACTAAAGTGTATCTGCCTCCATCAATCATGAACATCATGGTACGCAAGCCCCACAGTTGCGAGAATGGCTTAGGGAAATAAACTAAATATATAAGGGAATAAACTAAAATAAATAAGGGATGTAAACATTCGTCTAATATATCGTTTTTTAAATAAAGAAGTAGCAATCGTAGTAGCATAGGGTCCCAATTTAGTCCTGTAATTAATGCAAGGTAGGATAGGTAGGGCCTATCTTACGTCGGTTATAGTTGTATGTATGTTGTATTGTATGTTGCCTTTATGGCTAAGTGGGGATTGCCTCGTATTGCCTTAACACCCTTCAAACCAAAACATAGCAGCGTTGGTACCACTTGTTGAGGAAGGAATAGGTGTGACCATGGTAAAGGGTTCTACCACCTCTAAACGTATGACGTCAAACACGAAACAAATTTGTTATAACACGTTTTTACGGTGTAACAAATTGAAATAGGCGTTTTTTAGTTAACCAAATTCCGTTGCTGAATTGATCATGCGATTGTTCACGGTTCCTCGCGTTTTATGGGCAGTCGGATCCGAGAGTCCAAAAGTCTACCGCTAATCGTCATACGAAGTTTTAACATTTGTTTGAACGTTTTAATGCCTTGAATTGGGTTGTGTCTGTTTTCAGATGTTTAAAAATTAGCGTATATTGTTGTTTTTATAGTACAGGAAACTAGGAATAGCAAACGAACGTGTGGTCTATCGGTGGAGGATTACTGTTGTTCTTGTAGTTGTGCCTACTTCAAAAAAGGAGGAGGTTAATCAATTAGACTGTATATATGTTTTTTAAAATCTGAATATCAGTTTTTTCGACCCAATTAACAAAGCTATACCCAATTAAAAGCTAGGTAGGCGCTCGCAAACCCACACGAACAATGTCAAGCACCATCCACACATTTGAATTTGTGAGGGTTTGTTGGCGTTTGACAAGCGCTTGGACGCGGCGTTGAAGCGTGTAATTAATTTTTATGTCTACGCAACTTAACGGACACTGAAAAGTGTAAAAACATGTTATTGTTTAAAACATTTCCGTAAATTATTGTTGCGTTTGGTAAAAAATAAAAAAAGAATACAGCTGTATACGAAATATAAGAATAACATTTTTATTTAATTAAATTTTGTGTTTTACGTATATTTTCGGTGGATCAAAGTATAAGGTGTAGGTATCCGTCATTGTCTTAAATGGTAGGTTATACCCCATAGCGTGAAGGGCAAGGTCTCAAGAATTAAAAAGGCACAGTACCTACTGTGTTTACTACCTATCTAAATACATATAATAATATTTAAAGTTTTAAATGTGTAATACATTTCTTAATATTAATAAAAAATATTAAAAATTATAAAGATATTATACATTAAAAGTACCTTATATTTTTTAATATTATTTACCGTTATGTGTTTAATCTATATGCATAAATCTTTAAAACGGCTGGTTTGCATTTAAGTGGTTTGCAGTTTTGGAATTTTAAAGCGGTGACAAGGATACCGTGTAATTTTACCCTTAACATTTGCATTAAAATGAGATGTTTAAGCAGTTAAAAAAGTACGGTTTAATTTATCTCTGAACATAATTATACGTAAATCGTCACAGTCTTCCTATGTCATAGTTTCTCAACCTTGGGGCGACCCCCGAGATTTTTTACTAAAAGGGGTCGTGATGTGTTCAAAAATTACGATCTGTGTATAAGAGGCATTGGTTTTAATAAATAATGTCAATCGTATAAATAAAGTATTGATGACGTATTGTTTTTATAGTTTTTACTGCAGGGGTCGCAATGCGTTTTACTTAAGATTTTGGTGATTTATCGTGAATAATCAAGAATGGTTGAGGAACAATACCTTAAGCAGTCCGTCTGACTTTGCCAGTTTGCCTTGGAATTCCGAGCCCTTAAAGGTAGGATCGGAAATGCAATTACAGAACAATAGTTGGATATTGTTGCCAACTGCAACCTTACTAGACAACGAATATGCTATGTTTTATGCGATGAACGATTAAATTACGTTATTAGTTTCGTAGGTAGAATTTGTTGACATCACCGCCACATTATTTTTTTACACACTAAATACGTTTGAAGGGTTGTTTTGTAAGGGAGAAATACGCGAGGCATTTCAAACATAATCTACCAGGATAGAATTATAATTGTGACTGAAGTAAATAGTTCTATTGGAGATTGACTACAAAAGTCCATAAGTGACAATTACCACGTACCATCAGGTGGACCGCATGCCAACAACAAAAATATATATTGAGAATGATAATGAAGAAGAATAAAGAGGGAGTGTCTATGCGCATGTTAACACAATGTATATAATATATATAATTGTTATAGTACGATGTAACGAAAATTATATCTATATATGTATAATTGGCGTATCAAATCATTATGATGCTTATCAGCAAAGGCGACTTAATGTCCATATATGTTTGAATTGTGGATACGAGACTTTCCTTAGGCTAGGGTTACATATGTTCACCATCCACCATCAACCACCATAACACCTACCTTGTTGTTACTTTACACTAGCAGTGTTAGGCGTACCTTTTTTTATAATATAGGAGTAGCAGACGAGCATGCAGTCTACCTGATGGCGCTTCCCCTGGGGACTAAGCTGAAACGCCTCAGAAAAGTATGTTTTCTTTACCACACCTATCAAACCTCAACAGCAGCGCTTAACGCTGCTGTTATGAGGCAGATATAGGTATGGCGGTGGTGCCGTCGCAGTCGAACCACAAAGGGTTTTACCAGCTTCAAAACCTGTTCCTATTCGGCAAAGAGAATCGTATCATTTAAAATTTCGTATTTAATTGTGGATGTCTGTTTTTTCATATCAATTCCGTACCATATCAAAATTGTCATTCCGCGTATCAAATTTCCGACAGTTCTGTGTCAGCTCTTAATTCAACGTGTTGGAAGGACATATGTGGGACCGGGTTTACAGAACGTAACATATTTACATGTGACCGTTTCATGTCAGAATTAATAACTGTATGAGGATAATTACTTTATTTTTCATCTAAGTGTACCTCTCTATTGTATGTGTGATATTTTAATTGGGTAGATTTTTATGCGCTTCATATTGTGCAAAACATCTCTTTCATAGAAATGATAGTAATTGTATGATGTATTAAAAATATTAAAATGTTAGGCGGTCGGTAACTGGATTGGCGGTGTGACCGTGAGTGGCTGAACATACGCGCTTTTGAGCTTCGGTTCACCACACCCATTTCTGCCTATTAACAGTAGTCTTAAGCGCTGCTGTGTTTTGGTTTGAAGGCTGTGGTAAGGGAGACATTCTCTTCCAAGGCATTCCATAGTCCTCAGGGATAGCTCGCACCTGAGGCCGACCTCAGGTAGGAGTTACTGGTCCTTTCTGGGCTTACAGATGGCCATAGGCGACAGTAGCCACATACCATCAGGTGGACAGCATGTTTGTCTGCTACTCCTATATTTAAAAAAAATTGGATGGTTGTCACTACATTTCATCATCATCAAAGATCAGACTATCATCCCCTCTATTATAGATTTAACCGATTCCCAGTAGGTGGGACATAAGCAGAATCGCAATTTAACCCCAAACAACGAACATTGTCCAATTATGTCCACGATTGTTACTTTTAATTTTATTGTTGTACACGTGTCTAATTATTGCGTGCCGTATGTGTCTTTGTGGCTCATTACAATGAATATCCTGGCATCATGCGATCATTTCATTAGCTTTTGTTGTATGTGTGAACGTTGCTAATATGTCATTGTTAAACTCATCAGACAGGTATGTGCAAATTAGTGAGTATTGGTTCCTTTTACAATCTTTTTTAATATTTTTGTTAAGAAATTGTTTTAGAAAAACAAGCATTTACTCAAGAATATTTTGAGTCTAAGTTTTATTGTATTTAAGAAATGGAATGGAATAAGTAATAAGTTCATAGTCGCCCGTCTTCATCTATGTCTAATTGTCTAACCTCACACAGCACTCGGGTTCTACCTGAAGCAGACGACAGGTCCGTCCCCCCCTTCCTAAATACTAAGATGTTCGCCTCATTATATGTAATTCAACCGCCGTCCCTTTCACGCTTATACCAAGACGTTAGAATTGCTTCACGCTAGAATGAGTGTGGCGCTGGTACCTGCCCGGTCAAACTATACTGGTTCCAGCACCATTAGAGCTGGATATAAACTCTGAAACTTTAATAGTCTAAGAAATAACAGTATTTTCCAAATCATAAAGTTTGAAAAGAGGTCGCTGAGGTGTCATATGTTCGTTGGTTGCACTCATTTTTAAAAACAAGTCGTTAAATACTGTAAACAGTAACCGGATTCGGCGAAATAACCAGATGTGAGATAACACTGATTTTGCTATTTATTTAAGCGTTTGTGGTTTTGGCTTTGCTATTTTTTAACGTTTGTCTAAGTCAGGGTTTCTCAAAGTGTATAAGACCCGTACCCCTCGGGGGTCTTGACGAAAATTTATGTAATAGCGGATAGTTAGTTAACCAAATCAAAGCACTACTCTATACTATTATTTCGTGTATTTTTTTCTATAATGATTAAAAAATATATATTTTTGTTCTATTTTTATCAGTTGTTTAAGGGGGTTTGCGTTTGACTTTAATTTCATAAGGGGTAGACAAAGCTAAAAGTTTGAGAAACCCTGATTCATCTGACTCAATTTTGTGTCAATTTTACCTTTATACTTCCACGTTTTTATGTTTAAAAATACCCTAACACTATCCTCCACTCATCCCACGTATAAAATCCCTATTAACATTTTCATTGACCTTCCGTATGTATATGAAGGCGATCACTCGCGATCAGATAGAGATTAGCTGCATCTCTGGTTCTACACCACATAAAATAGAATACAGTAGCACTGTATACCTTATATATACCTTATATATAAAATTCTCGTGTCACAATGTTAGTTACTGTACTCCTCTGAAACGGCTTTACCGATTTTCACCAAATTTTATATGCATATTCAGTAAGTCTGAGAATCGGCTACTATCTATTTTTATACCCCTAAGTGATAAGGGTTGTTCACCCTTAACATTTTTTTATTTATATGGCAACACAACGTTTGCCCGGTCAGCTAGTGTACCTATAATAATTAAATTGACGAAACTTAAACCTAAAAACTAAAATTCTTAAATCATCGCTCCTGTGTACTTGTGTACATTACTCTTTACCTACTCTTTATTTATATTTCTAAAAATACAGGAAATTCTATTGCGGAAATACTGATCTAACTCAAGTAGTTGTGATACAGAATTCACAGAAAATGTGATACTGTTTACCTGAAGATGATAATTTCCTATGAATATACTGTTAGATTTCTCATTAAAGTGGGGGAGACCCGTGACCAATCGTAGATCTTATGTGTTAAATAAGGAAAGATAGAACCTTGTACTTAGGTATTTTTTTCAAATGTGTATTTTCCATACTTCATAAAGTTCACGAGTTTTCCGATTATCTACTATTTCTCAGTACTTGTTATTATTAGTCACACTGAAACGCGTATGGTGTGGATTATGTGTAGTTCGCGCTAAACTGCTTGTCCGCCCTGAAGTTGTTGCGAGCAGGCGTAGTCATACAATTTGCTATGGCGACGCGATTCATTTCTATATTTAGAGCGGACTAGCAGTTTTACGCGGACTATACAAAGTTAAGCAATATTCCGTGTTTTATAGGGTATGTTAAGTCCTTGGTCCCGTTTGTTATCATTGGGTAGCAGTCGCCAAACCATGTCAGAAGCGTTTTGGGCGGTTTGTAATTATTCAACAAGTACTGCGAATAGATACGGTCTCTGCGAATAAAATCTACTCAATATCTCTATGTAATTTCGCTTGCCATTTTGCATATCACGGAACGTACAAGAGAACTAAATTCTGATACCTGCTCGAATTGATGCTGCAATAGTTGCTGCTGCTGCTGATTGTGAATCATAAATAATACAGCACATTTGGACAGCACCCGTGCGCATATATTTTTTAGTCGCATATATTTCTGCCTAATAACAGCTGTGTTCTCTCTTGGATGGTGTGGTAAGACAGGCAGACGTCTTCGAGACATTAAAGCTTAGCCCTTAGGAATACCAACGCATCTACGGCCAACCTCACGTGGGAATTTAATCTTATCTAGGGTAGATTACATACCTATGGGCGGCAGTAACCACTTACCATCGGATGGACTGCATTTTTTTAAATATTAAACATACGTATTATTAAAAAAAAGTAATTGTCGTGCGTTGTATATGTCAGATTTAATCATTTATGTACATATGTGAGTACATATTACATACATGTACAAATAAAACTGAGATTTGTCTTTGTGTCAAACATTAGAATAAAAATATTTATTTCGCACATCGTCATGCGTAGACGAAGTAAAACATCGGTAAAGTTTCGTCACGGCATTTGATTTCGCAATGCGTTTTATGGCTAATTAAGAGTAATCTACCTTGTCTTTTTGTAGTTCACGCGAACTTTAGCAAAATGTAAATTAAAAGATGGACGTTCAACTAGAATTGATTTAACGATGTGATCTGAAGTATATGGATTATAAACATTTTTTTCTTGCATCTGCACGCGTCCTTTGTGGGAGGGAGGGTTTTACATAGTGCATGATTTAAAATATATACCATCATACATATAATTAGTAGCGGAATGTTGCGAAGTAGTTTTAATTCTAACTTAATAAATGGGTTATTTTTATGTCCAAAGGCTAGTAGAGTTACCATATTCTGAAAGAATTTTATAAGCATTAAAAAACCAATTTGAGTTCAAAATATTTGTCATTTTTTGACCTACTGCGGAGGGTAATGTTTTTCGAGCGTATGTTTGTGTGTGTTTTAGTATTTTCAGCAGCCCGAACAATTTGACGGATATTATGAAGTGTCGTTGGAGTCGTCTGAATTGTGGCAGTAATAGGACATATTTTTTAGTAGTGAGTTTTCTCTTATAATCATTCCCTAGTTGAGTAGAAGCAAAAATTGTCAAATTTTGAAATTTGGTAGGCAAAAATTACATACATTTATTTTAAGAAGAGGGCTTTAGTCAACAAAAGGGAAGTGTTACTCGCTTAGGTTTAGGGTCAACACATATTTTGAAATGTTAAGTTATCTAAATAATTGTTAATACGAGTATGTCCATAACATTGGCAGAGGTCTTATGCAAATTTTAAGGTCAGCGAATACGTATGTAACTGTGAAATCTAGGAGGCTTGCAGTAAAAGCTTAGTGACTATTTTCAATGTATAGTTGGTCTATAAATTTAGGGTGGAGACTTTCGTGGTCCAGAGTAGTATTATACCTGCTTTTGCCTTGTAATAATAATGTTAAGCGCTGCTGTATCCTGGTGTAAGGGGTAAGGCAGATACACATATTCGAGGCGTTTTAAGTGAATCCTCGTAAGTACTTGAAATTACATTACATTATTCTATCTCTGTGTATGTGCCTGTAGCATCCAATATATCACTATGTTTAGTGTGGATGTAGCAATTGTCAAAAACTGTATTGAAAATATCAAAAAAATCACATCTAAATATGTACCATGTAACACATACATAGTAAAGTTGATCGATACTATTAATTACATCTCTTTAATTAATTCTATATTTACATACTAGTTCTTTGACCCTGAGTTGAACCCTTCACATGCCAGATTTTGATTTTACCTCGATCGGTCTGCATTATAGTATTAGTTGTTGGTGAAGTGATCTTTTTGACGTTTTATTGACCCTATCGAGGTCACTGTGACATTGGAACTGGACTACATTTTGATGACGTAAGGGTGTGTGTGTGATGACACACAGTGTTTGAATGTGTGCAGGGCCAGACGGGGAAGAGATGGGGCTCCACAATACTGATAAAAGAAAGATCCAAATTTTCCACGGGTCAGCAACATTTACATTTTTTTAAGAAGTTGTAGTTTGTAGAAGCCTCTGTTGTTTGACTTCGGTGGTATCACCATCACACCTATTTCTGTGTTAACAGCAGCGTTAAGCGCTGTTGTGGTCTGGTTCAAAAGGTTTGGTAAGGGGGACATACTTTTCTGAGGCATTCCAGCTTATTCCTCAGGAGTAGCGGCGCATTTGCTGCCGACCTAAAGTGGGAATCCGGTCTTGTTTAGGGTTGATTGCAGATATCCATGGGCGGCAGTAGCTACTTAACAACAGGAGGACAGAATACACATTTGCTATTTCAATATTATATGTAGCTGTGGTCTCGATGACATGACTAACTACACATAACAATGGAATCATAAGCCAACATTTATTACCACCATTGAATATCAAACGAACGGTTTTATTTCCGTCGTTTTATTTTTTCTTACGATAAAGTTATGATTTTCAATCAACTTTTATTTCGTTGAAGCAATTATTGGCCATTTTAATGGCGTACTGTGACGAATTTAATCGAACCTTGTATGTTGTTTCCATAAAGATTGGAAACCAAAATGACCTCTTGTGTGTGAGAAACATAAGTCGTCTTGTTGTTTTTTTTTTATAAAATCTATGTAGCGATCGAGCATGCAGTCCACCTTAGTAAGTAGCCACTGCTGCTCATGGACATCTGTAATCTCCAGATACCATTGGAATTCTACTTGATGTCGGCTACAAATGCGTTAGTACACCTGAGGACTAATTGGAATGCCTCGTATAATAAAATTGAGCAATTGATGTTTCGCAACATTTGAACACTAAGTTGGAACCAAATCTTTTTATAGTAGTAACAGACGATCACACAGTTCACTTGATGGTAAGTGGCTACTGCCGCTCCTGGACATCTGTAATCAATCCCAGATAGGATTAGATATTCCTAACTGAGGTCGGCCACAGACGGGCCGCTACCCTAGAGGACTAAGCTGGAACGCCTCGGAAAAGTATGTTTCTTACCACACCCTTCAAACCAGAATATAGCAGCGCTTGACACTGCTGTATTAGGTAGAAATAGGCGTGGCGGTGGTGATCCCGGACACGAGCCACAAAGAGTTGGCTAACCTTTAAATATTTACAAACGTTACAAGATGTTCATCCTTTATTAAAACAATTTACATAAGCCTTTGGAATTTTGTTTTTTGGAAGAGGCTTTTTAATTGTTTTAGTGCTGTTTGATATTTTTTTGAGAACAGGTTTTGATATGAAATTGTTAGTTTGATTATATTATTTTCGCACTTGATTATTACGCAATTATGCGTGGTTATTTATTGACTTAATTGTCATGTTTTTCACAAGGTGCTATTTTTGTATATTTTTTGTAACATATATTTCCTGTATAGGAATGGTAGGTAATAAAAATATATAACAGCAGCGCTCAACACTTCTGTTTTAGGCAGAAACAGGTGTGGTGGTGTTGCCGCAGTCGAACCACAGAGGTTTTTACCACCTTCAACAATTAAATAATTAATTTTAACCTCTATTTACAAACTCTAATGGACAGTTACCTTCTATTAACTTATGCTGTTAATAATAACAAATTTAACTGTTATTAATAACCATTTTTTGTCTAACATACGTCGAAACTTGACGACTCCTAATTGACGCTAATTGCCAAATGTCTATCTTTAGTAGGCAAATATTGGATAGATTGATTATTAAGAAGAGAAGCTAGTTAGTAATTTTGGCAACCCAAATAGGGACATTGACCCTTTGAACGGTCGGCATAATGACAACGTACAAGGGATAATAATATGTCAATACGAACTGTTTGTTTTACAAATGACTGCGTTCTTTCTTCTGCATGAGACTCGACAAATATGCATTATGGGTTCATCCGTGAACGTATTGTTATTCGTCCATATTATAATCTCTTTAACTTTTATGTTATCAACAGGTTGAATACTTACATAGGACCATAGGACTATATAGAGGACATTGTCAAGAATTTCATAAAAAAACCTTTCATTCCGCTTTACGCTGACACCATCTGAATTGACTGACGCTTTATATTATAATTGTTTTCTTTTCGTTACAAGTGCTGTATATACTTTTGATTTGAAATTAATAAAAAGCTGTTATTATAATATTACAAACAGACACTTAAATTTTAATGAATGGAATATTAGATTTTTTTTTCCGAGGAATCAATTTACTGTTTTTCTAAAACTTCTATATTTTTGCAACGTTTTATAAGTAAACACTTTATTTTTAATTAAAAAAAAAAGTAACCCTATGTAGTACATCGTTTCAACTCAACGTTCTCTTGTCCCCAGGTGTTCCACCTTCGCGACATCCGCTGGGAGCGCCCGCGGTTCCTGTCCAAGTCGTTCCTGGCGTTCGTGACCTTCAACATCATCAGCTACTCGCTGCTCGCTGCCGAGGTGTTCACCAACAACGTCGCTGATACCCTGCCTAAGTCCACGGTGAGATTTTTTTATAATATAGGAGTGGCAGCGTGCGGTCCATCTGATGGTAAGTGGCTACTGCCGTTCATGGATACGTGTAATCGACACCAGATAAGATTAGATGCCTATCTGAGGGAGGCCTCAGATAAAAACAAAAGTTGTTGTGGAGTAAGTTGGAAACTGACACGAACTGTTGGAAACTGTTTCTAAGATACTCTTGGTAAACCTCGTACCTCTAATCAAACCCCAACAAGGTTGGAATCCTAGCTGAGGTCGATGACGGATGCGTTGCTACCGCTGAGGAGTAAGTTGGAAAGCGTCATATAAGTCTAAACCCTTACCATACCCTCCATACCAGAACATAGCAGTACTTAACATTGTGGCTAAACCACAAAGGGCTCTACCGCGTTTAAATAGGTGACATCACAAAACATTTGAAGCAAATAGCCTTGTACGTCTGAACATCGTTATAAAATGGATCTACGATACGTTTGTCCGGCCACAAATGTAGTTCAGTTAATCAACGTGGGTGTCATTAAACGGCACCCACGCTTTACGCCGTGTCGTGTTCAAGTTTAAATTTGTTTAGTCCGATCTGGGAGAACGTTTCTGGGTTTTATTTGTAAACACTTTTAGTTGAGGGATAATATTGGTCGTTTAATATCGATTAGTGGTTCAAAAAGTAGACCTTAATTAATAATCTTAATATTTTAAACGAGAACTTAGGGTAAGACGATTATTTCGTGAAAATGGCCAAGAATCGGTATGTTTGATACCATCAGGTCGCCGCCTATGGAGATCTATACGGTAATCTAACTAGGAACAGGTTCCAATTTATGGATACACAGCTATTTCGCCAGCTACCTATCAAACAAAACATATTGAAACATGTGACACGTATCTTATCTGGCGACGTTTTGGCAACGTCGCCTATTTAGTACCTGTTAAATATGTTTGATTTGGATACGTCATGGCGTCAGTGGAATAGGGGGTTAGTTCAAGTCTAGATTAATTTACAATATGCTTGTTTGCAGATCTCGTACCAGCACATCTTCTACGGCTGCTACGCCGTGCTGCTGTTCATCGTGGTCATCTTCTTCCTCATCTACGGCGTCGAAGTTTACTTCAAGGTGAGTTTGCTTATGTTCTGTTCTGTTCTTTGTCAGTTGTTATTAGTTCTTGAGTTGACTTGTCATTTTTGTTTAGTTGAGATGATGGTTCAGAGATAAACTACGATCCCTGTGAAGTTATAATTGAATTATATATTTATAGACCTAATTGACTCATACTGACTATATATGTTGGTTTAGTGCCAAAAATCACAGAATTAGATGGCGCTGTGTTCGAGTTATAAATAAATATAAATACACGTTTTCGATCTTAATTGAGACGTCAAAATTTAATTAGGAAATCAGTCATCGCGCCGTCTACTATAAAAGGTACAATAATATTTGTTGGGCCTGATACTCATATACCACTGCCGGGCACGAGTCTCTCGGGCTAAACACTTTCAAAGCCCAAGGCGGGACAAGAAGGTTTAACGATAGATAACCAATTGTACCACCCGAAGTCAAAGGTTCAGGGCTCATAAAACAAGTTTTCCAACCTAGGGTTATATAGGAGTAGCAGACGAGCAGGCAATCCACCCGATGGTAAGTGGCTACTGCCGCCCATGGACATCTGTAATCAACCCCAGATGTTGGAACTCCTCGGAAAAGTATGTCTCCCTTACCACACCCTTCAAACCATAACATAACCGCGCTTAATACTGCCGTTATTAGACAGAAATAGGTGTGGCGGTGGTGCCGCCGGGGTCGAACCACGAGGGTTCTACCGCCAACTTCTTTTAGTCTACGTACAAATGCGTAGTTTATTTTCATTTGTCCAAACAATACACCATCTTAACACCTAAGATGGCCACACACGATCCGCAATTAAGCTCACAATAGGCTATCATACCCTATACGGTCGGTGTAATGGTTCCCTCACAATACACAAGGTCGTAATAGTTTGCACGACTGTCTGTCTGTCTTTCCGCGTCTAACAATAGTGGTTCAGATAATCCAAGGTTTCTTTAATGGTGCTTTGGTTTAGTTTAATTTGCGTTCATTATGTTAGGCTTTTTTTATTTTTTGTGTGGAATGTGTCTTCTGTGATTCCCTGTTGACTTGTTGAAAGAAAAAATCTTCAAAAAAATTAAAATATTTTCAGTATTAGGGTATTGATAAAATAAGGCACTTATTTTTCAAAATAACGCTCCCTTTCAAGTATATTGTATGATATATTAAATAGTAGTCCATCGCATTTTTTATTTATTTGCCTTTTTAATCTGTGGCAGAGTGCTTGGTACAATTTGTCAGATGTCCATGGGTGGCAGTAGCAACTTACTATCATCTAGTTATAGTCTAAGTAAAAGTACTAGTCCGCTCTGAATATAGAAATAAATCGCGTCGTCATAGCAAATTGTATGGCTACACCTGCTCGGAACAACTTCAGAGCGGATTAGAAGTTTGGTGCGAACTAAATCTATATTATTAAATCGTAATTTATGGACTCTCTTCGACTGACAAAACTCTTCACATAATATTGTTTATATACTTTTCACATGAACAATAACATGATACATTGCGGTGGGAATTCTATTAAAGCGATCGCCATAAACCGCCAATAACATTGCATATTATTGTACGGCGTAACCACTACAACGGCCAACAATAACATTCTCACAGAAACTGAACAATACCGGCCATTATGTTTGACAAGCTATTGGTGACAAATGTTTGTGGAAATCTTCGCAGTGACTCAGTGTTGGTACTTGTTGGGAGTTTTGTTTTGGTTGTTTTGTAAAATTAAAGGGGGGAGTAGTGTTGGTACTCTTAATAGATCCAGTGCGGGTCTTTTAACGAGGAGTTCTGAGGTTAGGTTAGGTTACCTGGGATGTACGCGGATTTTTCGACGTCGTTATGCGTTGTATAATTTGACTATGCTTGTTTAAACGGTGACAGAAAATTTCGTAAACAAACATTATGTGAAAATACCAATTTGTATTTAGTTTCACGCTTATACAATGGAACCCCTCTCACTTCGACAGGAGACCCGTGCCCAGCATTGGGACAATTAAATGGTGTTAACCAACGTACTAAAAATATTTTGATGACAATTAAATAATAAATTGCTGGCGCAGCAGAATGTACGATTTGCCTCGTTCACCTGTGCTTATTTGTAAAATACTCTACCACGATTGCGTAAAGTAACTAATCTTTGCATTTTATTAAAGTTCATGACATAAACAACTTGTGAATAATTGGTTTACATAGACATAAAAATTAAAATTAAATTAATTTTTGCCTATACTAGAGAATTCGGTCTATAATGAGACAATAATGCGTTCATTATGCATAGAATTTGTGTCCGTAATTTTAGGTCAAACAATGAGATAATTACGGTGTTAGTGGCGCCTGTCGTAACGACGTGTGATTACCGATATCGACATACAAACATGACAATCTTTTGTGTATACCGAGTAATTAGTGGAGAATTTATTCTAGTTCATTTTGACAAAGCATTTTAATTGTCCTAGTTGAAGTGTGAGGTCGGTCACAAAGGTGGTTAGTTCAGAAATTTTGGTATATTATAATTAATGTGCCTGCATTATAATGCCACCAAATTTATCTGGTGGTATGTAACTACTGTCTTCCATGAACAGGATCGGGGGTCCGGGGCGGACCGCCCCCAAAAGACCCATTAATCCGCTAGTCTATCTCCCTTACTCTTAAAAACCAGAATACAGCAACATTGCTGATATCACATAGAAACGGAGAGGGGGTGGAGCCGCTGGAGTCAAACCAATTAAGGTGCCTGTTAAACATTAAATAAAAAAGGGTGTTGTAATATTACTATTTGTTTAATTTCAGCTGCGCGGTGAGTTCTTGAAGCAGACGAAGGTGTGCACGATCATATCGCCGCGGGCGGGACCCTCCACCGCCGCGGAGGGCGACGACGTACAAGACACGCTCGTAACTAAACAGGTACAACACATTTGAATAACTTTTATTAGGTACTCACTGGTAGTTGGTAGGGGTTCATGTTCAAATACGTAAGTCCTCTTGGCCCTAGCTGTAATGTATTGCAGCCATCATGGAAGCTATAACTTTATTAACGGGGGATCCGAAAACAGTCGTGTAGTCAAACTCACGAAAAAAACAATAGTTTAAAAACTAAAAACCACGCTAAAATTGCACAAGGAAAATACTAATTCGTTAATCCTGATTCCTGACGATCCTGATGAGGAGAATGGGACAAAATTATTAAAATCCTGTATTGTCATCGGTTCTTGATAATTGTTTAAAATTTTATATTAATCGCACCGTTCAACGTCGGTAAATGGGTACTAAGACTACGATTTTTTGTCGGGATGTTTTTTTAACTGCACGACCTTGTACCTTCCAGGGTATCCAAACGGACCTGGCGGATAGAGACGGCACTGTGGACCCTCGCTCGGTGAACCTCTCCCAGCTGCACCAGTCGCGCGTCGGCCTCATCAGCCAGGCGCTGATGCTCATCCTGATAGCCGGCTTCCTGGCCTCGGAAACTGTCAGCGAACTGTGGAAGACCAAGTGAGTATTGTGTAGGGTGCACAGGTCTACGTTTGTGCGTGTATGTAATGTGTATGAGCGAGCGTGTAACTGTATAAGCGTGCGTGCAATATGTACCTGTGTGCGTGCCATGTCTACGTGCGTGCGTGTGATGTGTATGTGCGTGCAATATGTATATGCACCTGTAATATGGACCTGTTAACGTGCATCGTCTATTTGCGTGCGGGTAATGTGTAAGTCCGTGCGTGCAATATGTAAGTGTGTAAAACTGCGACATTTTTGAGAAGTCTTTTAATATATTGTTATTTATGTTAAAAAAGTTTATTTTTTCGATTTTTTAATACTGTCATCATGTCCATTATGAGCAGATGTGCGTGCAAAGATTCAATAAGTATTTGTACTTGCATTACCACTTATGGCGTACACGTATTCTACTGTAAATGTTATAAAAATGTTTCGTTTCTCCCCACCAGGGTACCGGTGGTGTCACGCAACTGGCACGACCTGGTGTTCCGTCTGGCGGAGATCGGCGTCGCGCTATGGTTCCCGTGCGTGCTCTGGAACTGCATGGCGCCCGAGCGGCTCTGGCTGCTCAACCCGCGCCGCCTGCTCGCCGCGCAGCTCGACGACGCGAGGCTCGCGGACCTCGCGCACACCTCGCTAGCGCACCACCAGGAGAACAAGGTGAGCGGTGACCACCGCTACCACCACCACTAATACTACCATCACCACTACCACCACCAATACCACCACCACTACCAACACTACCACCACTACCACCACTACCACCATCACTACCACCACCACTACTAGCATAACCACTATTACCACTAACATCGCCTCTAGCACAACAACAATCACCTCTACAACCACCACAATGGCCAACACCACCACTACTACCACCATCATCGCCACTGTCATCACCACAGTTACCATCACCAACAGTACCATCATACTTACCACCGTCACCTTAAAGCCTACCACTACCACCATTACCACCACCTCTACTATCACCACCACTACTACTAACTGCATGACGCCCGAGCGGCTCTGGCTCCTCAACCTCAACGAGTGAAGAGTGACCACCACTACAGACACTGCCACATAAGCAGCTACAACGACCATCACCATTATCAGCACCAATACAACTACATCTACCACCACCACCACCACCACAGTTACCACCACCAACATTACATCTACTAATACCATCACCATCACCACTACCATCATCAACACTACATCCACCAATGCCACCACCACTATTACCAAGACCACCACCACCACCCACACGACTAACACCACCTCTACTACCACCTCTACCATCACCGCTACCATATCCGCCACCACGATACTACCACCTCCACCACTGCCACCACTACTGCCACCACTATTACCACCACTCCTATCATCACCGCTACCACCGCTGACATCAGCACTACCAAAACCACTACCGCGCCAATACTCAAGATACAAGATACAGTCTTCAAATATTACTTTTGATATACCGAAAATAAGTTATAACTTTTCATTATTATGTAATTATTATATAGTTGCATAGGTAAATGTTTTGGTTGTCATTAAATAAGGTTCGTTTTTATTTACAGGTCATATTTGTACAATGTCGTCGATACACAAATAATATCGGTAAACTCGTTCACAATCGAGATCCGAGATCATTGTTGGTCATCTTAAGCATTTATGTTGCTTTCATCCAATATTGCGTAGGCGGTGTTGCCAGTCTTCAGCTGTGTGCTTTTGTATCGTAAAAATTAATTAATTTTGAATTTTATTTTATGTTCATTGACTTACGAAATAAATGGACTTCGGTTTGTACTAAAAAAATCCATATAAAAGTCCTAAATAACATGAAGAGCGCGATAATACCAGATTTGTTCTCATTTGGTCCGAGGAATGGACCAAAATACATAGCGCCGTAGCATGTGCCACATCTGCATACTGCACTTGTCACAAACTTCAAACTTCTACGAACTTTTGGCTCGATTTGAGTGCGAACAAACGTGAGGACGCGTCACGCGCAAGCGCTTATGGAAAAACCTCTTTTTGCTTGTAAACCTACACAAACCAACTCAGGCTATCCACATGTTTGATTATGTAACGGCTTTTTGAAGTTTGGCGAGCGGACGGATGTGGTATTATGATAAAATTATGCAAAAATGTGTGGTAAAAAATTCAATGGTTATGGCATAATTTCATTAAGAAACTCAATAACAGATGTGTTGTTAAAGAACTTTATAGTTTGACGTAATCTGTTTTTCGGACACGTTTTTTGTGGATTTTGTACTAAACTCTATGTCCATTTGTTTCTACGTCAATGTTTATATCAAATTCGTTGTAAGGTTTACGGTATAGGTGTGTCGTAATCGCAGTCTTTGCTATAGAGGCATATTTGGCGAACATTCGGATGAAACGCAGCTTAGCTTGTTTGGCAAATATTTGCGATGGACGAAAGATTGTTTGTTATCTGAGTTATGATATTTAAAAATAATTTTGGGTCATTAATTTTCTAATAATGGTCCTAAATCTTTTTCAAGTAATTTCAAAGTTTACATTCTATATTTTTTAATTTTTATTGCGGTAAAACCCGGCGAAGCTTTTCCGAGTCTCATATTAAATTATTAAGATTAATATCAGACCGCTTCCGTGAGATCAACGGGATAGAAAGTATACAATGAAAAATATGAAAAGAAAGTATTTACAAAGTAAACACCCTTACATAGAAAAACAACGTTGGATAAGAATTTAAAATCAATCCATCGATTACTTTTTGATTTTTGCAAACCCAAACGTTAGACCAATTGTTAATATACAAAAATTGAATTGTTCCACACAAATGTTTGCCAAACTTTAGTCATTCAAAAATTGCTGGGTACAACGGGTAGACATGGTACTAAACAAAGTCTTCAAATACCTGAACGGATTCTCAGATATTGGTGCAATTTAGCCAGTTGCGATGGCACCAGAGGGCGCTGTGCGCTGTGGAGATATTCCGCTGTTGGATCGTGTGGCGTTTCGTTACATTGTTGCTCCGTATCAGTGGTAGACATGAAGTGAAATGCATCGACGGTGTCGTATCGGTGAGTGTGAATAGGATGTCGTGTCGTGTCGTATCTTAAAATAATATTTTTGAACAAAGTTTAAATAAAACAGAAACATTTCGCTTCCAATATGTATTGAAGCGTCGACATGCGTGTTTGCCAAACCTCTACAAACGTTTGGCTTGATCAAAAGCTATGTTACAAGCTCTTATAAACGTACACAAAACAAGTCAAATATTCTATCCGTATATTTGAATTTGTGACAGGTTTGGTAAGTCTGCGGGCAAGTGACTGAATTATACTTATATTAATCGTACACATTTTTTTTTAAATTTATTATGCTAATATTAGTTAATGTTTATATTATTGTTTTCACACATCCCTTCTTTCTTTTCGTTTTATCTCTCTTTCCATTTCCTTCCTTTTATTTTTCATTCTTCTCACCATTTTAAGTCACTAATTTCTCTTATCCCATTTTTAATAATTCTCTCTTTCTATTTTTTATCTCATTCATCCCTGTAGGTTTTCATTGTTTTCTGTTTTATCCTAGCGTTATTTTTTTGTCTCTCTTATACTTTTTCTTTGTTAATCATTTTCATTTCTTTTTTCCTCTCTCCTCTCTCTCTCTCTCTCTCTCCCTTCTTGAAGCGTGTCACTTGTTTCGTGTGCAACTCCCTAACTCCACCCCATGGTCCGCAGAATGTGGAGACGGACTCGCTGGTGGGCTCGTCGCGCGTGTGCTACATCTGCTACGACAGCGCTCGCGCGGAGCCGCTCATCATGCCGTGCCGCTGCAAGGGGGACGTGGGCGCAGTGCACCACGACTGTCTGCAACGGTGGCTCATTGAGGTATATTATTTATTTATCTTAAAACACCATTACATCTATCCTTACAGGCTAAACACCCATACGATAGAGAGGCCTTATTTTAAACACTTAAACTAACCGCCGAACTGCTAGTCCGCTCTGAAGTTGTTGCGAGCAGGTGTGGTCGTACAATTCGCTATGGTGACGCGATTCATCTCTATATTCAGATCGGATTAGCAGTTTTACGCGGACGATATACTGCTGTTTGTTATATAGGAATGGAAGACGAGGTAAGTGGCTACTGCCGCCTATGGACAATTGTAAACAACCCCAGATTAGATTAGATACTTTGCGGTCGGTGCACAGATGCGCCGCTAACCCTGAGGACTAAGTTGGAACGCCTTGGGAAAGTATGTCTCCTTTACCAAACCCTTCAAATCAGAACACAGCGAGTTATCATTGCTGTTATTAGACAGAAATAAGTATGACGGTGGTGGCGCCACAGTCGAACCATATATGAAGACACGAATAAAATAATGTTTTAAATTTAATATTATTTTCAATTTTGTTTTCAGAGTGAGGCGACACCTGACGGCTTGAAATGCAAAGTGTGCAACACTCCATACATCGTCGAAGAAACAGACAAGTATTGTTAATTTTTTTTTAAGATGGAAATTTTTATTTATGATCAAAAAGTATGCTTTCTTTACATACCTTCCAAAACAAGAACACAGTTGCTTTTAACATTACCGTTATTAGACAAAAAGGTATAGCGGTGATGCCGCCAAAGCACCACGGAGGGTCCTACTACTTTTGATATTTTTACGTAACATGACGTATTGTTTACGTTGGCAGGGTGGAGTGGAAGCGCGGCTTCACGTGGTCGCACTGGGGGCGCACCGCGCTGTGCGTGTGCTGCGCGTGCGGCGCGGGCGCGGCCGCCTGGGTCGTCGTGCAGCTGTGCGCCTCGTCCGTCGCGCGCCTGCTGGCCGTCGGCGGCGCGCTGCTCGTGGGCTACATGGCGCTCAGGTGAGCGGGGCCCCCGGGTCGTCGTGCAGCTGTGCGCCTCGTCCGTCGCGCGCCTGCTGGCCGTCGGCGGCGCGCTGCTCGTGGGCTACATGGCGCTCAGGTGAGCGGGGCCCCCGGGTCGTCGTGCAGCTGTGCGCCTCGTCCGTCGCGCGCCTGCTGGCCGTCGGCGGCGCGCTGCTCGTGGGCTACATGGCGCTCAGGTGAGCGGGGCCCCCGGGTCGTCGTGCAGCTGTGCGCCTCGTCCGTCGCGCGCCTGCTGGCCGTCGGCGGCGCGCTGCTCGTGGGCTACATGGCGCTCAGGTGAGCGGGGCCCCCGGGTCGTCGTGCAGCTGTGCGCCTCGTCCGTCGCGCGCCTGCTGGCCGTCGGCGGCGCGCTGCTCGTGGGCTACATGGCGCTCAGGTGAGCGGGGCCCCCGGGTCGTCGTGCAGCTGTGCGCCTCGTCCGTCGCGCGCCTGCTGGCCGTCGGCGGGCGCGCTGCTCGTGGGCTACATGGCGCTCAGGTGAGCGGGGCCCCCGGGTCGTCGTGCAGCTGTGCGCCTCGTCCGTCGCGCGCCTGCTGGCCGTCGGCGGCGCGCTGCTCGTGGGCTACATGGCGCTCAGGTGAGCGGGGCCCCCGGGTCGTCGTGCAGCTGTGCGCCTCGTCCGTCGCGCGCCTGCTGGCCGTCGGCGGCGCGCTGCTCGTGGGCTACATGGCGCTCAGGTGAGCGGGGCCCCCGGGTCGTCGTGCAGCTGTGCGCCTCGTCCGTCGCGCGCCTGCTGGCCGTCGGCGGCGCGCTGCTCGTGGGCTACATGGCGCTCAGGTGAGCGGGGCCCCCGGGTCGTCGTGCAGCTGTGCGCCTCGTCCGTCGCGCGCCTGCTGGCCGTCGGCGGCGCGCTGCTCGTGGGCTACATGGCGCTCAGGTGAGCGGGGCCCCCGGGTCGTCGTGCAGCTGTGCGCCTCGTCCGTCGCGCGCCTGCTGGCCGTCGGCGGCGCGCTGCTCGTGGGCTACATGGCGCTCAGGTGAGCGGGGCCCCCGGGTCGTCGTGCAGCTGTGCGCCTCGTCCGTCGCGCGCCTGCTGGCCGTCGGCGGCGCGCTGCTCGTGGGCTACATGGCGCTCAGGTGAGCGGGGCCCCCGGGTCGTCGTGCAGCTGTGCGCCTCGTCCGTCGCGCGCCTGCTGGCCGTCGGCGGCGCGCTGCTCGTGGGCTACATGGCGCTCAGGTGAGCGGGGCCCCCGGGTCGTCGTGCAGCTGTGCGCCTCGTCCGTCGCGCGCCTGCTGGCCGTCGGCGGCGCGCTGCTCGTGGGCTACATGGCGCTCAGGTGAGCGGGGCCCCCGGGTCGTCGTGCAGCTGTGCGCCTCGTCCGTCGCGCGCCTGCTGGCCGTCGGCGGCGCGCTGCTCGTGGGCTACATGGCGCTCAGGTGAGCGGGGCCCCCGGGTCGTCGTGCAGCTGTGCGCCTCGTCCGTCGCGCGCCTGCTGGCCGTCGGCGGCGCGCTGCTCGTGGGCTACATGGCGCTCAGGTGAGCGGGGCCCCCGGGTCGTCGTGCAGCTGTGCGCCTCGTCCGTCGCGCGCCTGCTGGCCGTCGGCGGCGCGCTGCTCGTGGGCTACATGGCGCTCAGGTGAGCGGGGCCCCCGGGTCGTCGTGCAGCTGTGCGCCTCGTCCGTCGCGCGCCTGCTGGCCGTCGGCGGCGCGCTGCTCGTGGGCTACATGGCGCTCAGGTGAGCGGGGGCCCCCGGGTCGTCGTGCAGCTGTGCGCCTCGTCCGTCGCGCGCCTGCTGGCCGTCGGCGGCGCGCTGCTCGTGGGCTACATGGCGCTCAGGTGAGCGGGGCCCCCGGGTCGTCGTGCAGCTGTGCGCCTCGTCCGTCGCGCGCCTGCTGGCCGTCGGCGGCGCGCTGCTCGTGGGCTACATGGCGCTCAGGTGAGCGGGGCCCCCGGGTCGTCGTGCAGCTGTGCGCCTCGTCCGTCGCGCGCCTGCTGGCCGTCGGCGGCGCGCTGCTCGTGGGCTACATGGCGCTCAGGTGAGCGGGGCCCCCGGGTCGTCGTGCAGCTGTGCGCCTCGTCCGTCGCGCGCCTGCTGGCCGTCGGCGGCGCGCTGCTCGTGGGCTACATGGCGCTCAGGTGAGCGGGGCCCCCGGGTCGTCGTGCAGCTGTGCGCCTCGTCCGTCGCGCGCCTGCTGGCCGTCGGCGGCGCGCTGCTCGTGGGCTACATGGCGCTCAGGTGAGCGGGGCCCCCGGGTCGTCGTGCAGCTGTGCGCCTCGTCCGTCGCGCGCCTGCTGGCCGTCGGCGGCGCGCTGCTCGTGGGCTACATGGCGCTCAGGTGAGCGGGGCCCCCGGGTCGTCGTGCAGCTGTGCGCCTCGTCCGTCGCGCGCCTGCTGGCCGTCGGCGGCGCGCTGCTCGTGGGCTACATGGCGCTCAGGTGAGCGGGGCCCCTAGCGAATCGTCTATCAGCTATCCGGCGGGTCGTCAGGTGAGAGGGGCCCACAGTGTGCAGCCGACCAATTGGACGTCAGATAAGCGGGGCTCCCAGCGTGCAGCTATCCGGCTGGTTGTCGAAAGAGCAGGGCCCCCAGCGTACAGAACTGCTTCATATTAAAAATAGATGTGGAGGTGGTTATAATTTACTTTTTACAATGTGTTAAATTTCTCCCATGTGCTCCCTTAAACTTACACAAAATAAACAAATTTTATTAAAAGTCAACACTAACATAGAACTTTTATTTACAGTTTCCTCGGCAAGAACACAGTGTCGGCGCTACAGCGGGCGAAGGTGTCCAGCCTGAGGATCCTGACGGAGACGCCGGTGGAGTCCCCGCCGGAGCGCGGCCAGCTGCCCACTATAAGCAACACCGTTACCGTCGAGATAGCTTCGAAAGAAGTACTCGAGAAGGCACTCAAAGGAGACGCCAAATAAACCATACAACACAATATTTCGGCTAATTAAGTTACAACAGTGCATTCAATAAGAATACAGCTGAAAATACAGTACAATATGAGTGATATTTAATATGAAATTGAAGCGTTATGGTCGTGCTCGAAGTATTATTGTTGGTGATTACAAAAATTAACAATACAGTTTAAAATACAGTGTAATATATTCCTCACTAGACTAAATTTATGAACCTCAGTCATCGCTTGAGAAAATACCTAATGGCCGCCAAATAACACTCCAAAATACATCACAATATTGCAATAAAAAAATGACTGAATATCTTTATAAAAGATTGCTCATTGATCTAAAATACGGCAGTCAAGAAATATATATAAGTACTTAATACAAAATGACACCAAGTAATGAATACGAGAGTGAAATACAAAAATACAACAGACGAATAGTATAGAGGAAACTTTGTTATTACATAAAACAATACAGAGAACGAATTTATATCGAAAATACAGTGCAATATGATTGTGGTTAACATTGAATCACATTAATATCGTGTGCTATTGAAGGTGATTTACTTAATTCGATACTGAAGTATAGAAAGAACGAAATCGTCGATAATACATCAAAATGCCAAAACATGGTTTGGAATAAGCTGTTACTCTAGTAAATACAGCGAAATTTCTGTAAAGAATTATTTGATCCGAATGATTACGAGATATACTAACAATAGACTCAATATGAATAAAGCGATTAATATATTAAGTGTATATTTATAAATATGGCATTCCATTACCGTATAAAGACTCAAGAAATCATAAGTACTTAACATTACATAATATATACGATTTACATTGTGAAAATATGGTAAAACATAATTATTACACATAGAAATGTAATATTTATCTCATTGAATATTTACAAATTCCGCAAATAAAAAGAAACATCCCTTGAGACAAAGAATTTCAGAAATTATATGAGCATAGAGTAAAGGGACGTTGGTATACAGAGCTCATTTGAAACTGTTATGAATGTGGACAGTAAAACGCCCGGAAAAAACGAAAAAAACGTATTTAAAGATACACCGTGTATGGAGGCAAGAGAAATCTACCAATAATGGATTATCACCTTAACTTTGTGAAAAGATACTTGTGTATTAGGACAGATGGGCTGGTGGAGCAACTGTAAAAAACGTGGATAGTCTAAGAAAATACAATACAATATATGATAGAATACACTACAATATGACGATGATATAGTGCAAAAACGTATTTAACCTAATCGTCGTAAAGCGGTAAAATACAAAGCAATATGCAATACAATACAATATGATAGTGTAATGTTTGTGCAATATCGTGCACTTATCGTGCAATATGGATGCACTTAATCTTTGGTTATCAGTACAAAAACGGTGATAGTTAAGTGTCGTTAAAACTATGAAAACTTAAAACTAATGTACCTAACAAAAGTGAACTTTGGTCAACTGACTTTGCCAAAATTAAGTGTCAAAGTGTAGAAATGTTTTAAAGTGTTACAAGTGTTTTAAAACTAATATAACCATTGAGAAGACTTTGTGACGTTCTTTTTAAAAAGTGAAAAATTATTCCTCGTTTGAAAAAATGTTCCCCATTTTTTATTTAAGTTCGATAATTCCTTTGTGAAATGTATTACGTACATTGTAAAAGTAATCATATGGCATATCATTTAATTGTATTGCTCGTGTCATAATATTTAAATTTGTCATAGGATTTTGTTGTAAGTTTAGGAATTTTAATTCAATTTTACCCTATCATAGGTATGTAATTGGAGTAATTCTTAATAAATTTATAAAGAATAGTGTGTACTTTAATATTTCAAACATTATTCTACTGTTATAAGCCTTTTGTTCTTAAAATAGGGCACTTAGTGGTCACAACTACACTTTTTATATAAAAATAAACAGTAAAGAAAATAAAAAATACAAAATAATCATAAAAATGAAATAAATCGCCTTTTAAAACACATTACTGAAGTTATACTTTTCTGACGCGTTTGGAAAAATAGATTTGCATTATTTTGTGTGCAACGGAGTTACGTTCGTCGTTGCAACACAATGTTGTTGTAACACATTATTTTGAACTATTTACTTTATCGACCTACCATTTAATTTATCTACCAATTCGGACTTGGCTTGGCGGGGTGGATTATGGTCTAAAACATCTCACTCTGGGAGAGGAGACCATTCCCAGTCGTGGATTTACAAAAACGATTTACTTCCGTTTGTAGCTCCATTTCTCAATTAAATTTTGAATTTCTAAACAACATCTTTATAACAACGCCAAAGAAGTATAACTTCTTACATACACACAACCATTTTATTATTCCACTCAGTGTCCTTATATTAATGTATATTCGTATTTCGTTTATATTAAATTATTGTTTATTATCGAGGCTGGTAAACGTAAGATTTATAGTTGGTCACAAATTGTGTGCCAAAAAGGTGGTTTGGAGATATAGTTAAATGTAATGTGTGTAATGTTAAATTAATGTTGAAATACAGTAATGTAGAGGTAGTGAGAAATACATAGATAATGTAACCAAGTCTTTTAATTAAAAAAAATATGGTGAAGTTAAATCGCGGTATGGGTGGGCAATATGAATATGAACGCTGATATAATATAATGCATACTATTAAGTAAGGATTAAAACTACTTCGCAAAAATTCGCTACCAATATGTATGATGGTATATATTTTAATCCATGCAGTTTATACCCCCTTTTCTCCCACAAAAGGATGTCTGCAGATGCAAGAAATGAACATCTACACCATACGTACCACCACCTACTGCACCTACCGCTGTTGCATACTGATTGACTTACCCATACGTTTGATAGTCTCAGATTCCACGCTGGTATACTCAGACTGCACGCTGATTAGCCTATATTACATGCTCATGCAGTGAATTTGCCGCACGACTCGAATTTCGCTCTGACTCATTCAGGTCGCATGCTGATTGTCAGATTCTACGCCCATTCACTCATATTGCACACTGATAGATCTTGATTCCACACCGATGCACTCATACTGCATATTCATTATTCCATATTATACGCTGATGCATATTGCACGCTGATTGACTTAAATAGCAAATTGATTGCAAACGGCAAGATCATTGTCTCAAATTTTACACTGACCAATGATAATCAATAACATTAGATCTATTAGACTGATGTGGTACCAGAAATCTATAAATTTATTTGGTTACACTGTCTATGTATGTATATTTTCGCTAGAAGTAGAGTGTAAAGTTTATTATTTCGTTCATAACTTTAGGTCGGCCACATATTCTTTAAATGTATGAATGTTGATATGTTTGGGGGTATAAAATCACACCGCTCTATGTAAAGAAAACGATAATAATTTCAGACAACACTGAACGGTCATGCGGTGGGTGACCGCCACGTAACTTTAGGCGCGTTCATTTGTGCTCTGTGTGATAATGTCTCCGTGTGTGTGAGAGAGAAAGAAATTAATAACGGATTTTTAAAATTTCATGAGACGTAAAAGTAAGAATGCATTTATTTTGAAATCATTTGAAGACACTTTGAATTAATTTTGAGGTTGTATTAATTTACTGACTGATGGACATCGGGTTCATAAACGCCAGAACTAAAAACTACAGTAAAAAGCTGATCACTTGTTATTTGCTTACGACGGCACACTTAACAGTATCGTTTCGTGTGATAAATTGTGTAAGAACTCGGAAGACAAAGCAACTAAACATACAATTAAGGTTGTTCGCCCCTTGGCTTTTGTCGCTTGAGCGATGGTTGCTAAAGATACATTTGACTAGCCGATGTCGCTCGGGTGGCCAATTTGTTGCTTGAACGACTTAAACTCTATCAACGATTAAAATCTATTTATAACAGTGGATTTTAATAAATGCTGTTTATTGCTAGGCGACATATCTTTTGGTGTATGCTTCCTTACACTTTTCTTGAATTCCGACGTTCAGAGGTTATGAAGATGGATGGATGTGTGAATTGAAAAAGTGTGGTTGGTACATTTTACAAATGTAAAGTAGTTTTTGGTAGTGTTAAAAACATATAATTTTCGTTGAAATTTGTGTTTTTTTTAATTGCAACACTTGCGAAGAAATCAAACAATAAATAAGTGTTGCCACTTAAAATATTATAAGTGCGTAGGAGATATTTTTTAATAAAAATATATATTTTCAGTCAAATTCTGAAGCTTCACATTCGGTATCTATTGATACTAGAATATTTTCTTGTTAAAGAAAATGATACGATTCGTCACTAGGTATGCACCGACTTTTGAATTTTGATAATATTGATATTATTGAACGCTAAATATCGATATTTTTAAAAATGCCTACCAAAAATCGAAATTGACAATTTCTAGTATGAAAAAAGTGTCGACCTCTAGCAGGCAAAATAATGGATAGATTTAAAATTAATAACGGAAGTACGATGAAATTGTCAAATGTCAATCTCTGGTAGACAAAACATTGGCTAGGTTATTAATAACAGACGTTAACCGTCCGAAAAAAAAATCAATTGTTTCATAAGATAGTAGTATCGTAGAAAATTTATTCGTACAAAGTAGATTTCGGAAACAACAATTAAAACTTTGGTAGTTTGTAAAATATTCCTTCAGTATTTCAATTGACCCTAGAATAACATTTAAAACATAATTTAATATGTTTCAGAGTTTGTTATATAAAGTATTTCGGATTATGTGAGATGTTCTTTATGAATCATTGTAATATTTTTTAGAAATTAAAATGGCCTCTTTGAACATTGCGTCAATAAATTTCTTAATGGTCAAAGTTTGTAAAATTTCAGCGAATTTTATTCTTCGTCAATTAAGGCTATTTACGAAAGATGTTATATTTTGCTATTGAAAAGTAGATATGTGTGTAGAATATAATCTAATGGATTATCTGTATTTCCAGAAATTGTATGTTGTTTTTCTTTTTCAATGTCCATATTATTTTATTATAAAGCTATGTTCATAAAATTATTGATATTTGATTTAATTATTGATTAATTTTGGTAATAAATGTTTTAGTAATAACCGTTTTGTGACCTCTATGCTCTTGGAAAGCTAATTATTTTGTGTTATTTTGGCAAATAACAGATTTATAAAAATCCCCAGTATTGTGTAAATGTGTCGAAAGTACATGAAAATAAACATATTAAAGTACAGATTTAATTGTCTTTTATTGTAACTTATCCCATTCATATACTTATTTATTTACATAAAGGATCTGTTAATCAAGATGCTATGAACCTTTAAAATATGTATAAAAACATATAATCATAGTATGCAGATTAGACCAAAATGTTTTTTGTGAAAATAAAAAAATAACAAAATGAAAACTTTTGGAATGGAATGAAAATATAGTTCAAAATAAAAATTTAAGAAATCTGCACTTGTCTATACATGATCCTCGAAGTAAACATTATATGGCTATTAAGGTTATAATTGTACTTGGACAAGTAAAAATAGGGCAAAATATAGGAAAATATTATTTTTGTAAGAGATATAGGTTTTTGCATATATAGAATAAAAAAAGTTAAATGTATTAAAAATACTAAATATAAAAAAAAATGAGAAATATACTCAATGAGGTTACTGGTAAGATACATGTGGTGGTGTCAATTATGTAAAACATTCTAGTAATTGACGAAAAAATTCGAATTCGTGTAGGTAATAAAAGTTACGGAAATTTCTTTTATTGAAATACATAGACACATAGCATCAACATATTTCTGACATAAAAATATGTTTTATCAATATTCCTTATTGCAAATTGATGCAAAACCTGTTGTTAATTTAAAACGTGTTAATCATTCGAATGTAATTAAAAGATTATTCTTCATTTTAGATATTACCGATTTTTGTGTTGTTGACAGTTGCCTTGAACATTACAAGGATATAAAATTAAAGAATCAGTTCTAAAATTGACATCTTTTTAACGAGGTATTCTAATTTCCACCTGCCTAAGTCTCACGACTTTAGTTCTTCAGGTTACCGAGAAAACAATACGTTTTTAATTATAGTTAAGAAGAATTTTATTAATATACCAGGGTCTTGTAAGCCTTTGTTATTCCGCCTCACAATTAAAGGGTCCGAGGTTCGAATCCCAATCATGCTCTAACGGCGAAGGAAATCATTGTGAGGAAGTCTAGGTACATAAAACTTCTTAAAAAATCTCAAAAGATGTGGGATACTACGAAAAGATTGTGTGTTGCTATGAATACGTATTTGACCAGCATGGTTTATGTTATGAGCTAAACTTTATATTGATAGGAAATCCCACAGGGACAATCATGGGCTGGTTACTACCAAACTATTTAATATTTTCATTGTGAAAAACATACGTGTTTTTAGAAATGACAAGTATAAAATTAAAAATATTTTTTTACGTTTACTTTTCGATACAATCACAGTCATATTTAAGTTACAGAATACATTATATTTCAGAAAAATGTGAACATGCTGTTAATCAACTCTTGAAAATATTTACTAGATGACGTGTATTAGTGTGCGACTAATATATAAACTTAAGCATCGAGCATTTGTGACCTAAAATTATTGCAATTAACCATGATGTCTCTACCATTAGTCCTCATTGTCGTGTCGGTATGGATAACGGGGGAAAGTAGGGGTAAGTTTGACAATAGATAATTGTTTAAAAATTGTCGTCAACACAGTTAAAAGGTATAAATTTCACTAAATTGTAACTATTGAAGCAAGCGAAAAAGCAGGCTGCAGTCTACTTGTAAGTGGTCGGTGCTCACGGGTCGATGTCAGGCAGATAGACAGAATTCGACAAATTAAAGCTTTTTCGTCTTAAATAATATTTTTTTTTTTAAAGGAAGATCTTTCGAATCTGTAATCGAAATGGACATCTGTAATCAACCCCAGATAGGATCAGATATTCCTACCTGAGGTCGGCCACAGATGCGCCGCTACCCCTGAGGACTAAGCTGGAACGCCTCGGAAAAGTATGTCTCCCATGATGGTTGAAAATTGGTTTCTCAATCAAGGGGGTATGTGCGTATTAGAAAGCGTATTAATTATCACTTGCTTTAACGATGATGGAAAAAATCGTGAGGGAACCTGCATATCCAAGAGACTTATTAGAAAAAATCTCAAACTTATGTGAAGTCTATACGAACTTGATCAGCGCGTTGGACTATGGCCTTATCCTTCTCATTTTGAGAGGAGACCCGTGCCCAGCAGTGGGACAGTAATAGGTTGACGACGGGAATATTATGAAAGCCGGTTTTTGTGTCTGATTTATTATTATAGTACGAATACTGCATAGTCTATTCAGTATTCGTATTATATTATTAAATCAGTATATTTTATAGAGTCCCGCAAATTATCAGCCTTAGCACCGTTACATTATTAAAATTCGATTTTCTTAATAATACTTAATAATATTTATCATTTCAGAGATAAAATCAGCCGATACCGTGATAGCTGGCGGTACTGTCATTTCAGTCGAAGAATCCCCTTTCATAGCTTTTTACGTGTGTAAAAATCAAAAAATGACGTTAACTTGTGGATCTAACATAATCTCGGATAGATTCTTGATCTCTGCCGCACATTGTTACGCGTAGGTAACATTTTATTTGTTAATTGTTTTATAGCAATATTATCTCCTAAAGCCTTAATTAATAATGAATCTTAACCAATTGTTTCAGACCAAAGGTCGAAATTTGTCCATTTTTCTAAGCTATAACAAAGCTAAAAGCTAACAGCAATGATAGCCTAGTGGTTAAGAAACTCGGCCTCTCGATCGAGTGGTCTGAGGTTCAATTCCCAGGCACGCACCTCTGATTTTAAAAAATTATGTGCGTATTAGAAATTAATGATCACTTGCTTAAACGGTGAAGGGAAACATCGTGAGGAAACCTGCATACCTGTGAGATTTATAAAAAAAAATCTCAAAGGTGTGTGAAGTCTACCAATACGCACTTGGCCAGTGCGGTGGACAATGGCCTAATCCTTCTCATTCTGAGATGAGACCCGTGCCAAGCAGTGGGACAGTAATGGGTTGATGATGATGATGAGATTATTTTTACTATCCAAATTTAAGGACCAAACTAAAAAAAAGCCTTTTGGGTTGATCGAATACTTTTGTTCGTTGGGAAATGGGAATGGGATATTCTGTAGTTTCCCAAAAATATCTTTTACTAATAAAAGGGTTTAAAGAGAATAAAGAAGTTTTTGTGAAAACAATTTTGATTCCACCTCTAATTGATCAGATGGGGATATTTTGTGTATAAATACAGATTATCATAAAGTCTACGAACTCCATACTGCACTACGTCCATGGAATCGTAATAATTGCTTCATGTATATATTCCTTTCGGGTTATTTCAGAGAGAATCATATTGAGCAATATATAATCGCTGGGACAGATGTAGGTCCTTCAGGCGGCAATGGCGGCAATGCAGCCGGCAAAGTCAACGTAGAGAAAGCAGTAATGCATCCCAAATATAATTCACGTACTTTTTCACACGACTTGCTTGTAATAAAGTTGGCCAGAAGCTTACAATTTAGTTCTCGTGTTCAAGCCATCAAAATGGAATCCCATATAACATCGATACCAGCCAACTCAATGCTTCAAACCTTTGGCTATGGTTTATCCGAGTCGGTGAGTATTTTTATGGTTATTTAAGCCTTTTTTGACACGGGGTTATGTGGGATTCTTACCGCACTAAAACCCCCCCGGTGGCCGTCCTCTGCGCTGCGTAGAGGACTCCGGGATCTCCAGAGGAACGCAACCGGAGTCCTCTGAGCGCGTTGCCCCATCGGGCTCCTTCCAAGTGAGCGTGACGCTCGCCACACCGTCTGGTGTGCACAACGGTATGCGACCACACATACCGCCGTCCTTCCCGGGGTCGCTGTCCGGGCGGTTCGAGCTCCCACTCTTACGACCCGCAACCCCGGAAGCCCCTTTTAGTCGCCTCTTACGACAGGCAGGAGATACCGTAGCCCTATTCTGGTCCTGGAACTACAGGGACCATGGTTATTTAAGCCTAATGGTTAAGTCTTAAATAGATGTAAGTTGGCAGTGAATTCGCTGTTATTCAAGTTATTCAAGTTATTCAAATAATTTTAAAGTAACGTTTAGTTGCACTGAGTCACCTGGAAACGATAAGATTAAAGGTCGTTATTTACTCGTATATTCGTCATAAGTTATACTCTTTTTTGTCTCGATTGTGGATTGTGGGTGTGGATAGTGGAGACCTGAAGTTTATCGGAAGGTTTAAAACGTGTTTTAAAACCAAAATTGACGACCGGGAACCATGGCTTACGGTGCCCTTCGAAGCATATCGCATGTGTAGCCAAGCAAAAGCGGTCACAATCCAATTGCGAACTGGTTAAAGTTGCTTTTTATTATATAGGTAGAAGCAGAAAAATTACCTAATGGTAAGTGGCTACTGCCGCCCGTGGACATCTCTAATCAACCCTAGATAAGAATAACATCCTATCTGAGATTTGCCACAGATGCTCTGTTACAGCTGACGACTAAGTCGGAACACCTCGTATGAGTAAGTCTCCCTGCTAACATAACATATTTAGATGTGTTTGTTTAGTTTGATTTACACAGAGAACATGAAGGTACTAAGCTATGAGCTGTACGAAAAATTTTTCAAAAATTATTTTACAGAACGGACCTCCTAGGTTGCGCAAGGCCTCCGTGCCGTTTGTGGATGAGCAATCCTGCCGAATGAAGTTTTATGAACTACAGCAAACAATAAATGAAAAAACAATTTGCGCGGGCACCGATGGACTAGTAACATGTCGGGTAAATTAGGATATTTTGTTAACCTCTAAAAATATCCAAATCTTTGACTTAATAAGTCAATCGGATATTGACGACCTGCATGGCGGAACGGTCACCGGTCCGACGCGCAAAGGGTTCCGGGTTCGATCCCCGGCCAGACAGGTATTTGAATGATTAATTTAGATATTATCTGTTCTGGGTCTGGGTGTTTGTGTATTCGCCTATGTGTGTGTAAATGGCGCCCACGATACAGGGAATCCTAGTATGGGGCTGTGAGTGTAGAAAGTGTTTATTTTATTTTTACCTATATCCTTTCTTCTTATAGACAAAATTTTCGCGAGCCTATTGTAGTAATTAAAAAAAAAAATAACAAAGAGATTATAATATTATATAGCGCTAGTGGACATTGCCAAATTGCAAGATTTTCATGTTTGGGTCTTCGATAAAAAACAATAATTATCTAGTATCTAATGTGACTACTTGAACGTATTCTAATTTTAAAATAATTTCTTCATTCAAATAATAAAACATTTAAAATAATTAAGTTTAAATAAGTTTTACATTTATTTCACTATGTTTTGAATTGTTGCGTAATTTCTTTTGCAATCAATTACTGTATTGATATGTAGGTAACATTAATTGTTAATTTTTTGTATTTTTGTAAGGACATTTTTGAGTGCAAATCCGAATTACATTATTTCGGATACCACCTTATGTATTCCAGGATTTTTATGTAATTAAATCCCTAATTTCATATTATTCAATTTTCCAGGGTGACAGTGGCGGCCCCTTGGTCTACAACAACGTTCTGGTGGGAATAACTTCATTTGGTCTGGGCCAATGTGGATTAGGTCCAGCGGTTTATACTCGAGTTGGAGCACTCCGGCATTTTATCGACCAAACTATTAAATCGATGTCCTAAGTAAATTCTTATTTTACTTCAGGGAAAAACTGACGCAACAATGTTCAACAATATATGGATTCCGATGCAATTTTAAATACCTTTGTAATGTAAGAAATACTTACAAATAAATAATGATTTTGAGTGAATTGATTTTTATCCAGATATGTTGTTAAATGTGTGTGATTAAACTATTAACCTTGCCTTGGAATACGATCTACAGACTCGAAACGTGTCAGGGATGATCATAGATAAGTATAGATATCTCACCGCCTTGTAATTGAAGGAAGCCATTAAATGACTTAAAAGGCTGACGATTGTGTCAGCCGTTTAATGGCTGTCCTGGTGTAATTTATGCGGAACAATGCCGACATACGTAGTTAAGTGGTGCAAAAACACGTAATCGAAGAAAAAGTGCGGAGAAATATCGTTTCATTCGTAAATGATCTAAAAACTTCATTTATTTTATATTTTTCAAACGCGAAAATAGATGACAGTGACAATTTCAATTGTCAAAAGTTGTTACATTTTCTTGTTAGGAGTGAGTGATCTCTACTAATCTATGGGGATGATACGCATGATGCTGTCACAACCCTCAACGGAGTACGCACAGCCTGGTCTTCCTGAGGGATACTCTTTATACACTTCACAAAGCACAGGCGGTAGCACGGCTGGTCCACGTGAAAAACAAGAGTGAGAAGGCACATACAGTACGTCTCTTTAATCTCACCGAATGCAAGACAACGACTGGTTGAGTGCTTGTAAGAAGTCAATTACGACTGTCGAAATTTATACATCTACCCACTTACAAGTTGACAAGTAATGGAGAATAATCAACCACGAATAGACGGAAGTTTTATTTGAAGACAGCGATAGATGCGTTGCTATTTCTGAAAACTATGATGGAACGCTTCGTCATAGTGTATTTTCCTTACCACACCCTTCAAACCAGAACACAGCAGCGCTTAACATTGTTCTTATAACAGAATGGTGGTCGATTGTGAAACAAAGTTGTTACGTTATAAAGCTTGCTTTTAACAAAAATCTAGGCTTAGTTCACATTGCATAATATAAATAGTGCACGTACGGTGTACAGCATCGATTTTCTGGTTAAATTTGGCCAGCCGCCAGCTTGTGGTTCGAAGGTCGTGGTCGGTTTTATCGATAACGCGTGGAAAGTTAAAGCTAGGAATCTACTTGTCTAGGTTTTGGCGTCTTAGGGTTTCTTTAGTCTAAAGCTATAAAAATACTCCTGTCATAAGAATTCAGGTGATCGAAATAGTTTGATGGTTATACAAAATTAAACCCTGAAACAATTAATATCAAGTGAGGTTTGAATTCATTAAAATATTCTAATAGAGTCCAGTCAAATTTGAACGACGGTAGATCCAGTATAGTTCGACTGATGAGAAACCGCCGCCGATATGTGGCGACCATTTTATATTTCAGGATTGGCACGTCAATAATCACAGATATACATGGGGGGCAGTGGTTACTTACCATCAGGTGGACAGCATGCTCGTTTGTTAATTCTATGTTACGCCAATAATTAGTAGCTCTATACCTGGCCAGGCAATCTTAAACATAAATTTAGCATTTAATTATAACTGTGTAGGTATATTTATTCTTATGTTTAAGTAAAGATTAATAGGAAATAGTTATCTAATATTGAAACTGCTGAACCAAAATAAGTGTAATAATTAAAATATAATATATATGTATATACATATAATAATAATAAACATATCTATAATAATTAAAATGAACACTGATTATGTAGAAATTTTAAACTAAACTTTGTTTTAATGAGCCAGATTGAATCTTGTTTATCGTTAACTGATCTAAAGCCCTCGGGTCCCTTTTTAATATGCAGAAATATCTCCCCTCCATTCACCCTTGAGTGGGGAAGCTAAAAATAGACGCCTATTCAAGGTCCCGCGTAATGACCGCTTGGGACTGCACCGGTCATACTTTCAGTCTAAAGTCTATTTTTTATTGATTTTAAAGTATAGTCTGCGTAAAACTGCTCGTCCGCTCTGAATATAGAAATGAATCGCGTCGTCATAGCATTTTGTATGAGTACACCTGCTCGCAACAACTTCAGAGCGGACTAGCAGTTTGGTGCGGACTATACCTATGTATAGTCCGCGCCATATCTATATATGGAACGGAAAAGTAAAACAGATTATATACAGAAATGATAAAAATGTTTTTTGGATTTTTTTTTTGTTTACGAGGGGGAAACCTTCTAAAGGTACCCTATGCCGTGGGAGCAACACGGGGTTATGTGGGATTCTTACCGCACTAAAACCCCCCCCGGTGGCCGTCCTCTGCGCTGCGTAGGGGACTCCGGGATCTCCAAAGGAACGCAACCGGAGTCCTCTTAGCGCGTTGCCCCGTCGGGCTCCGCCCAGGCGAGAGTGCTGCTCGCCACTCCGTCTGATGTGCACGATGGTATGCGACCACACATACCGCCTTCCTTCCCGGGGTCGCTGGCCGGGCGGTTCGAGCTCCCACTCTCGCCACCCGCAACCCCGGAAGCCCCCTTTAGTCGCCTCTTACGACAGGCAGGCGATACCGTAGCCCTATTCTGGTCCCGGAACTACAGGGACAGGCAGGGGATACCGTAGCCCTATTCTGGTCCCGGAACTACAGGGACAACCGTTTTTGTGTACCTACAAATAAATAAAGTTTGTCTGTAATTTAAAAAAAATAACTATGGCGTATCAAAATTTTTATGAGAACTCGTAGTTCAACTGTAGTGATATCACCGCGACACCCAGGGCCGGATTTGGAGGTCTGGAAGCCCTAGGCCAACGAAGGAGATGAGGCCCCTAATTAATTTCCGAATAAAAGGACAATTTTTTTCCGTCAAGCCTTTAAAAAAAAATATTGCCAGCGAATAAAATTATTTAAAAAAGCATGTAAAGATTAGTTAAGTGCCAGACATGACCGGTTAAAATGTGAAAAAGGTTTTTTTTGGAAAAACACGTAAAAGTCTTAAGTAAAAGTCTTAAGTAGTTAAGTAGTAGTAAAGTCTTAGAATTTTGGATGTTTTCCTATTCATACTCCATTGTGGGGGCATCTCCCTTGTGGAGACCCCGTGAGCAATAGCCCCGCCTGTCCTCCAATCCGGCCCTGGCGGCACCTATTCTGCTTTATATGATAGTGGGGTAAATAGTGTTTCTAGTTGAAGAGTATTCGATATTTAATTCAGTCTTGGTGCATGTACACTGTACATAATATGTACCCTATATGATTTAGGTTTCATTTAGGGCCAAGTGAGTAACATTTTTAAATTAATTACTTGGACTAAAAGTATCTTTGGGGTTACCACATCTCACACCATGGTCTGTCATGGAGGTCTCACGTTAATGTCCCGGTAAGGCACTTACTAGTAATTATTTCATTATTGTCTGTTTTGTGTGTGGTTGATAGTATTTTTAATATAGGTATGAATGTAGGTAGTATGTCGCGAAAAGGGAAACTAAGCCATCATTTAAATGTATATTGGCCGGGGATCGATCCCAGCATATTCTGCGTAGAAGGCGGGTACCGGCGGGCGGCCGCTGCGACACATGGGCCGCGTAAGCATTTGTTATAAAAGACAATTGAAAGTTTTTTACCATTCGTGTGTGTAACATAAAGTAACATATTTTTCTATGTCATCAGCCCTTATAGTTGTAGCCGTAGATCAGTATAGATATCTCACCGCATTGTAATTGAAGGAAGCCATTAAATGGTGTAATTTACGCGGAACAGTGCCGACATGTGAGTTAGTAATCTTTACTAATCTATGGCGTATGACAAAATTAATCATCACTTTTTATAACGATGAAGGGAAACATCGTGATGGAATCTACATGAAAGTTCTTTCTAGATCGTAATAACGTTTAATCTTTTAATATTATATTAAAAGTAACATTATTAGTTAATTCTATATTATTTCGAAATGAATACACATTACGGCTGAATAAAACAATACCCTTCATTTAATAATGCATACGACGTCCATACATGATATCGGCAGTCGACTGTATTCCACGAAAGTTTCCGAGAATACCCGAATTTTGCCGAACTGAAAACAAAATGGCGGAGCTTTCCCGCGCATGCTCACCCCTAACATGGCCTAGACGTAACTTTATCCGAGGGATGTGCAAGTGATTTCATCCCCTTATATCGATAGAAATAATTTAGAATATTCGTATTTAATTAGTATGTAAATTATATAAAAAACATTTAATCAGAATTTAACTAAAGTAGAAAGTTTTTAAGTTGTAAGGTTTTTTTAGAAATGACACTTTAATATCGTCAATGTAGTCAATAAATAAAATATAGGTCACTAAAGTTCAACAATAGTTTTCTCCAGATATCCAATAAAAAAAAAAACAAAATTAATCTATGTTTTGCAGTTAAAAACTGGAAATAATGAATTTAAAAGAATGACCATGAATGAAGAATCTAATGAGATTCTTATAAGAATAAAAATCAGAGGAGCATTTATTTAGAAGTCTTATTGCTAGTCTGGTGATGTAAATGATGTAATGTCAATCAATTTATAAAGAGTTTTGCAACATTCAATATTGTAGGAGACTATAACAATACCTTGACCGTTGGATTCTAATTTCTAACCTTCTATGGTGCTCCCTTGCTAAATTGCTAACGTGACTAAATGGTCCAATTTTCACAATTAATAGGGTTAAGGTTATTTAATTAATGATTGACCAGCTGTAGTTTAGTTGCTTGAAAATTTTATTGTATTTTCCTCTCCAACTGAACCATTTAAGACTTGGTTTTTTATTAGTATGCTTAAAATAATTATTATTCGACAACCTATCTGCACAATTTACGCTAATTAATGCAGTAACACATAATTTGACAGTTACTTTTTGGATACTTTTAATCTGTTAATATTTTTTTAGTATAAGATACGCTTTGAAGGCTATTGAACTAAACTTGGTACTTACACGACATAGGACGTTAAGGTTATCTTATAATACCTATAATTAGCTCTTTAACACTTTTTATCTCCCTTCGCAAACAATTTAATGGATCGTTAATGTAAGATTAATTATATAATATGATTTTATATGACATAATTTATCTTACCTAGATAAGGATACCTTATGATGTTAGTTTTTACTATCAAAATTTAAAAATACGACGTTATTGAATTTCATGGGTTTAACGTCGGAACAATTATTTTTATCATTTTGTAGACGTATGCAGCGTATGAAAGAGCTTATATTGCTGATGATAAGTGGTACTGTTGTGGACATCTGTAATTACCTGCAAATGGTATTGCAGTCTTACTTTAGTCAGCTACGTTCGTATTCTTGAGACTACTGAAATGCCATGAGGAAATTTGCGACTATATTTTTAGAAGAATGCAGCAGTATAATAAATAGTAATGGTGGAAACAAACCTATATTTCTGATATCATAAAGTTTTCAAATTGTGAAAGAGTTTTATTAGGATTTAAAAACTTTGTAATTTTATATAAGTATGGTTAAATTAGTAAATTAACTAGTCCTCGCTTAACCACCTGATTGATATCTGAAAGTTCCCGTGCCCAGTAGTGGGACGGTAATGGGTTGATGATAGTTCTTCATGAACAGTGATTCATGTGGCGTTCACAATGAAATAGATTGCGCTCGTTGGTTTCAATTTATTTACAATCTATCAAATACACGTGCAAACGAAATGCATGCAAAGGTAAAATGTGATTCAGGAATTGTCATAACCACATTATGTGTTTCTCTTATATTCACATTAGGTGTTGTTAAAATACTATCGATTTTCAATTTTGTTATCCATCGTGTAAGAGTTAACCAATGTCACGTCAATTTATTTTTATCTTTTACTAGAAGTTCTACTCCTTTATGAAATACGTTGGAAAATGCATTAATGGGTATAAGTACTGCTGTATTCAATGTATTACATACATTATGCATATAAAAATATTACACACTACAAATACGAGAAATATTTTTGTTTTGGGTACTGTAATTTAACCCCCGGTAATTCAAAGTATCTATGTTAAAATCTTAAAATAATTACGTAATTTACTATAATTTTTTCATAAATATTACAAAGAATTCAAATTAGAATGCGAATGTATTTTTCAATTACTTAGAACTTCTGCAAATGTGTCTCCTGTGCTGAATCTATCGATAGGGCATAATGAACTAGGGTGTACATCTCTAACCCTATGGCAGTGAGGCAGTCAGTGCAGCGCGTTCGTCGCGGAAGTCCGCCCGTCGCGTTCCATTCGAAATTTGAATATCCGTCAACCGAGAAAACCGTACGGCCAGTGCTTTATGGATACGTTCTGAAATCAATGTATGTCAAATTTATTTTTATCTGTATAATTATGGCATGTATCACTGCGTATTTTATTTACCATTTATTTTAAGTTCATAGTTTATTTATAATGTACTCTATAACATATAATAAGCTTATTTAATCGAGTTAGTCTGCAATAAGCAAACCGCGAACGCAGATTTTAAACGTCCTTTATTTAAGTTTTTTTACACATTAAGGTTAATTTTTTCGCTTGCGTGATAAAGACTTTTCAGACTGATACGCGATTATTTCGTCTTAATAAAAAAATGTTTGTTTCAAATTGTATGGGTGTATTAAAATTGAGAAGAATATGAATGTGCGAGTTTCGCAAAGGTTTTACGTCCCGGTGTGTATTGATTTTGCGCGGGGTGTGGGGGGGTTGCGTCGCCATGAGAAAGGTCAGGATTCATTCAGCCTAGTTCGTGAATCTCACGTAATTATTGCACGTGGTCAGGCTTTATCTTGACCTCCCTGAAGGCTGTAGCTGGCACATTGCACTTTTATTTTTTTTTACAGGTATATTTTTAGAATAGTGATGTGCCCGTATCGGAACGGTTACGTAAATATCGGTTGTAGCGAGGTGAAGGCCGACGCGACGGTTTTGACAAAGATATTCGATTCCCCTAATTTAGTGTCTGCATAAACGCAGAATATAGCTCTTACAAACTATTAGAATATTTTAACATCATCCCTACGAGATCTTAATGACATTCTCTAGCAGAATTATAATTTAAACAAAAAATATGTTATGTTGTTAAAATTTGCATGTTTTGTCTCGGTGTATTACTAATTTCTGCATTTTATTTGAATTGCATCATCAGATTTTTATTTAATTTATAATTAAGTATGTAAGATTACAATATGAAATAATTGTCGAATTTCCGTGCAGTCCTCATTCAAAAAGTTCATGAAAATCATTAAAACAGTTTAAAAAGAAGTTACACTTCTTTTTAAACTATCTTTTTATGATTTTCAAATTTATTGTTTTTATAATCAGACATATAAACTTTTATGAATGTTGATATGTTTTCACCTAGATTATATGAAATAATCTTATATTGGAATTATTTTTTATAAATAAAAAAGCATAGCATGACCATCCATAATAAAACAAGTTCAGTATATAATTGAAAAAAATATATAAATAATACATTACACATATTTATAATACTTATTCTATGGCACTTAATATTTTAAAAGGTTGATTGTATAAAACTAGTTCAATTACACTTTAATTTTATCGATAATCGATTCGGTAAACGGTAACGTAATTCTACCATCACTAAAGATGAATAGAAAGAAATGCGATTATGAAAATAAATATATGGCCCATACGGTAAAACAATATTTATTTATCGACTAAATACACTCCATAATACTCATTGGTTTTTATTCCTAAATGAACAAAGCTAGGTGAATCGAAATAACCTATTGTTATATTTTACCACATTTTATAATAATTTATTTATGTTACGTATATTATATTATTACTTCATGTTAACTGGCTGTAAAGGTTATTTTACTATTGTTTAGAAAAAAAAACGATTTATATTCGTAGTTTAAAAATGCGTGCGCAATTGCGCATTTAAGAAAAAATGTAAAACGGCGGGAACATGAATCAATATTTTATAAGTTGTAGAAACGTGTAATTATGAACAAATTGACAAATTAAAGTGTTTTAATGATAAATATACATTGGCGGCCACACATGTAATACGCGGTAAGCATTTTATCTTATTTTTAAATCGGAAGTGTTTCAGTAATAAAATTTTCGTCGCATTTATTTATGTTAATTTCTTACGTAATAAATAGGTATATTACTATATATTACGTAATTTTTAATGCAATAGTGTTGAAATCTAAATTCTTTCAAGAAAATTAATCTGTAAATAGATGAGCTTAGGTTAAGGACTTTAGCAGACTTTAAGTTTTTTATTTTCGCGCGGTATCTGTGTGTGTCACACCTGCATGCGTGCCACTTGTATTCATAGATAAGTAATGATTACTCACTCCTAACAAGAAAATGTACCCAGTTTTGAGAATTGAAATAGTTGCGTAAAAAAGTTTTGCGACGTCTCCGTGCTAAAATGTCCATAAAATATTTGAAATAATTCTTTATTTATTATGTAAATTACGCAGTATTAGTTATTTATTCGTAAATTTTCTCTAAAAATGATTTTATTTGTCTAGAATTCAAAAAAAGAACTTACTAATAAGCCGTTTGTGGCTTCATTCAATTTCAAGGCGGCGAAGTATCTTTACTAATCTATGCTTGTATTTAATACAAATGTGTAAATACGTAATTATAATGTATGCATTAATCCATGGCATAGGAAAAAGGCCCTAAATCATTAACTTGCAACGTTCTAGAAATTAATGCGTCTATGTATGGGTATTTATCAATGTTATATTAGTTATTATATCAATGCTATATGTCATTAAGGTTGAAGAGTGTAGGTAGTAGCTCAATTTTTTTATTATTATAAGAGTATAAAAGAATCATTTATACTCTCAACGTCTCTACACATCTATTGCACCATTTGCTTTTCCTATCAGAATTATGTTTTTTCCTTTTCGTGAACATGGCAGACTAAATATACGGCCAGAATATTTTTCAAGTGTAGAGTTAAGTAAAGTGCTTTTATTCTAGAAATGTATAACGGCTTTTCTTGTTTTTAACTTTAATATAATAAGGGAATAAAGTAAATAAAAATCTTACAATACATTATTTTTGTACATGATACAATCGAAGCTTTGCACTTTCATGCGCATTTCCGTACCTTCGAAAGCACAGGAGCACGTATGTTTAGCCAATGACGGTCACCCATCAATCTTGGCGGCTCCCTATGTAGCGTAACCTTGTAGATCGTAGAACATACAAATTCTTAACATCAAAAGTGTAATTAATTGCCCACGTTTATAATTAGCATCGGTGATAAAATTGACCCATACGTAATACAACGGTACTGCTCATGTTGAGTCATGGTTTCATTAAGATGACTACGGTCTATAATTGAATTAAATGCAACCTAGGTAGATGTGTTATGTACACTAAGAAAACTATTTATGGCATACTTAGGTATATATTTTTTTGTGAATATCATGAGTTATTATAGCTTTCACTTTGTTCATTTCCCTGCGGGGTTCGTTTTATTGTCTACATCGGCTTGATTAGTACATCATAGGACCATGATTTGATACGGTCGTCGTGAACCTATTACTGTTCCACTGCTGGATACAGGTCTCCTCTCATGATGAGAAGGATACGGATAGTCCACCACGCTGGCCAAATGCGTATTGGTAGAATGCAGAACCTTTGAGAACTATTTTTTATAGATCTCACAGGTGTGCATGTTTCCTGACGATGTTTTCCTTCATTGTTAAAGCAAGAGATAATTGTATTTATAAATAATTAAATGATTCATAAGTTTTTATTCTAAGTTTATTTTTATTTATTTATTTATTTATTTATTTACATGCCAACAGCAACACACACAATACATTATATAGTACTTAGAAGTACACTATAGTAGTATTAATAATATAAGGTTCGTATGAGTGCCAATTATAGGCATGAACAACGTTTATATATTAGTCTGTATTTTTAATTTGTATGGAACAAATTGAACCATACGCAAAGAAACGAACAAACAAACAAACGCTTTCTACACTCACAGCCCCACACTAAGATTCCCTGTATCGTGGGTGCCATGGACACACACATAGACAAATACACAAACACCCAGACCCAGAAACAGAAACCTAAATTCATCATTTAGATATCCGTCTGGCCGGGGATCGAACCCGGGACCCTCTGCGTGTCAGACCGGTATGGTGACCGCTCCGCCACGCGGGTCGTCCAACCATTATAATACGCAACCATTATAATGCTGACTGAGCATGGTAATAATGAAACAACCGCAACTGTTGTCATTGTTTAGGGTCGATGTTAATTTACACATTTGATTGATTTATGATTTTAGACTAAAATTATCGCGGAATTGAGACTTTTTATTATGTAAAAAAAAAACGCATATCGTGAGTACCCGTTACATAATAAAATTTGATTGATTAGTGTGTCGTAGAACCGTGACAATTGTTTCGGTCTCTATTACTCATACGCTCCGATAAATCTATGTAATTTCGCTTGTGATTTTTAAGCAGAGTGAAAGCAAGATTCTGATATTCCTGTTCGATCCTTTTTGTAATACCGAAAAACATAAGTCTGTGTTACATGTATACTTATAGTAAGTCGTAATTATTACGTTTGTAGTATAGTCCACGCCAAACTGCTAGTCCGCTCTAAGTTGTTGCGAGCAGGTTGTCATACAATCTGCTATGGTGACGCGATTCATTTCTATATTCAGAGCGGACTAGCAGTTTTACGCGGACTATACCTAGGTGTACCGGCTGATAATAACTAGATCTTACAATTTAATGCATCGCATAATGCTCACCTTTGAGTTATTCTCTATTAATATAAATAAAGAACAGAAGGGACAAGAAGGTGAAATAAACAAAGAAGGAAATAAATCAGGCGTGAACAAGGGAAGCCTTGCAACGAGATGCTATCTCGTAGGCAGCAGATCGATAGTTCCGATGCGTTTCAACGCTTGCCCACTTCACTATCGATTAGGGTTGCCAGATGTCTGGGATATTTGGGATAGTCCTGGAATTTTGTACCTCCTTTGTTAAGTAAATTTATTGCAGGATTATTATCATTGTAAATAGCAAGCATTATTATTTCAAATAGCATAATTTTACAAATTATAACAATTCATATATAAACATATTGAAGTAAATTGTATGCATGGTAACAGTAACAATAAATTTATGTCTCGAAAGTTATATGCACGTATCTGGCAGCCCTATTAACGATGCCGATTTGCAAATTATAATGATCTACTTGACGCTCGGAGGCTACGAAAACGCTTGCATTGTTTATTTTTTAAATAAATAATCGTAATTTTGTAAGTAAACTTGATAGTATCAAAATTGTTTTTTAAGATTGCATTCGGGAATGAGTACGCATTTCACCGCATGGGAAGAGGATACTGCCACCCATGGATGTTTGTGTTCCACTCTATATAAAACAGGTTATACCGCTCTGTAGACCATTCTATATACCACTCTATACAGGTAGAGGTTTCTACAGGTTGAAGGTGGTAGAACCGTTTGTGGTTCGACTCCGGCGGCACCACCGCCACACCTATTTCTACCTTATAACAGCAGTGTTAGGCCACAGATTAATAAATAGTTACTACGTTAGGCGCTGCTGTGTTCTGGTTTGAAGGGTGTGGTAAGGGAGACGTACTTTTCCGAGACGTTCCAGCTTAGTTCTCAGGGTTAGCGACGCATCTGTGGCTGACTTCAGGTAGGAATCCTATCTGAGGTTGAATACAGATGTCCATGGGCGGCAGTAGCCACTTACCATCAGGTGGACTGAATGCTCATCTGCTACTCGTATATTATATAAAATAAAACATAGAGCCGACCACCCATGCGTTTTTACTCTTTTGGACTGAAGATGGTCACATACATATCTCATATGATGGATTTAATATCTTGTAAAAGGATGTAATATTTTGTTTTGGGTTTGGGTGAGGCTGACAGGTTCTTTGAGCTTCACTGTTAGATACATCAAGTGATAAGTGTAGTAATTCTAATATGCCCACGAAAAATGTTTGCGAATTCATATGGTATTCGAACCTAGGCTTGTATGATAAGCCGAAGTTCATATAACTAGGCCCTAGTGCAAGCTAGTGACTAGACTATCACCGCTCTATATTTATAGCTGTATACAGGGTGTTTTTACTTTACTATTTTATATCAAATAATCAAATCAAAAAGCGTAGAGTGTACTCGTAACTAAAAGTACGTAATTTATTGTATCTGAGTTCTTTTCTTTTATCATCCAATAATTCCAGAACCTCTCATATTTCTGTAAAAGACGGCAAATTCATCTTCTGTCTCAAAGGGCACAGACTCCCACGTTACGGCACCATTTATAATAAGGTTTCATTATAAGGGGCGGCAAAATGTATAGCTAAATCGGGCCCAGGCAATGAGAAAGTTGGTTCGAAATATTGTGTAAAATACTTCTAACTAGCTGACCCGGTAAACTTTGTACCGCCTCAAAATCTATTTCTCAAATATATTTCATATAAAATATAGCCTATGTTACTCGTGGATAATGTAGCTTTCGAATGGTGAAAGAATGTTTAAAATCGGTCCAGTAGTTGTTGAGCCTATTCATTACAACCACCAAACAAACAAAGTTTTCCTCTTTATATTATTAGTGTAGATAAAACACACGCTGTATACAGTAACTGCAGAGGCGAATAAATTCAAGATGTCACCTCGTTATACGAGTTACGTCACACGGAAATTCTAGTACTTAGTTACAAAGTGCAATTTGTATTCACAGACGTCTTCTACTGAACTTATTTTTACCATCATATTATATAATCATACTGATATGATAAGGCTACCCTTTACGTCATGATTCTTTATAATTTGAGATCTAAAGGACTGAATATGGCATACAGCCATAGCATCGGTAAAAATAAAATGTTGCTCTCTTTGAGAACCATAATTTTATATCGGTATCGCACAATCTAATTTACAGTGACGTCATTGCCATATAACAAGTAGGAACTATTCATATTGGTTCACTAGGTAACACTATTGGCGATTAAATTTTATGTGTTATCGTAAACAATAGTTATGTAAATTAGCAAATAATCTTTAATAACTAAATTCCTCAATATTTTTAATTATTTCAATTTATTATGGTGCGTCGTACGGAAGTACCGTACACCAAATGATGCGTCCCAAATCAACTATGAAAACCCCATTTTCTTGCAAAACTTTCTCGATAGCATTATTGCCATTATCTTTTGATGTAATGTGTTATGTTATTTTGCAAAACGTTGCGACCTATTCCGCTAGACATAGAACTCGGTGGAACATTACCAGATGGTAGAAATATGATTAGGGATGTACCACCAGTACACTTATTTCAAGTGTGAAGCAGTTCAACGCTTACTGAGTGCCGGTTGACTTAGATATAAGGCTATCTTAATATATGATCGATTTCAGGTTTCTACTAAGTATTGCACTATGGTGCACGACGTAAACGGTATAAGTGATGATTGCAACTAGACATTACCACAAAATTAGCACTAGGCCCATTTAATAATGAATATGCATATTCTATATGTTTCTATTCTATCGTTTGCATTCAATGACATCTATCCCAATATACGAGTATACGCATTTAAATGGTATTATCCTAATTAACAACAGCAATCATCATTAATAATTAATAATGATTTGATTTTACTAAATCATGTAATGATTTGATTTTACTAAATCATGTAATAAAATAATTTATGAATATATTATTAAGTTACCTAAGGTTTATTTATACATTATCATATCTTAAACTAATTCCTTATCCAATCAATTATTCCTTGTATCAGACAACACGAAGACAACTTAATCCTGAAATATTTTAATACCTACATCTCTGATAACTGTAGAAACCAAGGAATGTAATGAAACAGATTATAAATTTGATTTTATTTTTGCATTTATTTCCATTTTTGTTTCTGTTTCGCATTGGTCAATGTGATGTCACATCCTTTAGAAAGGCCAGCTTCGCCCGGTGTTTAATCTGAAGAGTCCATTTCTGAAACGGGAAAAAATATATATTCAAATACTATAAAACAGATTGTCATGCTATTGTAATTGCCATACGGCAATGTATGTATGTATGTCCCCTTTTTTGTTACCTTGGCGGATCCGCTACCGCGTGTCTAGATATATTTCATTTTCTAACTATCATAAAAGTATAGAATCTATAGGATATGTATTTACTATGTTTTATTATTCTGTATTTCTATATTTCTTTCTTGATATATTATGCTGATGAAATTATACGTTGATATCCCTAATATAATTCGAATATATTTAGGTCATACATACAGACATACGATGTAATGTTACAATGTCTAACATTACTTATGTATTTGATCCCGGCCAGTTTACGTCAACTAATTGTAGTGTTAACCTATTGATGTATAAAAGAAAAGCTCACCCTCGCTTATTAAGGTCGCTGTTGCCCATCCGCAAGGTGCTGCCAGTGCACTGGTCGTTGCGGACCTGCTGGAGGTTGGCGCACTGCCTGCCGACGAAGTGGTTTGTCCTTACACTGGACGCGAATAGATCAGGGGCACGTCCGTGCGAGCACGAGTTGACCCAGCAGCCGGGCTGGGCGTGCCTGCCGCCGTTGGGGTAGAAATCAACGTTGGAGATCGGGTCGAAGATCCCGTACCAACCACCGTCGGTGTGGATGGACTCTACGTACACGCCGTCGTTGCGGTTCAAAGCGTTGGAGTTGCCGCCCCACTGCGGGCCAGCTGGGTCCATGCCTGTGTATAATTAAAAGTTAGAAATCTGCGTGTTTTATCAATTTTGTAGGATTCTTGGCATGTTTGGATTGACTAACTGTTGATGCAATTTAAAAGGCTATGATTACGTATCATTAGGCATCAAACGGCCATCTGCGTAGCCTAAACTAAAATAAATTAAGGATGTATTCAGATTTGAAACTTAAAAAGGTTAAATGAGATATGAAAGATATCATGTAGTCACTGTAAAACTAAATCTTTCCAATAAAAATAAACTTACCGGTGATACGAACTGGACGACCTCCGGTTCTGCGGCCCGCGTTGCCTACAACGTGAGCACCGAGACTGTAGCCGACCAGGTGCATTTGGTTCCAGTTTCCTCCAGCGGTCCTAAGGAGCCAAGTCAAGAAATCACCAAGGCCTTGTCCCACACTGGGCACAGCTCGTACAGAAGTTGAGTAGATGCCACTCGCAGCGCCGCTCCAGTCCACAACAATAACGTTAGCGTCGGCTACAGCGAGATACGCGGATGTGATTTGTGTGTTCATGCCGGATTTTCCTTTGCTGTTGTATCCGTGCACGAGGACCATGATCGGACGATTGGGCATATAGTTTGAGCCAAACACCGAGTTGGGATTGTTGATCCTGAGCTCCTGGTGGTTGTTCGGATTGCGCCTGTTAAGCATGAAAAACAAAAATTAATCACATGCAATACATATTGCACACGGCAAAAATAGATGTTTTATCGCGGCGAACGCACCACTGGCTGCTGATTTGTAGGGGTGTGAAGGTGTAAATGTTCATACTTATATTAATCGTTATTGTGAGACATAGACGATTAACAATTTAAGTGCTTGATGGAAGCTCGATGCAGATCAAACACTATGCCCTGCACACCTTTGAACGCCGGTCAGAACTACTTTTGAATAGGTACTCGATGGGGTCGCTAAAACTCGCGTACTCGATACTTAGTATTAATGACCGATACTAAAAGTATAGCATATCCGCTAGGGCCGTAATCCGTAGTAAATGGTTTACCAAAAAAAACAAAATACCTTTTAATTTAACCGAACTACTGACTTACTGACTTTTTTGAACTATCTAAGTATAACTTAACTAGTTTAAAAACGGACCTGGTGAAGAGCCAGTATCTGTTGTTTTGGCCGGCTCTTTCGGCAGATCTTATTTCTTCCTCAGAGACAGGGGCCTCGAGGTCCACGAGCGTCATACCATCATTGCCATCAGGCACCCATACGTAACGACTCTCACCATGTACATAGTTAGAGTTGTCTCCTGGCGGTGGGGGAATCGCACTGCCAGCACACACTGTAAAATTAATAACAGTAATAAAATTATATTTGACAAGTTTTAAAACCAGGCTTCTTAGTCAAGGCATTGTGTTTTTCGTATTCTTCTCATAAAACAATTTGATATCCATATCTTGGGGTGGTATAAAAAGTAATTGGTCCGCTGTCTTGGGGCTACCACCATATTGGATTCAGAATGATGTCATTAAACTACTAATCACTAACTAAAGATCGTCCTATATCCATCCTACCTTTTCTATCCAAAGTCCTTGAGCGTCTCGTACACCAACAACTTAGTTGCTTCGTATCCAAGTATAACCTTTTAAATCCCTTCCAATCTGGTTTCCGTCCTCGTCATAGTACGACTACTGCCCTGTTGCATATCACGGATGACATCCGCCGAGGCATGGATAATCAACGGCTTACAGTGTTAGTGCTTTTGAATTTTAGCAGTGCTTTCAGCACTGTGGACCATGATGTCCTTTTGTCCATTCTCCGCTCGTTCAACATATCTCCGACAGCGATAGGCTGGTTTCAAAGTTACTTGCAGGGACGCCGGCAGCGTATTCAGGTACAGGATGCTCAATCTGCTTGGTCTGATATACTTGCCGGGGTACCGCAAGGTGGCGTGTTGTCCCCTCTTCTTTTTTCGCTCTTTATTAACTCCGCAAGTCTCAATTTAACTTCTCTCTACCATCTTTATGCAGATGATCTTCAAATATATCAGCAAACTACATTAGGAGATCTACCTAACACCATCCACTCGATAAATGATGATCTTGCTCGTATTTTAGCTTGGAGTGATGCGCGTGGCCTTAAAGTTAATCCTAGCAAAACTCAGGTTATTATAATAGGTAGTTCTCGCCTATTATCTAGAGTTGATCTCAATGTAAGTTTTGATGGGTTACGTATACCATATAGCGATAAAGTCAAGAACCTCGGCTTATACTTTGACAAACACTTATCATGGGCACCTCAAATTGATGAGGTAAGTAAGAAAATGTTTTCCGTGGTGGGCTCGCTCAGAAGGCTTCGTAATTTTCTCCCAACGGCGACTAAAATTGCGTTAACAAAATCCTTACTCTTTCCCATTCTCGACTATGCCGATGTTTGCTATCTTGGTTTAACTGAAGAGCAACTTAATAAACTTGAGCGTCTTTAAAACTTGTGCATTCGTTTCATATTTGGGATTCGCAAATATGAACACATATCCGATTATCGAACTAAACTCAAGTGGCTTCCAATCCGTCTTCGCCGGAATATGCATATACTTTCTGCACTATACAGCGTGTTGTTTAGCCCCAATGCTCCTTCCTATTTAAAAGATCGTTTTCAGTACCTCCACCTTACTCATGATCACTGTCTTCGCTCCTCCATTAATCTCTCTCTCCAAAGTCCCTCTCACACTACATCCTTCTTCAAAAAATCCTTTTCTACTATTGCTGTTTCCTTGTGGAATAAACTGCCCTTCTCCATACGCCGTGCTAAGTCGCTTGACACATTTAAAAAGGAAGTTATGAAATTATATTCATATCCATGACCTTCGTTCTCGCTAATAAATATACTATGATCGCTCTCACTCAGTATTTATTATCTTATGTGCTTTATGCGTTTGTGTTTGTTTCTATTTTTCTTTTTTCTGTTGGTGTACTATATTAACTATATTTTGTTTCCTATACCTTCTCTAACTTCACACACACTTCCCACTTTCCTTACTATCCTCCTTACCTTTTCCATGCATAGGTTGTCTGGAAGAGATCGCTGCTTAGCGATAAGGCCGCCTATTGCATACGATTAACCTACATAATTGTGTATTATTGTAATGATCTACTGAAGTGTGCGATAAAGAATATATCTATCTATCTATCTAACGACTAATCAGGCATAAACATGTAAGCAAAATTTCAGCTACATCGGTTAGGGCGAACTGGTTTAAAGTTCACTTACAAGAGAATTGACCCTCGTATACATACGAACTAAGTTAAATAAAAGCATGTAAAAAAGTATTTGAATGTACAAAAATGACTCTGGGAGAGGAGAAATAAAGTAGAGTAGTACCATTATTATATAATATGTTGTTGTAATAATAAAAAGTAAGTTAACTTTCCTTTATCACTTTATTTTATTTACTCAAATCTAAAAGTAATAAATCTTTCGACCTCTTTTACAATGTTTGAGTAAAGTTGTTATGAATTAATTATTTGACGGATTGATTAACTAAAGTTATCCTTACAATTTATTTGCTATTTTGCTCTACTTAAATATTAATTTACCTAATATAAATCTTTACTCGATACATAATATCCAAGTAGTTTATTTGTACTGTCGCTCCATGTGAAACATACCCTTAATAAATATAATATGATTAAAAGTTATATTGTGAATAAAATGAACAATAAATTTGCTTACCTGCAATCACAGCAAAGAGACAAACCAACAGCTTCATGTTTATGTTGAAGAGTGCTTAAGAAAATTTTTCAGTGCATAATTATATGATTCGGTTATCTGCCGGATTGGATTAAAAACCATCAATCATCCAGGGGACGCGATGTGTACGCGGCCAAGTTCGGTAAAATGTGCTGTATTAAAAATAATCGCATTTCAGGTATGCTTCTTTTTATTTCCACATGAAAAATATGTAACTAAGTCTAATCTTCCAATAAATTAATAAGACCAACTGATTATGATTATTTTTTGTATCTATGGGATAGATTTTGAAATAATATACCAAATTGTAATATAATTTCATACAAAGTATGAATAAGACAGTCACCAACATGAAAACAGTAAATCCTCGCTTGCAGCGGTAGCTGTAATGTGGCTAATTTTAAATTTGTATTTATTTTTTAGCAGTCATCCATTTATTACGGTTTAATAGAAATAGCTCTGTGACAAAGGGTCAGACATCGTAGGATTAGCAATAGGCTTCCCTTTTTGCCCTAAACTTCTAAAAAAGCATTATAGTGTTATTAGATTTCTGTACTCATATTATTTTCTTGAGGTTCAAATCTCAATATTATATATGCGAGTTTATAAAAGTGCTGAACTTGGCCACTTCACTTCTTATTTGATTGGATTACGTTATCCTCCACACTTGACAACCAGATAATGGTATGGATTAGTGTTATCGATTTTAATCTTTTTGGAAAAAAAACACTCATTGAGATTTAATCCTGTGAAATATGTAGATATTTATTGCGTGTTACGAAAATGCTTATTAAATATGCCAAAGATAAACAGAGTGACTCATACAACTTTGAAGACATTTTTAGGGTTTCATCGCCTAAGGATAGTGATAATAAACTTTAAATAATCAAATTAAAAATTCATGAGATTTTAACATACAAATAACTAACGCAGAGTAAAACTATTTAGGAAAAGATGAAGATAACATAAAGCATAATAGAAAAAGACGTCAAAACGGAGTTAGATTTGCAGATAGAGGGTATTTTTATATAATATTGGTGTAATAAACGAGCATGCAGTGCAGATGGTATGTTGCTACTGCCGCTCATGGCGATCTGTAATTAACCCCAGATAGGATTAGATTCCTACCTCAGGTCGGCCACAGATGCGCGCCACCCCTGAGGACTAAGTTGTAAGGCCTTGGAAAAGTAAGTCTCCCTGACCACACCCTTCAAACTATAACACAGCAGCGCTTAACACTGCTGTTATTAGGTAGAAAAAGGTGTGGCACTGGTGCCGGCGGAGTTGAACCACAGAGGGGTTTAAGGCTGTTTGTCCACTGCACCATCACCGAGCCGATACCGAGAACAAGATTATTTTGGCCCGATTTTAAATATGCCGTGACGGCGATAGTTTGTTTTGTTTATTTTGTTCCAGCTGTCACTTGTGTGACGGCTGTGTATGGACAAGTTCCAATGTGTTTTACATTGCTGGCACATCGGCCCGTCAAAAACTCGGTGCCGATCTGGCGGTCACGCCGATCTACTCAGAATATCGGCGGCCGGGATGACGGTGCTCGGGTGACGGACGTTCGGTGGACAAGCTGCTATAGTAAATGTATGTACGCTACTTTGGCGCCGTCATTTATTATCGGTATCGGCTCGGTATCGGTGATTGGTGGACAAACAGCGTAACACCTTCAATTTGACAAAATTTTAAAATAATATAGGTATTGTACAGTGTGCATTAATTATTGTTACGGGAAGAAAGTTCTAAAGGCGGGAAGATTAACTTAACCAAATAGGGTACCAAATAGTTAAGTATATAAAATTGGTATTCCATAAAATCGGTTTTAAGTTTGAGATGTACGCAACGGTTACCAACATGTATTCCCCGTGATTATAAACTAATAAGTTAGCATCTAAGTTCTAGCTAACAGGTTAATTTAAGTATTATTGATGAGTACAAATAATATTTATGAACCACGTCAGATCTCGTTCGTCATCATTCTATTCAACTTTATTTCCATTGTATGTACGGGCATTATAGCATTAAATCGAATAGGAAGATGTCTTGAGTTGGGAGAATCGATTTTTTAAGGTATGAATTTCTTTTATCGGAGTCGCAAAACACTAATAACTTCGATTTTTTTACTATATATGATTAAAAATTTAATTAAATATACCAATTATCTATTCGTCCTTATATTTTTATTGTTATGTGTCTGATACATTCTTTACTTTTACCACATACGTATAATCTAATCATTTAAATTAATAATATGGCATTACAGAGAGATTTCATGTCCAGATTATATAATGACTAGCAGAACCCGCAGCTTCGCCCGCGTAAAAGAATATGATATGACATACAAATAACTGTAATCGTAAATTTGTACCTTTAACAATTTTAACGATAAAGTAGCATTAATATTTAATTAATAAAAGCTTCTTTTTTGTCACTTTGTACCTAAATTGGTCAAGCTTTCTTCAGAAACATACACTAAAACTCTATTTAGTGGACTGTAATGAAACTTTTTTTAAATATAAGTTTCATATAGGATACAATAATGATTATTTACACTATTCCATAGGACCGTCCATGTTATATGGGGCCTTACATACAGTGGTTCTTTTCAGGGTCTCTGGCTGGGCGGTTACAGCTCCTATTCTAGCCACCCGCAACTCCAGAAGTCCCCCTTTAGTCTTGTACGACAGGCAGGGGATACTGTAGCCCTGTTCTAGCCCAAAATTTTAATCCAAGGTCTATGTGTCTACCACATCACCATCACTAATTCACGCATAACCACAACCATACCCCACGGCAGGACAAAATGTTGGCACGCAGTGTGTCCAAATTAGTTGCGATGTACCTAACCAGTATACCAAAATGTAGGCCAATTTGAATGAACTTACGCATTATCATATATGAAATTTGCACCCGTCCACGTTGTCGTGTATTTGTCTGAAAAGACGATATCTGAAATTTCACGTTTCTAACTTCGAACCTAAAAGATTCCCGTATAACCGTATAACACTTCTTTTACATCCTTAGTAGAATTTCAAAAACATTCCTGTCCATATGGATCAATAAATTCAACTATCGCAACTTACGCAACTATCTATTACGGTTCCAGAGATAGAGCCCTGTGACACACGGACAGACGGACAGACAGCGAAGTCTTAGTAATAGGGTTCAAAAAATTAGATCTACTGTTTCTTTTAACTCGGACGTATATAATGTTAGATTGGTAATAGTCGATCTTTGTGCCATGAATCCATGCTGCTTTGTAGTTATGTATTTTTGCTCAAGTGAGTAGATAACAGTGTGTACTAGCGATTCGAATAGTTTAGATATAACAGGGGGGCTAGCCAAGTTGACATTCTACAGTCGCTTGCGCTGTAGAAACGCTATAGAAACGCTAAAATGTATGAAATTATCAATGATCACGTGATCAAAATAGCGAAGTAGAAAAGTCGTAGCCAAGTTACACGATAGAATAGAACGCTAGCGATTCTACAATGCCCATGTCATTACGTTTTTCCTTACAAATGACAACCTTTGACAACCTTTTGACAACCTTTTGACTTTTTTGTCAAATTTGTTAGCGAAGCGTATTCTAAGATAAATGTCATAGTGAGCAATCGTGCCGACCCTGTAGAAAACGTAAACGCTAATAAAATGGCGGATTCTGTATCAGCTGTTTGTCACTTCACTACGCGCTATCACTGCATTATAGACTTTAATTACTTTTGATCATTTGAAAATGTATACTTTAAATGTGTTGAAATTTGAATATGGCTCTCTATAACTAGGGTACCCTAAAATATTATAGAAATGAATTACACAGTCGTTTTTCTATTTTAAATTAATAGGAGCATATAATATAATAGATAGATACGATAGAACTTAGAGTTATTCCAGTGTTTAAATAAAAATATTGTCTCAGTTTAACTGTTTTATTGCATCATTATTAATGCTTCTCATATTAGCTTTAATTGTAACTAAACCATTTATTTACACCTTAAAAGAAAATATAATATTAATATCTGTATCCTTTTTTTCATTATTATCTCCTGTTTCCCAGCAATCTCCCTGTCTAGGCATAAAGCTGGTGGTTAGGTTTCATTTGTTGGCATGGCATGTATGGTATACACCCAGTGACATTTTAATTTATAATAATTGCCTCCTTGGAATCCGCTCCTACGATGGAAGAAGATCCTGAGTAGCTCTCCTTTTGATGAGCTTTAAAGTGCGGGTGGAATTCATAAGTTCACTAGCAAGTTCATTGGAGTGTCTTTATATGTACGAGTATATGATTGTAGTTTATTTGTCACTTTCTCTCTCACTGTTGTCTCTGTGGCATCAGCTATCATGCGAAGCATTGTCGATTGGAAGCGCTGTATGATATCCAAGTTTGAGTTGGATGCGGTTCCCCAAAGTTCGGATCCATATGACCATATCGGTTTTAGTATGGATTTGTAGTGGACAAGTTTGTTGCTGTGAGACTTTCGTGCCATGAGCCAGTAAATCTTAACAAGTTGGACGTCCAGATATTTTCTTTTGGTCATACGTATCCTAAGTTGAAGTAGTTAATTTTATACAAAATACATGCAGTCGCTGTCACTGTCATTAGTAATATCGCTATGAACAATTTGTGTACTCTTTGTAAACAATCACCAATCACCATAGTTACCGTCCATAAACACATTATTAAGTTTAGTTTTTGCAAATAATTTTAAATAATAAAATACATGTGTCATAAAATATGGTATATTTTTTATTTATATTATGATAATATATTGTAATATTACTATTAAATAATTAATCATTACCATGTAGCTATTTTGGCTGGTGTAGAAACCAGACGATATTGTATTTGACGCCTAATTGATGTAAATGTGACAGCTAACTATAGACTTATCGTATATGTAGAATGACATTAGCTAACGAAGAGAATAGAAAACGAATAGAATGCAAAGTTTGTAACATGGCTAGCCCCCCAGATATGATAGAAATTGGCCGATAGTTAATTATTTGACCTTCGTTCCACTTTTGAACATTGGCACTACTCTTGCTACCTTCCATGCATTTGGGAAAATTCCTACTTGGAGTGATTGATTAAACAAATATGCAAGTGGAAAACATAGAATATTAGCGCAGTTAACCAAAAATAGTGGGTGTATGTTATCTGGGCCTCTGCCTTTAGTGGTATCCATCTTCCTACGTAATATTCTTATTTCTTCGAGAGAAAAATCAAAACTTCCTATGGTATCTAGTAGTTCTGTATATGATATTAAACTGTGAGTGGTGTCATTGTTTACGTTATCTTTTTCATAAACTGAGGCGAAATGATTACCGAACATATTTGGAATATCGTGAGGGTTAGATGATGTATCGTTATTTCATGTCATAGTGTCTGGATAGGACGAGCTATTCCTACGCATGTTTTTTACATGTGTTCGGAATCTTTTCGGATTTTTCAAAAGTTATTTTTCCAGTCCATGTATATACATATTATAACAAACTTTACTTAACCTGTTCAAGTCGTCTGCTTATTTATGTGGTATTACAAAAGTTTCAGATGGTTTGTCCAAATCTAATAAAATGAAACACATAATAAATTAGATTTTATTTTTGCATTTATTTCCATTTTTGTTTTTGTTTCGCAATAGGTAATATGACGTCATATCCTTTAGAAAGGCCAGTTTGCTCTGGTGTTTAATCTGAAGAGTCCATTTCTGAAACGTGAAAAAAAAATATAGTCAAATTCTAAAAAATACATGCTATTGTATATAAAGGCACGGTACTGTCTGACCAGTTACCACGACTGGACCAGGACTCACCTCTGGTTACAACTTTAACATTACTTATGTATTTTTTCTGGCCATTGCGTTATCTTAGCCGATTGATGTAATAAAGAATAGCTCACCCTCGCTTATTTAGGTCGCTGTTGCCCATACGCAAGGTGCCGCCAGTGCACTGGTCGTTGCGGACCTGCTGGAGGTTGGCGCACTGCCTGCCGGCGAAGTGGTTCGTCCTCACGCTCGATGCGAATAGTTCAGGGGCACGTCCGTGCGAGCACGAGTTGACCCAGCAGCCAGGCTGGGCGTGCCTGCCGCCGTTGGGGTAGAAGTCAGCGTTGGAGATCGGGTCGAAGATCCCGTAAAAACCACCGTCGGTATGGATAGACTCCACGTACACACCGTCGTTGCGGTTCAAAGCGTTGGAGTTGCCGCCCCACTGCGGGCCAGCTGGGTCCATACCTGTGTATATTTTAAAGTTAGAATTCAAGAAGTTAGAAAAAAAAAAATTACTGTCCTGCATTGATTTCTAACTATTAAACAAATTTAATTATCTATGAATACGTAACATAGCTATAAACAAATTAAGGATGTACTCAGATTTGAAGCTTCAATTAAAAATAAACTTACCCGTGATACGAACTGGACGACCTCCGGTTCTGCGGCCGGCGTTGCCCACCACATGAGCACCAAGACTGTAGCCGACCAAGTGCATTTGGTTCCAGTTTCCTCCAGCGGTCCTAAGGAGCCAAGTCAAGAAATCACCAAGGCCTTGTCCCACACTGGGCACAGCTCGTACAGAAGTTGAGTAGAGGCCACTCGCAGCGCTGCTCCAGTCCACAACAATAACGTTAGCGTCGGCTACAGCGAGATACGCGGATGTGATTTGTGTGTTCATGGCAGATTGTCCTTTGCCGTTGTATCCGTGCACGACGACCATGATCGGACGATTGGGCATATAGTGTGAGCTAAACACCGAGTTGGCATTGTTGATCCTGAGCTCCTGGTGGCTGTTCGGATTGCGCCTGTTAAGCACGAAGAACGAAAATTAATCACATGCAATACATATTGCACACTGCAGAAATAGATGTTTTATCGCGGCGAACGCACCACTGGCTGCTAATTTGTAGGGGTGTGAAGGTGTAAATGTTCACACTTATATTAATCGTTATTGTGAGACATAGACGATTGACAATTTAAGTGCTTGATGTAAGCTCGATGCCTATCAAACATTATGCCCTGCACATATTTGAACGCCGGTCAGAACTACTTTTGGATAGGTACTCGATGTGGTCGCTAAAACTCGCGTACTCGATACTTAGCATTAATGGCCGATACTAAAAGTATAGCATATCCGCTAGGGCCGTAATCCGTATTAAATGGTTTACCAAAAAACAAAATGAGTGCCTTTTAATTTAACCGAACTACTGACTTACTGACTTTTTTTAACTATCTAAGTATAACTTAACTAGATTAAAAACGAACCTGGTGAAGAGCCAGTATCTGTTGTTTTGGCCGGCTCTTTCGGCAGATCTTATTTCTTCCTCAGAGACAGGGGCCTCGAGGTCCACGAGCGTCATGCCATCATTGCCATCAGGCACCCATACGTAACGACTCTCACCATGTACATAGTTAGAGTTGTCTCCTGGCGGTGGGGGAATCGCACTGCCAGCACACACTGTAAAATTAATAACAGTAATAAAATTATATTTGAAAAGTTTTAAAACCAAGCTTCTTAGTCACGTGACTGTGTTTTTCGTATTCTTCTCAGAAAACAATTTGATATCCATATCTTGGGGTGGTATAAAAAGTAATTGCTACCACCATATTGGATTCAGAATGATGTCATTAAACTACTAATCACTAACTAACGACTAATCAGGCATAAACATGTAAGCAAAATTTCAGCTACATCGGTTAGGGCGAACTGGTTTAAAGTTCACTTACAAGAGATTTGACTCTCGTATACATACGAACTAAGTTAAATAAAAGCATGTAAAAAAGTATTTGAATGTACAAAAAATGACTCTGGGAGAGGAGACATAAAGTAGAGTAGTACCATTATTATATAATATGTATAAAAAGTAAGTTAACTTTCCTTTATCACTTTATTTTATTTACTCAAATCTGAAAGTAATAAATCTTTCGACCTCTTTTACAATGTTTGAGTAAAGTTGTTATCAATTAATTATTTGACGGATTGATTGAACTAAAAAAATCCTTACAATTTATTTGCTATTTTGCTCCACTTAAACATTATTAAGCACATTTACATTATGGCACAATAGATAGCTATACTGAGTTCCATAGTCACTCGGGCATTCTCCTTTAAAGGAAATAACAAGAATATATTTAAAAACTTACACGCTACGGCAGCCAGTAGAACCACAACCAACTTCATGGCTGAACTTGTAAGATAGCTACATCCTATAGGGTCACGCTATTTAACCAAATGTTTATCAAACCACGCTGATATCTTGGTATTCGGTGATTGATTGATAGGGAATCAATACAATTTATCAAAGATTTCTTTTCGCCGAGAAAGCTACAGGTAGTTTGTGATTTGTAAGATTAATTGATTTTTTCAGTTTTTAAAGTTCCGTGCAATATTTGTAAATAAAATATATTTTAGAAGACTATTATATCAAACACCAAAATGTATATGTGAAATATATTAAAAGCATCATCGGTATATGATGTCTCCAAAATCATGTATGGTTTGTGTTATGCGTAAACATCATGTGCCAACATGTATAGACCGCGCCAAACAGCTAATCCGCTCTGAAGTTGGTGCGCGCAGGTTTAGTTAGCATATACTCCGTAACGTCCTTACGTTGCACACTAACGCAACTATAGTCGTCACAATTTAATTAGCCCATTTTGACACATGCCATCCCAATGTCATTAATGTCTTAAACTAACTTTTTAGTAGGCAGATTATGACCATGTGATGGTTAGAGCTTGCAGCTTCAAAACATTCGGAAGAAACCATAATCGATTAACTTTGAACTAATCGAAACTTAAAATTAGCAATAATTAATTATTTATCCCTGTTTTATTATAACAACAATAAAATAATCAAAACTTTGTTTCTTAGTGAATGATAAAACGAAAAAAAATCCAGTTTACGTCCGATGCTTTATTTAATCTTGTAAAAATGATTAAATTTTTAAATGACACTAGAATTGTGGCGGTGGTGCCGCCGGAGTCGAACCACAAAGGGTTCTACCACCTTAATGTTTTTATTGAATATTTAGATGATTTAGAAAAATATAGAATAAATATTCTGTTTACAAAATATTAAGTAATTTATACAATACGATGTGTAGTTGTAATCTATTTGTCTTAAAAAATGGTTTCTTTGGTTATCGATTTGTATGTTACATGCTTAGAGCCTAGTGATGGCGTGTGACAAAATGGGGCTATTAAATTGTGACGACTATATGTACCCACGGGCGAGAGCGGGCAGCAGACGGGTACCGGGATTAGTCCCGGGCTGTCTTCGTCCTGCTAATATCTACAAATTGCTATTCGACGCGACTCGTTTCTTTATTCAGAGCGAACTAGCAGTTTGGCGCGGAGTATACTCATATTATTAAATTTGTTCAGTAATATTTCAGCTATCTAGCTAGCTGTAAGTACCTACTTACTATTATTGTCATGTTTTGTGTGTTATTGAGCCTGGTAACACTTTGCAATGAAGGAAGCTAAGTGCGATGTGGTCACGACAAACTGAATGCATTGCATTTTAACTGGACTTTCATGATATTTTGAGCAAATATTGCAGAAGTTTGTTCAGTGTAGACGGTAATTCTATGATAATACAACTGCAGCTAGAAATTGCCACAAATCTTTCCTGTTTCCGAATCCCTGATTTCCGTTACATAATGCGCACGCTATTTTCGTTGTATCGTATTTTTTTATGCTCACGCCTAAGTACGATTTCGATCTAGTAGGTAGATTATTTAGAAAAATCTTACCAATCGAAGAATATCATATAACCATAAACACCATGTATAAGTCACGAAGATCACCGTCATAATCATATAATGAATTACCTAAATCACTGATATTATCTTTTTTCGTGACAAATCATAAACGGTTGTATATATAACCTTTCCGTGCGATATGGCTTGCTTTTTTTATGATATAAGAGTAGCAGACGAGCATACAGTCCACCTGATGGTAAGTGGCTACTGCCGCCCATGGACATCTATAATAAACCCCAGATAGGATAAGTATTTTTCGTAATCCAGCTTTTTAGGAGGAAAAAATTGCCAGTGTGAGTCGAGCTTGTACTTGAAGGGTTCCGTGCCACGAAGTTTTCATTATTTTTTAGTATTAATTATTATAGTGTTCACCGTTATTTCCGTACCAAGCGTGAATAAGTTGACGTTAATAAGGTGGTAGAACCCTTTGTGGTTCGACTCCGGCGGCACCACCGCTACACCTATTTCTACCTAATAACAGCAGTGTTAGGCGCTGTTGTGTTCCTGTTCGAAGGGTGTGGTAAGGGTGTGGTAAGGGAGACAGACTTTTCCGAGGCGTTCCAGCTTAGTCCTCAAGGGTAGCGGCGCATCTGTGGCCGACCTCAGGTGGGATTATCTAATCCTATCTGGGGTTGATTACAGATGTCCATGGGCGGCAGTAGCCACTTACCATCAGGTGGACTGCATGCTCGTCTGCTACTCCTACATTATAAAAAAAAAGATACGAGAATGACACGCATGCGAACCAGGCACTGGCCACACACACACACGCTTGATAGAAAAAAGGACGATGTAACGAAAAAAAATGTTTGAACTTAATTGTTTTATTTTCAGAGGATTTAATAATATAGATGAGGAGTAAACAATGTAAAATAATATATAAATAAAAAATTATTATAAAGCTATAGTTGAAAACATTAGCATCGGAATGTAAAACATTTCATAATAATTATAAATATAATAGTTTGATTCTTAAATTTTGCATGTAGGCTCCCAATTTCCAGAGTAAAAAGTCTTTCTTTCATTCTTGTACTCGAACTAAGAATCAACCTAATAAGATACTCGTAATATCGTGAGCAATAAAATATAGTGGTTGTATGTGGAATGAGAAAATAACTTGTAGTAGGTAGAAATTGTCTTGTAATCTTTCGTTGGCAAAACATCGGATAGATTGATTATGATTTGCGGAAGATATGGGCAAAAATAATAAAACATATTTTTATGAACAGTCATCAGTTTTATTTATCGTCTCATAAAAGGTTTTTAGAAAGGCCAGCGGTTTCCTGTTGTTAGTCCGTAGAGACTATTTCTGTAAAGTAAAAAATGTGAATGTAAGAGTAATATTAAGTACCATCCAATATATATATAATGTACTCTTTCCAGTCCCGGATCTTAATTTTTTTTCTTCATCCACAACCCATTACTGTCCCACTGCTGGGCACGGGTCTCCTCTTAGAATGAGAAGAATTAGGCCATTGTCCACCGCGCTGGCCAAGTGCGTATTGGTAGACTTCACATACCTTTGAGTATTACGAAAATTACGTGAAAATTACGATGGACGATTACAATTACTTACCCTCGTTTGTTCAAGATACTGTTGCCCATGCGGAGATTGGCTCCAGTGCATTGATTATTTTGCGCCTGATTGAAGTTGTTGCATAGTCTGCCATTAAAGTGATTAGTTCTCACACTGGAGGCAAAAAGCTCTGGCGCCCTGCTATGAGAACAGGTGCTAATAAGGCAACCTGGTTGAGGGTTGCGGCCACCGTTCGGGTAGAAGTCAGCGTTGGCGATCGGGTCGAAAATACCCAGGAGTCCGGTATAATTAGTTCGGTAATAAAAGTGTGAAAACTAAGTACATAAGGATAGTCATGACTTGAACTGAACTGATAATTATTAGAAATTACCAGTAATACGACTAGGACGGCGACCGGCCGTGCGACCAGCATTGCCAACAACGTGAGCGCCAAGACTGAAGCCGACCAAGTGGACGTTGTTCCAGTTGCCGCCGTTGTTGATGACCCGGCAAACGTTGTGTTGTCATATAAATAAAAAAATGTTTAGGGTGAAAAACCCTTCTCACTTAGGAGTATGAAAAATAGATAGTGGCCGATTCTCAGACCTACTAAATATTCATATAAATTTTGGTGAAAATCGGTAAAGCCGTTTCGGAGGAGTACGGTAACTAACATTGTGACACGAGAATTTTATATATAAGATTTCATTAATAACAGAGAATGTGCCTCACATGAAGAAAAAGAAGAGTAATTAACAGAGCACACATATTTTCATGAAATTCAGGAATGTGGGTTTCGTCACGATGTTTTTCTTTATTTTAAGCAAGTTACAATTAATTACAAATTTCGTATCAATCACGTAAACAAAAGCATGCTTCAAGCACGCCGCAAATGGTCTTTACACATGATAAATAACAATATCGTATGACAAATTACCTAATTCTTATTAACGCAGCTGATTAAAATCAAATAATATTAATTAGATTGGCATACGTATGTTAAAAAACACGTGTTGCCACAATTTTTCTTATAATATTGAAGTAGCAAGTGAGCTTATCGTTCATCTGATATTTGATATTTTGAAGGCGGTAGAACCCTTTGTGGTTCGACTCCGGCGGCAACACCACCACACCTAAGTCTACCTAATAACAGCAGTGTTAAGCGCTGCTGTGTTCCGGTTTGAAGGGTGTGGTAAGGGAGACAGACTTTTTCGAGGCGTTCCAGCTTAGTACTCAAGGGTAGCGGCCATCTAGCGTTGATTACAGATGTCCATGGGCGGCAGTAGCTCCACTTAGCGTGAGGTGGACTGCATGCTCGTCTGCTACTCCTACATTATAATCTGATAGTAAGTGGCTACCCTCATGAACATCTGTAATTAATCCCACATATGATAGCCTAATGGTTAACAAACTCGGCCTCTCGATCGAGGGGTCCGCGGTTCAAATCCTAGGAGCACCACGGATTTTTCAAAGTTATGTGCGTATTAGAAATTAATTATCACTTGCTTTAAACGGTGAAGGAAAGCATCGTGTGGAAACCTACATACCTGAGAGATTTATAAAAAAAACCTCAAAGGTATGTGAAGTATACCAATACGCACTTGGCCAGCACAGTGGACTAGGGCCTAATCCTTCTCATTATTAGAGGAGACCCGTGCCCAGCAATGGGACAGTAATGGGTTGTTGATGATGATGATGATGATAAATAGATTCCTACTTAAAGTCTTGCCATCACTGAAGGCTAAGTTGGAATGCTTAGAAAAAGTATGTATGGAACATATATAAAACGAAGGGTATTTTATATATGTATGTAAGTCTTATTCTTTGGCACACCCCATAGCCTAAACGGTTTCACGGATTTTAACATAGGATAGGTGTCGTTTGACCGGTCAAACTGACTGGACTGGAAATTTTGGGAATAAGTAGGTTAGGGTTTTAGTTTTACATTTTTTTCAATTATTATACTTATTATTATTAAAATTTTATGTAATTTTATTAGATATTAGCAGAACCCGCGGCTTCGCCCGCGAAAAAAAATATGATATGACATACAAATAACTGTAATCGTAAATTTTTACCTTTAACAATTTTAATGATAAGGTAGCATTAATATTTAATTAATAAAAGCTTTTTTTTCGTCACTGTGTACCTAAATTGGTCAAGCTTTCTTCAGGAACATACACTAAAACTCTAATTGTAATGTAAGTTTCATATAGGATACAATAATTATTATTTACGCTATTCCATAGGAACCGTCCATGTTATATGGGGGCTTACATACAGTGGATTTCTGGCTGGGCGGTTAGAGCACCCATTCTTGCCACCCGCAACTCCAGAAGTCCCCCTTTAGTCTCGTACGGCAGGCAGACGATACTGTAGCCCTGTTCCTAATCAGTATACCAAAATGTAGGCTAATTTGAATAAACTTACATATTATCATATATAAAATTTGTACCCGTCCACGTTGTCGTGCATTTGTCTGAATAGACGTTATCTGAAATTTCACGTTTCTAAGTTCGAACCTAAAAGATTCCCGTATACATACATATAACACTTCTATTACCTCCTTAGTAGAATTTCAAAAACATCCTATGTACATATGCATCAATAAGTACTTTATCAGCAAATTTCTGAAAGCTAATATTCAACACCAGCGGTCGGCAACTCGACACCCACTGGTGGTGTGTGGCCCGCGACTTTCCCTTGTGGCCCGCGGGTCTGTGCGTTACTAATAATTGGCCAAGTGCAACCTGGAAGGATCAGTACAACCAAAATTTTCAAAAGTTAGTTGGAAAAATAACGAATAGCAGTTTGTTGTATGGGGACCCCTTTTTGTTTTCAATTTTTTTTTATTTTTAGTATTTGTTGTTATAGCAGCTACCGTTATGCATCCTCTGTAAGAATTTCACATGTCTATCTATTACGGTTCCAGAGATAGAGCCCTGTGACACACGGACAGACGGACAGACAGCGAAGTCTTAGTAATAGGGTTCCGTTTTTATCCTTTAGGTACGGAACCCTAAAAAACCGCTGTTCTGCACTTCAGCACGCGCAATACATTCCCATGTTAAAAATATATGTTGCGACGGCCCGTAGAATTTCGCCCTACACTAAACTTCTTTGCACTCTGTTCTTGCTGATCAGGTTGATCTAAAAAAACAGTGTCTCAGATGCTTCATTAAGTCCAATGATAATTTTTCATAGTGGTTGCTTCCAAATTACCGGATTATAAAATAAAGTTCCAACCCCTATTTAACGACCTCAAGGGTTGATTTTGTGTGTGAAAATGGGAATATTAGTGATATATTATTTACAACCAGAAAGCAAAATACCAATTTTCATAGACTTTGCTTCAAAATCTGCGGACTTCTAAACGAAGTTTCTACCCCTATTATACCCTCATAAGGGTGGATTTTCCATAAATGGTGTTAAAAAAGTTGTATCATTGCCAACCAATTACATTTTTTACAGTCCTTACTTCCAAATAAACGGTTTTTAAAATAAAATTCCATCCCCTATTAAACAACCTTAAGGGTTGATATTCCAAAAACTGTTTTATAGGTGTCCTATTATTTTCAATCAGAAAGCCAAATAACAATTTGGCTAATTTTTTTAGGCGGGGCAAAAACTGAAAAATTCCACGCCAATATATTTATTTTAACCGAACTATGCCTACGTGCCTCGCGAATAATAATGTTTGTGCGTAGTGTAAGTCAAAGTTAAGTAAATGATGTCCATTCGTTTGTAAAGTGTGCATTTTGCCGCCCTCTAAATTTGCCGCCCGTAGATCCGGGCTTGCTATTTACTTTATTGTACTTATGTTCATTCCGTTGTTCCAAAATTAAAAGGAATCAATGAAAAGTAATAACAAATTTAAATGCAATATTGCTCTAACCCCTCAAGGGCTGAGTAAGAAAATTACGATGGACGATTACAATTACTTACCCTCGTTTGTTCAAGATACTGTTGCCCATGCGGAGATTGGCTCCAGTGCATTGATTATTTTGCGCCTGATTGAGGTTGTTGCATAGTCTGCCATTAAAGTGATTAGTTCTCACACTGGAGGCAAAAAGCTCTGGCGCCCTGGTATGAGAACAGGTGCTAATAAGGCAACCTGGTTGAGGGTTGCGGCCACCGTTCGGGTAGAAGTCAGCGTTGGCGATCGGGTCGAAAATACCCAGGAGTCCGGTATAATTTGTTCGGTAATAAAAGTGTGAAAACTAAGTACATAAGGATAGTCATGACTTTAACTGAACTGATAATTAGAAATTACCAGTAATACGACTAGGACGGCGACCGGCCGTGCGACCAGCATTGCCAACAACGTGACCGCCAAGACTGAAGCCGACCAAGTGGACGTTGTTCCAGTTGCCGCCGCCGTTGTTGATGGCTTGGCAAACGTTGTGTTGTCATATAAATAAAAAAATGTTTAGGGTGAACAACCCTTCTCACTTAGGGGTATGAAAAATAGATAGTGGCCGATTCTCAGACCTACTAAATATTCATATAAATTTTGGTGAAAATCGGTAAAGCCGTTTCGGAGGAGTACGGTAACTAACATTGTGACACGAGAATTTTATATATAAGATTTCATTAATAACAGAGAATGTGCCTCACATGAAGAAAAAGAAGAGTAATTAACAGAGCACACATATTTTCATGAAATTCAGGAATGTGGGTTTCGTCACGATGTTTTTCTTCATTTTAAGCAAGTTACAATTAATTACAAATTTCGTATCAACCACGTAAACAAAAGCATGCTTCAAGCACGCCGCAAATGGTCTTTACGCATGATAAATAACAATATCGTATGACAAATTACCTAATTCTTATTAACGCAGCTGATTAAAATCAAATAATATTAATTAGATTGGCATACGTATGTTAAAAAACACGTGTTGCCACAATTTTTCTTATAATATTGAAGTAGCAAGTGAGCTTATCGTTCATCTGATATTTGATATCTTGAAGGTGGTAGAACCCTTTGTGGTTCGACTCCAGCGGCACCACCACTACACCTATTTCTACCTAATAACAGCAGTGTTAGGCGCTGCTGTGTTCCGGTTTGAAGGGTGTGGTAAGGGAGACAGACTTTTTCGAGGCGTTCCAGCTTAGTACTCAAGGGTAGCGGCCATCTAGCGTTGATTACAGATGTCCATGGGCGGCAGTAGCCACTTAGCGTGAGGTGGACTACATGCTCGTCTGCTACTCCTACATTATAATCTGATAGTAAGTGGCTACCCTCATGAACATCTGTAATTAATCCCACATATGATAGCCTAGTGGTATACAAACTCGGCCTCTCGATCGAGGGGTCCGCGGTTCAAATCCTAGGAGCACCACGGATTTTTCAAAGTTATGTGCGTATTAGAAATTAATTATTACTTGCTTTAAACGGTGAAGGAAAACGTCGTGAGGAAACCTGCACACCCGAGAGATTTATAAAAAAAAACCTCAAAGGTATGTGAAGTATACCAATACGCACTTGGCCAGCACAGTGGACTAACTAGGGCCTAATCCTTCTCATTATGAGAGGAGACCCGTGCCCAGCAATGGGACAGTAATGGGTTGTTGATGATGATGATGATGATAAATAGATTCCTACTTAAGGTCTTGCCATCACTGAAGGCTAAGTTGGAATGCTTAGAAAAAGTATGTATGGAACATATATAAAACGAAGGGTATTTTATATATGTATGTAAGTCTTATTCTTTGGCACACCCCATAGCCTAAACGGTTTCACGGATTTTAACATAGGATAGGTGTCGTTTGACCGGTTAAACTGACTGGACTGTAAATTTTGGGAATAAGTAGGTTAGGGTTTAAGTTTTACATTTTTTTCAATTATTATACTAATTATTATTAAAATTTTATGTAATTTTATTAGATATCAGGAGTGTACGCCCCGCCAGGGACGTATTTGCTTCAAGCTTCATTTCAAATTCAAGCTATTTTCGGCAAATTTTCCCACAATTTGCAGCGAAATTTCGTGACCTTATAAGATCGGCCACATATATCTTTAACTCTCAGCGCTGGTGCTTGCAACGCAGAACACTTAGAGCGTTATAACTCGTGGCCTTCGAGTAAGCCACGAAATTTCAATGTAATAATCTTTTCGAATTTCGTGACTTATACTGACTCCAGCGCTACCACCCCCACGCTTATTTGTGCTTAACAGCAGTTTTAAGCGCTACTGTGTTCTGATTTAAAAGGGTAAGGTATACATACTTTTCCGAGGCTTTCCAACTCAGTTCACCTCAAACATGAATCTAGCCATATCGGATTACTGATTTTGTTGATTACTGATGCCCAAAGGCGGCAGTACCTTACCATCAAGTTGACTGCTTGCTCGTGCGACTTCAATTAAAAAAAATACACTTCATTTTACTTGAAACAAACACTACACCTACTTTTATCTATCGACGAAATATCAATAATGTCCCCAAAAGCGATAATAGACAAGATCCGTCACCTTTCGCGAGTAATTTAGCAGATAAACATAATTAGATAAACCTTGATCGACCTGACGTCGGCTTATTTCAAATTAATTATCCACGTCATTATTGAAGGTACTGATCGCCAGATATCTTTTATATACTTAAACTTTAGGTATAACTATTATTATTATAGATAATCTACTTAATAAAACACTGACAGATGATAGATAACGCATAGCTCGTTCGCTGATCTATTTAGGGGCACGGAATTTTCCACTACAATTCCTTATATTCTGTATATGAGGAGTAATAAAAGATTTTTGGAAATTCGTCTTTTAATGGGGTCTGAAGAGAGAATGGTACCTTTTTTTTGTTTACGAGGGGGAAACCTTCAAAAGGTACCCGGTGTCGTGGGAGCGACGCAGGGTTATGTGGGATTCTTACCGCACTATAACCCCCCCGGTGGCCGTCCTCGACGCTGCGTAGAGGACTCCGGGATCTCCAAAAGAACGCAACCGGAGCCCTCTTAGCTCATTGCCCCGTCGGGCTCCGCCCAGGTGAGCTTGGCGCTCGCCACACCGTCTGGTGCGTACGACGATATGCGACCACACATGCCGCCGTCTTTCCCGGGGCCGCTGGCTGGAAGAATCGTACCCAGTTTGTAGTTAAAGTGTATAAGATGTATAAGATGAGAATGAGAATATGTCATTAAGCGGCTAGCTTTAGGTGGAGTGTATACTAGATATACATATTGTATTTGCCGTTGTTATATAAATATGGTCGTTATCACGTAACTGATCTACAAAGGTATCAGACCCTCAAATAGTCAATGATGAACTGGCTTCGCAATTTCATTAGAACCTACACCAAATATCTTCAAACACAACTCAATTATTCCCATCGGTTGAGGAGTTAGATATTTTGCCTCCGAGCCACATTATCAGACCCTTAAATAGTCAATGATGAAGTGGCTTTGTAATTTCATTAGAACGTACACCAAATATCTTCAAACACAACTCAATTATTCCCATCGGTTGAGGAGTTACATATCTTGACTCCGAGCCACATTATCAGACCCTTAAATAGTCAATGATAAACTGGTTTTGCAATTTCATTAGAACCTACACCAAATATCTTCAAACAAAACTCAATTATACCCATTGGTTGAGGAGTTACATATTTTGTCTCCACCCACTCTGATCCTCATCATATTTAAATCGGACCAACTTGTAGCAATTGTCCACACACGAAATTAAAGGCATTAAAATAGGTTCATAAACGGCGAAGTTATGGCTGTTATATTTACAATTCTTTTGAGAAATTATTGCATGGGCAAAAAAGCCGCCGATGGCACACTCTATTCATTTGGTTAAACCAGAATCAGAGCTGCGTAACTCGTGTAAACAGATCTAGGTTCTCTTACTAGCAAGATATGTTCTTTAAGGACTGTTTGCCTATTTTTTTTCCATATTTTATCCAATATTTTAAAATGTAATCGTTCCTTCTGTCAAAATGCAATGTCGATATTTCTTTCTTCTCAATACTATTTCGTGTATTTATCCTGTCAACACGCAACCTATGACGGTCTATAACAGAAATATCTGCTATTACATTATACAAAACAATGTTTTAAAGAACACAGTATATCTGTACCAAGATGGCAAGTTGGTTATTAAGATGTTTTGTAAACTTTTTGTAATAGAGATATCTACTTTTCCAATGATCATGGGCAGCGACGTTCCTTGATCCAACAAAAAGCTTTTATTCCTTTCTGGGTACCTTCCTCTCTTTTGGGCAACCAGATGGATCGAAATATTAGCATTTGTAAGGAAGTATATTAAAGGGAACTTCTCTAGTATTCCGAAAATTCTGTAATAGTTCTTTGGAAAGTATTTTAATATATTTTAACAAGATTTTTCATTTAAGGTATTTTGCATGTAAGCTTTTAACTTTTGCATCACTTTTGTTCGACTTTTAGTAGAAATTGAGTCTACATGTCATTTATTCTATGCTGGAAATAACTACGGCTGCAATATCCGTAAACGATGATTCGCAAGAATTTCTTGTCGCGATTTTAACCGGCGTCTCTTTCATTGATAAAATTTCATAACATCTTCATACACAGGCATAATATACCTTCTTTATTTTAACTATTTCAACAAGAAGTGAATATATACAATACATACATTAGTTACGTATTTGTAAAAAGAGAAGAAGATATTATACAGCGCTTAACACTGCTGTTATTAGGTAGAAAATGGTGTGGCACTGGTGCCGGCGGAGTTGAACCACAGAGGGGTTTAAGGCTGTTTGTCCACTGCACCGTCACCGAGCCGATACCGAGAACTAGATTATTTTGGCCCGATTTTAATTATGCCGTGACGGCGATAATTTATTTTGTTTATTTTGTTCCAGCTGTCACTCGTGTGACGGCTGTGTATGGACAAGTTCAAATGTGTTTTACATTGCTGGCACATCGGTCCGTCAAAAACTCGGTGCCGATCTGGCGGTCATGCCGATCTACTCAGAATATCGGCGGCCGGGATGACGGTACTCGGGTGACGGACGTTCGGTGGACAAGATGCTATAGTAAATGTATGTACGCTACTTCGGCGCCGTCATTAATTATCGGTATCGGCTCGGTATCGGTGATTGGTGGACAAACAGCGTAACACCCTCAATTTGACAAAATTTTAAAATAATATAGGTATTGTACAGTGTGCATTAATTATTGTTACGGGAAAAAAGTTCTAAGGGCGGGAAGATTAACTTAACCAAATAGGGGACCAAATAGTTAAGTATATAAAAATTAGTATTCCATAAAGTCGGTTTTACGTTTGAGATGTACGCTACGGTTACCAACATGTATTCCCCGTGATTATAAACTAATAAGTTACCATCTAAGTTCTAGCTAACAGGTTAATTTAAGTATTATTGATGCGTACAAATAATATTTATGAACCACGTCAGATCTCGTTCGTCATCATTCTATTCAACTTTATTTCCATTGTATGTACGGGCATTACAGCATTAAATCGAATAGGAAGATGTCTTGAGTCGGGAGAAAGGGTATTTTAAGGTATGAATTTCTTTTATCGGGGTCGATAACACTAATGACTTCGATTTTTTTACTATATATGATTAAAAATTCAATTAAATATACCAGTTATCTATTCGTCCTTATATTTTTATTGTTATGTGTTTGATACATTATTTACTTTTATCACACACGTATAATCTAATCATTTTAATTAATAATATGGCATTACAGAGAGATTTCATGTCCAGATTATGTAATGATAACGCAATCTGTAATTAATAAATCATACTTATGCGTCAACGGTGGATGACAAAGTCCTTTTTCTTAACAATGCCATTCTTTCACTTTACGACGCTCACACTCCGTTGCATGAGGTGAAATTGAGGTGTCCCCCTGCTCCCTGGTTCAATAATGACATTCGTATTGCAATGGCCAGACGGGATCGTGCTTTTCGCAAATATGAGAAGGAGCGCACTGAAACAAATTGGGCTGCATTTAAAGCTGTGCGTAATCGATGCAATCAGATGGTACGAATAGCTAAACGCCGATATATCCATTCCTATATTTCTCTCTCGTCAGCCGCTGATATGTGGAAATTTCTGAGGTCACTCGGTGTGGAAAAGCCACCTTCTTTGGATTGTTGTTCCTCTCTTTCCTTGGATGACTTGAATCGTCATTTTACTTCCACTTCTACCGTGAAAAATACAATCCGTTCCCATACCATAGCTTCCATTGCTTCAATGCAATCTTCTTGTGTCCCTTCCTACCTTTCCTTTTTGTGTCCTTCGTACCTTTGAGTTCTCTTCTATTAATCAGGAAGAGGTTAAAAAGGTTGTACTGAGTATCCAATCCAAGGCTGTAGGATGCGATGAAGTGAGTAGGACTATGATTTCCAATGTCATTGATAGCTTTCTTCCAGCAATTACTCATGTCATTAATTTTTCCTTGTCCTCCGGTCAGTATCCCTCTATCTGGAAGAAAGTCTTTGTACGACCACTTCCCAAAGTATCCCATCCTGCGCTCCCTAACCATTTTCGGCCTATATCTATTCTCCCGTTCCTTTCTAAAATTCTGGAAGCCTGTGTACATAAGCAAGTCTCCATTCATATATCGAAATATAACCTGCTGAGTGTATATCAGCCTGGGTTCCGCTCCGGTCACAGCACCCCCACCGCTTTAGTCAGAGTGTGTGACGACGTCAGACAGGGGATGGACGATCGTAAACTGACGGTGATGGCGCTTGTTGACTTTTCTAACGCTTTTAACACAGTCGACCACGATATTCTCCTAGCTATTCTTACTCACTTACAGTTCTCGCCCTCTGCCCTGAATTGGTTCTCTTCATATCTTCGGGGGCGCCAGCAGTCCATCGGTATGGGTAATGCCTCCTCGGACTGGGCTTATTTAGATGCTGGCGTCCCGCAAGGCGGTATTCTCTCTCCTTTATTATTTTCTCTATTTTTTGACTCCATCACTTCTTTCATCAACTGTTCGTATCATCTGTATGCGGATGATTTACAACTGTATGCTCAAGCCGATATTGACAATCTCCACAGTGCAATAGGTAAAATAAACACTAATTTGAGTGCTCTCCGAAGTTTGTCTATGCGCTATGGGGTATCAGTCAACTCTGCCAAATGTCAAGCTATCATCATAGGAAGCTCTAGACTGTTGGCTAGGGTTGACCGGAATTATTTACCAGCAATAATTTATGACGGCACGCAAATTTCAATTTCGGAGTCGGTGAAGAATCTTGGGCTCTACATTGACAGCTCTTTAGGATGGAGTACTCAAATTACAGAAGTGTCTCGTAAGGTCAATGTTACCTTGCGATCGTTGTATCGCCTAAAGCACTTCCTTCCCGTGAAGACCAAAGTAATGCTTGTGAACACCCTTATTTTGCCTATCATCGATTATGCAGATGTGTGCTACCCAGATCTGACCGAAGCCCTTCTCAATAAACTAGAACGCCTTCTCAACAATTCTATCAGGTTCATATTTGGCCTTCGTAAATATGACCACATTTCGGAGTTTCGCAGCCAACTCAAGTGGCTTTCTATTCGTCAGAGGCGTAATTCTAGGATTCTCTTTATGTTTTACTCTATCTTGAATGATACAAATACTCCTCCTTATCTGAAGGATCACTTCCAGTATAGGTTTTTAACGCATGATAAAACGCTTCGGTCGTCTAATAATTTAAGAGCCGATGTTCCACTGCATTCTAGCGGTTTTTTTCATTTCTCATTATCTGTTCAGGCAGTACTGCTTTGGAACGCCTTGCTCGTGCATATCCGTAAAGCCCCCAGTGAAGCTGTGTTCAAAAAGCTTGTCCGAGAACATTATTTAAATTCCTCATCGAACTCGTAATCTCATGTTGTTAATAAATTTGGTTTATATAATTTAGTTTATTTATATATATATATATATATATATATATATATATATATATACCTATATCTAAATATCCCGCATGTGTACGACTTAGCATGGTTAAACCTCGAAATAAAGGAGGTGGATTTAACTCACTTTGATGATTTTTCATAATTTATAGTACATTGCCAATTTTGGTTATAAATTTATAAAGCTTATTTATTAAAACCCGCAATGAAAAGTAAAACGATCGATATTTGCTCTCGTCGCTCAAAGACAATTGTCATTGGTTATTTCAAATTGAGTAACTGGTGTTGTAAATGCCAGTTTCTTATTCTCGATTATTTAATCGATTTTGGAAATGGATGAATAATATTTGCTTAATAAATATTTTGTAACTATTTAACCGAATTGTTAAACCTGTATCGTTTAAGTATTTTTAATTACATTTTTGTTTTAATTACATGTTCATGTTTAGTTATTTTATCAAAATACTTACCATTAAATTTACAGGTTTCCAAGTGATGTCAATCCCAATCAAACAAAACTGAATTTGTTCTGCTCATTTTAATGAATTCATTATGAATAGATCATGGCCAGATAGAATATTATTTTTTTTAGAATATTATAAAAAAATCAAATAATTTATAACATAATTATCAAATATGGTATCTCTGAGTTGTCGTGGTCATTTCGGCGGATTTTTTCATGTATTACGTGATTACGAGTACGCCAACGCAACATCGACGCATCTCAATCTAATAGCGATATCTTTACAACTTTGTATAAGGTATTGATTTATCTATGTTTTGTATCAGTAAATTAAATTTATATAAAAACAACTTTAATCACTGTAAGGTTTTTTATTTCCAATGTGTAATTAGAGAGATTTTTCTATTTTCTAACACAATTTTGTACAAAATAAGATAAAATTAAAAAAAAAACATTTTTTTTATTTTTTAACCATTTACTCGTATAAAATGGCACGCACTCGTACAACATTCGCAGAGCACTAGTAAAATAAATCTAGTCGATCGATTTCTCGAAAATCGGTCTTCTATCGATCATTTCTGAAATTTTTGCTGCTCAACTTTTCCTTCTTTTTATTTTTTTTCGAATTTTCGATTTCAAAATCGATTTTTATAGAAGAATCGACACGACTTTTGAATCGATTTTCTATTTGACGGAGAATTCTATATCCATCATCTCTAAAACCTTCTTGACAAGTGTCAGTCGATCGGAAAAAAGTGGCACGCTTGGTTTTCATACAAATAAAGGTACATGTGTCATCTATTTAGATATAGGTCTGTGGTGCAGAGAATTAAAATAAAACCATTTATATTCATCAATTAATATATTTCACATATTGAACACGGTTTATTATTATGATATTGATATATCTCCTTAGAAAGGCCAGTTGGCGCCTGTAGTCAATCCGAAAAGACCATTCCTGTAAATACAAAAAAAAAATGTTACACAACGTAAGAGTACCATTATGAGAGAACACATTTAAGTAATTCGATTTATTCAAATAGATAGATAGAGAGGTGTAAAATAATGAAAAACATGAAGCTACACTACGTTTGACGCTCAGTAGGCGTGCAAAGTGTTGTACAATAAAACGACACTTTGCTCAGGAAATATTACTGAGCTTTTCAGTTGTATTAGTAGTAATTACAAGCCACGCAAAAAGACAACCTTCGCATCACCCACTATCATCCCGAAAGCAACCTGTAACGTTGCTGAACAGTTTAAATGTAATGTGGAATTGGTAAATTACCCTCGTTTGTTCAAGATACTGTTGCCCATACGAAGGTTAGCTCCAGTGCATTGATTATTCTGCGCCTGATTGAGGTTGGCGCACTGTCTGCCATTGAAGTGGTTAGTCCTAATACTGGAGGCAAAGAGATAATTCGCTCTGCCGTGGGAACAGGAGTTATTTCCGCATCCAGGCTGACGGTTGCGGCCACCGTTCGGATAGAAGTTAGCGTTGCCGATAGGATCCATAATGCCTAGGGCTCTACCATCAGTGTGAATCGCTTCCACGTACTGTCCGTCGCTGCCTCTCAGAGCATTACTGTTACCACCCCATTGAGGACCAGCTGGATCCAAACCTAAAAATGGAGGAAGATCGAAGAAAGTAAATCAGGTAGCTCTAAACTTATGGTTTGTAAGTAGCAAAAGCAAGTAAAAGTGCAAAAACTGAAAGTATAATATATAAATACTCATATGCTTTGGCCATTGCTTTGGCTTTAAATAAATAGATTGTAACGTAGCAAAATAAATAATACTTCGAAGAAAATACCAGTGATACGACTAGCGCGACCGCCGACTCTACGACCAGCGTTGCCAACAACGTGAGCACCAAGACTGAAGCCGACCAAGTGGACGTTGTTCCAGTTGCCGCCGGCGTTGTTGAAGACCCACGTCAAGAAATCGCCCAGGAACTGCCCGACACTGGGTACGGCTCGAACAGCAATATTATAGGGGGAGTTGGCATGGTTACGCCAGTCGACGACAATGACGTTAGCGTCAGTGACTGCGAGATATGCATCACGGATTAGAGCGTTCATTCCCGTATGGCCGTTGTTGGACCACCCGTGCACGATGACCATCAAGGGTCGGGCGCCGTTGTAGTTAGAATTTCTAAGCGAGTTCAGGTCGTTATGACGAATCACTTGCTGAGCGGTGGGGTTACGCCTGAAAAAAATACATTATATTTCTCGTAGATTTGTCAATACAACAAAAATACATACATGCTGGTTTTCTACATCAATTTCTTTCAAAAGTGACTTCATTTTTACAACATCACAATACGTATTAAAACTAAGATATACTAAAATGATATTAGTATTTATAATTTCCTTGATATGATAATAGAAAACAAGAGACGTTACAGTTTCAATATTAGTTTCTTGTGTGGGAACTCAGTTGCAAACTTAATAAAAGTAATTCGTAGTAAAGTATTGCATACTAGACTAATACTTATGAAGTAATAAATTTACTTTTATTACACAAATACATTGTCAGTTACCTGGTGAAGAGCCAATATGCGTTCAAGGCTCCATTTCTTTCATTGAGAACACTTTCGTCGGCTGTCTCGTGAAGATCAACCAGTTGAGGTACCTCATCGCCATCGGGCATCCAGATGTACCGGCTCACACCCTCTACATAGTGGCTGTTATCCCCTGGTATTTGAGGAATTTCTTCTCCAGCGCACACTGTGACAAAATGATGTTCTACAAGTTAGTGTAAGTTTGTAAAGTCTTTGTATACCAATAATTCACATTCCAATATTTAGACGTGATTACTACTTCTGGTTATATGTATACTTTAACCGTTTTCCCTTTTGTTACTTGCTTCACAGCTTGTTAAATTGAAGATGTTGAATCTATTTATTATAAAAACAAGAAATCGGATTAATTAACGATATATTTTTTGACCCTCCCATAATTTAAACGAAGCCCTTTGGGTTAGAGAGCGTTCGAAAGAATATATACACACAAACATTTCTCTCCGCAGTCGGGTAATATACAATTAATTCATAATGAATGATATAAAGACGAAGATTTTTATATCAAATTTTAAAGGGTAAACAATGTATTTGTAAACTCACACGCAACAGCAGCCAGTAGCACCACAAACAACTTCATGGTTGAACTCGTAAAAGATTGGTACATCTTGTGGGGTAACACTATTTATCCTATTGTTTATCACAACACGCTGATATCGTGGTATACGGTAATTGATTGATACGGGAATCAATGCAATTTATCAAAGATTCCTTATCGCGGGAGAAAATATAGGTAGTTTGTGATTTGCAAGATCAATTGCTTTTTTCAAGATTTAAAAATTGTATGATTCAACTTTAATTCCCTTAAGACTAGGAGAGCAAACATACAGTTAATGACTGCGTGCAAAATTTTTCGAGGCCTAATCGATGCGCCAGACCTGCATAACGAGCTAGCCAAATTTTTCACGCCGGATAATTACTATCGAAGCCGGAAACATAAACTACTTGCCGTACCTTCTAGCCACACAGTCGCACATGCCAATTCGCCTATACCTCGTGCCCTCGCTGGTTTGACAAGTGTTCTAAACGCATATCCTGACTTCGATCTATTTGCTGACGGATGGCAGGAAGTTTTAAGTGTGTGCCTTAAGTTTACGGATAAATTCTAACCTCCTACATTCTCAGTTGCTTTTCTGTAAATGTAATGTAATATTAAATTTCGTACTGACATAGTTTATTTAATTATTGTTTTTCTTATTAATTCTTAAATGTTACTATTTAACTTTCAGCTATTATATAAATGTTTATTCTATTTAATAATGAAGTCTCCTGTATTATGACATTGAATTTGACATGTTAATTAGTGTAAGTGATTAATGTATCGTTCTAATTAACAATAAATAAATAAATGATGGTATGGTATGTTGGTAACTAAACCTTATATAGTCCGCTCTGAAGTTGTTGCGAGCAGGTGATAGGCAGTATGACTATATCATACAATTTGCTATTGTGACGCGATTCATTCCTATATTCAGAGTGGACTAGCAGTTTTACGCGGACTATACCTATATGAGCATTAAATGATATATTTCTCAAAAATATAATAAAAGCGTCATCATTATGTGATGTCCTCAAAATCATCAACGATTTCTGTAATATGAATACAGTATGTGTTAGGATGTGTATATCATTAAACATAGACCAGCCATATTTTCAACTAAATAGTTAGCTATTACTTTGCTATGTCTTATACTGTAATTGTTTTGTGTGTAATCTCGTTCTGCAACGAAGCGCGCTGAGCTAGACGTAGTTATGACAAACTTTAATTGCATTTTAACTGGATTCTCCTGAGATTTCATCAAATATAGCACTAGCTTGTCCTGCGAAGTAATTCTATGATAATACATTATCTGCAAATGTCTCACCGAACGGTGCTATAGAATCATAAACACCATGTATGTTTGTCATACAGATTACCGTCTTAATCATATGATTAATATGCTAAATCACTGATATTATCTTTCTTCAGGCGAAACTTTGACGTTTTTATCTATAAGTTTCGCGTGAGATATGGTTTGCAGATTTAATTATTAGCATTGAGTCAAGAATTTCGCAAGATGAGCCAGGTGTTTGGTAAAAGTTTATTAATTATTTCGCTTATAAAATGTGACAGTGTAAAAATGTATAGGCAGCCTTAAAAAGTGTCTGGTGTGGACAATGTCATAGTGGCCGAAGTCACGATATTGATTAGGAATGCTGAGATGAGACAAGCAGTTACTTGGTGCGTATCAACACTCATAAGGGGTAGCGACTGTGGCCATCTGTGGCCAACCTCGGGAAAAACTTTAAGCCTTTATAAGTAAAGGATATAACTTTTGCAAATAGGTTTGTCTTGTCCACCTTTAACACTGCTAATACGAAGACGTAATATGTACGCCTGGTAGTAATCAGTTTTAGTAAGTCTTCGTGTCACCAATTACTGAAATTTAAATGCGACATTACGTATTATTGCTCATATAAGTAAGTATATTATCAAAGCCCAAGTTGTGGTTGGCAAAAATTGGTTAAAATGAATTATAATTATCAGCAACGGACGATAGTCAAATTGTAGAGTCGTAATTAATCAAACTGTTCCTTTATTTGATGGTAAGACGTTATTTCAAGTCTAAGACGTTATTACAAGTGTCTGTCAATGATGGTTTTAAGAAGTCTTGTCCATAGACTTAGAATTTTTTCGCTACGCTAAAGACCAACAAAGCATGAGAAAGACATATGTCAACCCATACAGACAATCTACTAGAGAGAAAGAGATGCTAAGAAAAGTCATGGCATGTCAATTTCTCTTCGAATAAGAGGCCTTAAGCTACGGCGCAGTTTAATATTTTACCAAAATTATTACTAATATTAATATATTGCTGATTTTTTGTTATATTGATGTCTTGCTCTATTGTCAAGTGTACCGTTACAAGGAAAAATAATCCGCGGAAGTATACGTTTCACAGGTAAATAAGATTTTTCTATCGGAGGGTTTTAAGCAATAACTGGTCAAATTTCCTATTAATTGGTTTCATATATAGTTGTTACAATTTAATATTCACTTATCTTGTTATAAATACATATATTTCATAGCTAGATGAAAAATTACCAAAATATATACGAGAATTAAATTATTTATTTAGGCTAGGGCTTGGCAAAATGGTGACGTCATATCGTATCGATGATGTGTCGATAATATAATAAATACTTTTGAGAATTAATGAACTGTTATTCACATGAATGTAGCGTAGAGATAGATACCATTACAGTATTGACAGTACAGTATGGTATGTACAGAAATAAAAGGTCAATTAATATTACATATTATGCAATTTTCGAAAGTCATTTTGATATAATTTTTTTGAGAAGGTGGTAGAACCCTTGTGGTTTAACTCCGGTGGCACTACCGCTGCACCTATTTCTGCCCGATAACAGCAGTGTTAAGCGCTGCTGTGTTCTGTTTGGTGGGGAAAGGGAGTGACTCGTTTCCGAGGCGTTCCAGTTTAGTTCTCAGGGGTAGTGGCGTATTTGTGGCTGACGGCAGGTAGGAATATCTAATCATACCTGGGGTTGGCTTGCAGATGTGCATGTGCGGCAGTAGCCACTTATCGTCAGGTGGACTGCATGCTCACCTGCTACTCCTATTATAAAGAAATATCCTAACTCTTTGTCAAGAGTTAAAAATGAACGCATTAAAAATAAGATAACACTTTTATTCATGCATACAATCTTACTTACTACTATATAACCCACTTAGGCAATCAGTTTAGGAAAAATCTATATAAGTATATCGTAAATTTACTATTTTTGCAAACCCTTTATTTTAGGTTTAAGGGCACATTAGATGCATTTAAAGTGTCATAATTATTAAATAAAAAACATTTTTAATGAAATTATTCTTAGAAGGCCTACATTTTAACTTATTTACGCTTTATTTACTTGTAAGAATTTAAATCACATGTTTAAATAGTTAAGAGAGAGGATGAAAGTGTTCTGGCGGGTGCTACAAATTTGGCCCCACCTTTGTATATTTTAGTACAAAAACACAAAATTCTGTTATTTGGGAAATATTTATTATAATATGACTCTACATTTCGTAAGTCTATTAATCAATTTAATTAAAAATTAAAGAAATATGTCCAAAACTAAAGTGAATAAGTGATATTTTTTTTAAATAATCGCGGGTGCAACAAGAAATAATTTGAAGGTGGTAGAACCCTTTGTGGTTCGACTCCGGCGGCACCACCGCCACACCTATTTCTGCCTAATAACGGCGGTGGTAGGCGCTGCTGTGTTCCGGTTTGAAGGGTGTGGTAAGGGAGACAGACTTTTCCGAGGCGTTCCAGCTTAGTCCTCAGGGGTAGCGGCGCATCTGTGGCCGACCTCAGGTAGGAATATCTAATCCTATCTGGGGTTGATTACAGATGTCCATGGGCGGCAGTAGCCACTTACCATCAGGTGGACTGCATGCTCGTCTGCTACTCTTATATTATAAAAAAAAAAAAATATTGTCATAACGAGGCGACTCGCCTCGCTATTATTTGACTAATACCTGGTAACCTATTACTCTATATTCGCCTATCCTAATATGAATATACATGGCTTGTATTATAATACCTGTACCTATTACTAATATATCAGTCACACCTCTAGTTAAGGGTGACATATTTTTCCGAGGCGTTTCAACTTAGTCCTTAGTGATAGCAACACTTCTGTGCGACCTCAGATAGGAATCTGGGTTTTATATCTTAACCTTATCTGGGTTTGGTTGCGGATGTCTATGGGCTGTAAAAGTGAATATTGCAGAAAATTAAAATAAAACCATTTATATGCATATAATAATATATGTCATATACATATTAAACAGGGTTTATTATTATGGTATTGATTTAACTCCTTAGGAAGGCCAGTTGGCGCCTGTAGTCAATCCGAAAAGACCGTTTCTGTAAATGCAAATAAATTAACGTTACACAAACCAATACTCCCGCGATATTGCAGCAAGTAGGACCACCAATAGCTTCATGGTTGAACCCGCCGTAGACAATTACATCCTTTACCCCGACCCCGGGAAGGACGACGGTATGTGTGGTCGCATTCCGTCGTATACACCAGACGGTGTGGTGACACAAAGTCACCTGGGCGGAGCCCGACGGGGCAGTGCGCTGAGAGGACTCCGGTCGCGTTCCTTTGGAGATCCCGGAGTCCTCTACGCAGCGCCGAGGACGGCCACCGGGGGGGTTTTAGTGCGGTAAAAGTCCCACATAACCCCGTGTCGCTCCCACGGCACCGGGTACCTTTTGAAGGTTTCCCCCTCGAAAAGAAAAAAAAAAAAGATAATTACATCCTGTGGGGTTCCATTATTTATCCTACTATCACACTGCACTGATATCTTGGTATTCGTTGATTGATCGATAGTGAAAATCAACGGAATTTATCAAAGATTATTTTATGAGGCCAATCTACAGGTAGTTTACATTTCTTGCTATTTATTATATTTATTGTCACGATTTGGTGCGTGTACTTAATTAGGATGTAAGCTTTAGAAGCAAAACAAATACAGGTCTGTGTTTAGAAGTCATATTTTTAATCATAGTTTTTAAACTAGGAATCATTATACAAACAAAAAGCCCGTCGTCTTAAAAGTAGTTAACTGAAAGGATATGTATTGTAGCCACAATTATTGTTACCCTCTTAACTTACAAAATTCAAAATCCATCAAATCGTTTGGATTGTAGGGTTTCCTAAATAATGAATGAGAATGAGACACACTCGAAAAACATTACCCCGCAGTCAGGTGAAAATCCATAATGAAATATTACTACTCTTCTAAGCTGAAAACTATATAAATATGTCAGCAAGTTGCTAAACGTATTCTTTTACTGTAATGTGGAATTTTACTGTAATGTGGACCCCTGATTTCCGTTACATAGTGCGCACGCAATTTCCGTTACACCGTTAATTTTTGATGTCTCGATTCCGCGATAATTTTTGTCTAAAATAATATACACCCTCAAATGTGTACACTCAACACGCTTATAAATAATTAGATTGAGCATGTAAGTATTTTATATATTTTAATTTTAAACACCATGTATAGTTTTTCGTCAAATTGACCGTCATAATCATATAATTAATTACCTAAATCACTAATTTTATCTTTTGTTGTGGCAAAACTTTATTGTGTTTATCATTACGTTTTACGTGCGTTAAATTACGTTTGCACATCATATGTGCAAACGGAAAGGGAAAACGTGAAAGGGAATATTAACTTAACCAAATAGGGGACCAAATAGTCTAAATATATATAACTCAAAGGTGACTGACTGACGTAGTGATCTATCAACGCACAGCCCAAACCACTGGACGGATCGGGCTGAAATTTGGCATGCAGGTAGATGTTATGACGTAGGCATCCGCTAAGAAAGGAATTTGATCAATTCTACCCCCAAGTGGTTAAAATAGGGGATGAAAATATTACTTCGATACGCGAGCGAAGCCACGGGCAAAAGCTCGTTAAGTATATAAAATTGGTATTCCATAAAGTCGGTTTTAAGTTTGAGATGTACGCTACGGTTACCAACATGTATTCCCCGTGATTATAAACTAATAAGTTACCATCTTAGTTCTAGCTAACAGGTTAATTTAAGTATTATTGATGCGTACAAATAATATTTATGAACCACGTCAGATCTCGTTCGTCATCATTCTATTCAACTTTATTTCCATTGTATGTACGGGCATTATAGCATTAAATCGAATAGGAAGATGTCTTGAGTTGGGAGAAAGGGTATTTAAAGGTATGAATTTCTTTTATCGGAGTCGCAAAACACTAATAACTTCGATTTTTTACTATATATAATTAAAAATTCAATTAAATATACCAGTTGTCTATTCGTCCTTATATTTTTGTTGTTATGTGTCTGATTTACATTCCTTACTTTTATCACATACGTATAATCTAATCATTTAAATTAATAATATGGCATTACAGAGAGATTTCATGTCCAGATTATGTAATGATAACGCAATCTGTAATTAATGAATCATACTTATATGCACATCGTAAAGAGATAGAATAGATATGTGGAAGAAAAAATGTGGAATAGATATGTGCCAAAAAGGGGAAATGTGAACTGAATTGAATTATTTTGTCTTTGCCTCTTTATATAATTATGACGATGGTAATATGTACCTAACATAATGGAGAAAAGAGAAAAGACGTAAATTACTTCCACAGTCCCACTCTAAAAGTCTCATTAATAGGATGGTTAACATTAATTGAGATGGACAGAGTATTTAAATAAAACGACTTATTGCAATCATCTATTCTAGTATCTTTTGCAAACACTATGTTTTTATTATGCAGTTTATTTATTTCCTTAGAAAGGCCAGTTGCTTCCTGTACGTAGTCCGTAAAGACCGCTCCTGTAAAGACAAATGACAAATAAATTAGTGTTACACTAGGTTACAGTATAGTCCATTGAAATGTTACTTGAGCTTTGCATTTTTAGAGGACACAATTTTATTTTTGGGACATGTGTGGGTCAATAGAAGAATTAAGCTCAAGTTGGTGGGGTCGCCACCCTTGTCCTCCGGCCGCCATTTTGGAAAATGGGGTGAAAACACTTTTTTCGCGATATCTCGGAAATTATGCGTCTTATAAAAAAAATGCAACGTCATAATTTGTAGCAAATTGTTTTGCCTACAAATATGTTTATATAACTTTTTGTCCTAAATTAAAAATTAAACAAGTTATAAGTGAAAAGTGAGTATTTTTTATACTTTTTTAAATTTTTTTTTATTTCATTCATTGAAAACGCTGTTACAGCGGTCCAAAGTTGACCGGGTTCATCAATGCTCATGAGAATCCGGTCGAAACGAAATGTTTAACTTATTGTTGTTTTTTACGGTAAATATATTCTTACAATATTTTTGTCCTCTAAAAATGCAATATTCGGTCTTTAAATTGTAACATTTCCATGGACTAGTAATACTTTAAGTGTAACGTGTTTACGTGGTTATGTGTTCTTCGTGTTTCTTAGTAAGACAATATATCTGGCAATATTGCTGATCTAAGTACGGTATTCAGTACATTTCCAGTAAGAAGAGATTTTTAAAGCTTGATTATTCAGCCCTATGAGGAGTTAAACTACTCTAACTATCTCATGTCGAGATCATACAGTCGGTACTATTACTGATACATACAAATGATAGTGATATGAATATGAGAGTTAAAGTTGTCAATTACCCGCGTTTGTTCAAGATACTGTTGCCCATACGTAAGTTGGCTCCAGTGCATTGATTGTTCTGCGCCTGACTGAGGTTGTTGCACCGTCTGCCATTGAAGTGGTTAGTCCTGATACTGGAGGCGAAGAGATAATTCGCCCTGCCGTGAGAACAAGCGCTGTTTGAGCAACCAGGCTGTCGGTTGCGGCCTCCGTTCGGGTAGAAGTTAGCGTTGCCGATCGGATCCATAATGCCCAGGTATCCACCATCAGTGTGAATCGCTTCCACGTATTGTCCGTCGCTACCTCTCAGAGCGTTATTGTTACGGCCCCATTGTGGACCAGCTGGGTCCAAACCTTAAAAAGGAAGAAGAGAAGAACGTTACAATAAATGATCGATAAGCGCTTTTTCTATTGAAAGTTATGCTAAGCAGAAATAGTAAGTTAAAGAGCGGAAACTAAAGTACATAATATAGATAGTCCAATTGCTTCAACTTTATATAAATTGACTGTAACGTAAGGAAATAAGTAACACTTAATAGGAATTACCAGTGATACGACTAGCGCGCCCACCGCCTCTACGACCAGCGTTGCCAACAACGTGAGCACCAAGACTGAAGCCGACCAAGTGTACGTTGTTCCAGTTGCCGCCGCCGTTGCTGAGGAGCCAGCCCACGAAGTCGCCCAAGTGCTGCCCGACGCTGGGTACGGCTCGAACAGCAGTATTATAGGGGGAGTTGGCATGGTTACGCCAGTCGACAACAATGACGTTAGCGTCAGCGACTGCGAGATATGCATCACGGATTAGAGCGTTTAATCCAGAGTGGCCGTTATTATTCCATCCGTGAACGATGACCATCAGGGGTCGGCCGCCGTTGTAGTTAGAGTTCCTAATCGTGTTGACATCCCCATGACGAATCAGTTGACGGTTGTTAGAGTTTCGCCTGAATAAAAAATATGTTACTATTATCGGACACTTCATCTGGAGGTTATACATATCGTGAACTTTAGAAATGATTATACGACACATAGGAATAATAGGAATCTTTTCTTTTTATATTTTAGGCAGATTATCAGTTTTATTGTTTTATACTAATTCAATCATTAGATTGCACTGTTCCACCGAAATATAAGAACCGCTTCACGCTAGAAATACGAATGGCAGTGGCTCCTCTACGCTCGAACCATACATTTTAAAGCGAAGTCCTGATTTGACACCATGTTGAATTATGAGCTTTGTTTGATTCGTTTTAAGAGCAGAAGTCCAATAGTAAGGGAGAATACATTATTGATAATGTAGTTATTACTAACTATATTATTTATAATGTAGTGTTTTTAGGTAATGATAAAATATTGGGGCTTAATTCCAAGCACTTTATATAATGTTTGATGTCTATTACTAATTAGTATTCCCAATATGAGAGTCTTGCGGTGTTAAAATAAAATTATCTACCAGTTTTATATCATACATTTCCTATCAATATTAAACTTATTTACTTAATTTTCATAGTTATATTGTCAGTTACCTGGTGAAGAGCCAGTATTCGTTCAAAGCTCCATTTCTTTCATCGAGAACACTTTCATCGACTGGTTCGTGAAGATCAACCAGATGTTGCGCGCCTTCGCCATCAGGCATCCAGATGTACCGACTTACGCCCTCTACATAGTGGCTGTTGTCCCCTGGCACCTGAGGAATATCCTCACTAGCGCACACTGTAACATAATGTTGATATAAGCACCAATTAAGGCAAAATTATAAAACCTCCCAAACTTTTAAAGGAATAATTTAATGAAAACTCAGCTGATATTGGTTTAGCTTAAGCTGTTTTTGATTGTCTAACTTGTCACGAAACTTTTTAGCGTTATCTTATCCAAAGCTTCTTCTATTTGTACGAATCGATTTTTGTTTGGAACGCCATCAGATATTATCCTATATTCAGCTTACAAAATAGAAAGATACAAATATATCATTATAACGTTATTATTTTTAAATATAACCAATGTTTTATTATTTCGGCAAACTAAAAATTATTTAGTAAAAAATTTTTAACAAAAACTACAACCGACTATATTTCGTTGGATAACGATGTAAACAGCGTGTCTTATATGACCGCCGACTTCAGAAATATGAACTAAACCAACGTTTATTTGAATTATTTTTTACTTTGTAGTGACATAGAAGTCGGTTGTATTTTTTGTTAAAAAAAATTTCACCCTTTTTAGTGATGACATAAAAACATTTATATTAATACAATATAAAATTGTATAAAAGTGATCATGAATTAAGGTAAGGTCTGAATTTACATTGATTGGAACCGCCCGCTCGCAGGGCGCTGCCGCACCCTGCTCGCTTAGTTTTATATTGTCTTATATGTTCCAACCTAACCTAACTAAATAGTCAATGATGAACTGGCTTTGCAATTTCATTAGAACCTACACGAAATATCTTCAAACACAACTAAATTATTCCCATCGGTTGAGGAGTTACATATTTTGTCTCCGAGCCAAATTATCAGACCCTTAAATAGTCAATGATGAACTGGATTTGCAATTGCGTTAGAACCTACACCAAATATCTTCAAACACAACTCAATTATTTCCATCGGTTGAGGAGTTACATATTTTGTCTCCGAGACACATTATCAGACCCTCAAATAGTCAATGATGAACTGGCTTCGCAATTTCATTAGAACCTACACCAAATATCTTCAAACACAACTCAATTATTCCCATCGGTTGAGGAGTTACATATTTTGTCTTCGAGCCACATTATCGGACCCTTAAATAGTCAATGATGAACTGGCTTTGTAATTTCATTAGAACCTACACCAAATATCTTCAAATAAAACTTAATTATACCCATCGGTTGAGGAGTTACATATTTTGTCTCCAAAACCCACTCTGATTCTCATCATATTTAAATGGGACCAACTTGTAGCAATTGTCCACACACGAAATTAAAAGCATTAAAATAGGTTCATAAACGGCGAAGTTATGGCTGTTATATTTACATGGGTGGAGGAATTCCCCTCATTTTCTCCAGAACCCATCGATGGATCCTAACCATATTTAAATGGGACTAATTTCCAGCTCGCCTCTACACAATAAAAAAAGAATTATTAAAATCGGTTCACTAACGGCGGAGTAATTCTTGTACATACAAAAAAAAAAGATACCGGCCGAATTGAAAACCACCTCCTTTTTAAAGTCGGTTAAAAAGTAAAAATGTTGCACAGACCAAGGATTTGTGCGTTATTTTTATGAGGCTCTGAATCTGCCGTATAAAAATATGGTTATATTTATAAGACGTACAAAATATTCCAGTAAATTTTGTACAGGTTATAATGTAAGAACAAATTAAAAAAAATCTATAATCAATTAAAATATTAAAACATCAAATAAAATAGACATGGCAAATGAAATAAAGACAAATAATACTATGTTATGTAATGTAATAATATTATTTACTCACAAGACACTGCTGCTAGGACCACTACCAGTAGCTTCATGGTGGAGCTCGTAATAGATAGTTACATTCTTTGGAACATCAGTATTTATCCTACTGTTTATCAGACCACGCTGATATCTTGGTATTCTTTGAGTGATTGATCGTTAGAATCAATGAAATTGATCAAAAACTCATTTCTGCAGGCTTAACTACAGGTAGCTTATATTTGGTAGGATGTATTATTAAAATAATTTCGCTAGTAATATAATAACTTATAGATATACGAGGCTAGTAAGTCATGCTCCTTAAAGAGATGCTTTAGATTTTCGCATCAAAAAGTAATAAATATTCAAATTAAATAAAAAGACTAAACATTACTGCATGTTTATTCAACTTATTGCAAGTTTCATTACGTTACATTTATATTTACTGCGTTATATTATTTTTATACTATTTTATACTATACTGTTTATATTATTTTTTATCAAAAAGTCCAACAAATTTTATATCGCTTGCACCAAAATTACCTAATTTAAAAATAAAAGTTTCAACTCTTCCTCTTGACCCTCTTGTGGGATATCAAAAATACATAATTTCATTTATTCATAATATGAATCCGCTGTTTCCAATTTCTATGGTTATATTGAAAAACACCATGTATAATCTGCCACCAACGTCATAATCACATAATTAATTATAAAAAGCACTGAAATTATCTTTTGTTTTGGAAATCTTGTGGTCACAGACTTGGTTGTGATCTATTTATCATTGTAGTATCATTACCTTTATCAGTGATAATATTATAATAATAATATTATAAATATAAAAAGCAGGCATTTCTTGGAACAACATAATCCGATATTTAAGTTGACTAAACCTTACCAAAGACTTACAATAGGTTTACAAACGCATTTTACCTACATTTTTAACCGACTTCAAAAAGGAGGAGGTTATCAATTCGGCCGGTATCTTTTTTTTTATGTATGTACACGTATTACTCCGCCGTTAGTGGACCGATTTTAATAATTATTTTTTTATTATGTAGGGACGAGCTGGAAATTGGTGCCATTTAAATATGGTTAGGATCCATCGATGGGTTCTGGAGAAAATGAGGGGAACTCCTCCACCCATGTAAATATAACAGCCATAACTTCGCCGTTTATGAACCTATTTTAATGCCTTTAATTTCGTGTGTGGACAATTGCTACAAGTTGGTCCCATTTAAATATGATGAGGATCAGAGTGGGTTCTGGAGACAAAATATGTAACTCCTCAACCGATGGGTATAATTGAGTTTTGTTTGAAAATATTTGGTGTAGGTTCTAATGAAATTGCAAAACCAGTTTATCATTGACTATTTAAGGGTCTGATAATGAGCCTCGGAGTCAAAATATGTAACTCCTCAACCGATGGGAATAATTGAGTTGTGTTTAAAGATATTTGGTGTAGGTTCCAATGAAATTACAAAGCCAGTTCATCATTGACTATTTAAGGGCCTGACAATGTGGCTCAGAGACAAAATTTGTAACTCCTCAACCGATGGGAATAATTGAGTTGTTTTTGAAGATATTTGGTGTAGGTTCTAATGAAATTGCAAATCCAGTTCATCATTGACTATTTAAGGGTCTGATAATGTGGCTCGGAGACAAAATATGTAACTCCTCAATCGATGGGAATAATTGAGTTGTGTTTGAAGATATTTGGTGTAGGTTCGAATGGAATTGCAAAGTCAGTTCATCATTGACTATTTAGTTAGGTTAGGTTGGAACATATAAGATAATATAAAACTAAGCGAGCGGTGCGAGCGAGCGGTTCCAATCAATGTAAATTCAGACCTTACCTTCATTCATGATCACGTTTTTGCAATGTTATATTGTATTAATATAAATGTTAGTATGTCATCACTAAAAAGGGTGAAAAAAAATTTTAACAAAAAATACAACCGACTTCTATGTCACTACAAATTAAAAAATAATTGAAATAAATGTTGGTTTACTACATATTTCTGAAGTCGGGGCTCATATTAGACACGCTGTTTACATCGTTATCCAACTAAATATATTGAGCGCCGACTTCACAAATATGTACTAAACCAACATTTATTTCAATTATTTTTTACTTTGTAGTGACATAGAAGTCGGTTGTATTTTTTGTTAAAATTTTTTTTTCTTAATACTAGCCAGAGACTTAGAATTTTTTTCGCTACGCTAACTAACTGACCCGGCAATCGTTGTGTTGCCATATATTTAAAAAATGTTAAGGGTGAACAACTCTTATCACTTAGGGGTGTGAAAAATAGGTAGTAGCCGATTCTCAGACCTACTAAATATTCATATAAAATTTGGTGCAAATCGGTAAAGCCGTTTCGGAGCAGTACGGTAACTAACATTGTGACACGAGAATTTTATATATAAGATATATTTGCAAATTAACGATCTAATTGTAGCTACTTTCTGTAACCCTGGACGAGATGGCTCTACGAGTGTTTCTGAATCACGCTATCAAAGTTTTCTCAGCATCTCGTATATGAAGGTACAAGCTTCGAACTGAGTATTGAAGCGCGGCCGCTCCCCAAAATCATGATGACCATATAGCTTTGCTCAATAAATCCCGAATAATAATTGAGCGAATGCCTCAATTATTATTCGGGAAGGGAAGATCCCCTTCCCAAAGAATAATTACGACAACAACAAAACAGTCATGTCTAAAACATTTGTTTATATACGATATGCATAGATATGTACGAATATGTATATTTATAAAATTAATGATGATTAAGTATCATCACTCAATTGATACGCAACTTACTGATCATATCAGCAGTGTTAGGTTTGTCATATTAGAATATTTTACCATTCATTTATCAATTTACGTTAATATGTTAAGCGACAGGCTTATTTGTACATCCTCTTGTGACCGTCAGAATGGCCGGTCACTACCCGTATTTTACATCGAAATAATTACTAAGAGTTGCTACCTAGTTGCTACTAGTTGCTATTAGTTGCTACTAATTGCTACCTTCGATTAAAAAAAAATAAAGTACATTTTAAGGTGACCGGCCATTCTGACATCAGGATGGCCGGTCACCTATCCAGCGAGAAGAAACTGCGCAAATGAATAGAGTTTTTTGTAATCAATAGTTGCTACCAAATTGCTACCTTCATATGCATCGTATTGGACGTCATAGCTTTTAAGGATAAAAAAATATTACGGATTTAATATAAGAGGACTAAACGCCTGATGATGTATAAGCACAATATGTTTAATTTCGGGTTTTCTCTTTTAATTATACAGGCGTTATAATTATGCAAGTAGCAAAATGTCAAAAACGTTTTTATTGCATCATCCGTACTTAAATAACCTATTCTTTAATATCCTGAAAAAATATTTTCCAAAAATAAAAAAAAAAAATAAGTTTCGGAGATAAAAACGTGTAAACTGGTGCAAATAATACTATTTTGCGCTAAAGGACTGTGAAAACTGTTGTAAGTCCCTTATACTAGTCTACGTGGTCCCGGACTGCGCGACGCTCGAGTGCAAGTGAAGGTTACACCAGTAAGCGTGTTGCGACGCTACCGGCGCGCACGCGTCACACTGATGTAAGTGGAAAGAGTTTTGCGTTATTTTTATTCTATTTTCAAAGAAATACTATATTTAATAATATTTTTGTTTCTATTTTTTAGGCCATAACCACGTTAACACGGTGAAGCATAAAATATTTCAAGTAATGATTTATTATTTTAAAGTCATAATTTTAAATAAATCATGCAACAGTGTAAACTGGTGTAAGTGCCACTTATACCAGTATACGCGTTGTGGCACTTTACGAAAAACAAGCTACACAAATGCAAGTACAGCTATTTTCCAAAGTTTCAGAATTAATTAATAATTATAAATGCAGTTTTGTTTGAAAAGGATTCAATTATACCATTTTAAAATTTTAGCTATGTACGTTGAATAATGTTAAAGTTACACGCATCAGAACATTCAAATCGCTCGACTGTAAAGTTGTGAAAACGCACTTGCACCAGTTTACGTAGAACCCGTCGATACAGTGTTGGGTCATGTAATTTTAACTTTCAGATACATGGTTAAAAAAATACGTCATAAATAACACTTAACATTAATCGCTCGACTTCGATTCGTTAAAGTTATTGTATTTGTCAAGTTCCGTATCAGTACCCTTAGTATGAGTTTTAATGTTTTTACAAAAATCACTGTTATTGTTTTTGTTTACGTATTTTCCATACATTTCCAATCAGTTCTGATACAATCTGCTAGGGGCGCAATTAGAAATATATGGGCAAATACGTAAACTAATACAAAAACAGTCATGTATGTAAAAACGTAAAAACTCATAATAGGGGAACTGTCTACGACGACTAAAATTGTGTTGACGGCGAAACAAATGACATTAATGACAAATAATTGGTGCAACACAGAATGGTTACATTCCATCGCTACCGTCAAAGCAATTGTTATCTATATTTAACTTTAACGCAAACTTTAAAGGGGCTTTTGATGCAATCCACCCAATACAATACCCAATACATACAGATTGCGCAAGTACCGTCGCTTTAACGACACATATAAATACAAGAATTTAATAAAAAAATAAAAAAAACCGACTGCACTAAAAAGACTGAAGTAGAATTTCCTAAAACGGTGAAATAGGCGTTTCATTATTTTTATTCAGAAAGCCAAATACCTACAAAGTTTAAAAGTAGGTATCTGCTTCAAAATCAAAAGATGTTTCAACAATATTATCCTATATCATGAAGCAGTGATAGCCTAGTGGTTAAGAAAGTCGGCATCTCGATCGAGAGGTCCGAGGTTCAAATCCCAGGCACGCACCTCTGATTTTCAAAAATTATGTGCGTATTAGAAATTAATTACACTTGCTTAAACGGTGAAGGAAAACATCTTGAGGAAACCTGCCTACCTGAGAGATTTATAAAAAAAAATCTCAAAGGTATGTGAAGTCTACCAATACGCACTTGGCCAGTGCGGTGGACTATGGCCTAATCCTTCTCATTCTGAGAGGAGACACGTGCCCAGCAGTGGGACAGTAATGGATTGTTGATGATGATGATGATGATCCTATATCATCCTCGTAGTGCTTATTTATGCTATATAGAACCTATGAGTAAAATTCCAGCACACTAAAGTTCAGCTGTTTCCCTTCTCTTTGAACTCTGGCACAGCAAAACTACTCATTTAGTCAGACAGTCATCTCGATTATATATATGTATATATATAATGTATAAGTAATCTCCTTTTAATTTCCTTTATTTTGATACCCTACTCGATAGGTTTGGTTAACTTTTTTTAAAACGTGTTGCTATTTTGCGAAAAAATCCACCATTTAGGTACGCTCTATAAAATATATAAATGCAGTAGTTCATAGTTCCAGCCTTTATTTTACCTCTAAAGTTTTAGGTAGAGGAGGTCTCTTTTTCCAGCACGCCAGATAGAGAATTTCATAGGGTTTGCTTTAAATCTGAGGGTTGCTCCAATGAACTTTCAACCCCTATTTTACCCTCTACGGGATTGATTTTTCGGATGGGGATAAATAGGTGTATCCTTGTTCCTATCCATTAAGCCAAATACTATTTTTTTTATAATATAGCAGTAGCAGACGAGCATGCAGTCCACCTGATTGGAAAGTGGCTACTGTCGCCCATGGATATCTGTAATCAACCCTAGATAGCATTAGATATTTCTACCTGAGGTCGGCCAGATGCGCTGCTACCCCTGAGGACTAAGCTGGAATGCCTCGGAAAAGTATATCTCCCTTACTAAAACCTTCAAAACGAAACACAGCAGTGCCTAACACTGCTGTTATTACGAAGAAATGGGTGTGGCGGTGGTGCCACCGAAGTCGAACCACAAAGGAATTTCCAAAAGGCCTTTCTTAGTACTTATTTACGCTATATAGAAAACCTATGTGCAAAATTTCAGAACTCTAAGGTTTCGGCTGTACGTTGATTTCTGAAAAATGAATTAGTAATTTTGTTAGTCAGTCATTCAGTCATCTTGCTATTTTATATATGTATATACAAATAGGTTTTTATAATCTCCGTTTAATTTACTTTCATTTGATACCCTACTCGATAGGTTCGGTTAACTTTTTTTTAATGTGTTACTATTTCGCGCCAAAAATCCGCCATTTTGATTTTTTTGCTCTAACACCTATCTAAGGGCACTTGGGTCATTGTGACAAATATAATGACAACATAATTGTTGAAATTCATTCAGCCGTTTATTAGATCCGATAAAATAAAGAAAGACAAACATACAAGAACGCGGGAAATACATAACTCTCCCTTAGCAGTCGGGTAATAATAAAGCTGTAAATAAGTATTAGGTTATTTTTAAATAAATGAAATTAAAATAAACAAGCCTTTAAGTAACGTCATTTTGTTTACCGTATTTTTTCTCAGAAAACTTTCATTAACCATAGGGGTGTTTTCATTTTTCATTCATGTCTGCATATCCACCATCTTGGGAAGTCTATCATAATATTTGATTTAGAATAGTCTCACTAGCTAATTATGCCTTGTCATCCGAACCAAACATGGGTATAAAATTTCAACCTTCATAGATTAAATATTTTTCTATAATATAGGAGTAGCAGACGAGCATGCAGTCCATCTGATGGTAAGTGGCTACTGCCGCCTATGGACATCTGTAATCAACCCCAGATAAGGTAAAGTCACCTATTTCCGCGGTATTTTTACCAAAACTAGAAAGAACGTCAGATATTAAGCATTTACTACTTAATAAGGAATTACATAGTTTTATCAGAAGATTTATTATCTGTACTCTTGAAATAGACTCGACATTTTACGATTAAATATTGATTTAAATGTGTCAGAAAACCCTTTGGTTCCTAATTCCGAGTATACAAAATAAGGGAGTGAAAGAGATAGAACGACTGCTACGTGTTGTATAAAGGGAAGCTGCCGAAATAAAACTTTTTTACAGTACAGTTTCTTGACTGGTTAATGTTACTAATACTATTACTATGTATATATATGTAATGTATATGTATGTATATTGCTTTTGACATTGTATTCCCTATCATTTTAATGCATTTAAAATTGTAACTATAGAGCTAGGTATCACCATACGAAATTGTAAAATTAACTGATCCTAATTGAAAATTTTAAATTATTGTTACATTAGCTTAATATGTTTAATTATAATTCATTTAAATTGCTATACCCTTACAGGGTTTCATGCCACTGTATCAAAATTTGTAACACTTTTATATGTATGTGATAACTGCATGATGCAATAAAGATCATGATTATGATTATGATCATGTATTTTTTTTTAGAATGCAGTCAATTCCTGTATCTGCAATACAATTTTGGATATTCTTCTTCGTGTACTTTATACTAGGGTTTATTATCGTACACCAGATATAATAATAATAGAATTATTTTGTATTGAGTAATTTGATCAAATGAAAACGTCGTATAATGTTTTAGTTCTTATAAAAATCGTATAACAATGTTAATTCTTCATTAATTAGGATTAAGCGAATTACTGATACAAACAATACTTGTTTTGTTATTGTTCTTAAAAACCGATGACAACTTTAAACACCCCGTATAGTATTTTGCGGTTATGCCGCGGATTAATGTGCCCATATTACCTAATTCCGACTTATTTTTTTTATCTTACAATAGGCTTACGTTTGACTGCAACGTTACCTGATGAAGTATTATTTGTAAGAAGTAATTATATACATCGGAATAGCGTTTCATAACTCTAAAGCTCTCTAAAGCTTATTTTACAACCGTTTTTAATACAAATTTATTGTTTTGTCCACAACAGCCAGATCTATTCACTATGTTACTGATAATTAACTAGTATTTAAATTTTCAAAAAAAAAAAGCAAAATTTGGTATTTCAGACGGGTAGAGTATTAAAATAAAACTATTCATAATATTCCCATGATCATATATTTAACGTAAGTAAGTATTAAGTATTACGTAAATAATTCATTTTTTTAAAAAGGCCAGCTCGCGCCTGTAGTCAATCCGTAAAGACCGCTCCTGTAAAAAATAATTATTATTAATTACTGTAACACCTTAAAGTATTATTTTATCCGAGTGGGGAGGGTAATGTTTCTCCAGCGTATGTATGTATGTATCATTCTCTTACAAGCTCTGCAACCCAAACGGTTTCATAAATTATAACGTATGAGGTGTCCGGGATTCGTTTAAATGGTGGCATAGGCTATATTTTTAAGCAATCACTTTTTTGTTTCTATTAATAATATTCTAGGACGAGTTCACATTTCAATGTCAGTGTCAGTTGGTATCACTTATCTACAAAATTAATTATGTCTCTTTCTTATTATACAGGTAGATAGACAAAAAAGGGAGATTTAAAAATAATGTGAAAATTGTAGCCGTATCACGTTTAATGTTCAGCGGGCCATACCTATAGTATTGTAGAAGGTTGCACAATAACGCAAAACTTTGCATAAAAGAGTATCTCAGGCAACATTGCTAGGGTATATAGTTTTTAAGTTTTAATTCTGAGTAAGAATTGATTTTATAGTCCGTTTGAGGACAGTAAAACTACTGTGACTGTCTTATCCCGACAAGCAACCGGTAGTGTTACTAATAAAGATATAGGTAACGTACATGGAAATACTGGGAATAATTTGTGATAATTACCCGCGTTTGTTCAAGATACTGTTGCCCATGCGAAAGTTGGCTCCAGTGCATTGATTATTCTGCGCCTGGTTGAAGTTGTTGCACAGTCTGCCATTGAAGTGATTGGTCCTGACGCTGGAGGCGAAGAGGTACGGCGCCCTGCCGTGGGAACAGTTGCTATTACTACACCCAGGCTGACGGTTGCGGCCTCCGTTCGGGTAGAAGTTAGCCCTGCCGATCGGATCCATAATACCCAGGAATCCACCATCAGTGTGAATCGCTTCCACGTATTGTCCGTCAGCGGCTCTCAGAGCGTTACCGGTGTTGCCCCATTGAGGACCAGCTGGGTCCAAACCTTAAAAAGTGAAGACCGAAGAAAGTCAATATTAATAATAAGAAAACTCTAAAATTAGCGTCAGTAGCAAGAGTAGGTAAAAATGCTAATACTGAAAGTATGAAACTTATAATTATGCTCATTGCTTTGGTTTGAAATAAACAGATTTTACCATAGCAAAATGAGTAATATTTATCAGAAATTACCAGTGATACGACTAGCGCGACCGCCGGCTCTACGACCAGCGTTGCCAACAACGTGAGCACCAAGACTGAAGCCAACCAAGTGGACGTTGTTCCAGTTGCCTCCGCCGTTGTTGATGAGCCACACCAAGAAGTCGCCCAGGAACTGCCCAACATTGGGTACGGCGCGAACAGCAGCGTTGTAGAGGCCATTGGCTGGACCACGCCAGTCGACAACAATGACGTTAGCGTCAGCGACTGCGAGATATGCATCACGGATTAGACCGTTCATTCCTGAGTTGCCATTGCCGTTCCACCCGTGCACGATGACCATCAGAGGTCGGCCGCCATTGTAGTTAGAGTTCCTGATCGAGTTGACGTCGTTACGGCGAATCACTTGACGGGAGTTGGGGTTTCGTCTAAAAAGAGAACAATACGCTACAGTATAGATTCAGAATAGTTCCTAATAGTTTATCAATGGAATAAATAATTCCTACCAATGTGTAAATCACCAAAAAGAAAACTTGTTCTACATCAATTTCTATATAAAGTCTGACTGACTGACTTATCTAGAATATATCTTCTTCTACTAGGACAAGATGTATTGTTTATTCCCTTCCTTATACGTATACGCCCATTTACCTGGTGAAGAGCCAGTATTCGTTATTAGCTCCATTTCTCTCATTAAGAACACTTTCGTCGACTGGTTCGTGAAGATCAACCAGATGAGGAACCTCGTCACCATCAGGCATCCAGATGTACCGGCTCACACCCTCCACATAGTGACTATTGTCCCCTGGCACCTGAGGAATATCCTCACCAGCGCATACTGTAACATAATGTAGGTACTTAAAATATTTGTTGTCTTCTAAAGTCCCATCTTCATTAGGGAATATTCTTTACCCAAAGAGTACATAAGAAAATATTATATACTCACGAGATACTGCAGCAAGTAGGACCACCAATAGCTTCATGGTTGAACTCGAAGTAGACAATTCAATCCTATGGGGCTTCATTATTTATCCTACTGTTTATCACACTACATTGATATCTTGTTATTCGTTGATTGATTGATAGTGAAAATTAATGGAATTTATCAAAGATTCTTTCATGAGGCTAAACTACAGGTAGTTTACAATTCTAACTATTTATTATATTTATTGTCACGATTTGGTGCGTGTACTTAATTAGACTTTAAGCATTACGAATCGTGTTTTAATCATATTTTTAAAACTTTGATAAAAAGTACGTCGTCGCAGTAATAGTAAACTGAAACGGTATGTAATGTAGCCACTATCACACCACATATGTTGATATACGTCAAGCCATTTGGAATATAGGGCTTCCTAAATAAAGTATGAGAATTCTCATTCTCATTCATTAACTAGGCTCGCTCGAAAAACAATCAAATCAAATCAAATTATTTTTTTTAATTCAAAATAGATTCTTTACAGAGCACTTTTTAAAAGTTAATACAACTACCACCACTTCACAAGGTGTTGCGTCATGGAGACGTCATGGAAGCGGCGAAAGAAACTCCATAACACACATCTTTTTAAAAATTAAATATTTCATACAATGGCTCTTAACCTAGTGGGCTGTGGTACATAGAGTACCCGAGTGGTACATAGCGCTGGGGCTGCGTTAGACCACACCGTTTTATATATTATTATTAAATAATATATCTTTTACATAACGTTTGTTTAATGACAATTTTTTTTTTCTGTGAGATTCAATTCATTACCCTCCGCAGTCTGGTAATAATCCATAATGGAATATTAACCTACCTACACCAAATATCTTCAAACACAACTCAATTATTCCCATCGGTTGAGGAGTTACATATTTTGTCTCCGAGCCACATTATCAGACCCTTAAATAGTCAATGATGAACTGGCTTTGTAATTTCATTAGCTCCTACACCAACGTCCGTGTGGTTTCGGGAGTAGAATAGGACTACGGTATCTCCTGCCTGTCGTAAGAGGCGACTAAAAGGGGGCTTCCGGGGTTGCGGGTGGCAAGAGTGGGAGCTCGAACCGCCCAGCCAGCGGCCCCGGGAAGGACGGCGGTATGTGTGGTTGCATACCGTCGTACGCACCAGACGGGTGTGGCGAGCGCCAAGCTCACCTGGGCGGAGCCCGACGGGGCAACGCGCTAAGAGGGCTCCGGTTGCGTTCCTTTGGAGATCCCGGAGCCCTCTACGCAGCGCCGAGGACGGCCACCGGGGGGGTTTTAGTGCGGTAAGAATCCCACATAACCCTACGTCGCTCCCACGACACCGGGTACCTTTTGAAGGTTCCCCTCGTAAACAAAAAAAAAAAAAAAAAAGCACCTACACCAAATATCTTCAAATAAAACTTAATTATACTCATCGGTTGAGGAGTTACATATTTTGTCTCCAGAACCCACTCTGATTCTCATCATATTTAAATGGGACTAACTTGTAGCAATTGTCCACACACGAAATTAAAGGCATTAAAATAGGTTCATAAACGGCGAAGTTATGGCTGTTATATTTACATGGGTGGAGGAATTCCCCTTATTTTCTCCAGAACCCATCGATGGATCCTAACCATATTTAAATGGGACCAATTTCCAGCTCGCCTCTACACAATAAAAAAAAGAATTATTAAAATCGGTTCACTAACGGCGGAGTAATTCGTGTACATACAAAAAAAAAAGATACCGGCCGAATTGAAAACCACCTCCTTTTTAAAGTCGGTTAAAAAGTAAAAATGTTGCACAGAGCAAGGATTTGTGTGTTATTTTTATGAGGCTCTGAATCTGACGTATAAAAATATGGTTATATTTATAACACGTACAAAATATTCCAGTAAATTTTGTACAGGTTATAATGTAAGAACAAATTAAAAAAAATCTATAATCAATTAAAATATTAAAACATCAAATAAAACAGACATGGCAAATGAAATAAAGACGAATAATACTATGTTATGTAATGTAATAATAATAATATTATTATTTACTCACAAGACACTGCTGCTAGGACCACTACCAGTAGCTTCATGGTGGAGCTCGTAATAGATAGTTACATTCTTTGGAACATCAGTATTTATCCTACTGTTTATCAGACCACGCTGATATCTTGGTATTCTTTGAGTGATTGATCGTGAGAATCAATGAAATTGATCAAAAACTCATTTCTGCAGGCTTAACTACAGGTAGCTTATATTTGGATGTATTATTAAAATAATTTCGCTAGTAATATAATAAATTATAGATATACGAGCCTAGTAAGTCATGCTCCTTAAAGAGATGCTTTAGATTTTCGCATCAAAAAGTAATAAATATTCAAATTAAATAAAAAGACTAAACATTACTGCATGTTTATTCAACTTATTGCAAGTTTCATTACGTTACATTTTTTATATTTACTGCGTTATATTATTTTTATACTATTTTATACTATACTGTTTATATTTTTTTTATCCAAAAGTCCAACAATTTTATATCGCTTGCACCAAAATTACCTAATTTAAAAATAAAAGTTTCAACTCTTCCTCTTGACCCTCTTGTGGGATATCAAAATACATAATTTCATTTATTCATAAAATGGTTCATAATATGAATCCGCTGTTTCCAATTTCTATGGTTATATTGAAAACACCATGTATAATCTGCCACCAACGTCATAATCACATAATTAATTATAAAAACACTGAAATTATCTTTTGTTTTGGAAAACTTGTGGTCACAGACTTGGTTGTGATCTATTTATCATTGTAGTATCATTACATTTATCAGTGATAAAGGTAATGATACTACCTCACTCTTGTTGACGCATAAAAGCAGGCATTTCTTGGAACAACATAATCCGATATTTAAGTTGACTAAACCTTACCAAAGACTTACAATAGGTTTACAAACGCATTTTACCTACATTTTTTTCTTAATACTAGCCATAGACTTAGAATTTTTTTCGCTACGCTAACTAACTGACCCGGCAATCGTTGTGTTGCCATATATTTAAAAAATGTTAAGGGTGAACATCTCTTATCACTTAGGGGTGTGAAAAATAGGTAGTAGCCGATTCTCAGACCTACTAATATTCATATAAAATTTGGTGCAAATCGGTAAAGCCGTTTCGGAGCAGTACGGTAACTAACATTGTGACACGAGAATTTTATATATAAGATATATTTGCACATTACCAATCTAATTGTAGCTACTTTCTGTAACCCTGGACGAGATGGCTCTACGAGTCTTTCTGAATCACGCTATCAAAGTTTCTCAGCATCTCGTATATGAAGGTACAAGCTTCGAACTGAGTATTGAAGCGCGGCCCGCTCCCCAAAATCATGATGATCATTTAGCTTTGCTCAATAAATCCCGATAATAATTGAGCGAATGGCTCAATTATTATTCGGGAAGGGGAAGATCCACTTCCCAAAGAATAATTACGACAACAACAAAACAGTCATGTCTAAAATATTTGTTTATATACAATATGTATAGATATGTACGAATATGTATATTTATAAAATTAATTATGATTAAGTACTCGTATCGTATCGTATCACTCAATTGATACGCAACTTACTGATCATATCAGCAGTGTTAGGTTTGTCATATTAAAATATTTTACCATTCATTTATCAATTTACGTTAATATGTTAAGCGACAGGCTTATTTGTACATCCTCTTGTGACCGTCAGAATGGCCGGTCACTACCCATATTTTACATCGAAATAATTACTAAGAGTTGCTACCTAGTTTGCTACCTAGTTGCTACTAGTTGCTATTAGTTGCTACTAATTGCCTACCTTCGATTAAAAAAAAATAAACTACCTTTTTAAGCCTACCTATCCAGCGAGAAGAAACTGCGCAAATGAATAGAGTTTTTTGTAATCAATAGTTGCTACCAAATTGCTACCTTCATATGCATCGTATTGGACGTTCATAGCTTTTAAGGATAAAAAAATATTACGGATTTAATATAAGAGGACTAAACGCCTGATGATGTTTAAGCACAATATGTTTAATTTCGGGGTTTCTCTTTTAATTATACAGGCGTTATAATTATGCAAGTAGCAAAATGTCAAAAACGTTTTTATTGCACCATCCGTACTTAAATAACATATTCTTTAATATCCTGAAAATATATTCCAAAAATAAAAAAAAATAAGTTTCGGAGATAAAAACGTGTAAACTGGTGCAAATAATACTATTTTGCGCTAAAGGACTGTGAAAACTGTTGTACGTCCCTTATACTAGTCTACGTGGTCCCGGACTGCGCGACGCTCGAGTGCAAGTGAACGTTACACCAGTAAGCGTGTTGCGACGCTACCGGCGCGCACGCGTCACACTGATGTAAGTGGAAAGAGTTTTGCGTTATTTTTATTCTATTTTCAAAGAAATGCTATATTTAATAATATTTTTGTTTCTAATTTTTAGGCCATAACCACGTTAACACGGTGAAGCATAAAATATTTCAAGTAATGATTTATTATTTAAAGTCATAATTTTAAATAAATCATGCAACAGTGTAAACTGGTGTAAGTGCCACTTATACCAGTATATGCGTTGTGGCACTTTAAGAAAAACGAGCTACACAAATGCAAGTACAGCTATTTTCCAAAGTTTCAGAATGAATTAATAATTATAAATGCAGTTCTGTTTCAAAAGGATTCAATTATACCATTTTAAAATTTTAGCTATGTACGTTGAATAATGTTAAAGTTACACGCATCAGAACATTCAAATCGCTCTACTGTAAAGTTGTGAAAACGCACTTGCAACCAGTTTACGTAGGGACCCGTCGATACAGTGTTGGGTCATGTAACTTTAACTTTAGATCCATGGTTAAAAAAAATAGCACTTAACATTAATCGCTCGACTTCGATTCGTTAAAGTTATTGTATTTGTCAAGTTCCGTATCAGTACCCTTAGTATGAGTTTTAATGTTTTTACAAAAATGACTGTTATTGTTTTTGTTTACGTATTTCCCATACATTTCCAATTAGTTCTGATACAATCTGCTAGGGGCGCAATTAGATGTCCCTGTAGTACCGGGACCAGAATAGGGCTACGGTATCCCCTACCTGTCGTAAGAGGCGACTAAAAGGGGCTTTCGGTGTTGCGGGCGGCAAGAGTGGGAGCTCAAACCGTCCAGCAAGCGACCCCGGGAAGGACAGCGGTTTTGTGTGGTCGCATATCGCTGTAATCACCAGGGGATGTGAGAGGAGCGTAAAGTGCTCCCCCAGGGCAGAGCCCGATAGAAGGGCATCGCGTTAGGAGGACTCCGGTTGTGTTCCGTTGGAGATCCCGGAGTTCTCCACCAAACGCTGAGGACGGCCACCGGGGGGGTTTTGTGCGGTAAAAATCCCACATAACACGGCGTCACTCCCATGGCGTCGGGTACCTTTTGAAGGTTTCCCCCTGGTCAACAAAAAAAAATTAGAAGAAGAATAATTAGAAATATATGGGCAAATACGTAAACTAAAAAAAACAGTCATGTATGTAAAAACGTAAAAACTCATAATAGGGGAACTGTCTACGACGACTAAAATTGTGTTGACGGCGAAACAAATGACATTAATGACAAATAATTGGTGCAACACAGAATGGTTACATTCCATCGCTACCGTCAAAGCTATTGTTATCTATATTTAACTTTAACGCAAACTTTAAAGGGGCTTTCGATGCAACCCACCCTATAACACAGACTGCGCAAGTACCGTCGCTTTAACGACACATATAAATACAAGCATTTAATAAAAACATAAAAAGAACCGACTGCACTAAAAAGGCTGAAGTAGAATTTCCTAAAACGGTGAAATAGGCGTTTCATTATTTTTATCCAGAAAGCCCAATACCTACAAAGTTTAAAAGTAGGTATCTGCTTCAAAATCAAAAGATGTATAAACAATAGTATCCTATATCATGAAGCAGTGATAGCCTAGTGATTAAGAAAGTCGGCCTCTCGATCGAGAGGTCCGAGGTTCAAATCCCAGGCACGCACCTCTGATTTTCAAAAATTATGTGCGTATTAGAAATTAATTATCACTTGCTTAAACGGTGAAGGAAAACATTGTGAGGAAACCTGCCTACCTGAGAGATTTATAAAAAAAATCTCAAAGGTATGTGAAGTCTACCAATACGCACTTGGCCATCGCGGTGGACTAGGCCTAATCCTTCTCATTCTGAGAGGAGACACGTGCCCAGCAGTGGGACAGTAATGGGTTGTTGATGATGATGATGATGTTCCTATATCATCCTCGTAGTGCTTATATATGCTATATAGAACCTATGAGTAAAATTCCAGCACACTAAAGTTCAGCGGTTTCCCTTCTCATTGAACTCTGGCACAGCAAAACTACTCATTTAGTCAGACAGTCATCTCGATTATATATATGTATATATATAATGTATGAGTAATCTCCTTTTAATTTCCTTTATTTTGATACCCTACTCGATAGGTTTGGTTAACTTTTTTTAAAACGTGTTACTATTTCGCGAAAGAATCCACCATTTAGGTACGCTCTATAAAATATATACATGCATTAATTCAAAGTTCCAGCCTTTATTTTACCTCTTAAGTTTTAGGTAGAGGAGGTATCTTTTTCCAGCACGCCAGATAGAGAATTTCATAGGGTTTGCTTTAAATCTGAGGGTTGTTCCAATGAACTTTCAACCCCTATTTTACCCTCTACGGGGTTGATTTTTCGGAAGCGGATAAATAGGTGTATCCTTGTTCCTATCCATTAAGCCAAATACTATTTTTTTTATAATATAGCAGTAGCAGACGAGCATGCAGTCCACCTGATTGGAAAGTGGCTACTGTCGCCCATGGACATCTGTAATCAACCCCAGATAGCATTAGATATTTCTACCTGAGGTCGGCCAGATGCGCTGCTACCCCTGAAGACTAAGCTTCAAAACGGAACACAGCAGCGCCTAACACTGCTATTATTACGAAGAAATGGGTGTGGCGGTGATGCCACCGAAGTCGAACCACAAAGGAATTTCCAAAAGGCCTTAGTACTTATTTACGCTATATAGAAAACCTATGTGCAAAATTTCAGAACTCTAAGGTTTCGGCTGTACGTTGATTTCTGAAAAATGAATTAGTAATTTTGTTAGTCAGTCATTCAGTCATCTTGCTATTTTATATATGTATATACAAATAGGTTTTTATAATCTCCGTTTAATTTACTTTCATTTGATACCCTACTCGATAGGTTCGGTTAACTTTTTTTTAATGTGTTACTATTTCGCGCCAAAAATCCGCCATTTTGATTTTTTTGCTCTAACACCTATCTAAGGGCACTTGGGTCATTGTGACAAATATAATGACAACATAATTGTTGAAATTCATTCAGCCGTTTATTAGATCCGATAAAATAAAGAAAGACAAACATACAAGAACGCGGGAAATACATAACTCTCCCTTAGCAGTCGGGTAATAATAAAGCTGTAAATAAGTATTAGGTTATTTTTAAATAAATGAAATTAAAATAAACAAGCCTTTAAGTAACGTCATTTTGTTTACCGTAATTTTTTCTCAGAAAACTTTCATTAACCATAGGGGGGTCATTTTCATCATGTCTGCATATCCACCATCTTGGGAAGTCTATCATAATATTTGATTTAGAATAGTCTCACTAGCTAATTATGCCTTGTCATCCGAACCAAACATGGGTATAAAATTTCAACCTTCATAGATTAAATATTTTTCTATAATATAGGAGTAGCAGACGAGCATGCAGTCCATCTGATGGTAAGTGGCTGCTGCCGCCTATGGGACATCTGTAATCAACCCCAGATAAGGTAAAGTCACCTATTTCCGCGGTATTTTTACCAAAACTAGAAAGAACGTCAGATATTAAGCATTTACTACTTAATAAGGAATTACATAGTTTTATCAGAAGATTTATTATCTGTACTCTTGAAATAGACTCGACATTTTACGATTAAATATTGATTTAAATGTGTCAGAAAACCCTTTGGTTCCTAATTCCGAGTGTACAAAATAAGGGAGTGAAAGAGATAGAACGACTGCTACGTGTTGTATAAAGGGAAGCTGCCGAAATAAACTTTTTACAGTACAGTTTCTTGACTGGTTAATGTTACTAATGTATATATTATATATGTAATGTATATGTATGTATATTGCTTTTGACATTGTATTCCCTATCATTTTAATGCATTTAAAATTGTAACTATAGAGCTAGGTATCACCATACGAAAATGTAAAATTAACTGATCCTAATTGAAAATTTTAAATTATTGTTACATTAGCTTAGTATGTTTAATTATAATTCATTTAAATTGCTATACCCTTACAGGGTTTCATGCCACTGTATCAAAATTTGTAACACTTCTATATGTATGTGATAACTGCATGATGCAATAAAGATCATGATTATGTTTATGATTATGATCATGTATTTTTTTTAGACTGCAGTCAATTCGGTATCTGCAATACAATTTTGGATATTCTTCTTCGTGTACTTTATACTAGGGTTTATTATCGTACACCAGATATAATAATAATAGAATCATTTTGTTTTGAGTAATTTGATCAAATTAAACGTCGTATTATGTTTTAGTTCTTATAAATGATGTATTAAATCGTATAACAATGTTAATTCTTCATTAATTAGGATTAAGCGAATTACTGATACAAACAATACAATTGTTCTTAAAAACCGATGAAAACTTTAAACACCCCGTATAGTATTATGCGGTTATGCCGCGGATTAATGTGCCCATATTACCTAATTCCGACTTATTCTTTTTATCTTACAATAGGCTTACGTTTGACTGCAACGTTTACCTGATGAAGTATTATTGTAAGAAGTAATTATATACATCGGAATAGCGTTTCATAACTCTAAAGCTCTCTAAAGCTTATTTACAACCGTTTTTAATACAAATTTATTGTTTTGTCCACAACAGCCAGATCTATTTACTATGTTACTGATAATTAACTAGTATTTCAATTTTTCAAAAAAAAAACAAAATTTGGTATTTCAGACGGGTAGAGTATTAAAATAAAACTATTCATAATATTCCCATGATCATATATTTAACGTAAGTAAGTATTAAGTATTACGTAAATAATTCATTTTTTTAAAAAGGCCAGCTCGCGCCTGTAGTCAATCCGTAAAGACCGCTCCTGTAAAAAATAATTATTATTAATTACTGTAACACCTTAAAGTATTATTTTATCCGAGTGGGGAGGGTAATGTTTCTCCAGCGTATGTATGTATGTATCATTCTCTTACAAGCTCTGCAACCCAAAACGGTTTCATAAATTATAACGTATGAGGTGTCCGGGATTCGTTTAAATGGTGGCATAGGCTATATTTTTAAGCAATCAGTTTTTTGTTTCTATTAATAATATTCTAGGACGAGTTCACATTTCAATGTCAGTGTCAGTTGGTATCACTTATCTACAAAATTAATTATGTCTCTTTCTTATTATACAGGTAGATAGACAAAAAAGGGAGATTTAAAATAATGTGAAAATTGTAGCCGTATCACGTTTAATGTTCAGCGGGCCATACCTATAGTATTGTAGAAGGTTGCACAATAACGAAAAACTTTGCATAAAAGAGTATCTCAGGCAACATTGCTAGGGTATATAGTTTTTAAGTTTTAATTCTGAGTAAGAATTGATTTTATAGTCCGTTTGAGGACAGTAAAACTACTGTGACTGTCTTATCCCGACAAGCAACCGGTAGTGTTACTAATAAAGATATAGGTAACGTACATGGAAATACTGGGAATAATTTGTGATAATTACCCGCGTTTGTTCAAGATACTGTTGCCCATGCGGAGTTGGCTCCAGTGCATTGATTATTCTGCGCCTGGTTGAGGTTGCACAGTCTGCCATTGAAGTGATTGGTCCTGACGCTGGAGGCGAAGAGGTACGGCGCCCTGCCGTGGGAACAGTTGCTATTACTACACCCAGGCTGACGGTTGCGGCCTCCGTTCGGGTAGAAGTTAGCCCTGCCGATCGGATCCATAATACCCAGGAATCCACCATCAGTGTGAATCGCTTCCACGTATTGTCCGTCAGCGGCTCTCAGAGCGTTACCGGTGTTGCCCCATTGAGGACCAGCTGGGTCCAAACCTTAAAAAGTGAAGACCGAAGAAAGTCAATATTAATAATAAGAAAACTCTAAAATTAGCGTCAGTAGCAAGAGTAGGTAAAAATGCTAATACTGAAAGTATGAAACTTATAATTATGCTCATTGCTTTGGTTTGAAATAAACAGATTTTACCATAGCAAAATGAGTAATATTTATCAGAAATTACCAGTGATACGACTAGCGCGACCGCCGGCTCTACGACCAGCGTTGCCAACAACGTGAGCACCAAGACTGAAGCCAACCAAGTGGACGTTGTTCCAGTTGCCTCCGCCGTTGTTGATGAGCCACACCAAGAAGTCGCCCAGGAAACTGCCCAACATTGGGTACGGCGCGAACAGCAGCGTTGTAGAGGCCATTGGCTGGACCACGCCAGTCGACAACAATGACGTTAGCGTCAGCGACTGCGAGATATGCATCACGGATTAGACCGTTCATTCCTGAGTTGCCATTGCCGTTCCACCCGTGCACGATGACCATCAGAGGTCGGCCGCCATTGTAGTTAGAGTTCCTGATCGAGTTGACGTCGTTACGGCGAATCACTTGACGGGAGTTGGGGTTTCGTCTAAAAAGAGAACAATACGCTACAGTATAGATTCAGAATAGTTCCTAATAGTTTATCAATGGAATAAATAATTCCTACCAATGTGTAATCACCAAAAAGAAAACTTGTTCTACATCAATTTCTATATAAAGTCTGACTGACTGACTTATCTAGAATATATCTTCTTCTACTAGGACAAGATGTATTGTTTATTCCCTTCCTTATACGTAATACGCCCATTTACCCTGGTGAAGAGCCAGTATTCGTTATTAGCTCCATTTCTCTCATTAAGAACACTTTCGTCGACTGGTTCGTGAAGATCAACCAGATGAGGAACCTCGTCACCATCAGGCATCCAGATGTACCGGCTCACACCCTCCACATAGTGACTATTGTCCCCTGGCACCTGAGGAATATCCTCACCAGCGCATACTGTAACATAATGTAGGTACTTAAAATATTTGTTGTCTTCTAAAGTCCCATCTTCATTAGGGAATATTCTTTACCCAAAGAGTACATAAGAAAATATTATATACTCACGAGATACTGCAGCAAGTAGGACCACCAATAGCTTCATGGTTGAACTCGAAGTAGACAATTCAATCCTATGGGGCTTCATTATTTATCCTACTGTTTATCACACTACATTGATATCTTGTTATTCGTTGATTGATTGATAGTGAAAATTAATGGAATTTATCAAAGATTCTTTCATGAGGCTAAACTACAGGTAGTTTACAATTCTAACTATTTATTATATTTATTGTCACGATTTGGTGCGTGTACTTAATTAGACTTTAAGCATACGAATCGTGTTTTAATCATATTTTTAAAACTTTGATAAAAAGTACGTCGTCGCAGTAATAGTAAACTGAAACGGTATGTAATGTAGCCACTATCACACCACATATGTTGATATACGTCAAGCCATTTGGAATATAGGGCTTCCTAAATAAAGTATGAGAATTCTCATTCTCATTCATTAACTAGGCTCGCTCGAAAAAACAATCAAATCAAATCAAATTATTTTTTTTAATTCAAAATAGATTCTTTACAGAGCACTTTTAAAAGTTAATACAACTACCACCACTTCACAAGGTGTTGCGTCATGGAGACGTCATGGAAGCGGCGAAAGAAACTCCATAACACACATCTTTTTAAAATTAAATATTTCATACAATGGCTCTTAACCTAGTGGGCTGTGGTACATAGAGTACCCGAGTGGTACATAGCGCTGGGGCTGCGTTAGACCACACCGTTTTATATATTATTATTAAATAATATATCTTTTACATAACGTTTGTTAATGACAATTTTTTTTTTCTGTGAGATTCAATTCATTACCCTCCGCAGTCTGGTAATAATCCATAATGGAATATTAACCTACCTACACCAAATATCTTCAAACACAACTCAATTATTCCCATCGGTTGAGGAGTTACATATTTTGTCTCCGAGCCACATTATCAGACCCTTAAATAGTCAATGATGAACTGGCTTTGTAATTTCATTAGCTCCTACACCAACGTCCGTGTGGTTTCGGGAGTAGAATAGGACTACGGTATCTCCTGCCTGTCGTAAGAGGCGACTAAAAGGGGGCTTCCGGGGTTGCGGGTGGCAAGAGTGGGAGCTCGAACCGCCCAGCCAGCGGCCCCGGGAAGGACGGCGGTATGTGTGGTTGCATACCGTCGTACGCACCAGACGGTGTGGCGAGCGCCAAGCTCACCTGGGCGGAGCCCGACGGGGCAACGCGCTAAGAGGGCTCCGGTTGCGTTCCTTTGGAGATCCCGGAGCCCTCTACGCAGCGCCGAGGACGGCCACCGGGGGGGTTTTAGTGCGGTAAGAATCCCACATAACCCTACGTCGCTCCCACGACACCGGGTACCTTTTGAAGGTTCCCCCTCGTAAACAAAAAAAAAAAAAAAAAGCACCTACACCAAATATCTTCAAATAAAACTTAATTATACTCATCGGTTGAGGAGTTACATATTTTGTCTCCAGAACCCACTCTGATTCTCATCATATTTAAATGGGACTAACTTGTAGCAATTGTCCACACACGAAATTAAAGGCATTAAAATAGGTTCATAAACGGCGAAGTTATGGCTGTTATATTTACATGGGTGGAGGAATTCCCCTTATTTTCTCCAGAACCCATCGATGGATCCTAACCATATTTAAATGGGACCAATTTCCAGCTCGCCTCTACACAATAAAAAAAGAATTATTAAAATCGGTTCACTAACGGCGGAGTAATTCGTGTACATACAAAAAAAAAAGATACCGGCCGAATTGAAAACCACCTCCTTTTTAAAGTCGGTTAAAAAGTAAAAATGTTGCACAGAGCAAGGATTTGTGTGTTATTTTTATGAGGCTCTGAATCTGACGTATAAAAATATGGTTATATTTATAACACGTACAAAATATTCCAGTAAATTTTGTACAGGTTATAATGTAAGAACAAATTAAAAAAAATCTATAATCAATTAAAATATTAAAACATCAAATAAAACAGACATGGCAAATGAAATAAAGACGAATAATACTATGTTATGTAATGTAATAATAATAATATTATTATTTACTCACAAGACACTGCTGCTAGGACCACTACCAGTAGCTTCATGGTGGAGCTCGTAATAGATAGTTACATTCTTTGGAACATCAGTATTTATCCTACTGTTTATCAGACCACGCTGATATCTTGGTATTCTTTGAGTGATTGATCGTGAGAATCAATGAAATTGATCAAAAACTCATTTCTGCAGGCTTAACTACAGGTAGCTTATATTTGGATGTATTATTAAAATAATTTCGCTAGTAATATAATAAATTATAGATATACGAGCCTAGTAAGTCATGCTCCTTAAAGAGATGCTTTAGATTTTCGCATCAAAAAGTAATAAATATTCAAATTAAATAAAAAGACTAAACATTACTGCATGTTTATTCAACTTATTGCAAGTTTCATTACGTTACATTTTTTTATATTTACTGCGTTATATTATTTTTATACTATTTTATACTATACTGTTTATATTTTTTTTTATCCAAAAGTCCAACAATTTTTATATCGCTTGCACCAAAATTACCTAATTTAAAAATAAAAGTTTCAACTCTTCCTCTTGACCCTCTTGTGGGATATCAAAAATACATAATTTCATTTATTCATAAAATGGTTCATAATATGAATCCGCTGTTTCCAATTTCTATGGTTATATTGAAAACACCATGTATAATCTGCCACCAACGTCATAATCACATAATTAATTATAAAAAACACTGAAATTATCTTTTGTTTTGGAAAACTTGTGGTCACAGACTTGGTTGTGATCTATTTATCATTGTAGTATCATTACATTTATCAGTGATAAAGGTAATGATACTACCTCACTCTTGTTGACGCATAAAAGCAGGCATTTCTTGGAACAACATAATCCGATATTTAAGTTGACTAAACCTTACCAAAGACTTACAATAGGTTTACAAACGCATTTTACCTACATTTTTTCTTAATACTAGCCATAGACTTAGAATTTTTTTCGCTACGCTAACTAACTGACCCGGCAATCGTTGTGTTGCCATATATTTAAAAAATGTTAAGGGTGAACATCTCTTATCACTTAGGGGTGTGAAAAATAGGTAGTAGCCGATTCTCAGACCTACTAAATATTCATATAAAATTTGGTGCAAATCGGTAAAGCCGTTTCGGAGCAGTACGGTAACTAACATTGTGACACGAGAATTTTATATATAAGATATATTTGCACATTACCAATCTAATTGTAGCTACTTTCTGTAACCCTGGACGAGATGGCTCTACGAGTCTTTCTGAATCACGCTATCAAAGTTTCTCAGCATCTCGTATATGAAGGTACAAGCTTCGAACTGAGTATTGAAGCGCGGCCGCTCCCCAAAATCATGATGATCATTTAGCTTTGCTCAATAAATCCCGAATAATAATTGAGCGAATGGCTCAATTATTATTCGGGAAGGGAAGATCCACTTCCCAAAGAATAATTACGACAACAACAAAACAGTCATGTCTAAAATATTTGTTTATATACAATATGTATAGATATGTACGAATATGTATATTTATAAAATTAATTATGATTAAGTACTCGTATCGTATCGTATCACTCAATTGATACGCAACTTACTGATCATATCAGCAGTGTTAGGTTTGTCATATTAAAATATTTTACCATTCATTTATCAATTTACGTTAATATGTTAAGCGACAGGCTTATTTGTACATCCTCTTGTGACCGTCAGAATGGCCGGTCACTACCCATATTTTACATCGAAATAATTACTAAGAGTTGCTACCTAGTTGCTACCTAGTTGCTACTAGTTGCTATTAGTTGCTACTAATTGCTACCTTCGATTAAAAAAAAATAAACTACTTTTTAAGCCTACCTATCCAGCGAGAAGAAACTGCGCAAATGAATAGAGTTTTTTGTAATCAATAGTTGCTACCAAATTGCTACCTTCATATGCATCGTATTGGACGTTCATAGCTTTTAAGGATAAAAAAATATTACGGATTTAATATAAGAGGACTAAACGCCTGATGATGTTTAAGCACAATATGTTTAATTTCGGGGTTTCTCTTTTAATTATACAGGCGTTATAATTATGCAAGTAGCAAAATGTCAAAAACGTTTTTATTGCACCATCCGTACTTAAATAACATATTCTTTAATATCCTGAAAAAATATATTCCAAAAATAAAAAAAAATATAAGTTTCGGAGATAAAAACGTGTAAACTGGTGCAAATAATACTATTTTGCGCTAAAGGACTGTGAAAACTGTTGTACGTCCCTTATACTAGTCTACGTGGTCCCGGACTGCGCGACGCTCGAGTGCAAGTGAACGTTACACCAGTAAGCGTGTTGCGACGCTACCGGCGCGCACGCGTCACACTGATGTAAGTGGAAAGAGTTTTGCGTTATTTTTATTCTATTTTCAAAGAAATGCTATATTTAATAATATTTTTGTTTCTAATTTTTAGGCCATAACCACGTTAACACGGTGAAGCATAAAATATTTCAAGTAATGATTTATTATTTTAAAGTCATAATTTTAAATAAATCATGCAACAGTGTAAACTGGTGTAAGTGCCACTTATACCAGTATATGCGTTGTGGCACTTTAAGAAAAACGAGCTACACAAATGCAAGTACAGCTATTTTCCAAAGTTTCAGAATGAATTAATAATTATAAATGCAGTTCTGTTTCAAAAGGATTCAATTATACCATTTTAAAATTTTAGCTATGTACGTTGAATAATGTTAAAGTTACACGCATCAGAACATTCAAATCGCTCTACTGTAAAGTTGTGAAAACGCACTTGCACCAGTTTACGTAGGACCCGTCGATACAGTGTTGGGTCATGTAACTTTAACTTTAGATCCATGGTTAAAAAAAATAGCACTTAACATTAATCGCTCGACTTCGATTCGTTAAAGTTATTGTATTTGTCAAGTTCCGTATCAGTACCCTTAGTATGAGTTTTAATGTTTTTACAAAAATGACTGTTATTGTTTTTGTTTACGTATTTCCCATACATTTCCAATTAGTTCTGATACAATCTGCTAGGGGCGCAATTAGATGTCCCTGTAGTACCGGGACCAGAATAGGGCTACGGTATCCCCTACCTGTCGTAAGAGGCGACTAAAAGGGGCTTTCGGTGTTGCGGGCGGCAAGAGTGGGAGCTCAAACCGTCCAGCAAGCGACCCCGGGAAGGACAGCGGTTTTGTGTGGTCGCATATCGCTGTAATCACCAGGGGATGTGAGAGGAGCGTAAAGTGCTCCCCCAGGGCAGAGCCCGATAGAAGGGCATCGCGTTAGGAGGACTCCGGTTGTGTTCCGTTGGAGATCCCGGAGTTCTCCACCAAACGCTGAGGACGGCCACCGGGGGGGTTTTGTGCGGTAAAAATCCCACATAACACGGCGTCACTCCCATGGCGTCGGGTACCTTTTGAAGGTTTCCCCCTGGTCAACAAAAAAAAATTAGAAGAAGAATAATTAGAAATATATGGGCAAATACGTAAACTAATACAAAAACAGTCATGTATGTAAAAACGTAAAAACTCATAATAGGGGAACTGTCTACGACGACTAAAATTGTGTTGACGGCGAAACAAATGACATTAATGACAAATAATTGGTGCAACACAGAATGGTTACATTCCATCGCTACCGTCAAAGCTATTGTTATCTATATTTAACTTTAACGCAAACTTTAAAGGGGCTTTCGATGCAACCCACCCTATAACACAGACTGCGCAAGTACCGTCGCTTTAACGACACATATAAATACAAGCATTTAATAAAAACATAAAAAGAACCGACTGCACTAAAAAGGCTGAAGTAGAATTTCCTAAAACGGTGAAATAGGCGTTTCATTATTTTTATCCAGAAAGCCCAATACCTACAAAGTTTAAAAGTAGGTATCTGCTTCAAAATCAAAAGATGTATAAACAATAGTATCCTATATCATGAAGCAGTGATAGCCTAGTGATTAAGAAAGTCGGCCTCTCGATCGAGAGGTCCGAGGTTCAAATCCCAGGCACGCACCTCTGATTTTCAAAAATTATGTGCGTATTAGAAATTAATTATCACTTGCTTAAACGGTGAAGGAAAACATTGTGAGGAAACCTGCCTACCTGAGAGATTTATAAAAAAAAATCTCAAAGGTATGTGAAGTCTACCAATACGCACTTGGCCATCGCGGTGGACTATGGCCTAATCCTTCTCATTCTGAGAGGAGACACGTGCCCAGCAGTGGGACAGTAATGGGTTGTTGATGATGATGATGATGTTCCTATATCATCCTCGTAGTGCTTATATATGCTATATAGAACCTATGAGTAAAATTCCAGCACACTAAAGTTCAGCGGTTTCCCTTCTCATTGAACTCTGGCACAGCAAAACTACTCATTTAGTCAGACAGTCATCTCGATTATATATATGTATATATATAATGTATGAGTAATCTCCTTTTAATTTCCTTTATTTTGATACCCTACTCGATAGGTTTGGTTAACTTTTTTTAAAACGTGTTACTATTTCGCGAAAGAATCCACCATTTAGGTACGCTCTATAAAATATATACATGCATTAATTCAAAGTTCCAGCCTTTATTTTACCTCTTAAGTTTTAGGTAGAGGAGGTATCTTTTTCCAGCACGCCAGATAGAGAATTTCATAGGGTTTGCTTTAAATCTGAGGGTTGTTCCAATGAACTTTCAACCCCTATTTTACCCTCTACGGGGTTGATTTTTCGGAAGCGGATAAATAGGTGTATCCTTGTTCCTATCCATTAAGCCAAATACTATTTTTTTTATAATATAGCAGTAGCAGACGAGCATGCAGTCCACCTGATTGGAAAGTGGCTACTGTCGCCCATGGACATCTGTAATCAACCCCAGATAGCATTAGATATTTCTACCTGAGGTCGGCCAGATGCGCTGCTACCCCTGAAGACTAAGCTTCAAAACGGAACACAGCAGCGCCTAACACTGCTATTATTACGAAGAAATGGGTGTGGCGGTGATGCCACCGAAGTCGAACCACAAAGGAATTTCCAAAAGGCCTTAGTACTTATTTACGCTATATAGAAAACCTATGTGCAAAATTTCAGAACTCTAAGGTTTCGGCTGTACGTTGATTTCTGAAAAATGAATTAGTAATTTTGTTAGTCAGTCATTCAGTCATCTTGCTATTTTATATATGTATATACAAATAGGTTTTTATAATCTCCGTTTAATTTACTTTCATTTGATACCCTACTCGATAGGTTCGGTTAACTTTTTTTTAATGTGTTACTATTTCGCGCCAAAAATCCGCCATTTTGATTTTTTTGCTCTAACACCTATCTAAGGGCACTTGGGTCATTGTGACAAATATAATGACAACATAATTGTTGAAATTCATTCAGCCGTTTATTAGATCCGATAAAATAAAGAAAGACAAACATACAAGAACGCGGGAAATACATAACTCTCCCTTAGCAGTCGGGTAATAATAAAGCTGTAAATAAGTATTAGGTTATTTTTAAATAAATGAAATTAAAATAAACAAGCCTTTAAGTAACGTCATTTTGTTTACCGTATTTTTTCTCAGAAAACTTTCATTAACCATAGGGGGGTCATTTTTCATTCATGTCTGCATATCCACCATCTTGGGAAGTCTATCATAATATTTGATTTAGAATAGTCTCACTAGCTAATTATGCCTTGTCATCCGAACCAAACATGGGTATAAAATTTCAACCTTCATAGATTAAATATTTTTCTATAATATAGGAGTAGCAGACGAGCATGCAGTCCATCTGATGGTAAGTGGCTGCTGCCGCCTATGGACATCTGTAATCAACCCCAGATAAGGTAAAGTCACCTATTTCCGCGGTATTTTTACCAAAACTAGAAAGAACGTCAGATATTAAGCATTTACTACTTAATAAGGAATTACATAGTTTTATCAGAAGATTTATTATCTGTACTCTTGAAATAGACTCGACATTTTACGATTAAATATTGATTTAAATGTGTCAGAAAACCCTTTGGTTCCTAATTCCGAGTGTACAAAATAAGGGAGTGAAAGAGATAGAACGACTGCTACGTGTTGTATAAAGGGAAGCTGCCGAAATAAAACTTTTTTACAGTACAGTTTCTTGACTGGTTAATGTTACTAATGTATATATATTATATATGTAATGTATATGTATGTATATTGCTTTTGACATTGTATTCCCTATCATTTTAATGCATTTAAAATTGTAACTATAGAGCTAGGTATCACCATACGAAAATGTAAAATTAACTGATCCTAATTGAAAATTTTAAATTATTGTTACATTAGCTTAGTATGTTTAATTATAATTCATTTAAATTGCTATACCCTTACAGGGTTTCATGCCACTGTATCAAAATTTGTAACACTTCTATATGTATGTGATAACTGCATGATGCAATAAAGATCATGATTATGTTTATGATTATGATCATGTATTTTTTTTTAGACTGCAGTCAATTCGTGTATCTGCAATACAATTTTGGATATTCTTCTTCGTGTACTTTATACTAGGGTTTATTATCGTACACCAGATATAATAATAATAGAATCATTTTGTTTTGAGTAATTTGATCAAATTAAAACGTCGTATTATGTTTTAGTTCTTATAAATATGTATTAAAATCGTATAACAATGTTAATTCTTCATTAATTAGGATTAAGCGAATTACTGATACAAACAATACAATTGTTCTTAAAAACCGATGAAAACTTTAAACACCCCGTATAGTATTATGCGGTTATGCCGCGGATTAATGTGCCCATATTACCTAATTCCGACTTATTCTTTTTTATCTTACAATAGGCTTACGTTTGACTGCAACGTTACCTGATGAAGTATTATTTGTAAGAAGTAATTATATACATCGGAATAGCGTTTCATAACTCTAAAGCTCTCTAAAGCTTATTTTACAACCGTTTTTAATACAAATTTATTGTTTTGTCCACAACAGCCAGATCTATTTACTATGTTACTGATAATTAACTAGTATTTCAATTTTTCAAAAAAAAAACAAAATTTGGTATTTCAGACGGGTAGAGTATTAAAATAAAACTATTCATAATATTCCCATGATCATATATTTAACGTAAGTAAGTATTAAGTATTACGTAAATAATTCATTTTTTTAAAAAGGCCAGCTCGCGCCTGTAGTCAATCCGTAAAGACCGCTCCTGTAAAAAATAATTATTATTAATTACTGTAACACCTTAAAGTATTATTTTATCCGAGTGGGGAGGGTAATGTTTCTCCAGCGTATGTATGTATGTATCATTCTCTTACAAGCTCTGCAACCCAAACGGTTTCATAAATTATAACGTATGAGGTGTCCGGGATTCGTTTAAATGGTGGCATAGGCTATATTTTTAAGCAATCAGTTTTTTGTTTCTATTAATAATATTCTAGGACGAGTTCACATTTCAATGTCAGTGTCAGTTGGTATCACTTATCTACAAAATTAATTATGTCTCTTTCTTATTATACAGGTAGATAGACAAAAAAGGGAGATTTAAAAATAATGTGAAAATTGTAGCCGTATCACGTTTAATGTTCAGCGGGCCATACCTATAGTATTGTAGAAGGTTGCACAATAACGCAAAACTTTGCATAAAAGAGTATCTCAGGCAACATTGCTAGGGTATATAGTTTTTAAGTTTTAATTCTGAGTAAGAATTGATTTTATAGTCCGTTTGAGGACAGTAAAACTACTGTGACTGTCTTATCCCGACAAGCAACCGGTAGTGTTACTAATAAAGATATAGGTAACGTACATGGAAATACTGGGAATAATTTGTGATAATTACCCGCGTTTGTTCAAGATACTGTTGCCCATGCGAAAGTTGGCTCCAGTGCATTGATTATTCTGCGCCTGGTTGAAGTTGTTGCACAGTCTGCCATTGAAGTGATTGGTCCTGACGCTGGAGGCGAAGAGGTACGGCGCCCTGCCGTGGGAACAGTTGCTATTACTACACCCAGGCTGACGGTTGCGGCCTCCGTTCGGGTAGAAGTTAGCCCTGCCGATCGGATCCATAATACCCAGGAATCCACCATCAGTGTGAATCGCTTCCACGTATTGTCCGTCAGCGGCTCTCAGAGCGTTACCGGTGTTGCCCCATTGAGGACCAGCTGGGTCCAAACCTTAAAAAGTGAAGACCGAAGAAAGTCAATATTAATAATAAGAAAACTCTAAAATTAGCGTCAGTAGCAAGAGTAGGTAAAAATGCTAATACTGAAAGTATGAAACTTATAATTATGCTCATTGCTTTGGTTTGAAATAAACAGATTTTACCATAGCAAAATGAGTAATATTTATCAGAAATTACCAGTGATACGACTAGCGCGACCGCCGGCTCTACGACCAGCGTTGCCAACAACGTGAGCACCAAGACTGAAGCCAACCAAGTGGACGTTGTTCCAGTTGCCTCCGCCGTTGTTGATGAGCCACACCAAGAAGTCGCCCAGGAACTGCCCAACATTGGGTACGGCGCGAACAGCAGCGTTGTAGAGGCCATTGGCTGGACCACGCCAGTCGACAACAATGACGTTAGCGTCAGCGACTGCGAGATATGCATCACGGATTAGACCGTTCATTCCTGAGTTGCCATTGCCGTTCCACCCGTGCACGATGACCATCAGAGGTCGGCCGCCATTGTAGTTAGAGTTCCTGATCGAGTTGACGTCGTTACGGCGAATCACTTGACGGGAGTTGGGGTTTCGTCTAAAAAGAGAACAATACGCTACAGTATAGATTCAGAATAGTTCCTAATAGTTTATCAATGGAATAAATAATTCCTACCAATGTGTAAATCACCAAAAAGAAAACTTGTTCTACATCAATTTCTATATAAAGTCTGACTGACTGACTTATCTAGAATATATCTTCTTCTACTAGGACAAGATGTATTGTTTATTCCCTTCCTTATACGTATACGCTCATTTACCTGGTGAAGAGCCAGTATTCGTTATTAGCTCCATTTCTCTCATTAAGAACACTTTCGTCGACTGGTTCGTGAAGATCAACCAGATGAGGAACCTCGTCACCATCAGGCATCCAGATGTACCGGCTCACACCCTCCACATAGTGACTATTGTCCCCTGGCACCTGAGGAATATCCTCACCAGCGCATACTGTAACATAATGTAGGTACTTAAAATATTTGTTGTCTTCTAAAGTCCCATCTTCATTAGGGAATATTCTTTACCCAAAGAGTACATAAGAAAATATTATATACTCACGAGATACTGCAGCAAGTAGGACCACCAATAGCTTCATGGTTGAACTCGAAGTAGACAATTCAATCCTATGGGGCTTCATTATTTATCCTACTGTTTATCACACTACATTGATATCTTGTTATTCGTTGATTGATTGATAGTGAAAATTAATGGAATTTATCAAAGATTCTTTCATGAGGCTAAACTACAGGTAGTTTACAATTCTAACTATTTATTATATTTATTGTCACGATTTGGTGCGTGTACTTAATTAGACTTTAAGCATTACGAATCGTGTTTTAATCATATTTTTAAAACTTTGATAAAAAGTACGTCGTCGCAGTAATAGTAAACTGAAACGGTATGTAATGTAGCCACTATCACACCACATATGTTGATATACGTCAAGCCATTTGGAATATAGGGCTTCCTAAATAAAGTATGAGAATTCTCATTCTCATTCATTAACTAGGCTCGCTCGAAAAACAATCAAATCAAATCAAATTATTTTTTTTAATTCAAAATAGATTCTTTACAGAGCACTTTTTAAAAGTTAATACAACTACCACCACTTCACAAGGTGTTGCGTCATGGAGACGTCATGGAAGCGGCGAAAGAAACTCCATAACACACATCTTTTTAAAAATTAAATATTTCATACAATGGCTCTTAACCTAGTGGGCTGTGGTACATAGAGTACCCGAGTGGTACATAGCGCTGGGGCTGCGTCAGACCACACCGTTTTATATATTATTATCAAATAATATATCTTTTACATAACGTTTGTTTAATGACAATTTTTTTTTTCTGTGAGATTCAATTCATTACCCTCCGCAGTCTGGTAATAATCCATAATGGAATATTAACCTACCTACACCAAATATCTTCAAACACAACTCAATTATTCCCATCGGTTGAGGAGTTACATATTTTGTCTCCGAGCCACATTATCAGACCCTTAAATAGTCAATGATGAACTGGCTTTGTAATTTCATTAGAACCTACACCAAATATCTTCAAATAAAACTTAATTATACCCATCGGTTGAGGAGTTACATATTTTGTCTCCAGAACCCACTCTGATTCTCATCATATTTAAATGGGACCAACTTGTAGCAATTGTCCACACACGAAATTAAAGGCATTAAAATAGGTTCATAAACGGCGAAGTTATGGCTGTTATATTTACATGGGTGGAGGAATTCCCCTCATTTTCTCCAGAACCTATCGATGGATCCTAACCATATTTAAATGGGACCAATTTCCAGCTCGCCTCTACACAAAAAAAAGAATTATTAAAATCGGTTCACTAACGGCGGAGTAATTCGTGTACATACATAAAAAAAGATACCGGCCGAATTGAAAACCACCTCCTTTTTAAAGTCGGTTAAAAAGTAAAAATGTTGCACAGACCAAGGATTTGTGTGTTATTTTTATGAGGCTCTGAATCTGCCGTATAAAAATATGGTTATATTTATAAGACGTACAAAATATTCCAGTAAATTTTGTACAGGTTATAATGTAAGAACAAATTAAAAAAAATCTATAATCAATTAAAATATTAAAACATCAAATAAAACAGACATGACAAATGAAATAAAGACGAATAATACTATGTTATGTAATGTAATAATATTATTTACTCACAAGACACTGCTGCTAGGACCACTACCAGTAGCTTCATGGTGGAGCTCGGAATAGATAGTTACATCCTTTGGAACATCAGTATTTATCCTACTGTTTATCAGACCACGCTGATATCTTGGTATTCTTTGAGTGATTGATCGTGAGAATCAATGAAATTGATCAAAAACTCATTTCTGCAGGCTTAACTACAGGTAGCTTATATTTGGTAGGATGTATTATTAAAATAATTTCGCTAGTAATATAATAACTTATAGATATACGAGGCTAGTAAGTCATGCTCCTTAAAGAGATGCTTTAGATTTTCGCATCAGAAAGTAATAAATATTCAAATTAAATAAAAAGACTAAACATTACTGCATGTTTATTCAACTTATACAACTTTTTTTTTATATTTACTGCGTTATATTATTTTTATACTATTTTATACTATACTGGTTATATTATTTTTTATCAAAAAGTCCAACAATTTTTATATCGCTTGCACCAAAATTACCTAATTTAAAAATAAAAGTTTCAACTCTTCCTCTTGAACTCTTGTGGGATATCAAAAATACATAATTTCATTTATTCATAAAATGATTCATAATATGAATCCGCTGTTTCCAATTTCTATGGTTATATTGAAAACACCATGTATAATCTGCCACCAACGTCATAATCACATAATTAATTATAATAACCCTTCCTTGGCAGTCGGGTAATAAAGAAAGACAAACATACAAGATACGCGCGAAAAACATAACCCTTCCTTGGCAGTCGGGTAAAAAACACTGAAATTATCTTTTGTTTTGGAAAACTTGCGGTCACGGACTTGGTTGTGATCTATTTATCATTGTAGTATCATTACCTTTATCAGTGATAATATTATAACGCTTTCTCGTCTGGTGTCGCCTGCATATAAAATTGTAGTACATCAGCTAGAATAAGTTTAAAAAATCGACTCATTCTTGTTGACGCATAAAAGCAGGCATTTCTTGGAACAACATAATCCGATTTTTAAGTTGACTAAACCTTACCAAGAATTACCTATTTTTACAAACGCATTTTACCTACATTTTTTCTTAATACTAGCCATAGACTTAGAATTTTTTTCGCTACGCTAACTAACTGACCCGGCAATCGTTGTCATATATTTAAAAAATGTTAAGGGTGAACAACTCTTATCACTTAGGGGTGTGAAAAATAGGTAGTAGCCGATTCTCAGACCTACTAAATATTCATATAAAATTTAGTGCAAATCGGTAAAGCCGTTTCGGGGCAGTACGGTAACTAACATTGTGACACGAGAATTTTATATATAAGATATATTTGCAAATTAACGATCTAATTGTAGCTACTTTCTGTAACCCTGGACGAGATGGCTCTACGAGTCTTTCTGAATCACGCTATCAAAGTTTTCTCAGCATCTCGTATATGAAGGTACAAGCTTCGAACTGAGTATTGAAGCACGGCCGCTCCCCAAAATCATGATGATCATTTAGCTTTGCTCAATAAATCCCGAATAATAATTGAGCGAATGGCTCAATTATTATTCGGGAAGGGAAGATCCCCTTCCCAAAGAATAATTACGACAACAACAAAACAGTCATGTCTAAAATATGCATAGATATGTACGAATATGTATATTTATAGAATTAATGATGATTAAGTATCATCACTCAATTGATACGCAACTTACTGATCATATCAGCAGTGTTAGGTTTGTCATATTAAAATATTTTACCATTCATTTATCAATTTACGTTAATATGTTAAGCGACAGGCTTATTTGTACATCCTCTTGGCTGTGTGAAGCGTCAGAGAGACATCGTGCCCAGCGGGAAAGTAATGAGACGATGAAGGTAATTTATGTGCAAAAGATAGATTTTATTTTATAGTTATGCATTAATTGGGGAAATGGTTTTGACCCTATTACTAAGTATGCACTGCCTGTCCATCCGTCACATGTCTCTATCTCTTGAAGGTTTATACCGACGGGTCCTTCGTATACTGGTGCAAGTAGCAAAATGTCAAAAACGTTTTTATTGCATCATCCGTACTTAAATAACCTATTCTTTAATATCCTGAAAAAATATTTTCCAAAAATCAATAAGTTTCGCAGATAAAAACGTGTAAACTGGTGCAAATAATACTATTTTGCGCTAAAGGACTGTGAAAACTGTTGTAAGTCCCTTATACTAGTCTACGTGGTCCCGGCCTGCGCGACGCTCGAGTGCAAGTGAACGTTACACCAGTAAGCGTGTTGCGACGCTACCGGCGCGCACGCGTCACACTGATGTAAGTGGAAAGAGTTTTGAGTTATTTTTATTCTATTTTCAAAGAAATACCTTTTTTATTTTAAATTATTTATTATTTTAAAGTCATAATTTTAAATAAATCATGCAACAGTGTAAACTGGTGTAAGTGCCACTTATACCAGTATATGCGTTGTGGCGCTTTAAGAAAAACAAGCTACACAAATGCAAGTACAGCTATTTTCCAAAGTTTCAGAATTAATTAATAATTATAAATGCAGTTTTGTTTCAAAAGGATTATACCATTTTAAAATTTTAGCTATGTACGTTGAATAATATTAAAGTCACACGCATCAGAACATTCAAATCACTCTACTGTAAAGTTGTGAAAACGCACTTGCACCAGTTTACGTAGGACCCGTCGATACAGTGTTGGGTCATGTAACTTTAACTTTTAGATCCATGGTAAAAAAATACGTCATAAATAACACTTAACATTAATCGCTCGACTTCGATTCGTTAAAGTTATTGTATTTGTCAAGTTCCGTATCAGTACCCTTAGTATGAGTTTTAATGTTTTTACAAAAAATACTGTTATTGTTTTTGTTTACGTATTTCCCATACATTTCCAATCAGTTCTGATACAATCTGCTAGGGGCGCAATTAGAAATATATGGGCAAATACGTAAACTAATACAAAAACAGTCATGTATGTAAAAACGTAAAAACTCATAATAGGGGAACTGTCTACGACGACTAAAATTGTGTTGACGGCGAAACAAATGACATTAATGACAAATAATTGGTGCAACACAGAATGGTTACATTCCATCGCTACCGTCAAAGCTATTGTTATCTATATTTAACTTTAACGCAAACTTTAAAGGGGCTTTCGATGCAACCCACCCTATAACACAGACTGCGCAAGTACCGTCGCTTAACGACACATATAAATACAAGAATTTAATAAAAAAATTAAAAAAAACGACTACACTAAAAAGGCTGAAGTAGAATTTCCTAAAACGGTGAAATAGGCATTTCATTATTTTTATCCAGAAAGCCAAATACCTACAAAGTTTAAAAGTAGGTATCTGCTTCAAAATCAAAAGATGTTTAAACAATATTATCCTATATCATGAAGCAGTGATAGCCTAGTGGTTAAGAAAGTCGGCCTCTCGATCGAGAGGTCCGAGGTTCAAATCCCAGGCACGCACCTCTGATTTTCAAAAATTATGTGCGTATTAGAAATTAATAATCACTTGCTTAAACGGTGAAGAAAAACATCTTGAGGAAACCTGCCTACCTGAGAGATTTATAAAAAAAAATCTCAAAGGTATGTGAAGTCTACCAATACGCACTTGGAGCGCGGTGGACTTGCAGCGCGGTGGACTTTGGCCTAATCCTTCTGGGAGGAGACACGTGCCCAGTAGTGGGACAGTAATGGGTTGTTGATGATGATGATGATGATCCTATATCATCCTCGTAGTGCTTATTTATGCTATATAGAACCTAATATATAATAACGCCTTTTTATTTCCTTAATAACATTATGTCATGCAATTTATGAATTAATATAATAAATTAATAAAGAATTTTTTTAAAGAATATTGTACATATTTAAATTTAAAAAAAATGACTACATTATTAATAGAAGATTGATTTAAAAATATATGTTTATCTTTATAATATTTTAAATAATGTTTATATTTCTTCCTATTTATTTATTTCTTTATTTATTAAGGACCTCTCTGTAGAGTAAAGGCCTCCTCCATTTTGCTCCACTCAGTTCTGTCACTCGCTTTTTTAATCCAATTTTTTCCCGCTGCTTTTAAAATTTCATCGAGCCATCTCTCCGCCGGTCTTCCTCTGGTTTTCTTTCCGACAGGTCCCTTCCATAGAGTTATCTTTTTAGCCCACCTGTCCTCGCTCATACGTGCAATAGGGCCGGCCCACTTCTATTTAATTGTTTTGCAATATTCTAGCGCGTCTATTAACTTTTTTGTTTTTCTTATGTCTGTGTTTCTCTTCTTTTGTCGCCTTTTTATATGCAGTATGCTCTGTTCCATAGCTCGTTGAGTTGTTAATATTTTATTTTTGGTTTGTTTATTGAAAATCCATGTTTGGGATGCATAGGTCAGAGAAGGTAAGATACAAGAGTCTCATACAATTTTCTTTAACTTCATTGAAATATTCGACTTCAGAATTTCTTTGAAGCTCCAAAATTTATTCCATGCCATATTTACGCGCCTCATTAACTCTTCTGGGTGTCTAGATTTTTTAAATGATACCTGTTGCCGAGATATGTGTACTCCGAGACATACTCTAGTAATGTTCTGTTAATGTATATGGGTGATTCTATACTGTTTGTCATGATTTTTGTTTTTGTTGTGTTGCGCTCTAGACCAATTTCATTACTGACATAATTAATTGGCCATTGATGTTTATACCTTTATTTTTCCACTTTAATATCTTCATAATGCTTTGAAGTACAGTAATAAAAATTCTGGGAGAGAGGGGGTCGCCTTGCCGGACGCCTCTACATACATTAATTTCAGAGCCTGTTTTGTCTAATTTGACTCTACTTGTACTTTTCTTATATATGTCTTGTATGAGCTCAATTATTTCTATTGGTACACCACATTCCTGTAAGGCTCTCCACATGCTAATATGGGATATAGAGTCAAAAGCCTTAGCATAGTCAATGAACGCTAGGTAGAGCGGGCGTTTCGTTTCTTGGTATTTTTCTATAATTAACTCTAATGAATGTATGTGGTCTATAGTTGAATACGAGCTTCTAAATCCCGCTTGCTCTACTGGTTGGTGCTCTTCGGTGTATATTGCAAGGCGTTTCTCGAGACAAGAAGCAAAAAGTTTATAGAGATTCGATTGTAGGCTAATTGGTCGATAGTTACTTATGTCAGTAGGATTTCCTTTTTTATAGAGCAACACGATATCCGATTTTGCCCATACCGTAGGAATTTCTCTATCGTCTAGTATTTTATTGAACAGAGTAGTTAAAGGTTGTACTAGAAGAGCTTTTCCCGTCAGAATAGCTTCATTTGGTATGCCGTCTGGGCCGCAACTTTATTCTTTCTTTAAGGACTTCATCTTAGTAGAGATGTCTTGAGCAGAAAACCTCTGTATTTTAGTGTGATTTACATGTAGAGATAGAGTCTCTATTCTTGATGGTATCTCATAAGCGTAGAGATCTTTATAAAACTGGGTGGCGTTTTGTATTATTCCTGATCTAGAGACTGTTTCTTTGTTACAGGTAGAGTTCTTTTTCAAAGATGGAATCCACTTTTTAGTTGTAGTTAGCTCTTTAGAACCTTTTTTCACACTTCTTGACTTCTTAAGATATTTTTTAAATGTTGTAAGTCTGTAGTCCGTATATTCTTTTCTGATAATTTTGTAAATATTTTTATATAAATGGCATTTCTCTTCTTTTTCTTCTAATGTCAGTTGTTTTTTATTTGTTAATTCGTTTCTTCTTTTTATAAGGTTTTTTGTTCTATCTGAGATAATGTATTTTAGTTTTCTACATGGTTTGTTAGTATTTATGGAATTTAAACTTTTATCAATAGCGTGTTTAATTTTCTCGTAATATGTCTCTACACTATCATGTTCTTCTAATATTGTATTTTTTATGTTCAACTTTAAAGCTTCTATATATTTATCTAGCTCGTCTGTAGTTTTTAGTAAAGATTTATTACCTTTATATGTGGCTCTAGATTTTTTGGTCTTGGTTAACATTAAAGTACTTCTCACTAGTAGGTGATCGCTCGGGAACGATAGATTGCTTATTACTTCTATATTAGTGATTTTATTTTTCATACTTGACAGTATATAATCTATCTGACTTTTATTTTTGTTTGGGGACAGCCACGTCCAAATGTTCTTACATTTTCTTTTTGAACAGGCTGTTGATAATGAAAAAATCATTTTGCCAGCAGAACTGAAGTAAGATTTCTCCTCTCTTATCTCTTTTTCCAAAGCATGAGTTTCCCAGTATTCTACCTTCGCCCTTTATTTTTTGACCAACTCGGGCATTGAAGTCGCCCATGACTATAAGGTTTTTACTGCAATTATTAAGACATTTTTGTAATTGTTCATAGAATTTTTTTATTTCCGATTCGGTGGCATCGTGGGTCGGCGCATAAACCTGGACTATGGATAGATTGATATTCTCAAAATTCACTTGTATTGTGCAAATTCTTTCACTAATTCTAGTAAAGCTGTGTATGCAATTTTTTAGGTACTTTTTTACGAGAAATCCTACTCCGTATTGGCCTTTAGTCTCGCCATAGTAGCAGAATATATGGTCTTCACTTTGTTCTATAATATAACCAGTACGTCTGATTTCTGATAGGCCAAATATGTCATATTTAATAGTTTATATTGATTGCTTGAACTCTAGTAGCCTTTCGTCCGATAGTAATGACCGAGCATTGTAAGTACATATGTAAATAGGGTGGAGTGGAGGGTTTTGATCTGTGACCCCCGCGGTGACCGGCCGTGGTGGGGGACATAGAGAGGTCGCTTCATTATGTCATTTCTTAGGTAATAGCTGATACGAAGGAGACTTCATTTCTGTATTTAGTGCTTTATTTTTTACTATATATAGATCCATTCTATTTTTCTTAGTTGGATTTTTTGAAGTATTTTCCTGTACCCTCTCGGGGGCTGTCATTGCATCTGGAGACTGAGATAAATTTCTTTTTTGACGTTCGTGTTGAGTGTTTATTTTTTCTGGTAGAATTACTAGTTTGTTGTATTTTAAATATGCTCTTTTTCCTTGCACTCTTTCTTGTTGTAGTTGGGTACTTAACTTCTTTCTCTCTTCGAGAACTTCCGGGGGAAAGTCTTCTTTAATATAAAAACTACTGTTTTGAAGCATTTTCTTGTTCTTGAGTAATTCAATTATTTTGCCCATTGTAGTGAAAGTAACAATTATGGGTCTTACTTTTTCAGTTTTTTTCCCCATGCGTGACACACACTCAATATCTCCTTTTTGGCAGTATACTTTCATAATATTATTTATTATATCTAAAATTTTATTTTGTAATGTGAAGTAATTATTCTCCGTTTCTTCTACCCCGAAAAAAATTAGGTTCTTCTTTCTTACTATTTTTTCAAATTTCTAAATTTTTTGTGCTTGTTCTTGTGTGATTTTTTCTAACTGTTGTTGTCTAGTTTCAAGTATCTTAAATTTTTCATTTGTATTCTTATTTACACAATTTGGAATACTTTCCTTCATTTCTTTAAGCTCTCTTGATTGTTCATCGAACTTTGTTTGTAACGCTTTTATCATTTCTGTGATTTCTTCCATTATTAGTTTTATTGCCCTCTAGCGGAATATTATCGTACTAGTTATTGTAGATCGATGTTTGGTATCAATGAACATTAAGCAGTTCTTCCGACTTGTAACAGATGTCACTGTATCCAGAAAAAATATATTACATTTGTAACCGGTTGATGATTTGGCGTATTTGCAATTTTTTAGGTTATGTTCTTCACTAATTTTATGTTTTCCACTGATTTATCACACATCTTTCACAATGTTATTGTCATTATTATACACTTTTTGGCGTTCGATAATATTTATTCGTTCGTGTTACTATTTCGCGAAAATATGCACCATTTAGGTACGCTCTATAAAATATATAAATGCATTAATTCAAAGTTCCAGCCTTTATTTTACCGCTTTAGTTTTAGGTAGAGGAGGTATCTTTTTCCACCATGCCAGATAGAGAATTTCATAGGGTTTGCTTTAAATCTGAGGGTTGTTCCAATGAACTTTCAACCCCTATTTTACCCTCTACGGGGTTGATTTTTCGGATGGGGATAAATAGGTGTATCCTTGTTCCTATCCATTAAGCCAAATACTATTTTTTTTATAATATAGCAGTAGCAGACGAGCATGCAGTCCACCTGATTGGAAAGTGGCTACTGCCGCCCATGGACATCTGTAATCAACCCCAGATAAGGTAAAGTCACCTATTTCCGCGGTATTTTTACCAAAACTAGAAAGAACGTCAGATATTAAGCATTTACTACTTAATAAGGAATAACATAGTTTTATCAGAAGATTTATTATCTGTACTCTTGAAATAGACTCGACATTTTACGATTAAATATTGATTTAAATGTGTCAGAAAACCCTTTGGTTCCTAATTCCGAGTGTACAAAATAAGGGAGTGAAAGAGATAGAACGACTGCTACGTGTTGTATAAAGGGAAGCTGCCGAAATAAAACTTTTTTACAGTACAGTTTCTTGACTGGTTAATGTTACTAATGTATGTATGTAATGTATATGTATGTATATTGCTTTTGACATTGTATTCCCTATCATTTTAATGCATTTAAAATTGTAACTATAGAGCTAGGTATCACCATACGAAAATGTAAAATTAACTGATCCTAATTGAAAATTTTAATTATTGTTACATTAGCTTAGTATGTTTAATTATAATTCATTTAAATTGCTATACCCTTACAGGGTTTCATGCCACTGTATCAAAATTTGTAACACTTCTTATGTATGTGATAACTGCATGATGCAATAAAGATCATGATTATGATTATGATTATGATCATGTATTTTTTTTTAGACTGCAGTCAATTCGTGTATCTGCAATACAATTTTGGATATTCTTCTTCGTGTACTTTATACTAGGGTTTATTATCGTACACCAGATATAATAATAATAGAATCATTTTGTTTTGAGTAATTTGATCAAATTAAAACGTCGTATAATGTTTTAGTTCTTATAAATATGTATTAAAATCGTATAACAATGTTAATTCTTCATTAATTAGGATTAAGCGAATTACTGATACAAACAATACAATTGTTCTTAAAAACCGATGAAGACTTTAAACACCCCGTATAGTATTATGCGGTTATGCCGCGGATTAATGTGCCCATATTACCTAATTCCGACTTATTCTTTTTTATCTTACAATAGGCTTACGTTTGACTGCAACGTTACCTGATGAAGTATTATTTGTAAGAAGTAATTATATACATCGGAATAGCGTTTCATAACTCTAAAGCTCTCTAAAGCTTATTTTACAACCGTTTTTAATACAAATTTATTGTTTTGTCCACAACAGCCAGATCTATTTACTATGTTACTGATAATTAACTAGTATTTCAATTTTCAAAAAAAAAGCAAAATTTGGTATTTCAGACGGGTAGAGTATTAAAATAAAACTATTCATAATATTCCCATGATCATATATTTAACGTAAGTAAGTATTAAGTATTACGTAAATAATTCATTTTCTTAAAAAGGCCAGCTCGCGCCTGTAGTCAATCCGTAAAGACCGCTCCTGTAAAAAATAATTATTATTAATTACTGTAACACCTTAAAGTATTATTTTATCCGAGTGGGGAGGGTAATGTTTCTCCAGCGTATGTATGTATGTATCATTCTCTTACAAGCTCTGCAACCCAAACGGTTTCATAAATTATAACGTATGAGGTGTCCGGGATTCGTTTAAATGGTGGCATAGGCTATATTTTTAAGCAATCTGTTTTTTGTTTCTATTAATAATATTCTAGGACGAGTTCACATTTCAATGTCAGTGTCAGTTGGTATCACTTATCTACAAAATTAATTATTTCTCTTTCTTATTATACAGGTAGATAGACAAAAAAGGGAGATTTAAAAATAATGTGAAAATTGTAGCCGTATCACGTTTAATGTTCAGCGGGCCATACCTATAGTATTGTAGAAGGTTGCACAATAACGAAAAACTTTGCATAAAAGAGTATCTCAGGCAACATTGCTAGGGTATATAGTTCTTAAGTTTTAATTCTGAGTAAGAATTGATTTTATAGTCCGTTTGAGGACAGTAAAACTACTGTGACTGTCTTATCCCGACAAGCAACCGGTAGTGTTACTAATAAAGATATAGGTAACGTACATGGAAATACTGGGAATAATTTGTGATAATTACCCGCGTTTGTTCAAGATACTGTTGCCCATGCGGAGGTTGGCTCCAGTGCATTGATTATTCTGCGCCTGGTTGAGGTTGTTGCACAGTCTGCCATTGAAGTGATTGGTCCTGACGCTGGAGGCGAAGAGGTACGGCGCCCTGCCGTGGGAACAGTTGCTATTACTACACCCAGGCTGACGGTTGCGGCCTCCGTTCGGGTAGAAGTTAGCCCTGCCGATCGGATCCATAATACCCAGGAATCCACCATCAGTGTGAATCGCTTCCACGTATTGTCCGTCGGCGGCTCTCAGAGCGTTACCGTTGCCGCCCCATTGAGGACCAGCTGGGTCCAAACCTTAAAAAGAGAAGACCGAAGAAAGTCAATATTAATAATAAGAAAACTCTAAAATTAGCGTCAGTAGCAAGAGTAGGTAAAAATGCTAATACTGAAAGTATGAAACTTATAATTATGCTCATTGCTTTGGCTTGAAATAAACAATTTTTACCATATCAAAATGAGTAATATTTATCAGAAATTACCAGTGATACGACTAGCGCGACCGCCGGCTCTACGACCAGCGTTGCCAACAACGTGAGCACCAAGACTGAAGCCGACCAAGTGGACGTTGTTCCAGTTGCCGCCGCCGTTGTTGATGAGCCACACCAAGAAGTCGCCCAGGAACTGCCCGACATTGGGTACGGCGCGAACAGCAGCGTTGTAGAGGCCATTGGCTGGACCACGCCAGTCGACAACAATGACGTTAGCGTCAGCGACTGCGAGATATGCATCACGGATTAGAGCGTTCATTCCTGAGTTGCCATTGCCGTTCCACCCGTGCACGATGACCATCAGAGGTCGGCCGCCATTGTAGTTAGAGTTCCTGATCGAGTTGACGTCGTTACGGCGAATCACTTGACGGGAGTTGGGGTTTCGTCTAAAAAGAGAACAATACGCTACAGTATAGATTCAGAATAGTTCCTAATAGTTTATCAATGGAATAAATAATTCCTACCAATGTGTAAATCACCAAAAAGAAAACTTGTTCTACATCAATTTCTATATAAAGTCTGACTGACTGACTTATCTAGAATATATCTTCTTCTACTAGGACAAGATGTATTGTTTATTCCCTTCCTTATACGTATACGCCCATTTACCTGGTGAAGAGCCAGTATTCGTTATTAGCTCCATTTCTCTCATTAAGAACACTTTCGTCGACTGGTTCGTGAAGATCAACCAGATGAGGAACCTCGTCACCATCAGGCATCCAGATGTACCGGCTCACACCCTCCACATAGTGACTATTGTCCCCTGGCACCTGAGGAATATCCTCACCAGCGCATACTGTAACATAATGTAGGTACTTAAAATATTTGTTGTCTTCTAAAGTCCCATCTTCATTAGGGAATATTTTTTACCCAAAGAGTACATAAGAAAATATTATATACTCACGAGATACTGCAGCAAGTAGGACCACCAATAGCTTCATGGTTGAACTCGAAGTAGACAATTACATCCTGTGGGGCTTCATTATTTATCCTACTGTTTATCACACTACACTGATATCTTGTTATTCGTTGATTGATTGATAGTGAAAATTAATGGAATTTATCAAAGATTCTTTCATGAGGCTAAACTACAGGTAGTTTACAATTCTTACTATTTATTATATTTATTGTCACGATTTGGTGCGTGTACTTAATTAGAATTAAGGGTCATACACAAAACGGGACTAAAAAATTCTTTTAATAAAAAAGTGTTTTATTTCTTCAAAATCAGTCTCATTTATTTTTTATAAATCAATATAATATAGAAAAAGATCCAAAACAGATCGTTTTTTGTTTATAGACAAGATATTCGACATTTAATTTTTTTGATGACCACAGAAAAGACATAATTCTACAGAAAAGTAGAAAGTATCAAAACCTACCTTAATATATTTGGCTGTTATTCATATTTATCGTATTGCTTAACGACATCGTTGATTACAATATAACAACATTTTCTAACATATTCGAAAATGCAACAGTATTAGAAACTTATAAAAAATAACAAAAAAATATGGCTTCTTAAAAATAATGCTTACCGAGTAATCTTTGTATAACTGCATTTTTATATTATAATAGTAGTTCACGTTCATAAAAAACTCAAAAGGTTTATTCATAAAATGAATGGATTAAAGAACAATGAATGTAATGATAACGCAATGACATTATTATAACAACAAAAAATACTAGTCTTTTAAAATAATAAGAAATAATCAAATATTATGTTTTAAAACTTATTAAAATATGTTTTCCTCGTCACTTTCATCGCTAAGAGCAGAAAACATTGATTTCACTTTAGGCTTCTTATGTGGCGTAATTGACTAATCGGAAAAGTTACTGTCTAAAATAATCCGTTTTCTTGGAGTAGGTGGCTGAGACGCTGCATCCTCTGAAAAATATGGTGACGGTGTATGTTCTGTTCCTAGTCCAGAAACAGTAGATGCCGATTCTGTTCTATGCGACGAAGACGGGCTTGGCAGAATGCCTTCTAATGATGCACTTGAATTAGCTTCTGATGAAACATCTGAAAAATCTGAGATATACGCTATCTGAATTTGACCAATCTCGAAATGTGGACAGTTGATGTTAGCTACGCATGAAATACAGCTTAGTCTTCTAACGTGAATAACGTTAGGATCCATTGAGCTCCATGCTAGCTGATGAATTTTAAATCTCCCTTTGAACTGACGACATGTGCTTGCATCTGATATCCTTTGTATTTTAGAAATCTGGTCTTCTTCTATGTGTATTATATCTATTCCTTCACATTTATCTTTCAAGCAACTAATAAAATTGTAAATGTTAGACATATCCTTTCCATTCGCCACAACTAACGCCGGAGATGCGCAAGTGGAAGAAGGTGGTTTGTTTTCATCTAAAATATGCATGGTACGTTTTCTTATCTTTTCCTTTTCGCGTCTGAACTTTGTTTTTTCACACCACATTTTTCGTATTTGTCTCTGATGTCTGGGTGTAAAATCTTTAATTGTCTTTAATAAACCGTCTTGTTTCTTACGATGATATCTTTCTCTATCCTTTTTGCGTCTTTCTTCCATAGAAATAGCGTCCAATTTAGCTCTAGCTCTTCGCATACTCATTTTCTTCTGTTTGCGTCTTCTTTTTTTCTTATCTTCATCGCTGAGTTGTACCTTAGGTCTACTTGAACGAGGCATTATAACTGCAACAAGCCACACCAAGCAAGCTAAATAATTTTGTTATTCAAGCTACCAGCTTCCATGGATTTTTTTCGAAACAATCTGCTAAATTCCTTCAAAAGGCATCTTTCACCTTTACGAGTTAGTTTACGGACAAAATGAGATTTTAATCTATTGACCAAAAAATTTAGGTTACGGCAACATGCATGTGCTTAAACAATAAATAATTAGAATTGACAAAGCACCTTTTTTGGGTTAGTAAACAAATAAAAATCTTAATAATAGTATTTTATGTGGACACATTACTTTCCTGTGGACATTCAAGGTAACAGAAAAGATGTCCACAGAAAAGATATACCAACCCAAAATCAAGATTACTCTTTAGTTTACATGGTTTCAAATCTGACAAACGAGATTTCAAAAACCCTCCCTAAAACGCGTTCTGTCCGTATAATCACAAATATAATAAACGTGTAAGTACTTACTAAAACACACTTGGAACAGAAAAGTATCACTGATCTTTTACAAAATGACGAGTAAATACAAATTTACATTACTGGAATACGAAATTTAACGTCCATCTTGCGTAACAGGCGCCGGAGAATGACAGTTGTCTAAGGTTGCCCACGTAAAAAATATTTCTGTTACGATACGTTTGGTAGGAATTTTAAATGTATTAATTTTTTGGACCACAGAAAAGTTGTTTATTCGAAATTGTGGAAGAAAGTCACTAGGACGTTATTGAAATTATCGAATAAAAATTGTATTAAGAATATTCTACGTTGATATTATGAGTATTTATAACGATAACTGAATAGTAAAATAAAATATACATGCTTAAATCTACCGACTACGAATCTGAACAGTCCACAGAAGGGGAGAAAATTATGTATTTTATTTTTTTTCTTTTCTACCATTTGATGTTTTTTATGTACGAATCATTTATTTATTACTTAGCAGTTGATATGGTAAAATTAAAATGAAATATGGTTGTGTTTACTTTTATTAATAACATTATCTTAACATAACACTCAAATATGTATGACATGTTTGATAATAGTAAACTGAAACGGTATGTAATGTAGCCACTATCACACCACATATGTTGATATACGTCAAGCCATTTGGAATATAGGGCTTCCTAAATAAAGAATGAGAATTCTCATTCTCATTCATTAACTAGGCTCGCTCGAAAAACAATCAAATCAAATTATTTTTTTTAATTCAAAATCATTCTTTACAGAGCACTTTTTAAAAGTCAGTACAACTACCACCACTTCACAAGGTGTTGCGTCATGGAGACGAAGCGGCGAAAGAAACTCCATAACACACATCTTTTTAAAAATTAAATGTTTCATACAATGGCTCTTAACCCAGTGGTACATGTGGGCTGTGGTACATAGAGTACCCGAGTGGTACATAGCGCTGGGGCTGCGTCAGACCACACCGTTTTATCGGTCAAATAATCACTCAACCTATAGCACGCTCTTTTACATAACGTTTGTTTAATGACAATTTTTTTTTCTGTGAGATTCAATTCATTACCCTCCGCAGTCTGGTAACAATCCATAATGGAATATTAAATATGCATATTAATTGAAATCTAGCTAAAGCTATACATAGGTCAGCAAGTAGCTAAATGTATTATTTTTGTGTAATATGTGGACCCCTGATTTCCGTTACATAGAGCGCACACAATTTCCGTTACATCCTTAAATGTTTACACTCAATACGCTTATAAATGTGATTAGTCCGAGCGTGTAGGTATTTTATATATTAGAATTGTAAACACCACGTATAGTGTTTCGTCAGGTTGACCGTCATAATCATATAATTAATTACCTAAATCACTAGTTTTATCTTTTGTTGTGGCAAACATAAACACGGTAATTATCATTACGTTTTACGTGTGGTATGGTCTGCAAACGTACTTTTTACAATTGGAACAATAAATTTTGGTATAGATAATTTTTTTTGTCTTTTTCTTATATTAAGTAAAAGTAATGGTATAAAATGCACTTGATTGACTTACCGATTATTTTTTTTCATCTGATGTTCTTGCACAGGGTGACCTTTCATCAATGTTTATACATCACCAGGGATGTAATAATGCGTGTGTGCACTTTACAAGAAGTTCCAACTTAGCCCTTAGAGGTAACCCAACTATGGGCCAACTTAGGTATGAATTCAATCATACTCGTTTTTTACCGCCAAATTATACAAAAACAATTCGCAGATGATTAAGATACGCCTTTGTTAAAATATAATCTGTGCGTAGACGACTTATCTGTGTTTAAACATTAACACAGAAAATGTGAAAACTAACACTGGTAGCGTGTAGACGTGTGTGACTTGAAGATACCACGAATTTTATTGAAGTTGCCATTTTATTGTCTAGAAGAAAATACTAGTTTACCTATGTAACCACTTTTAACATTTAATAGATCGAGTAACCTATTTCTTTTTTATAAAGACTCATATCATATGTTATAGTCAACTAGTATTCGCAACCTTCCGACATACAAGAATTGCTGTATGCTAAAAATACGAGTGATGATAGCTCCTCTCTGTTGGAACCATACTGGTTCCTACATTATTTCTGAAAAAGGGTGAAAAGGGAGGTTTGTAATAAAATAAAACCAGTAAGGTACAGGTGGGAGGCGCCACAGTCATTATTTTATTGTAATTCCTGTCGAAACTACACCCTAACACATTTTTTTCAATCTCCCAACTATTACAGTCAGTCTTGTCAGAGATGATCGGACAGCTTACAGGCTTAGTAATAGGGACCAGTTTTTACCCTTTGGGTACGTAATCCTAACACCAATTGTATGATGATAAATAATTGCATATAATTTATTTATTTCATTTAAATTTCACGTCAAAATAACCTTGTAAATTATATGTGTCAGACACATGTGTAAAAAACTGGGTCGGTGGGTGGAAATTAAATTGTCAGGTTTTGTTAGCCTATTTTTATTTTTCAAACTCACGTAGGTATATACTTAAATAAATATAGTTCAAAAAACTAAAAAAACACGCTTTTATGATAAAATCAACTAAAAAGTAGAAAATAATTTTCAATCTAGGAATCAATTAAGGAACAGTAAATTGTATAATTGTGAAAAAAGCGTGGAGTGCTCCACTTATTAATTTTCGAAAAACACCCCACACTTTTTCCACAATTATACAATTTACTGTTCCTTAATTGATTCCTAGATTGAAAACTATGTTCTACTTTTTAGTTGATTTTATCATAAAAGCGTGTTTTTAGTTTTTTGAACTATATTTATTTTATTAATTTTTAGTATTTGTTGTTATAGCGACCATCATTATGCATCGTCTGTAAAAAAATCAAGTGTCTATCTATTACGGTTGAAGAGATAAAGCCCTGTGACTCACGAACAGACAGCGGAGGGTTTCGTTTTATCCTTTGAGTACAGAATCCTAAAAATCATTCTAAAAGATGGCATTATAGATATGTTTCAATACATTTGAGTTATAGGGAAATAACATTATTATTTTTCATATCTAAAAATCAATCTAGTAACTTTGCCTGTACGCTCCATAAGGCGCTTTCTCTCCCCTCGAAAATCGTTAATCCTGAGGATGTTGATAAGGACAATGGTACAAAATTTTGAATTAAACTGAACGTTCAAAGTGGATAAAAATCGGGCTTAAAGATTCCGTTACTGTTACATACATACAAACGTACAACCCAAGCTAATAAAAGCGTGTTAAAAAGATCTACCATCCGGTAAATCTTGAAAATGAATGTAGCGTTTTTGACAGAAATGTAATGTAGAGACAGAGCCCATTAGAGTATTGACTCAATTAATATTTCATATTATGCAATTTTCGAATGTCATTTTGATATAATTTCTTTGAAGGTGGTAAAACCCCTTGTGGCGTGATACCGGCGGCACTACCGCTGCACCTATTTCTGCCTTATAACAGCAGTGTTAAACGCTACAGTGTTCTGGTTTGACGGGTGTGGTACTTTACCGAATCGTTCCAACTTAGGTCCAACCAGGTTGGACCTGGTGGGACATATGCTTCCGAGGCGGTCCAGTTTAGTCCTCAGGAGTAGTGGTGCGTCTGTGCCTGTCATGCAGATCTGGGGTTGATTTGCAGATGTCCATGAGCGGCAGTAGCCACTTATAGTCAGGTGGACTGCATGCTCGTTTGCTACTGCTATATTATAAAAACTATCCTTATTCTTTTTCAAGGGTTAAAAATGAACGCATTATAAGTGAGATAACACTTTTATTCATTCATACAAGCTTACTTCTACTGTATGAGCTACTTAGGCAATCAGTTTTGTAAAATCTATATAAGTACATCGTAACTATTTTTGCAGACCTCTATTTTAGGTTTTATCAGAAATTAAAAATATTTACTAATATATAAAGCTTACTTAATTGATTTAATTAATTAACAGACTGAGTAATAAAATCAATATCGTTATTTTGTTTCCGTAGCCGAGTAAAAAGGAACTTCTTCTTACTAATTAATTGCAAACTCTTACATTTTTAATTCACTTGCCAGCGTTTGTAAACACCAGTAAAAGTAAAATGTTTCTTTCTAAAAAGAAAATATTCTTCTTAAAATATTTTTATCAATGCCGTCTTAGACATTCGAGCCTATGTTTAAATAATTAAAAAGGAGCCAATGAAGATGTTATTTTTACAAATTTTAAATTAATGTAAAGTAAGTGTATCACAAATTAATTTTAATATAAGACATTTACATTATAGGTTAATTAATCTACCTTCATTTTTAAAAAGAAGCCTATCGTATTGCTAGCAATATGGCGTCTTCGTATTTATATATTTTGCCATTATTGTATAATTTTCCTTAAATTTTTATTCTTTTTAAAGGCGACCTCTTTGTCGCTCGACTCCGGCGGCATTACCGCCACTCCCATTTTTTGCCTTATAGCAGCAGTGATATGCGCTTCTGTGTTCTTGTTTAAAGAGTTTGATAAGGTGACATATTTTTCCGAGGAGTTTCAACTAAGTCCTAAGGGGTAGCAATGCTTCTGTGGTCGACCTCAGGTAAGAATTTAGTTTTATCTGGGTTTGATTGCAGATGTCTATGGGCAGCTGTAAGCTCTAAGATTATCAAATCAGAAAATTAAAATAATACCATTTATATTCATACATTAATATATTTCACATACATATGGGTTTCGGTTTATTATTATGATATTGATTATCCTTAGAAAGGCCAGTTGGCGCCTGTCGTCAATCCGAAAAGACCGTTCCTGTAAAAACAAAAAAAAAATACGTTACACAACGTAAGAGTACTATTTTACGATTTTTTTAAATAGACAATTAAAGAAGTCATGTTAAAATAAAGACAAACATGAAGCAATACAATACGCTTGACATTAATCTGGCGTGCAAAGTATTGTACAATAACACAACACCTCACACAAGAAGTCTCTCAGGCAATATTACTGAGATTTTATAATACGTATTGACGAGCCATGCTAAAAGTCAATCAACTTTCACTGTTTTATCTTGAAAAAAAGGTAAAAATGTGGTAAATTACCCTCGTTTGTTCAAGATACTGTTGCCCATGCGGTGGTTGGCTCCAGTACATTGGTTATTCTGTGCCTGATTGAGGTTGCTGCACTGTCTGCCATTGAAGTGGTTAGTCCTGATACTGGAGGCGAAGAGATAATTCGCCCTGCCGTGAGAACAAGCGCTGTTTGAGCAACCAGGCTGTCGGTTGCGCCCACCGTTCGGGTAGAAGTTAGCCCTGCCGATCGGATCCATAATACCCAGGAGTCCACCGTCAGTGTGAATCGCTTCCACGTATTGTCCGTCAGCGGCTCTCAGAGCGTTACCGTTACCGCCCCATTGTGGACCAGCTGGGTCCAAACCTTAAGAAGAGAGGAAAACCGAATAATCAAATATCAATAATCAGCAAGAGCAAATAAAAGTGCAAAAACTGAAAGTATATATGAATATTCATCGGATTCGGAGTCGGAATATTCTTCGCATTTAAATAAATAATTTAACAAAATAAGTAACAATATACTTATTATAAATTACCAGTAATACGACTGGGGCGACCGCCGGCTCTACGGCCAGCGTTACCAACAACGTGAGCACCAAGACTGAAGCCGACCAAGTGGACGTTGTTCCAGTTGCCGCCGCCGTTGTTGATGAGCCACACCAAGAAGTCCCCAAGGAACTGCCCCACACTGGGTACGGCTCGAACAGCAGTATTATAGGGGGAGTTGGCATGGTTACGCCAGTCGACAACAATGACGTTAGCGTCAGCGACTGCGAGATATGCATCACGGATTAGACCGTTCATTCCCGTATGGCCGTTGTTGTTCCACCCGTGCACGATGACCATCAGGGGTCGGCCGCCGTTGTAGTTAGAGTTTCTGAGCGAGTTGATGTCGTTATGACGAATCACTTGCTGGGAGTTAGGGTTGCGCCTGGAAAATAATACGTTACGTTTATTAATGCAACAAAAATGCATAATAATATGTGCTGGCTTTCTACATCTATTTTTTTCGAAACTGACTTCATTTTTACAACATCCTGAAACGTATTAATATACTTAAATGATATTTAGTATTTAAAATTTTCACGATATGATTGGTAGAAAACAAGAGACGCTTCAATATTATATTATTTTGTTTTTGCGGGAATACAGTTGCAAACTTAATCAAACGTACTTGGTCTATCTAACTATTCAAAATTGTATTAAGTAAATCGTAGTATAGTATTGAATACTAGACTTCTTATGAAGTATAAACTAATACATTTCCTTTTATTACGCAAATATATTATCAGTTACCTGGTGAAGAGCCAATAAGCGTTCAAAGCTCCATTTCTTTCATTGAGAACACTTTCGTCGGCTGGCTCGTGGAGATCAACCAGATGAGGTACCTCATCGCCATCGGGCATCCAGATGTACCGGCTCACACCCTCTACATAGTGGCTGTTATCCCCTGGTATTTGAGGAATTTCTTCTCCACCGCACACTGTGACAAAATGATGTTCTACAAGTTAGTGTAAGTTTGTAAGGTCTTTGTATACCAATAATTCACATTCAAATATTTAGGCGTAGTTACTGCTTCTGGTTATATGTATACTTTAACCGTTTTCGCATTTGTTACTTGCTTCACAGCTTGCGAAATCGAAGATGATGCATCTAATGTTTTTTTTTCTAGCTATATCAACCAGTTTTTGTTATATACTCTATCAGATATTTAACCTTAATTAAAAATATAGTTAAAAAAATACGCTTTTATGATAAAATCAACTATAAATTAGAAAATTATTTCCAATCTACGAATCAATTAAGGAACAGTAAATAGTATAATTGTGGAAATATACTGTTAAGATTGTTAGACGTTGAAATAATAACACTCTCTTCACTTTTTTAACAATAATTTATTTGCTTCTTTTGTAAATTCCAATCAATTACACTGACATACACAGTTACGACCGTTCGCGCTCAGAACTAGAAGTCGAATACCACTTTTCGCTCCCAACTAGCCTTGTGAGCGGAACAAAAACAAAGAAAAGGAACTGCTTTTATAATACCAGAAATGGCGTGAGCGATAATAATTATCCTTTTAATTGTTTATAAATGACTTTAATTTGGCAATAAACTAATCATAAGTAAAAATGCACTATTAAAAATGATATGTTAAATATACAATTCATCTTACAGTTTTAACAATTTGTTTTTATAATACCGGAAATGCCGTGTGAAATAATAATTATTCTTTTAAATATTTATAAATTACCTTCATTCTAAAATACACAATCCCAAATAAAAATACACTTAAATAAAATATTATGTGTTAAAGGCACGATTTATCTCATAGTTCTTACAAGATTAATCAGGGCCGGATTTAGAGGTCTAAAGGGGCAGCAAAGGAGTGGAGGCCCCCTGGCCCCAAATTATTTTCCGAATAAAATGATCAATTTTTTCAGTTGAGTTTTTCAATACATATTTTATTGTGAAACGCAGGTAGGTCTTCTAGTATTCACGTTTGTACTGTAGATAAAGGTAAAACAGCGAAAAAAATATCAAAGGAAAATATATATTTTTTTACTAGTGTTTACTAGTCGGAATTAAAAAAAAATTACGACCGTCTCTATTGTGGGGGCCCCTCTTTTGTGGAGGCTGCCGCCCCTTTTGCCCTCCCTAAAATCCGACCCTGAGATTGATTGTTAAAATTAATAATAAAGATGAATAATTTCGAAAATTCAAATTTTAGTGGTCCTTCATTATGCGGTTGAATGCCGAGAATTACCAATATTTTTATATGTAATTAAAAGTAATAAAAACAAACAAAAAATTAAGCACATTTACATAATGGCACAATAGATAGCGACACTGAGTTCCATAGTCACTCAATAGGACATTCTTCTTTAAAGTAAATAACAAGAATGTATTTAAAAACTTACACGCTACGGCAGCCAGTAGAACCACAAACAACTTCATGGCTGAACTTGTAAGATAGCTACATCCTATAGGGTCACGCTATTTAACCAAATGTTAATCAAACCACGCTGATATCTTGGTATTCGGTGATGGATTGATAGGGAATCAATACAATTTATCAAAGATTTCTTTTTGCCGGGAAAGCTACAGGTAGTTTGTGATTTGTAAGATTAATTGATTTTTTCAGTTTTTAAAGTTCTATACAATATTTGTAAATAAAATATATTTTAGAAGACTATTATATCAAACACCAAAATGTATATGTGAAATATATTAAAAGCGTCATCGGTATATGATGTCTCCATAATCATGTATGGTTTGTGTTATGCGTAAACATCATGTGCCAACATGTATAGACCGCGCCAAACAGCTAATCCGCTCTGAAGTTGGTGCGCTCAGGTTTAGTTAGTATACTCCGTAACGTCCTTAGGGTGTTTTTAATATCGTGCGTGTTTCACCACGCACGCGGGATTGCCCCTCACGCAGAAATTTTCACGCAGCGTGAGACACGCTAGTCCACGATCTAGTTTTCTGCGGGCTGCTGTGCTATATGGTTGTGTTCAATGGACAACAAACTCAAAAAAATATTCATCATATACTGCATTTATAAAAGACGAAATGAGAAGACAAGGTCGCAATATGGCCTGTTATTTGAAAAGAGGATTCTTGCTGGAATGTTTGTTACACATTATAGCAGGTACACTGCTCCCATAGAAGCACTCACGCATGCGGGGTCCCCGCGCGGGATCTTGCACCGCGTCCCGCGTACGTTTTCAACGCGTTACAATAAATCTATTATATAAAAATAAGTCGGGTTTTCCTTCCTGACGTTATAACTCCAGAACGCACGCACCGATTTCCACGGTTTTGCATTCGTTGGAAAGGTCTTGGGCTCCGTGAGGTTTATAGCAAAAAAAAATCAGGCAAATGTTCAAGAGAAAAGCAGGAAAACAGGGAAAATCATTTTTCACATCAGCGCCATCTCTGATACATAGCATGTACTACAACGGCGCCAGTACGTGGTGTGTGAGTATCCCTCATGAAAATAAGTACGTTTCATTTTAAGTAGATGGCGCCGGTGCGTGATACATTGTTTGACAGCTACTCATTGTACTCTGCTTAGATAATTTCATGTGACATTTATTATTATGCGCACGTTCTTTCAAACGCTAAGAGTTCAATTGGAAACCATCAAATCAATCACGCATTTGTGCAAATTTTTATTCAACTTGAATAGCAGGCATTTGTCCTTAAGGTGGTAAGTTGAACTGTGTAAATTATGTGAATCGTGCATTTGAGGTTAAATTCACCAGTATGTCCATATTTAAAAATGCAGAGAGGACGACGTGAAAACATCCACCGCCGCACAAGACATGCAAGCCAGCAACAAGAGTATTCACAGAACTTAAGCGAAGAAAGACAAAATATAATAAGAGAAAATACCCGATTGAGACAACGTGTGAGCACACGAAGATCATTGGCATCATACCATTGCTTGGCATTCCAATATGATCCCACTGCGAACTACAGTGATGATGATAATTTAGATATTGGACCAATGACGACTGTACGCCGATATTGCATTAAAGTTTAAAGGAGAAACGGCTGGATCGTGTTGCGCAAGTGGAAAAGTCAAACTGGACCCATTACTTACACCACCACAGCCACTGAAACCATTGTTCGATGGAACTCATCCCGATTCCAACCATTTTCTTCAACGCATCCTTGAATACAATAACTGCTTTCGCATGATTTCCTTTGGAGCTAATGTCATTCGAGAAATTGGCTTCATGCCTACTTGCAAGGTAAAAGATACAACACACACAACCAATTACTCACACCAACACAATCAATTGCAACACATAACAACTACACATACACCACACACTACACCATCACACGATCAGAAGTCACACCGTATTCTTCAAAAATAAATTAATTAATTATTCTATCTAAATTATTTGCCATCACAGATACAAGAACAAATATATCATTTACATGGTTCGATGGTGCCAACACCAGATGAACCGCATGAATTTCTGCAAATATATTTCTTTTCATCGATGGTGGATCAGCTGAATGTGCGGTGCAATATACAGGGAACACTGTTGTGTTAAAGAGACGAATTATTGAACAGTTGCAAGCATTTTTTCACGCTAATAACGCTGTGGTTAATATGTTCAAAACAGCATTGGAACGAATGCCATCGGATACGCACAAATTTGTAATAAGAGCGGATCGTACCCCAACAGGTGAACACGTGCGATGATTCAATGCACCCATCGTTGATGATGTTGCAGCAATTATTGTTGGCGATCCAACTACATCACGAGACATTGTCGTTCAGCGAAGAAGCAATATCATGCATCGTGTAAACGAGACACATCGTTTGTACGATGTGTTACAATATCCAATCATTTATTGGCAAGGGCAAATAAAGTTCAACTAAATTACATTTCATTTTTGTAATCGAAATGAATTCATTACTGTTGTGAAATGAAATATTTTTTTTCCTTTTCAAATATAAAATATATTTTCTTCATTTTTTAATCCCCAAACGAAATGTTACAAAAAACGAAGCCATCTGGTAGCGAAACGGAGTTCGCCGGGTTTGCTAGTAGGTACTTGTATGAAAAGGACATCTACGGGAATTCCGCATGCGGGGCCATCCCGCGTGCGTGTTGAAATCCGCACGATATTAAAAACACCCTTACGTTGCACACTAATGCAACTATGTACCCACGGGCGAGTCCCGCGCTGTCTTCGTCCTGCTAATATCTACAAATTGCTATTCGACGCGACTCGTTTCTTTATTCAGAGCGAACTAGCAGTTTGGCGCGGACTTTACTCATATTATTAAATTTGCTCAATATTTCAGCTATCTAGCTAGCTGTAAGTACTTACTATTATTGTTATGTTTTGTGTGTTATTATGTTTGGTAACACTTAGCAATGAAGGAAGCTAAGTGCGATGTGGTTACAACAAACTGAATGCATTGCATTTTAACTGGACTTTCATGATATTTTGAGCAAATATTGCAGAAGTTTGTTCAGTATAGACGGTAATTCTATGATAATACAACTGCAGCTAGAAATTGCCACAAATCTTTCCTGTTTCCGAATCCCTGATTTCCGTTACATAATGCGCACGCTATTTTCGTTTTTATGCTCACGCCTAAGTACGATTTCGATCTAGTAGGTAGATTATTTAGAAAAATATACCCAATCGAAGAATATCATAGAACCATAAACACCATGTATAAGTCACGAAGATCACCGTCATAATCATATAATGAATTACCTAAATCACTGATATTATCTTTTTTTCGTGACACAACATATTGTACGGTTGTATTTATAACCTTTGCGTGCGATACGGCTTGCTTTTTTTATATATTATAAAAAAATCTACTTAGACTGGGGTCATCATTCAACCTTCCGCCCCGGGCCTCATTCAACTTTTTCCCCCGGGCCACCGACGAGCTACAGTTCCCCACTGGTCGGAGGTCTGATAGGAAGCTCCTTTCTATTTTATTTTCAGATATGTCTAAGTACCAGTCCTAGTCCGGTCCGTAGACCGTCGGTCAGTGACGTCATACACTTTTGAGAATGTTATGCAGAACCTCGACTTATGTGCTTTCAAATTCAAATTCAATTTTTTATTGCTCATGCATACAGTACATAATTATGGTGTTACAAGTAGGGTATTCGAACATGCATGTACCCTGCTAGGGCATTGCAATGAAATACATTCACATTAGCTTATATTTATCTTAACTTAGAATCGTCATTGTTTATATAAAATGGAAAACACATTATTATTACATTTTAATAAGTTCATATCAATATAATGTCAATATTTATACAAAGTCAAATTAATCAATTATATAAAATTAATATTAATGTATGTAAATTGTATTTAATTAAGTACAGGAATGTCAACATGAGGATAATCATTATTTAAGTTAAAAGTGAGATTTTTATTGATGTAGATTGTAGGTATAGTCATTCAAAAAATTCTTGTAGTGAATAGTAACATTTACTTATTAATAGTTTCCTTAGTTTGTTTTTAAATGTAATCGAGTCTTCATCTTGGATTTCTTTCGGAATTTTATTATATACTAGCTGACCCAGCAAACGTTGTGTTACCATATAAACAAAACATTTTAAGGGTGAAAACACCCTATCACTTAGGGGGATGAAAAATAGATGTTGGCCGATTCTCATAGATACCGGATAAGCACAAAAAAATTCATCAAAATCGGTCAAGCCGTTTCGGAGGAGTATGGCAACGAAAACTGTGACACGAGAATTTTAAATATTAGATTTTGACGCACATTGAATAGGGTCCGGAGCCATACATTGCTAGTCTAGATTGTGGTATTGCGAGTTTGTTCGGATTTCGTGAACTATATTTTTTTGTTTCATTGGAGCAGACGAATAGATTATTATGTTTTTTTACAAAGTTGCATATTTCTATAATGTACATGGACGTTAAAGTTGATATGTTAAGATCTGTGAAATATTTTATATAATATTTCTTATAATTTCTTGACAGTTATCGCAATACCCATTACCCCGTATCAAAACGTTTGTTATTTAACGATAGATCTAGGTGATCTAATAATGAAACCTAGCTAGATCGATTTATCGCCCTCAAAACTCTCGCCATAGTCAATTTCATGTAAATCGTTGGTGGCGTTTCCGAGATTTAGATTTTATATATTATGCTAGCTGTGCCCCGCGGTTTCACCCGCGTTAAAAAGAAATATAACAATATCATGAACAAAAATTATCGTCAAGACTAAATGGTCTTTGAAATTTGCTTCCCGGAGCCTAATTTAATTTCCGTTTTCCTTTAGGATATACTTACACATAAAATAAAATAAACAAATGTATAATTGTGAAAAAAGCGTGGAGTGCTCCACTTATCAATTCTCGAAAAGCACCCCACACTTTTTCCACAATTATACAATTTACTGTTCCTTAATTGATTCCTAGATTGAAAATTATTTTCTACTTTTTAGTTGATTTTATCATAAAAGCGTCTTTTTTAGTTTTTTGAACTAGATTTATTTTATTAATTTTTAGTATTTGTTGTTATAGCGACCATCATTATGCATCGTCTGTAAAAAAATCAAGTGTCTATCTATTACGGTTTAAGAGATAAAGCCCTGTGACTCACGAACAGACAGCGGAGGATTTCATTTTATCCTTTGAGTACGGAACCCTAAAAACTGACTTTGTTTCTATTAAGTATGCTACTAAAAATACGATGTGTGGTTTAATTAATCGTGAAAATCGGCGTCTTTCTTGCGTATAGCTTACAATAAAGGAAAATTATCTATGAAATAATAAGATGAAGGTGGTAGAACCCTTTGTGGTTCGACTCCGGCGGCACCACCGCTACACCTATTTCTACCTAATAACAGCAGTGTTAGGCGCTGTTGTGTTCCGGTTTGAAGGGTGTGGTAAGGGAGACAGACTTTTCCGAGGCGTTCCAGCTTAGTCCTCAAGGGTAGCGGCGCATCTGTGGCCGACCTCAGGTGGGATTATCTAATCCTATCTGGGGTTGATTACAAATGTCCATGGGCGGCAGTAGCCACTTACCATCAGGTGGACTGCATGCTCGTCTGCTACTCCTACATTATAAAAAAAATATACGAGAATGACACGCATGCGAACCAGGCACTGGCCACACACACACGCTTGATAGAAAAAAGGACGATGTAACGAAAAGAAAATGTTTGAACTTAATTGTTCTATTTTCAGAGGATTTAATAATATAGATGAGGAGTAAAATAATATAGAAATAAAACACCATTTATTTATTTATTTATTTATACTTTATTATACCATAAAAATCGGTACAAAAGGCGGACTTAATGCTAGAAGCATTCTTTACCAGTCAACCTTTGGGTAAAGCAGAAAATAAATAGGACGGTATTTATACGTTCAAGAATAAACATGTACTAAAAAAGAAATACAAATGGATTATATTTATACTACAAGACATGTGTGACAAAGTGTAGTGTATAGAAATTAGTGTGAAATATTATATTTTTTTAGAAAATAATACTTAACGCTCGTTTTGAACCTCTGTCTACTGCAAGTTTTACGTAATTCATCGGGGAGAGAATTCCAGAGTCGAGTGGCGTGAATTGCGAATGACTTGGACATAAAGCAGGAATGATGAAGGGGAATCGTTAGTACGAGAGAATTGGAAGAACGAAGGTTGCGTTCATGGGAATCACTGAGATACTCAAACTTTTGCTTCAGGTACGCTGGAATAGACGCTTGAAAAAGAATAGAAAAGAGAGTGGAAAGTAATCTAACCTGTCTACGCTCACGAATTGGAAGCCATTTAAGCTGGCGACGATAGGAAGAAATGTGATCATATTTGCGTAAACAGAAGATGAATCGGATGGCGTGATTAATTAGTCTTTCCAGATTATTGAGGTGTTCTTCACTTATATCCGTGCAACACACATCAGCATAATCGAGAATGGGTAAAATGAGGGCTTGTACGAGAGTGACTTTAACTTTCATAGGGAGAAAATTCCGTAAACAATTTAGCGTGCGCAGCCTCGCAAAGACGGAACGGCTGATCTCACTAACGTGGTTAGTCCAGCTTAACGTAGGGTCTTAGTGTAGACCAAGGTCTTTAACAGATGACGCGAACGGAACAGTAGAATCCTCAAACATAACAGGAGAGACGGAACCGTAATCTAACATCGCCAATTGCCGTGAACTGCCGATAATGATGGATTTGCACTTGGAGGGATTAACTGCGATGCCATATCTACGGGACCAGTTACTTACATTAGCGAGATTATTGTTAATGGTACGTATAGCATCGTTAATATTAGCAATATGGGCTTGAGCGTAAATTATAAAGTTATAGTTGAAAACATTAGCATCGGAATGGAAAAAAATCATTATATGTTTGATTCATAAATTTTGCATGTAGGCTCCCTATTTCCAGAGTAAAAAGTCTTTCTTTCATTCTTGTACTCGAACTAAGAATCAACCTTATAAGATACTAGTAATATCGTGAGCAATAAAATATAGTGGTTGTATGTGGAATGAGAAAATAACTTGTAGTAGGTAGAAATTGTCTTGTAATCTTTTGTTGGCAAAACATCGGATAGATTGATTAAGATTTGCGGAAGATATGGGCAAAAATAATAAAACATATTTTTATGAACAGTCATCAGTTTTATTTATCGTCTCATAAAAGGTTTTTAGAAAGGCCAGCGGTTCCCTGTTGATAGTCCGTAGAGACCATTTCTGTAAGGTAAAATGTGAATGTAAGAGTAATATTAGGTACCATCTAATATATATATAATGTACTCTTTCCAGCCCTTGATCTTAATTGTTTTTCATCATCCACAACCCATTACTGTCCCACTGCTGGGCACGGGTCTCCTCTCAGAATGAGAAGAATTAGGCCCTAGTCCACCGCGCTGGCCAAGTGCGTATTGGTAGACTTCACATACCATTGAGTTATTTTTTTATAAATCTGCAGGTTTCTTCACGATTTTTCCTTCGCCGTTTAGCAAGTTATAATTAATTTCTAATACGCACATAACTCTGAAATATCAGAGGTGCGTGCCTGGGATTTGAACCTCGGACCCCTCGATCGAGAGGCCGAGTTTCTTAACCACTAGGCTATCACTGCTTATAGGCAGATAATTTTTTTTAGGCGGGGCAAAAACTGAAAAATGCCACCCCTGACCATATATTTATTTTAACCGAACTATGCCTCCGCGCACCGCGAATAATAATATTTGTGCGTAGTGTAGGTCAAAGTTAAGTAAATGATGAGTTGTCCATTCGTTTGTAAAGTGTGAATTTTGCCGCCCTCTAAATTTGCCGCCCGTAGATCCGGACCTGCTCTTTACTTTATTGCACTTAAGTTCATTCCTTTTTAAAAGTTTCAGTTGTTCCAATATTAAAAGGAATCAATGAAAACTAATCACAAATTTAAATGCAATATTGCTCTAACCCCTCAAGGGCTGAGTAAGAAAATTGCGATGGTCGATTACAATTACTTACCCTCGTTTGTTCAAGATACTGTTGCCCATGCGGAGATTGGCTCCAGTGCATTGATTATTTTGCGCCTGATTGAAGTTGTTGCATAGTCTGCCATTAAAGTGATTAGTTCTCACACTGGAGGCAAAAAGCTCTGGCGCCCTGCTATGAGAACAGGTGCTAATAAGGCAACCTGGTTGAGGGTTGCGGCCACCGTTCGGGTAGAAGTCAGCGTTGGCGATCGGATCCATAATACCCAGGAGTCCACCATCAGTGTGGATCGTTTCTACGTGTTGTCCGTCATTGCGATTCAGGGCGTTGGAGTTACCGCCCCATTGAGGACCAGCTGGGTCCAGACCTTAAAAAGACAGGAAAATAATATCGTTACAAACTATTCGAAAACTCTTCAAGTGCTTAAAAATTTGTTCGGTAATAAAAGTGTGAAAACTAAGTACATAAGAACTATCCTTATCCATGACTTGAACTGAACTGATACTTATTAGAAATTACCAGTAATACGACTAGGACGGCGACCGGCCGTGCGACCAGCATTGCCAACAACGTGAGCGCCAAGACTGAAGCCGACCAAGTGGACGTTGTTCCAGTTGCCGCCGCCGTTGTTGATGAGCCACACCAAGAAGTTGCCGAGGAACTGTCCAACACTTGGTACGCCTCGAACAGCGGTAGTATAGGCGCCGTTGGCCAGAGCTCGCCAGTCAAGAACGATAACATTAGCGTCAGCGACTGCGAGGTACGCATCACGTATCTGGGGGTTCATTCCGGAGTTGCCGTTGCTATTCCATCCGTGGACAATAACCATTAATGGTCGATTGCCATTGTAATTGGAATTCCTGATTGAGTTCACATTTCCATTAACAATGATTTGTTGGTTTCTGGGGTTTTGTCTGAAAAGAATAATACGAGTCAGTTATATCTTTTTAACATATACCAACAATTTGTGATAACATTTACGAACGACAAAAGATCTGAGTGCAATGTAATCTTAGTGCGGTTGTTATGCGTTGATTGCATTCCAGAAATAAAAAATGCAATCAACTATACTAATTACATTTTATGTTGTCTACAAAAATATTGATAATAATTAATTAAATGTCTTAACAAAATAACGAATGAAGAATATAATATTTAGTTTTAGTACATGAATTCAAGAAATTTTATGATCTTTTATTTCAGGTCTAACCAAATTAAAATTGCTTTTAAAGGCTTTTGATGATATATTAGCTTATTATTAGAGTCTGAGTTGCGTATCACCGAACTACAACTGGTAACCATAACTATCAACTTAAATCTATCACCAACTTAAAATTACTTTCACTTACTTATGTTCCATAAATTATTATTACCTGGTGAAAAGCCAGTATTGGTTGTTAGCACCGTTTCTACTATGAAGGAGATCTTCATCGACTGGTTCCTCGAGATCGACGAGATGAGGCACCCCTTCGCCATCAGGCATCCAGATGTACCGGCTCTCACCCTCTACATAGTGGCTGTTGTCCCCAGGCACCTCAGGCACTGGGCTACCAGCGCACACTGTAACTTAATAAAGAAAATGCTCACAATTTTGTATAGAAAGTAAGAAATAACTAATTTTATTCTGGTGTGAAATCTGACTACTAATGTAGACGCAATATTTTTTTTAAACCTTTAAATTATGCACAAAGCGCAGAGCTAATAAAATTATTAACAGCTGCAAAATAAGATGAAATGAAATAACACATTGAATACTAACACGACACAGCGACTAGTAAAACAACTAACAACTTCATGGTTAAATTGTAATAGATTCCATATTAAAAATTAATGGTATTTATCCAAACGTTTATCACAGTACGCTGTTATCCGTGCAATTTACTGATTTTAAAACAGATTACTGATTGAGTTGAAAACAAAGTACAGGCAGTTTATGTTTCGTTAAAATTATTATTTTTACTAAAGAATTTATAACATTTAACAAAGAATTTCAAACACAAAATTTGCTAGGTATAAATTTGAAAAGTTTTACACAAATTTAAAGGTTGATCTGTTTACTCTGTATCACTGAAAAAAGATATATAAGTCAAATAGGACAACACTGTCATTGCGTCTTAAATTTTGTTTTTTTAATCCTAGCAAACTTACAGTAAAGTGAAAATAAATAAGACTGTATCTTTTTCCATATGTAATAGAGCAAGGAATAATTAGGTAAAAAATACTTTACGAGGGAAGCTGTTCAAAACGATCTTCGTTACCTATTTCTCATCCAGAAAACGTTATGGAAGACTTCGCAATACTATTATTAAGAGAACCGTTGAATTCATTAGGGTGGGCTTTCATAATACCAGTTAGTTGAAGGGGAGATCGCTGTACAATACTAAGGACCTCATTTGTATCGGAGCTTCGTCCTTGACACACTTATTCACAATCGCTCCCTACTATACCTACATTCATAACTAGTTGTTTCAACACACGTGGGTCTGCAATCACTGTAGTTGTAATCAGTATTATCAAGTCATAGGAGGTATTCTCATCTGTGCATGACCTATATTTTGTAAAGCTTACAACACTGTCTGATAAATTCATGTATTTTCATGTTTTTTCACTTTGGTGGGTTTACAATAATCCTAGTACCAATTCGGAAGCAACACTGTCACGTCGATCTCTGCTTTATCTTAGCAGTGTAAATACATTTGCTGTTGGCAAGATACCAGACATTTAAGCTATACCAAAATAGACCGTGAGGATTCCTATGCATTTGTGGCTAACCTCTGATTACTACTATATTTCATTTAGAGTTAATTCCAGATATTCATGGGCGGCAGTAGACACTTACCACATACTATGCAGTGGCCTGCCCATTACTTCTTTTTCTTTCAAAAGCAACATTATTAAGGGAAAATAACTTAGAGTTTACTCGTCATTTAAATCTAAACCAAAAAGTACTGTGTATAGTTTTATGTCCAAAAACGGAAATAAAAATTATGTTACTTAAGTAAATAAATTTATAAAAAATATTTTCGTACGCACCTCACGATTCATTCGGGGCCAGTGCAATATGGTTGTCCGTATCCATATTGCACTGGCCTATCTAAATCAGCAACATAGAGAATAAGTTACAGCTACGTTATCATGACGTCAATAATTTCAACTACACATCATCTATAGATTTTGATATACCCAATAAATATTTTTTGCAATACAAAATATCTACCGCAAAAAATATTCATAGCTACTTCGACTATTTTCTAAAAATCTTTGCGTTTATAGATCTTCCATGCGTTGAGTTACGTGGAAAGACTTGCCTTCCGCTTATCACATAAGTACTTGTAATACTTTAAGCTTGTTTGAGCAGTTATTATAGAATAGAATAATGTTTATTTTCGACTGTTTATTACAATGTAAAATTAATACTTCGCAACAGCCTGTCCTATGTTATATAACTCTTCAATAGGTATATTATTATACTACCTAAGCTGAGGTCGATCACAGATGCTTTGCCACTCAAAACTAGAAGAACTAAGATATTCGCCTAGTATATCGGCTGGCATCTACCTACATGTTTCCGTTTCGGTGGTATAGTCCGCGCCAAACTGCTAGTCCGCTCTGAAGTTGCGAGCAGGTGTAGTCATACAATTTGCTATAGCACTGCGATTCATTTCTATATTCAGAGCGGACTAGCAATTTTACACGGACTATTACACTGTTCACTTTATCACACAGCACACTTTATCACACGGCACAGTAGAAATATGGAATGGACTGTGCTTCAGGTCACTAAGGTAGGACTCCAATTCTATGGAATTGGTTAGTGACGGCCTTGGGCGGATGTGACAACTTCAATCATGTGTACAACGTATGAAACTTGATAAAAATATAATCAACTTACGTACTTCATTTAATATTAAAAATGTGAATAAATTACATACTCAAATAATTTAATAAAACAAAATGCTTATTTTCTGAACATCATGTATAGTATGTCGCATGATGTTTCTCAACGTCATAATCTCATAATTAGCTAAATCTCTGATATTATATTTTGTTTTGCTGAAAATTTATTTCAATTTCAGTTATTTTGATTTCGGTGTTTCTGCTTAAGTATACAATTTTAATAGTAAATTCTTTATTTAGATGAAATTAAATTACCAAATAAAAATTAACTTTTAGGATGCAGGGAAAAATAAAAGTAACGTCATTGAATTATTATATTTTCGACTTCTTATTAGCCGATTAATAATAATGGTTTCAGGATACCGCAGGGACTACCAAAGTACTGTAGAGTATCAGAAATATTTGCAGATAAATATGTGAACTGTTTTCACGCCCAATAACGTTAAAGATGTAGATGCACCGTGATGCACCTCTCTGATGCACCATAAACTGGAAAGTTCCAACACCATCCTGAAAATGATTAGTACCACACAATTTTCAAGTTCTGACATAATCCGCTAGGGGCGCTAATTGGAAATAGTATGGGCAAATACGTATACAAATACCAAAACAGTCATATTTGTCAAAACGTAAAAACTCATGGTAAGGGTACAGAGCGCGATCGGCTGCAGCCCCAACTCTACCGCAGGTGTTAATGTCATAATATGATCTATGGTTTTGATAATGAGATTTAAGTGTAATAGACAGGATAATCTCACTAATTACTTTTGGGGTCTGCATATAACATTTAAAAGATGTCAAGAAGTGACAGGTTTTGAGTTGCTTTTATCTTTATTCCGTCATTGTGTGCATTTTTACTTAATTCCTTGTAAATCAAGGATTGTTGCGTTATGATTTAATATGTAACTGTTTTAAAATTATATGTCTAGAACAATAATTAACGCTTATCGCAAAAAATCTACAAGTCAATTGTAATTGTAGGTTAATCAATGTACTTGAAATGTTAATTGTGTTAATAATGCTTAGAACTGATAACACAAGGCAATCTGGAAAGTTCAGAATGTTAATAAATCAAAAATTATCAGTATTTACTGATACAATCGGCTACTTCAGAGATTTTGGGAAAGTGATTAATTGTTTTCAAATATTGATTTTATAACACTCCCACTGATGTATTTATCAAAAACTGGTATTTTACAACAAAAACTAGCTGACCCGGCAAACGTTGTGTTGCCATATAAATAAAAAAAATTTAAAGGGTGAACAACTTATCACTTACGGGTTTGAAAAATAGATAGAATATTTGAAACTTCGATGGTAACGAAGTCTGTCGAATCCAATGTGAAACATTCCAAAATCAACAACTACTTACGAATTAAAAAATAATTTAAAATACCTTTTCCCACGGACTAAATTGTGAATCTAAACCATCCTCAAGTCCCCTTGAACACACACAACAAATTTCATCAAAATCAGTCCAGTCGTTTAGGAGGAGTTCAGTAACATCCACACGCACATAAGAAATATATATATATAAAGATATGTTTTTTTTACATTAAATGGAACCTCCATGGAACGTCGCGCAAAAATAGTCGGTCACATGACATAGTGACGTCACACGCTAGCGTTTCGGACGAACATGTAATCTATAGTTAAAAATATAATTTTTATCATATTTTATTACAATATTAATATTTAATTATTATCGATATATAGGCACGATATGATACGATATAATATGTACCTACCAAACCAATCATTTTGTAATATTATTTGTTGTGTAATATTCTCATTTTAATACACGCACTCTTTTTTAACAGACTTCAAAAAGGAGGTGGTTATCAATTCGGCCGGTATCATTTTTTTTTTTTTAAATATGTCATTGAAGTACAACTTTTTACATGTGTATAAGTACACACAAGCTTCTTTATTCCCTTTATTGTTCGACTGAGTCAGCGCCTAGCCTATGATGGGGGTTTTTAGAATATTTTTTATTGAATAATCTGGTTCTTCAGCCAGGTTGATCTTTTTGCGACGAACATGAGATCCGAATACCAAGTTAATAGTAGTAGGAAATAGCCAAAACATTAATTTTCGTGCATACAAAACAGACACGTAGGTTCAAGCTGCCTTTGTCCCTGTAGTTCCGGGACTAGAATACGGCTACGGTATCCCCTGCCTGTCGTAGGAGGCGACTAAAAGGGGTTAGGGCGTAGGGGACTTCCGGGGTTGCGGGCGGCAAGAGTGGGAGCTCGAACCGTCCAGCAAACGACCCCGGGAAGGACGACGGTATGTGTGGTCGCATACCGTCGTAAGCACTACATGGTGTGGGAGGAGCGAAAACTGCTCCCCCAGGGTAGGGCCCGTTGGGCATCGCGCTTGGAGGGCTCCGGTTGTGTTCCGTTGGAGATCCCGAAGTTCTCCAACAAGCGTTGAGGACGGCCACCGGGGGGGTTTATTAGGCAAATAGAAAAACGATTTTATTTTTATAATATACAAATGCATGTGTGTGTGAGGAATAAGGAGTCCAGAATTTCGAGTTGAGCATCGTGCGCAGCCGTTTGTATAACCTCAATGCAGAACGCGTGCAACTTACGATAAACTTTAGAATGGGTTATATGTATAGACCCCGCCAAACTGCTAGTCCGCTCTGAAGTTGCTGCGAGGAGGTGTAGCCAGAGGTGTAATTTACTATGGTGACGCGATTCATTTTTATATTCAGAGCGGACTAGCAGTTTTACGTAGACTATACATGAGTTACATTTAAAATTGAAATTTTGCAATAATTACATGTTAGAAGTATAATCAAATTATTTAATTATAGTATTATTTTAATTAATTATCAATTTTTATTAATTATATTATTTGTGTTTTCTTCATGATGTGTTAATATTATAATAATGGGCACCCCATTTATATAGTCACTGGCTAGTACGATTAGATGAGTTAGCATAAAAAGGAAAAAGAACATACCTTTGAGATTTTTTTTATAAATCTCTCAGGTATGCAGGTTTCCTCACGATATTTACCTTCACCATTGAAAAATCAGTGGTGGCCTGGCATTTGAACCTCGGACCCTCGATCGAGAGGCCGAGTTTGTTAACCACTAGGCTATCATATGTGGGATTAATTACAGATGTTCATGAGAGTAGCCACTTACTATCAGATTATAATATAGGAGTAGCAGACGAGCATGCAGTCTACCTGATGGTAAGTGGCTACTTCCGCCCATGGACATCTGTAATCAACCCCAGATGGCTGCTACCCTTGAGTATTAAGTTGGAACGCCTCGAAAAAGTCTGTCTCCCTTACCACACCCTTCAAACCGGAATACAGCAGCGCTTAACACTGCTGTTATTAGGTAGACATAGGTGTGGTGGTGTTGCCGCCGGAGTCGGACCACAAAGGGTTCTACCACCTTCAAGATATCAAATATCAGATGAACGACAAGCTCACTTGCTACTTCAATATTATAAAAAAAATGTGGCAACACGTGTTTTTTAACATACCTACTTACGTATGCCAATCTAATTAATATTATTTGATTTCAATCAGCTGCGTTGATAATAATTAGGTAATTTGTCATACGAAATTGTTATTTATCATGCGTAAAGACTATTTGGGGCGTGCTTGAAGCATGTTTTTGTTTACGTGGTTGATACGAAATTTGTATTTAATGGTGACTTGCTTAAAATAAAGAAAAACATCGTGACGAAACCTACATTCCTGACTTTCATAAAAATATGTGTGCTCTGTTAATTACTCTTCTTATTCTTCATGTGCCTCTTCTCTATTATGAATAAATATCTAATAAAAAAAAGCTACTCGTATTTCTTGATCCAACTTACAACTTTTATTATTCCCGCGCAAAATACAACACTATCGTCAAGAGCGTACTTTTTCCTTTTTAACCGACTTCAAAAAAGAGGTGGTTATCAATTCGGCCGGTATATTTTTTTTATGTATGTACACGAATTACTCCGTTCAAGTTTCCGAAGTTCAAGGGCATCTGGGGTTGATTACAGATGTCCATGGGCGGCAGTAGCCACTTAACATGAGGTGGACTGCATGCTCGTCTGCTACTCCTACATTATAATCTGCTAGTAAGTGGCTACCCTCATGAACATCTGTAATTAATCCCACATATGATATAAGCAGTGATAGCCTAGTGGTTAACAAACTCGGCCTCTCGATCGAGGGCCCGAGGTTCAAATCCCAGGCACGCACCACGGATTTTTCAAAGTTATGTGCGTATTAGAAATTAATTATCACTTGCTTTAAACGGTGAAGGAAAACGTCGTGAGGAAACCTGCATACCTGAGAGATTTACAAAAAAAATCTCAAAGGTATGTGAAGTCTACCAATACGCACTTGGCCAGCGCGGTGGACTACGGCCTAATCCTTCTCATTATGAGAGGAGACCCGTGCCCAGCAGTGGGACAGTAATGGGTTGTTGATGATGATGATGATGATGACTAGATTCCTACTTGAGGTTGCCAATAAACGTGTTGCCATCACTGAAGGCTAAGTTGGAATGGTTAGAAAAAGTATGTATGGGACATATCCAAAACGAAGGGTATTTTTATATATGTATGTAAATCTTATTCTTTAGCACGCCCCATAGCCTAAACGGTTTCACGGATTTTAACATAGGATAGGTATCGTTTGACCGGTCAAACTGACTGGACTGGAAATTTTGGGAATAAGTAGGTTAGGGTTTTAGTTTCACATTTTTTTCAATTATTATATTTATTATTATCAAAATTATGTTATGTTAATATATATTAGGAGAGTACGCCGCTAGGGACTTCTTTGCTTCAAGCTTCATTTCAAATTCAAGTAATTTTCAGCAAATTTTCCCACAATTTGCAGCGAAATATCGTGACCTTATAAGATCGGCCACATATATTTTTAACTCTCAGCGCTGGTGCTTGCAGCGCAGACCACTTAGAGCGTTATAACTCGTGGCCTTCGAGTAAGCCACGAAATTTCAATGTAATAATCATTTCGAATTTCGTGACTTATACTGACTCCAGCGCTACCGCCCCCACACTTATTTGTGCTTAACAGCAGTTTTAAGCGCTACTGTGTTCTGATTTAAAAGGGTATACATACTTTTCCGAGGCTTTCCAACTCAGTTCACCTCAAACAGGAATCTAGCCATATCGGGGGTTGATTACTGATGCACACAGGCGGCAGAACCTTACCATCAGGTTGACTGCTTGCTCGTGCGACTTCAATTTTAAAAAATACACTTCATTATACTTGAAACAAACAGTACACCTGCTCTTATCTATCGACGAAATATCAAAAATATCCCCAAAAGCGATAATAGACAAGATCTGTCACCTTTCACAAGTAATTTAGCAGATAAACATAATTAGATAGACCTTGATCGACCTGACGTCGGCTAATTCCAAATTAATTATCCACCTCATTATTGAAGCTACTGATTGCCAGATATAATTTATATACTTACACTTTAGGTATGAATATTATTATAGATAATCTACTTAATAAAACACTGACAGATGATACGCATAGCTTGCCCGCTGATCTATTCAGGGGCACGAAATTTTCCACTACAATTCCTTATATTCTGTTTATGGGGTTACTCCTTATTTTTAAATTAAAAGATTTTTGGAAATTCGTCTTTTAATGGGGTCTGAAGAGAGAATGATACCTTTTTTTGTTTACGAGGGGGAAACCTTCAAGAGGTACCCGGTGTCGTGGGAGCGACGCAGGGTTATGTGGGATTCTTACCGCACTAAAACCCCCCCGGTGGCCGTCCTCGGCGCTGCGTAGCGCGCCCTCTTAGCGCGTTCCCCCGTCGGGCTCTGCCCAGGTGAGCTTGGCGCTCACCACAGCGTCTGGTGCGTACAACGGTATGAGACCACACATACCGCCGACCTTCCCGGGTCCGCTAGCTGGACGGTTCGAGCTCCCACTCTTGCCTCCCGCAACCCCGGAAGCCCCCTTTTAGTCGCCTCCTACGACAGGCAGGGGATACCGTAGCCCTGTTCTAGTCCCGGAACTACAGGGACAATGGTAAGGGTACCTACAGTTCCTTCAAATTCAACCGACATGCCGATTATAAGTGCGCTTTTAACAAGCGAAGTTATACATTTACTTGAAGGTAGTAGAAACCTTTGTAGTTCGACTCCGGCGGCACCACCGCCACACCTATTTCTGCCTCATAAGAGCAGTGTTAAGCGCTGCTGTGTTCTGGTTTGAAGGGTGTGGTAAGGGAGAGGCGAGGCGACTTTACCGAGGCGTTCTTGATTAGTCCACAGGGGCAGCGGCGTATCTGTGGCCGACCTCAGGTAGGATATCTAATCCTATTTGGGGTTGATCACAGAAGTGCATCAGGTGGACTGCATGCTCGTCTGCTTCTTCTAATTTACTGCTAAAAAACCGAAGTTATGTTTTGTTAACGCCGAATTCAACAAGTACCGACAAACATTTATTCGTCAAATTTACTTGTTAAACAGTGTCAGATATGTAATCGATGAAAATGAAACCTTTTAAATACAGAAGGTACATTTTATATCAAAGCTTACCGGAGTCTCTTTGTCAGAGAGTACGCAGACTGTTACGCGCAGAATCCATTTTAAAAATTAAAGCAGGGAATATGGCTACCAGGTAGACAGAGTTAACAAAGAGATTTTCTTTAATACCTAACCATATCCTGACACAATGGCAACACATTCTTAATTAACCAAAAAATAAATATATGTTATTTATGTACATTTAGTTGGTTGTCTCTGGCAATTACATTAAAGTTTGAAGTGAGATCGATATTTTTTTACATTGCGGAGTGTAATGTTTCTCGAAAAAGCAGTGATATCCTAATGGTTTAGAAACTCGGCCTTTCGAACGAGGGGAGATTCAAATCCTAGGCACGCACCTCTGATTTTTCAAAGTACATAACTTTGAAGTGCGGTGAAGGAAAACATCGTGAGGAAACCTGCATACCTGAGAGATTTATAAAAAAAATCTCAAAGGTACGTAAAGTCTACCAATACGCTCTAGGCCAGCCCGGTGGACTATGGCCTAATCCTTCTGATTCTGCGAGGAGACCGGTGCCCAGCAGTGGGACAATAATGGGTTGATGAAGTAATGTTTCTCGAGTGTGCGTATGTATGTCTCATTCTTTGGCACGTCCTACAGCCCAAAGAGTTTAACGGTTTTTAACATCTTATATATAAAATTCTCGTGTCACAATGTTAGTTACTGTACTCCTCCGAAACAGCTTTACCGATCTTCACCAAATTTTATATGCATATTCAGTAGGTCTGAGAATCGGCTACTATTTATTTTTCATACCCCTAAGTGATAAGGGTTGTTCACTCTTAACATTTTTTTTATTTATACGGCAACACAACGTTTGTCGGGTCAGCTAGTATTATTATAAAGGTGTTGAATTCGTCAAATTATGAGGGTGGCATGGGTTACATCACTTCCCTTTTGAGTTAATTACTTTTAAACCGTCAAAATTTTTTTTCATAACAATTACACACTAATGAGAATATACAGGGTGAATTTTTCTTCAAAGAATTTCATCCTTATAAGCAACACTATCAAATAGTGGAATAATATAGAGGGTGTATTTTTTCAAAATGAACTCGTTCGATTCCCGGCTAGGGAAAAAGATATTTTAAAAAAGTAATGATGCAGTTTTCGTTTTTATCAAAATCGGCCTCGCAACTCCTTTCAGCATTTTTCGCTAATCCTTATAGTTTCGGATTTAGCCCTGAAGGCCCGTTTGAAAAATTCACCCTGTATACTACGAGTAATTGTTCTTTCGCGTAGGCACTATTCAGTAAAGCCATAAATAAATCTGAATTTAACTATAACTGTTAACATAGATTAGTTTGTCGCCAATTTTTTTAATTTTCTCAAACAAACTAACTTGCCATTTTCAAAAGTTAAATTTTTGGCGTTGTGCCAACATAAAGAGAAATCCATTAGCGTAAGAAAATTTACGATTGCTAGGGTTTACTTTAGTTTTGCAACACAGTGATATTTATGAGTTAATATCTTTATTTTATTTGGAAAATATACAGAGGTTAAAACTAAGTTACTTATGATACAATTTAACGCTACACCATTTAATAGTTTTCGCATATTGATATCGCATATCTATCTAGTTATTCATTAATGAAAATAATACAGCATTATAGTAAGTGATAATTAATATATACTTTACTTTTGAAAATCCAAGGCCTAGGATTCGAACCTCGACCCCTCCATTGACAGTCGGACGCTCAACCACTAAGCTTTTACTGCATTTTAAAATGAGACCGCAGTCAAACCACAGGGTCCTTTAGACGATGGGATCATTGTAATAATGAATATGTATACGCCTTCTCTTTGCGTGCTAAAATCGATTCAACGTAATGGCCCTAAGTGCATCTGCATTATCGATCGACAAAAGCTCTTTAGATAACGTTGTATTTACCCATGATTATTCTTCATTACGATTTATGATATCTCTATTACGACCTAGCTAGCTAGGTTTTATAACATTGCTGTAAACAAATATGTAACCTGATGTATATAAGAATTTGGAGGCCTATGTTGGGTATATAATTTAAGGAAAAATAAAAATGAGACCACCTAGAAAGTCAAAAAATCTAATTCGGCGAATGGTCAATATTTCAATGAAGAACTTTTCGGAACAGGCTCCCTGTGCTCTTAGAGTAAAAATGTAGCTTTCTATTGGTGAAATAATTATTATTGAGATAGGCTCAATATTTCAGTTTATAAAATATAGCCTATGTTACTCGTGGATAATGTCGCTTTCGAATGGTGAAATAATTTTTAAAATCGGTCCAGTAGTTTCTGAGCCTATTCATTACAACCAAACAAACAAACAAAGTTTTCCTCTTTATAATATTAGTGTAGACAAACGAAAAAAATATTCCTATTTTCCCTTGAATATTTCTTACTGAATAAAACCTTTGCAGCATTGGAAACGATTTTTATATAATGCCCTGTGTAATAAACGTACGAAGGCCAGAGAATAATACTCTGCGGTAATCGACCGACAATTTTTCTTTCTTCTAGGCCTTTTATTCTTTGTGGAAACTTTAGTGATGGTTGAAATTACTAGATGTATATTTTTTGTAGTATTATTTATATTATTTCGTATGTTTCGCAAAAATAAATCAATTTAATTCTATAAACAATTTATATTTGCAGCTGTATTATAACTTTTTTTTTATTTATTTATTAACAAAATCCACAGCTCTTAAAGTATTGTACATTTTTTCATGCTTAATCTACTAACAGCTAATTAAGGATTTACATTTTATGATTTCATATAATAATAAAGTACGAACACTTACTAACACTAGTTACTATTTGTAATTTATTAACAACCACCAAAGCTACAATATATTAATATGCATAAATGTGTGTATATATGTGGGAGAATGCTTCATTTCATATATATAAATATTCCGTTTTTAAAATCACATGATATTAATTTCGAACTACCGCTCCGTATTAACAATTGGCTACCTGTATCATGGTATAAAAAAGGGGCGCGCAACTGTCAACGGATCAGAAGTTGTCCAATAGTGGGCACGGCACGGTGGTGCTCTGAACTGTTTGGTATTTTGCTTGGGTGTTATTGTTACTGTGGTGGCATTAACGCTTATTCGTTTAATTATTTTAACTATAATTTTTATAAATATTGGTTAAATTAGTTGAATCGAAATACCATTGTAGATCTACCTACCGGCGCGCCCACATATAAGTATGTACGCGTAGACATATGTATGTGAGTGTGAATTTGTATGTGTGTATTTGGTAACAAGTAAGTAATAGATATATAATATACTAGTGGTGCCCGCGGCTTCGCCCGAATTTTAAAGAAATAATATAACATACATAAAACGGTAAATTTGCACCTGCATTGGAATGACAGTGGTGCCATCTGTCGATAATTGGTCTTACCAACTCCCAAACCCTCGTGGGCTCTTGGCAAAAACTTTGCTAAAAATCATCATTTGATCAAATGCATAGTTTCCGATTCTATAACTACTTACGAATTAAAAATTAATTAAAAAAACCTTTTTCCACGGACTAAATTGTGAAACTAAACCATTCTCAAGTCCCCTTGAACACACACAACAAATTTCATCAAAATCAGTCCAGTCGTTTAGGAGGAGTTCAGTGACATACACACGCACATAAGAAATATGTAGATAAAGATATGAATAAGTTTATAAATAATTTAAGTAATACCATAGTTTTCAATTAATATGTTCCTAACCTCCTGTTTGATTCACGTCTTGCTAGAGTTTAATATTTACAATGCTAATTAAAAGCAATAAAGTCCTGTTTAATTAATTGTAATTGTATAATATTTATTCTCACATTAATATATATATTTTAACCGTTTACTTCAATCATCATGCTCAATTAATTAATCCACTATTTTATCTTCCAAAATACTGTATTATTTATTTTAAATTCCTTTGTTTCAGATCCGCTTCCAGCATTTGGAACTTCCAGTATGACTGAGTCACTAAAAAACAACTCCACTTAATAAAGTCTCCCACTAAACATGTCAATTTAGCTATATTAGGCAACTATATCCACTCATATGCACAGAGAAGCCTCATTTGTCTTCAGAGATTCCTTAAAACTACGTCAAAAGCTACTTCAGAGAACAACAACATATTTTAAAGTAGTCGAGTTCGTAAAGAAAGACGCGATACGGTATTTCACATATGACTACGAGATACACCAGGTCTAGTATAGAATAATATGAACATATTCATAGGTAACGATTATCATTCGAAGAATCTAGTTAAATTGAAATTGTTTTAGACAGATCACTGATCTGGAGTCTGATACAGACAATAAGATTGTATAGGTTTGAGATTAACGAATAATAATAAGAGGTTAGTTAAGAATTGGGAAACATCGAAACTCAAAATGGCTGGCAAAGCTGAGCCGATTGGACCACGTAATGGTCATGAGTTAGCGCCGCTGAACACCAGAGCTGATGGTAGCGAGCGACCCCATGGGGTGACTATAGTGCTGCAAGGGTCCCGAGGGTCGCTGCAACGGGAGGCTCCAGGGGAAGAGAGAGCAGCCTGGTCTGGGAAACTGCAGTTTTTCCTCTCCATCATCGGGTACTCTGTCGGCCTGGGCAACATCTGGCGCTTCCCGTATTTGTGTCAACAAAATGGCGGCGGTGAGTGTTATACTTATTTACGAATCTAGAGCCGCGTTTCCCAACCTGTGGTCCGCGGTGTCATCTCTGAACCATACATAAATCCCTCATTAAATGCAAAAGGGCCGCTTTACTGCTTTTTGCAACCACATACCTATGTGAAAAGGCATTCTCTACGCTTGTTTATACAAAAAATAAATACAGAAACAGATTACAAGTAGAATCTGATTTGGGATAACAACTTACTAGCAACATCAACCCGAATATCCCTGATTTAGTTGCAAAATGCAACACCAACCTTCACATTTTTTTTTTTTTCATATTTTTCATAATAAACAGTTATAATTATCTTTTGTATTTGTTTTTTTTTGTATCTGTAGTAACTAAAATAAATACCTAATCCGTTTTTTTCTGTTTATTTTATTAAGGGCGTCCGTGAAAACTGTGCTTGATTTCCTAAGGGTCCGTGGACTGAAAAAGGCTGGGAAACGCTGATCTAGAGCAAACACCCATGCTCTGCATACACCCACGCTCAGATTCAGCGGTGCCATAAAACATAACACGTACACAAACATACATCGATTAGATATCTGCCTAAACAATACCCAAATCCAAATTTTCCTACATGAGCTTTACGTATCAGAAATGGCATAATATCTAGTATTGTCTGCGCCAAACTGCTAGTCCGCTCTGAAGTTGTTGCGAGCAGGTGTAGTCATACAATTTGCTATGGCGACGCGATTTATTCCTATATTCAGAGTGGACTAGCAGTTTTGCGCGGACTGTACTTAAGATTGGGTTGCTATCCTGAGGACTAAGTTAGAATGCTTGTTGTCTTTTTTCACTTTTAAAATAATCGTTTACGTATACATCATTGCATGAGCTGTACTCAATAATTGGTGATTTAAGGTAATTTAAAGATAGTTTTTTAAGGTAATTTAAAGTAGATTTAAAGATAAACCTCCTACTCCTGACTCTTATCTTGATCACAAAGGAATGTTGCCCCTTATATCACATAACAAATCTAACATAAATATCAGTAATACATACTCAATACCCATAATTTAGTAAGCATCTATGTTACTAGAACCATTATAACACTATCTAGCTTCCAATCTAACCAAGTTTATTGACGAACATTTACAATTCAAAGTTCAGTCTGTATAAAATGAGTTTATTTTTAGACTCGAATGCTGGCAGTGGTATCGATTGATGCTACGGGCTACGGCGTAGCTCGTAGACGCCTACGAGTTTTGCTTCACCCCAAATTCATATTTGTTTTGGACATCGGATGCTTTTTACCCTTTTAGGGACCCTTTGAAGGACTGTTTTTTACATGTCTCTGTTATGTCTGGGCTGTACTTTTGTTTTCCTTTTTGCATCTACCTGTTTTATGGATTGCTATTAATATTAATTAGTCTAATGTGTTGTGTTTTGTTTTTAATTAATTATAAATTGAGTATCATCGAGTTTATAAATTACAATAAGGGACTATAAAACTGTTGTCATGAAGTAGTTTATGTCTTCCTTTTGTAAGGTGGTAGAACCAGTTACCGGGAAGGTACTAGTTTGCTTCAATCTTTAAAAAACTATTTTGCACGGTTTGGATTCAATCTAACTTTTGGTACCATTTCAACTTTCAAACTTTCCTCCCGAACCAATTTGAATTACTAAGTGAAGTATGCATACTATTTCAACAGCAGAAACCACGATAAATATTCTCAATCATGCTATATCAATGCGAATTTGTTTAGCACTGTTCATCATCAACATATATCTATCCCACTCCTGGACACAAGTCTATTCTCAAATTGAGAGGTTTAAGCCATAGTCTGCCACGTAGGCCAAGTACGATTTGATGGAGTTCACACACCTTTCGAAAAACTGTCTGCTTTACAATAATTAATTTATATGAGAAGTACTTTAGCAAGTATGAGTCTCAGTATTTAGATGAATCCATGGACACCTCATATACTTTTTTATAATATTGGAGTAGCAAACGAGCATACAGTCCACCTGATGGTAAGTGGCTATTGCCGCCCATGGACATCTGTAATCAACCCCAGATAGGATCAGATATTCCCACCTAAGGTCGGCCACAGATGCAACGCTACCCCTGAGGACTAAGCTGGAAAACCTCGGGAAAGTCTGTCTCCCTTACCACACCCTTCAAAACGGAACACAGCAGCGCTTAACACTGCTGTTATTAGGTAGAAGTAGGTGTGGCGGTGGTACGGCCGGAGTCGAACCACAAAGGGTTCTACCACCTTCATCTTCAACACACCTTTAGAAAAACCGACACTTTACAATAATTAATTAGGTGCTTTACAATAATTAATTAAAATGAAGAGTACTTTAGCAAGTATTAGTCTCAGTATTTAGATGAATCCATGGACACCTCATATACTAAAATCTATTTAGACTTTTGTGCTGTAGGAATCAAAGAATGAGATATACAGGGTGGCGCAAAATTAAATCACCCTATTTTGTTTTTGAATAACTTTTGTATTGAACAAAAAAAGTGTTTTGAGTAATAGAAATCTTTACCAGAACCCGTAACTTTTTTTTTGCCAATTAGAAAATATGATATCTGTCAGGTGTCTTCTACCATCGGTGACACAAAATTGCGCTTGATTTTCCACGACTTTCCTTAAGATTTCCGCCGATAACACTTCGCGTTTCAGTCAAATATTCTCCTTAAGAGCTGCGATTATCTGAGGCTTGTTGCTGTTGTTGAGTCATTACATCCACTTAAAGTCACTGTCTGGTGCGCCTTTCATGCAGGAGGAGTGATTGCCGTATTATTTTGAGGACGCCATCGGCAATACAGTGTAAGTTACTGGCGAACGCTGCAGGGTCATGATAAACGATTTTTTTCTACCGGAATTGGATGATCAGGGCTTGATGAACATGTGGTTTTAACAAGATGGTGTAACCGCACACACAGCACGCGCCACAATGGATATTGTGAAGGAAACGTTTCCTGATCGCGTAATCACCCGTTTTGGCGATTTGGCATGTCAAGCAAGTTCGCCCGATATAACCATCCCAGACTTCTTTCTTTGGGACTACTTGAAGTCACGGGTCAATCGCAGCTCTTAAGGATAATATTCGACTGGAATGCGTAGTGTTACCAGCTGAAATCTTAAATTGATGCAAATTTGTATCAACGCTGGTGGAAGACACTTGACAGGTATCATATTTTCTAATTAGCAAAAAAAGTTACAGGTCCTGGTAAAGATTTCTATTACTCAAAATCACTTTTTTTTATTCAGTACAAAAGTTATTCAATAACAAAATAGGGTGATTAATTTTGCGTCACCCTGTACATATATACGCTTGAAAAAACATCATCCTTTGCAGTCGGGTAATGAAAAGCGTTGAAAATAAGAGAAAATTAATATTCTCGGAATAGAAGCTTCATATAAATTAATCAGCATAGAAAAGCGCCAACAAGGACTAAGGTATTATTTTAGAAATGTCGTAGGAAGGTATTAAGGATGCGGTAAAAGCGGTGAGAATAACACAGCGGAATTTACATTTTCGCTTTGCTAACTCTTTATATATTTTGTTAACTCCATTACTAAAATATTATTACTAAATTAAACCATGCAGGCACGTGATGCATGCATGCATACATGAACTTCCATGCTAATTGTTAATTCTACACAAGTAATTTTGGGGTAGACCTTGCTGAATAGACCTATGAACTTGTGAGATTGGTATGTTCAAGTCAGCTAAACTGGTACTATTATTTCGAACAAACACCTAAACTTTTGAAGGTTGTAGAACCCTTTGTGGTCCAACTCCGGCCCGGCCCCACCGCCACATCTATTTCTGCCTAATAACAGCAGTGTTAAACGCTGCTGTGTTCCGTTTTGAAGGGTGTGGTAAGGGAGACTTACTTTTCTGAGGCGTTCCAGCTTGGTCCTCAGGGGTAGCGGCGCATCTGTGGCCGACCTCAGGTGGGAATATCTAATCCTATTTGGGGTTGTTACAGATGTCCATGGGCGGCAGTAGCCACTTACCATCAGGTGGACTGCATGCTCGTCTGCTCCTCTTATATTACAAAAAAAAACACAAAAATTACAGATATCATCCATGTCAGACACGGTCAGTGGCAAAAGAAAAATCAAAATGTTCTATACAATGTGTATGAACATACTTATATCTTTCGTACCACGACCACGCGGACACGTGCCGTGCCTGTAAAGATATGATTTTGTTTGTCTTTGAGGCCTTATACTTATAAATTGCTACCTTCCAAATGAACTTAGTAACTTAAGAAACGTCAACGTTTATCACCACACTACTTTAAGCGCTTCTGTGATCTAATTTCATGGAGTGGTAAAATGGGACATGTACTGAGGGAATTCCAAATTAATCCGTAAAGATAAAACGCATTAGTGGCCGAACTATACAATTTCAATTATTACTATTTGGGGTCAGTTACAACATTTAATAAAGATATTCATGGGTTGCAGTAGCTAATTATCATCATGTTCGGTTGTTAATAAAAATTATATAAAATATATACAATTTTAATAGTTGATTATAGCCATCATCTACAAAGCTTATACTCGTAATCTGCTTTGACGACCAATATAAGTGTAACAATATAGTAACATTTCAAAGAAACTATATAAAACCATGCATGTACATTGTACAAATATTTAACAAAGTTTCATAAGAAAACGCTATCCGCTCGTACCAGCGCAAGTTTGCACGTAGCTTAAATATTGCAGTCTTTTCAAGCAAATTACGTCTCATTTCAAAGCACTCCTACCTCATAACGTCGCTTTATAGTCTGTAACTGGAAATTTAATATCTATGCAGTCTCTTTGCTTTTCTAGATATTATGTGCTTAAGCTATTCATAGAACTTGTAGGCATGACGATTTTTCCCGAAAAATATCGGTATCGAAATCGATTGGAAGATTCACAAGAAAATTCAAAATATTATACAATTTATTTTTTTAAATAAACTTTTGAATTATTTTATTGCTCTTTTAGAAATGTATCGACGAAAATCGGTCTAGGGTTGATAGGGCCGAAAAAATGAAACGAGAAAAGAATGCTACGGCCGTGCTATTTATTTAGCTTTGGAATTGAACTTTGACCGTTACTACACGGCATTAGACTACTAAAACCCAAACATTTCGAGGTATATTTTACACTGAGGAAACTTCGAAGTAGGAGGGTATTACAGTTTAAATATTACCCCTCGGGGGTAGCGACGCATCTGTGGCCGACTTCTAGGTAGGAATCTACTTCTATCTTATATATATGGCAGCAATAGCCACTTATTTTTATTTTTTTATTTTTTTTTATTTTTTGTTCGACTTGCGGAGCTATTATTTAAGTTATTGTAGCAGAAAGATGAAACATCGATTTTTTGGAAATCTGAAACTGACTCATTGTTTAGTTTTTAACAATGATTTTTTAATTTTGACATTACAAATCGATACTTCTATTAATGGATCTTAGGTCGACATTAAGACCGTGGTATATGAAAACTGTGATACCCTCCTACTTCGAAGTTTCCTCGGTGTAAAATATACCTCGAAATGTTTGGGTTTTAGTCTAATGCCGTGTGGTGAAATAACGGTCAAAGTTCAATTCCAAGGCTAATTGCTAGAACTTATTTGAATACTGAAAATAAAAATAGCAATGACGATATTTACATACTGAGATTTACATTAGGATTGACTCATGCATTACCCACACATAGATGACAATTAGGGTTCGTCACAATTATGTGGTGTCACATGGTATAGTCCTCATTAACATATTGTAGAGCCCTTTGTGGTTCGACTCCGGTGGCACCACCTCCACACCTATTTCTACCTAATAACAACAGTGTTTAGCGCTATGTTATGGGTGTGTAACGGAGACATATCACCCTGGTGTTCCACAAGGCGTTCCAGCTTAGTCCTCTGGGGTAGCGACGCATCTGTGGCCGACTTCTAGGTAGGAATCTACTTCTATCTGGGGTCGATTAAAACTGTCCATGGGCAGCAATAGCCACTTACCATTAGGTGGATCACATGCTCTTCTACTACTCCTTTATTATTATAAAAATGAGAGGCTTAATTGGTTAATGCAAATTTAGGCTTCTAGCATTAGAAGAACCTTACCACAATTATCAGTGCTCATGAAATAATTCTTTTTTACAAAATAACTAGCTGACCCGGCAAACGTTGTGTTGCCACATAAATAAAAAAATGTTAAGGGTGAAGAAAGGGGTATAAAAAATAGATAGAAGCCGATTCTCAAACCTACTGAATATGCTTATAAAATTTGGTGAAAATCAGTAAAGCCGTTTCGGAGGAGTACGGTAACTAACATTGTGTCACGAGAATTTTATATAGGTATTAGATAGTACGAGCATGCATCTGTCCATCTGATAGTATGTGGCCACTGTCAGCCAGGGACATCTATAGTCAATTCCAGATAGTATTAGTGTCCTATCTGAGGTTAGTAAACAGATGCGTTGCTACACCTGAGGCCTGAGCTTGAACTCCTCCTATACTTGTCTCTCCCTTACCACTATTTTCAAACCAGAACATAGCAACCCTTGACATTGCTATTACGCAGACTTCTGCGTAGCTCTTGCGGTAATTCCTCTGGCGTCGAACCACGAGGTGTCCTACCACCTTTAAATTAAAACATCAACTAATCGAACCAAATTTCTTCCAGGTGCCTTCCTGATCCCATTCCTGATCATGTTGGTGTTGGAAGGCATCCCGCTGTTCCTGATCGAGATGGCCATCGGGCAGAAGATGCGGCTGGGTTCCCTGGGCGTGTGGAACACCATCCACCCCTGGCTGGGTGGTATCGGTATCTCCAGCTGTATCGTGACACTCTTCGTGGCGCTCTACTACAACGTGATCATCACTTGGGTGTTCTTCTACTTGTTTAACAGCATCCGGGTGAGATAAAAAATTGTCATTAATTATTTTTTTCGTTTTAGAAAGTTAATTTCTTTGTCTATATCTTTCTCCATCATTCTTTCGTCATTCTTTAATTCTTTTGTTAATTCTTTAGTTCTTTGTTATTCCATTTTTTTTAATTCTTTCTTAACTTATAATGTCGTCAAGTTGTTTTAAATAAGCATACTTAATGGGTAAGTTATAAGACTTTCGGGTGTGATAAAATAAATAAGAACAATTATGTTGTTTTTCTGTGTTTTCGCTTAACGTTCTTAAAACGTTCAGAATAGCAACTTGGCCCAAGTTCAAATTTGCATTTTAATTCAGTCGAATACCTTTCACTGGAATTTGTTATTTAATGTGCGTCTAGAGTGAAATATGTTTGTCGGTGACGTCATGCAAATTCAGTTTTATTGCTAGTTTCTCAAGGCCCCTATAACGACTTTTAATATCGATTGAACATATAGCTATTTTTTGGAAGCTAGACGCAGCGATTACACGCTACACACACAAGTCAACAGCTATTTTTGGAAGCTAGACGCAGCGATTACACGCTACACACAAGTCAACAGCTATTTTTGGAAGCTAGACGCAGCGATTACACGCTACACACACAAGTCAACAGCTATTTTTGGAAGCTAGACGCAGCGATTACACGCTACACACAAGTCAACAGCTATTTTTGGAAGCTAGACGCAGCGATTACACGCTACACACACAAGTCAACAGCTATTTTTGGAAGCTAGACGCAGCGATTACACGCTACACACAAGTCAACAGCTATTTTTGGAAGCTAGACGCAGCGATTACACGCTACACACAAGTCAACAGCTATTTTTGGAAGCTAGACGCAGCGATTACACGCTACACACACAAGGCAACAGCTATTTTTGGAAGCTAGACGCAGCGATTACACGCTACACACACAAGTCAACAGCTATTTTTGGAAGCTAGACGCAGCGATTACACGCTACACACAAGTCAACAGCTATTTTTGGAAGCTAGACGCAGCGATTACACGCTACACACACAAGTCAACAGCTATTTTTGGAAGCTAGACGCAGCGATTACACGCTACACACACAAGTCAACAGCTATTTTTGGAAGCTAGACGCAGCGATTACACGCTACACACAAGTCAACAGCTATTTTTGGAAGCTAGACGCAGCGATTACACGCTACACACAAGTCAACAGCTATTTTTGGAAGCTAGACGCAGCGATTACACGCTACACACACAAGTCAACAGCTATTTTTGGAAGCTAGACGCAGCGATTACACGCTACACACAAGTCAACAGCTATTTTTGGAAGCTGGACGCAGCGATTACACGCTACACACAAGTCAACAGCTATTTTTGGAAGCTAGACGCAGCGATTACACGCTACACACACAAGTCAACAGCTATTTTTGGAAGCTAGACGCAGCGATTACACGCTACACACAAGTCAACAGCTATTTTTGGAAGCTAGACGCAGCGATTACACGCTACACACAAGTCAACAGCTATTTTTGGAAGCTAGACGCAGCGATTACACTCTACACACACAAGTCAACTACAGCTACTACATCAGCAATGTCAACCTCACGGCTAATTTTATACGCTCAATGCAAAAAATGCGATGCAGTATTAATGCATTTCAAAAAGCACGTTAGTAACTAAAGTTAGAAATTCGAACGTAGTTGCAATAATTTACTATTTAAAAAACTAAAAACCACGCTTTTATAGTTGATCAAACTAAAAAGTTTTTATCGTGCAATAACTTTGCCATGAACTTTCTGGAAGGCGCTCGAACACCGCTAAAATCGTTAATCCTGATGATCCTTATAAGGTTAATGGTACAAAATTATTTAAATCGTGTATTGTCAGCGGTTCTTGAAAAATTTTCAGAATTATAAATTAAATGGACCTTAAAGTGGGTAAGAATCGAGGTCAAATATTCCGTTACATACAAAGAGGTCAAGCCAATAAAAGCGTGGTAAAAATATTTCTTAACATGCCCAAATCGACAGAAATCTCACGAAATATATTGAACACGATGTCGCTCGTACCAGAGTCAGCAGTTCAATCGTTCAGTGCTTTGTTTACGAGCCCTTTATAGGGGGCACTCCTACCCCTTTTAATTTCATAATAACTGTCTCGTATCTAACACTGTATTCCACTTCTCAGCTGAGTGCTGACACTCTACCCTGGGCCCACTGTCCCCGGGACAACGGCACCGCGGAGGAGGAGTGCTCGAAGGCCTCCGCGACTGTATACTTTTGGTACCGGGAGGCTCTGGACGCGTCGCCCAGCATCGAAGACCCCGGCGTGCCTCGCTGGTGGATCGTGCTGTATCTCCTGCTAGCCTGGATCATCGTCTTCTTCATCGTGATGAAGGGCATTCAGAGCAGTGGAAAGGTATGTTATTGCAGTGTGATATTGAAGTAGTAAACCAACATACAGTTTACTTAGCGGTAAATGACCATCGCTGCGCATATCTGTAACCAATGACAGATAAAATTACAATCCTATCTGAAGTCAGCCACAGATGCGCTGCTGCTCCTGAAGACTAAGTTGGAACATGTTAGTTAGATAAATGTTTGCCCTTTAACATCCATAAGGCCTTTAAGGTTGTAGAATTGTGGTAGACTTCCCGCTACGTGTTAAGGGATGGCGCTATACGTTTCTGCCTTCAGGAGTGTAGCGTTGCTGTGTTCTGGTCAGAAGGGTGTGGTTAGGGAGAGACATAAGAGGCTTTATAAGTTAGTCCTTGGGAGCAACGCATCTGTGGTCGACCACGAGTAGGACTCGGATGGATTACATATGTATGGATTGCAGTGGCCACCTACCATTAGACAAGCATACTCCTATATTATTTCTTGATTAAAAACTCTACCCCCATCATTATCATACTTATATATTTACTTACTTTGCTAACAAATGTATTTTGTATTTACATAATTTGTATATTGTAGGTGGTGTACTTCACCTCTCTATTCCCATACGTGGTGCTGACGATCTTCTTTGTCCGCGGCATCACACTACCGGGATCATCTGATGGCATCTGGCACATGTATAAACCGAAGGTAAGGTATCTTAACCTTGTTTCTTTTCTGAGATTAAATTTTATTGTTGATTTTTTGTTGGTCAGTAGAAGATTTTTACTAGCTTTTAATTAACTTTGCTTGTTACTTGTTGTTGTTTGTTTGCTTGTTGCTACTATAAGGATCGAATCTTGGAACTAAATTTTGAACCGGTTAACCCCAACCAATTGACCTTAAATTTCGCATACACGTTTGTTTTGAATGACAATGCATGATAAACTGGTGACGTCATTTTATACTAACTAATTAATGACTAATTATTTTTTGCACCCTCATAATGACGAAAGGTTCTTAGAAGAATGGGAAATATAAAAAGCTTTTTTTAACTATTAGTAAATGTTTTCCTTGCTTACCATTTATTCGTTTTGACTATCGATTTTACCTGCGTTTTAAAACCGTCTCTTTTTAAAATCGTAGTGTCATGTTACGTAGACATTTTTTTTCCTAAATACATCTAAGAAATCCAAAAACAGTATCCGATGTGCGATTACCGAGTCGTTTGGACTAATTCAACTGTATAATAAACAATCTCTTCAACATACATTTCTCAAGCACCAATTTGTTCCAGCTGGAGAAACTCCTCGACCCGCCCGTATGGCTAGACGCTGCAACCCAGGTGTTCTATTCCTTCGGCCTGGCCTTCGGCTCCCTCGTGGCGTTCGGCTCCTACAACCCGCCCAACAACAACTGTGTGCGTGACGTGCTGCTCGTGTCCGTGTGTAACGCTCTCACCGCCATCTACGCCTCGGTGGTCATCTTCAGCATCCTCGGCTTCAAGGCGTATACCATGGTCGAGAAGTGCATCACCAAGTAAGTCTCCCACATCTTTTTTTGTAATATAATGCAGACGAGCATGCAGTCCACCAGGTATAGTACGCGCCAAACTGCTAGTCCGCTCTGAAGTTGTTGCGAGCAGGTGTAGTCATACAATTTGCTATGGCAACGCGATTCATTTCTATATTCCGAGCGGACTAGCAGTTTGGCGCGCACTATAAGTGGCTACTGCTGCCATGGACATTTGAAAAAATGCTGTTATTAGGCAGTAATAGATGTAACGGTGGTGTCGCCGAAGTAGAACAACTAAGGGTTTTACCACCTCCAAACAACACTGTCACTCATAGCATTGCCACCATCAACCACCAAAGTAAGTTCTACCACTTCAACACTGCTACCACTTTTGCCATTGCCACCATCTACCCATAAGATTCGACAAGGTTTGAGTGCTATATAAGCTGGTACACAATTCCTACAACCCGCCCAACAACAACTGTGTGCGTGACGTGCTGCTCGTGTCCGTGTGTAACGCTCTCACCGCCATCTACGCCTCGGTGGTCATCTTCAGCATCCTCGGCTTCAAGGCGTACACCATGGTCGAGAAGTGCATCACCAAGTAAGATTACCATATCATCATCAGTAATATTGCCACCATCACCGCCAAAGTAAGTTCGTCAAATTCTTTGGACAATAATTGGGTGAATTTTTAAAGTGGTAGAACCCTTTGTGATTAAACACCCGAGGCTACCCTGCCAGTGCTTTTCAGCAGAATATAATGTACAGAGGTATTGTGTTCCGTTTGGAAGGATGTGGTAGGGGTGACTTATCTGAGGCGTCCTGGCTTAGACCTCAAGGGTAACGGTGCATTTGTGGCCGACCTCAGCTAGGACTCTTATCTTATCTGGGGTTGGTTAAAAATGTCCATGGGCGGCAGTAGCCATATATGTTCCATAATGTGGATCGTACGCTTGTTTAAAAAAGTGAAAATGAAAAAGTGTTATACATATTATTCTTAAAAAACTACTTAACTCCATAAAGGGTGACAGTTTGGCAAAGGGAGATCTCCCGCCGGGCTAGGTGATCATGCCCGGGGAGCGGCCGTGCTCCGTCAGTCTAAGTTCGGAGCTTGTATATATGCAACATGTTTAGAAAACTTCGATAGCGTGATTCAGCAGCACCATCTGTTGGCGAGTAGCGGGAAGTCGCTACAACAGGAAACCTACTATTATCTAACATTCCTAACATCAATGATTTGATTGAAATGTCCAATAGTTTACTATCAGTATGATTTCCTCTTTAGATAAGTTGAATCAAAACAAAATTCCAAAATAAATAGTTGAAATATCAAAGAAAATAATAAATCATTTGTAAAACTTAATCTTTTTGATAAAGCTTATTATAATTACTACATAATTGAAAACTACGCATATTGTGACGTCATTCCAGGTGTGTTATAAAATTATTGTACCAATGAAAGCCTAGTGGTTAAGAAACTCGGCATTTCGATCGAAGGGTCTGAGGTTCAAAATCTAGGCACCTCTGATTTTTTAATGTTATGTGCGTATTAGCAATTAATGATTACTTGCTTAAACGGTGAAGGAAAATTTCGCGAGGAAATCAGCATACGTCCTCAATACTTCTCATTCTGAGAGGAGACCCGTGCCCAACTGAGGGACAATAATGGGTTGATGATGATATAAAAATATTCTTATTGAAAGGAAATTACAGTACAGTTCGTAGTGATTTAGGCTACATTTGAACACTCGGTTTTTTATAGTCATTCTCATATACTATGACTGTCATAAAGTCGATAGATAATATTCGACGTGTTTTCTTGGTTTGAAACTAATATATTTTAATCAGGGAGGGAAGTTCATATCCCATAGACTCTCCATTGACCTTTCAAACTTATGTATGTACGACAATTGTGCGTATTATAAATGATTTATTATAATTTGCTTAAACTGTGAAGGAAAATCTGCTCATCTGAGAGTTCTCAAAAGTGTGTAAAGAATACCAATCTACTTGGCGAGGGCACATAGCCCAAATCCTTCTCACCCTTGCCGTGAGATAGTAATAGTTTTACAACCAATAAACTAGTTTCAAGATTCCCAAAGGTGTACAAATGAATTTATCGTTTCAAAACTAGGATTAAATTATTTACCGAGTCAATCCAATCCGGGGTTAACTCACCCCGTCCTAATTGTAACCCTTCAACTATCCGAACAATCCAATTATCAAAGTTGGAACACGAAAGTTGGAACACGAAAGTACATAATAAATGTATTTGAAACGTTTACCAACCTTTGAAACTATAGGGAAATACAAAGTTAGTAACTACCAAACTAACTTGTTGTATGACATTGAATACACAAGTAAGGCTCGACTTGGCGGAGGCACTGCCGTGCCTCCAGATAAAGTAAAGGTGCTAGAAAACTTTCTGTACCCTTATGAGTACCATGAGCTTTCAAAACATCCCACAATTTTACGTTACGTTTACTCAATCCATTATTCTGTTCCGTTTGCTTAGTAGACTGAGTAAACGTAACAATAAGCTCAAGTCTTTTTGTCTACCTCACATGTTCGCAAAAAAGAGAGACAAAACATAAAGCGCCATTTTAATCAATGTTACGTTACTGACACTATAGTTCTGATACAATCCGCTAGGAGCACTGATTGGAAATTGTATGGGCAAATACGTAAACAAATACCAAAACAGGCATATTTATCAAAACGTCTACCTCATGGTATGAGTACTGGTTAGAGTCTGAAAACACCACTGCCGTACCTATTTCTGTCTAATAACAGCAATGTTAAGCGCTACTGTTTTTTGGTTGAAAGGGTGTGGTAAGGGATATTCTCGTATATGAGATATTCACACTTAATTGTCTAGGTTTTTTTAATCTTTATTAAAAAGGGGTTTTGTCACCCAGTGATTATGTCACCCCCATAAAGTCCGTCACATATTGCACCTACAATTCAATCGCTCCCAAATATAATTTGATAAGCATTCTGGCTTCCCCAGACACTGGAAGACAGAATGCTATTACACACGCTAATAACTCTCGCCGAAAAAATGCCAGCTCCTGCCAGAGTGCCTCGTTGCGAACACATTCCACCAGCACATGAAGGATATTGTGTGCTTACTGTCAGTGTGTGCCAGTGTGTGTGTGTCAGTGTGTGCTAATTGTCAGGGGTAGCAAACCATCTTTTTAAGGTGGTAGAGCTAGTATGATTCTAGCTAATTTCTATCCTAGAATAGTTCTGTTGTGCGTTTCAGTGGAAGTGTGAGGATGCCTAGTGACTTATATATGAGGCAGTCATCTTAGTCTTCGAGATTGGTAATGTACGAGTGTCTGTGATCGATTTTAGGTAGACCTGGGGGGTTACTACCATCTCTTAAAACAATATTATTATTTTAATCACACTTTTACTTTTTTTGCAGGAAATTTAACTTTTTAAGCAAAATATGACAATTTCAGTTGGTTTTAAGGTTTTATGCAATGGATAAGCGAAAAATTAATAAGGGTTTAAATTTGTTACACTGTGTATTACGAAATATTTAACTGTTTTAAGGAGGAAATAAAACTTTCCTGAACTATGATGGTTTTTAAAAGATGGTGGTAGGCCCCCTGTACTATATGAACTGCATTAAAACTTACCACCATGCTCTCATGGTAGACATTTTTTATTAAAAACATTCTAGTTTTAAACTTCGGTTATATAAAAATGTAGATATAGTCTTGAAAAATATTATAAATAATTAACTAACGTTTTCTCCACTAGTATTTAATAATATACTAGAAAAGTCCTATCAAAACACACACTTAAGTGTAAAATATTACGTGTTACCGTAAAGGAACAGTTTCGTAAAAGCATTTTTACGAGTTACCGTAATATTTCCATCATTTCTCTGACGCGTCATAAATTTTATATCCAAGGCCATAAGGTAGATAGTCACTTAAAGTATCTTAGCGGGATGTAATATTTTTTAAGGTTCCGTACCCATGGGGTAAGAACGGAACACTATAACTTAGCCTCCGCTGTCTGTCCAACTGTCACAGGGCTCTATCTCTTGAACCGTAGTAAATAGACATCTGAAATTTTAAATACAACAAATACTATTAAAAATAAAAATTACTATATAAATTGGGAATCGCATACAACAAACCGCTATTTTTCGCATTATCTATTGAACCGTAATAGGTAGACATTTCAAATTTTAAAATAAATAATTAAATTATAATTTTGTGGTACGGAACCCTCGGTGGGTAGGTTCCACTCGCAATTGGCCAATTATTTGATGTACAAACGGAATATTTGAGAGCAATTCGTTTGCCGATCGTATAATAATTTTAGTGTCTTCACGCCGTTTTTATGATTGAAGTGATTGATGTCATTTTTTGATGTGAAAACGTGTAATCGCTCAATTGGTGTAGTGCATAGATAAACTTCTAACTAGTAGTATATCTATGATAGAAGATATGTAGATATACTACTAATTACTAGTAGTATTACTAGTAGTAGTGTAGATATATTACTAATGTACCTGCACGTGGCACATGCTGAGATTGTCCCTTTTGTGGTCGTTGCAACACATATTATTGTAATAACTGATTGTACATTTTATTGTCCTTTTGTTGTTGTTTTATTTATTTTTATTTTCTTTTGTTTAAGGTTATTTTTTTTTCTTTGTCTCTCTCTATTGTAGTATCTCATTTGTGTTGCAATTATCCGAATAAATGTTTCTTTCTTTCTTTCTTTCTAATTAGTAGTATATCTATGGTGCAGTGATTGCCGGTCGAACTTTGTGTTCCAATATCGACGAGTCTAATCATTTATTTATTTATTGTTACATGAACCACTTACACTAATGAACACGTTTAATTCAAGGTCATACTATAGACGAATGAATTATTATATAACAACTGAAAGTAAAATTGTAACATTTAAAAAGTTAAGAAGAAATAGCAATAAATAATCGATCTCAATAAGCAGTTAAATATTATAAAGAAAAGCAACTGTAAATGTAGGTTAGAAATTGTCGGTAAACTTAAGGCATAATCTTAAAACTTCCTGCCTTCTATCAGCAAGAAGATAAAAGTTAAAATATGATTATTATGAATTATGATTATGATTATGAAATAATTATGATTATGCGTCTAGAAGACTTGTCAAACCAGCAAGTGCACGAGGTATAGGCGAATTACCATGTGCGACTGTGTGGCGGTGTAAAAATGCGTTTACGTTCGAACTCACAAATACAGCATTTTTGTATTGTAGTTTGCAAGGTGGTAAAAACCTCTGTGGTTCAACCCCGGCGGCACCACCGCCTACCTATTTCTGCTTAATAACATCACTGATAAGCGCTCCTGCATTCTGGGTTGATGGATGTCGTAAGAGAGTCATACTTACTTGAACTAGACTTATTTTACCTTCCCTAGTCCCAATAACTCATTATATAAAAAAGTCATTATAAAAAATGTTACCCCGGCAAGTTCGGCTTTTTAGGGAAAAAGCCGAACTTGCCGTCCCGGAACGAAGAAAAGGAAAGAGGATTTCCGTAAGATTTTGCTAAATCCCGAAAATGCTGCACTGTCTTCCCCTCGTACAGTACACCGCATAAAAATAGGTACATATGTAAGATAAAAACAAACAAAACAAATAACAACACGTGTTTATTTTTAACGCACTCGCCATTAATTGCAATGCAACGATAAATTGGCCGAGATTGAAAGCACAACAAACAAAACTATTAATATTGAACGACAGTTAACGACGAGAATTACGACGGCGCCGGCTTCTTTTACAGACAATTAGTGAGAGTAATCTTAATGTTATTGGAGAGTTTTCCTTATTGATTGTAGTAACAGAGTATTTCATTTAAAAAACTTTTTTTTATAATATAAGAGTAGCAGACGAGCATGCAGTCCATCTGATGGTAAGTGGCTACTGCCGCCCATGGACATCTGTAATCAACCCCAGATAGAATTAGATATTCCTACCTGAGATCGGCCACAGACGCGCCGCTACCCCTGAGGACTAAGCTGGAACGCCTCGGAAAAGTATGTCTCCCTTACCACACCCTTCAAAACGGAACACAGCAGCGCTTAACACTGCTGTTATTAGGTAGAAATAAGTGTAGTGGTGGTGCCGCCGGAGTCGAACCACAAAGGGTTCTACCACCTTCACCTTCAAGTAAAAGAAAACAAACCATTATAAGATTGAAATTTGAATTCTATTTGATATTTCCAGGGAGGTGAAGGTTCTGGCGCTGCATCACATCGGCTCGTTCACGCTGAACACGACGCACGACGAGTACAAGGAGATGTACCCGCAGCTGAGCAGCAACGTCACCTCCTCGCTCAACCTCACCGGGTGCTACATGAGCCGGCAGCTCGAAGAGGTGAGAAATATAAAGGACTAAAGAATGATTGAATGGGTTCGAGTCGTCCGGGGCGGAAGTTAAATTACCGCCCTCCTAAAATGTTGGTTCTGGAAAAGAAAAACAACAAGGTAGAAGAAAAAATAATAAATGAAACGACACCTGTGTTTTTGTTATTTGTCACCTGTACGGTAATACAATAATAATTTTAATAAATAAATTCCCAGGTCCTTTCTGAACATGAAATAAATTTATCAATCATTGAAATAATTAATTATTTTTATGATTAATTGACAGTTAAGTTAATGAAACACTAAATTTATTTCAATCATTATATTTGAATTGGTTGAAGATTTAAATTAGTAAGTTTTGCAAAACCTAAACTCACTGTCATCAAAACTCGTAGAAAAATATCTCGTAAAATAATTCCAATCTACAAAAACATTTCCATCTACCAGGCAGCAGAGGGCACTGGCCTCGCATTCATCGTGTTCACACAAGCGATCCTGCAGCTCACCCCCGCGCCCTTCTGGTCCATCATCTTCTTCCTGATGCTGCTCTCCCTCGGCCTCGGCAGCCAGATCGGCATCATGGAGGGCATGCTCTGCACCATCTTCGATATCGACTTCTTCAAGCGTATGAGCAAGCCCGTTATTACTGGTGAGTTCTATTACTCTACTATTTTGAAACAATTTATTCCTTTTATTATGATATAGGAGTAGCAGAAGAGCAGATTATTTTATATCTGGACCTACTTCCGCCTATAGACATTGGCAATCAACCCCAGATAAGATAAGATTTCCTCCTGAGCTCGGCCACAAATAATATAAGCCGCTGCTCCTGATGGCTAAACTGGAACATGTCGGAAAAGTATGTCTCCCTTACCACACCCTTCAAACCAGAATCAAACCAGAATCAGATCATTATAAATATATAAATAAAAAAAAAATAAAAAAAATAAAAAAAATATATCATTATTCCAGATATTCTATGCATGTTCTGTTATGTCCAGACTTAAAAAAAGTTTTATTTTATTATACATTCTTCTTTAGCCATCTCTATTCCTTCGTCAATAAAATCAAAGATGATCATTATTCCAGGTGCGGTGTGCATGTTCTGTTTCTTCGTGGGTCTGATCTTCACGACGGGCGCGGGCGAGTACTGGCTGAAGATGTTCGACTCCTTCGCCGGCACCATCGGCCTCGTGGTCATCGCGCTGCTCGAGATGGTCGCTGTGGTCTACATCTATGGCCATGAGAGGTTAGTACTAATGGTGAAACACATCTCTTGGGATTAATTTTAATGCTTGACCATCAAAATATATTTTGAAATTGGGAAGATGAAGCTCTTAGTAAAATAATAATAAAGCAGTTATTTTCAGTAATATATCACTCTCAGAGTCGACAGACAGACAAAATATGACGAAATGAGTTCCAAAATACTGATGTCGCGTTGATACTTGAATGTTAGAAAATTGTCTTTCATATTGCCTACCAGGACTTTGCTTATGGTTATTCATATGTATATTAACTTAGATATATAACTCTATTAGATATATATAAATTTATGTTTTTAATAGTTATCAAAATCTGTTACATTCTTAATACCTTTTCTCCCATTCCCCAGGTTCTCTAACGACATCTACGAGATGACGGGCTACCGGCCGGGCTGGTACTGGCAGCTGACGTGGCGGTACGTGGGCCCCGCCATCGTCAGCTGCATCCTGCTCTCCTCGCTCGTCTTCATGATCATCACTCCGCCCACGTACGGAGCCTGGAACGCTGAGTTGGTAAGGGTTGCAATTTAAAAGATCTTCAGCAAAGGGCAAAGTCCTCTCTCTCCTTCTCCTTCTCTCCTCTATCTCCTTTAATAGAATTTCAGGAGAATAATGTCATCCCTTGAAAAGAGTTTCAGGACATTTCCAAGGGCTAAATACTCTGAAACTCTGGCTTTTTTCTTAATAGCCACTGCTGAACATGGATCTTGTCTAGAAAAAAATCCGTACTCATAATATGCAGAATACTTTTATTCACTTATATCGCATTCCTGTTTCATTACCCAACAATTGATTGATTGATTAAGCATTACTGATATTTCCGGGCACGCGTCTCCATTCAGTGTGAAGTGTTTAGGCCATAGTCCAAACGCTGACAAAGTGCGCATTGGTAGACATCATACACCCCTGAATTTTCAATCAAGCAAGTAGGTTTCCTCTCGATGTTTTCCTTCACCGTTTAAGCTAGCGATAATTTATTTTGAAGTTGGTAGAACCCTTTGTGGTTCGACTCCGGCAGCACCACCGCCACACCTATTTGTACCTAATAACAGCAGTGTTAGGCGCTGCTGTGTTCCGGTTTGAAAGGTGTGGTAAGGGAGACACTTTTGACCTTAGGTAGGAATATCTAATATTATCTGGGGTTGATTACCATGATGATGACCATGGATTGATGTCCATGGGCGGCAGTGGCCACTTACCATCAGGTGGACTGTATGCTCGTCTGCTACTCCTATATTATAAAAAAAAACTAAAATCCATATTTATAAATATTTTAAAAATTAGAAGCCTAGGATTTGACCCTCAGACCCTCCAATTCAGAGGCCAAGCTTCCAGCCATTACCCACTTCATCAAATCTTCCAATCAACTCCTTAAACAAGTAATACTCCCCCAGGGCCGCGTAGTCCAGCTGCCCTACCCGAACTGGGTGCTCGGCATCGCAGTGGCCATGATCCTGGCAGGCGTGCTGCCCATCCCGGTGGTGCTGCTGCTGCGCCGCTTCCAGTGCCTCGCGCTCGACGTGGACATCCACCAGGGATCCATCAGGAGGATTGAAACCACTGTGTCTACTAAGGAGATGATGAGTGATCAGGACGTGAGTATTGCACACATCTTGTTTTGATAGTGGTAGAAATTTGGATGTGATTTTTGAAGAGTTTTCTGCGGTGGGTTTAAGCCAAGCGAGGAAATATTTTCGTATACGACGTCGGTTGTAGATGTTGTCAAAATATATGATCGTTAAGCCAGTTTTCCTTTAGTGGATACATATTTTCGAAGTAGGAAAACGATTCTCAGAAAGGTTATAAAGGTGACCGCAACGAATGTTTGGGTACATCGATGATATTGAATGTTTCGAATTTAAATTGCATTTAATTTAACAACTTCAATTATTCAATCATTCAAAGTGCCTTTTTTGTACCTGTGGTGCCTAAACATTTTTAGACCGATCATGAACATAGGTGCACCGGTCATTTGGTGAGACAACATAGGCACTTTAAATTATTGAAATTGAATTTTCAAACAAGTTATCAGATTGACATATTCAAAATTGCTAAAAAAACGAAAATATTTGTCAATCTGTCCATGGAAATTACTTAAGTTTTAGTACGTTTGGTCTAAGCCCTCTTTCAATGTTTATGTTCAAACTAATTCAATTAGTTACATTCATCTTATAAGTTTTCTAATTACCTACTACAGTCTGTCTCTACTTTAGTGTTTATCATTTATCATTCAATAATGCATTTTAGATATACCATTCTCTTGTTATGTCATCAATGCCATTATTATTAAACATCATTATTTTATAAACGATAACCAAAATGTAACCGAACAGTTTGTAAAGATTTTCTTCACAAAATATTTCTTTACACCTATTTCCGCCTCATAACACCAGTGTTAAATGCTGCTGTGTTCTGGTTTGAAGGGTTTGGTAAGGGAGACATACTTTTCCGAGGATTTCAGCTTAGTCCTCAAGGGTAGCGGCGCATCTGTGGCCGACCTCAGGCAGGAATATCTAAACCTATCTGGGGTTGTTTACAGATGTCCATGGGCGGCAGTAGCCACTTTCCATGTGGCGGACTGCATGCTCGTCTGCTACTCTTATATTACAAAAAAATGCTAATTGCATAAACGAAAAATAAAGAAATATATGATACATATAATGATATGTCATATTATATCCTGAACATATTGTGAAGAAAATCTTAAATTGAAATAGTATTTAGGATATTACATACAGAATACATTATAGAGAAGAACAGATCAGCCAGCCAGCTACAGGATGCGTGCCTAATAAATTGTAGCAGTGTCTCTTTACTCTACAATTTGTCATGCATGCATTCAGTCCCTTGGCTACGACGCAGAAGAACGCGAAAGATATGCAAGAAGAGCAAGAAGACGAATAGATAGATTATGCAGAAGACCAAGAAACGAATACGAAAGATAGATAAGAAGACCAAGATAAATAATAAGAAAATTTAGAAATCAAAAGAAAGTTATATGTTTAACTATATGGAAAGTTATAGTTAGGAAGATATGGTGAGAACGGAAGACCAAAAAGACCAAGAATTGAAAAAGATGGAAATTGGTTCCGTACCCAAAGGTTCAAGACAGAACTGCATTACTAGCCATCCGTTGTCCGTCTGTCACAGGACTCTATCTCTTAGACCGTAATAGAAAACACTTGAGTATATAATAGTGGCTGCTATAAAAGCTCTAAAATAACCATTTATTAAAAAAATATATAAATAAAAAGTAATGGTTTTTGTATGGCGAAAAGTATTTACATTATAACGACCACAGGCTCAAATATTACGATTAGTAATAATAAATTTTATAATGAATATATTAATATCTAAGGTAATATATTTATTAGTCTCTGATTAATTGCCGAAACTGATTTGTTAGAAAATTATTATATTAATGTAATATGTAAAATATATAAGTTAATACTACTAATCAAATGTTAGATTTTCTCACTCAAATGTTACCATCGTCATGACCATTATACTTAAAACTTTAATTTATATTTATATCCCTTTTACATCACTCATATCACGTTTTATACTGATGTATCATTTATGACTTTGATAACACATCGTTTTATGTAAATAACCCATCGTTTTATGCAATTAACTGACCGTTTCATGAAATAAACCGATCGTTTCATGAATTCAGTCTATCGTTTCATGAAATTAACCAATCGTTTTATGAAATTAACTGACCGTTTCATGAAGTTAACCGATCGTTTTATGTAAATAACGTCTCGTTTTATGTGCATAACGAGTCGTTTCATGGCTAACGGTTCGTTGTGACTAACCCGCTAACGCCAGGTGCTGTCGCCGGAGAGCGCGCCGCCCGCGCCGGCGCAGCTGGTCGCCGACGCCGCCACCAAGTTCACTATCGGCGACTTTGACGTAAGCTGCTTGTGTTGTATTGTGTATATTAATGTTGTTGATGTGAAGGCAGAGTTCAATGTTTTTGAAGCACTTTAAATGTTTATGAAAAAAATAATGGACATTTTAAGTTTTGGTAGGTTTATGTTAGTATATCACTAACTGTTTTAATAAGGAAGTTATCGATATTACACGAATAAATGTGTTCATGAGTGCTTTAATGCTTTGGTACGTGTTATTTAGGAACTACCAAATCAAAAGACTTTTACACTTAAGAACACACACATAATTAATAAATAAAAAATACGGAGTAAATAAGTAACAAAAAGAATTAATTTAAGCCATATAGCAGAATAATCATTGAAAAGAACAAAAACCTTATCGTTAGTAATTACAGGTGACCACCTAGAACATTAATGTTATAAAAATCATAATGAAATCTAACTTTCAATCGCCAGCGCTTAATTTCACACTATTGAAGCTACTTGAATGAAATAAATTCATGCCGCTAATTGTAAACTACTTGACGCTAGGGATACAACTACTTTGCAATAATCGTCAACTAAAACACCTACCATAACATCTTTGATAACATATTTAAATGCATTCAAGATTCCTAACAAAAAAATATGTAACAACAATTGGTTTGTAACATAACACATTATTCACAAATTGTTGCAAAGTAGTCTTATATGTGTAACAATTTCAACAGAGTAACGCTTGATTACTATCAACTTGCTAGATGTGTGATGTAAATACGTGACCTAACAACCGTAGGGGCTGGACAGCGGCGAGGAGCGCGGCAGCAAGCGGCTGCCCACCAGCATCGTGCGACGCTCCAAGAAATAGATGTTTGTCTCGCTCGTTTATACACGCTTGGTACTTCGACGAGGCTTGTAATGAAATGGATAACTCACAGACATAATATGTATGTCCAAATGTCTGTGGTAGAACTATAGTTGGGCCATTACGAACGTGAAACCTGAGCCATAAATCATTTTTATCAAATCTCTCGCTCACACGTATAGGCATATTGGAACTCCCGCTCGCACTTCTAGTGTTGTGTGTAACAACAAAGAGATATGTCAAAAGTTACTAGCAGACGCAAATAGCTCAATAAAAGATTAAGGAAATATTGCAAAATATTTTTTAGGACTTAACTTAGTTTATAGCTACCTGCGTCCGAGCGGCATCCCTTTATCGATAACGAGTTGTGCGATATTGTCTCATTCCTTTGACGTCATGTTTTATGACTCAGGTCGCATGTTTATGATGGCTCAACTATAGTATGGTTTAACCGGGGATGTGTCAATGCCACACCTAATTCTAGTGTGAAGTTTAGTAGAAGGATGTGGATGCCGGGCATTGTAATTGACTTCAAGTAGAACTTCTGTTTTATATGGATATGGGTGGTAGAGTGGTATACATTTCTTTATACCTCTAATAATGAATTTATAGACCTGCTTATAATATTATTTTATTCAGTTAATAAGTGTAGTACTCTTAACTAAGTTAAAGTTCATTTACAACCTCGTCGGATTATAACTAACGCACTGTTGTATATATTTATTTGTTTTGCTGTATATATGAGCTACTTTATTGTCTTACCACGCTTTCAGACTAATATTATTATTATTTTTGTAATTATAAATATGTTATCTTTTATCTTCTTTTCTTAATATAATCTTGATTCGAGACTATAAAATTATATCGATTTCATAATTTTAATTGTAAATATTGTATTTCATAGTCGTTGTCAGTTGTGGTAATATCTAGATTGAATTTATTAATATTTATATCGTTATTAAAATAAGTATCTATACGCTTTATTTTTGGGTGATAAAATTATATGAAATTATTTTATTTCAGTTATTTGTCTGACATCAAAATTATTTTGTAATAAAAAGGAATCTATAACTATATTAATTTTTTTGTAGGAATTTTTAAACTTCGATTTTTAACATTAGATTTCGATTTCATTACTAGTTTCATATTTACCTACATTTTTCTTTTACTATGCATGTTTCTGACCCATTTATCAGCTTAGAAATAATAGTACTGGGATATTATTTTTAATATCCTCAATTTAAATCATTTTCATTCTTACAAATTACTTGCACATTTATAATTTATTTTATTTTACATTGTGCGATCATTTCTTCAACTACAAGCACAAGATTAGAAACTGTATGTTTTATTATAAAAAGTAACCTGTACTTATTATTTTATTTGCAGTCAGATTCGGAGCAAGGAGAGATACGCACGTCCGGTCGATTCGACGGCTCGAGCAGTAGTGAAGAAGATGTTCTAGACACGAAACTACCCTCCGGGCCGGGAATACGGTTACCCATGAAGCCTATGGGCCGTCAGAATTACAAAAGAAACATTGATTGACCGTTAGGCAAACGCTTCTATGTAGATATCCTTTAGTGTTAAGCTTAATTGTAGTATTTATTGCTAATATCTCAACAACTCGAAATTTCTAGATTAGTGGGACGAAACAATTAGATGGAAGATAATTTATGGATACATTAAATTTCTTTATCGATCTAAATTGTTTTATGGTCGGGCTGTAGGTATTGTTAGAATATTAAATTAAATTAATCTGGATTCCATGGGCAGCAGCTGTATTGTTATTCTACAGCATCGCCTAGCTTATTCATTAGTTTTACTGATTATGTTGATCAGTAATAATAAATAATTTAAGTATATTAAACTCAATCATATCACATAATATTCAACATCATGAACTGTAATTTGTACTAATCCTTCTGAATATCGTAGTCAAACGCACTTTTATAGTGACGATATCTTAACGTATGCGATTGGCTACAAAATAGGATTTTTAGAAATGTAGACATCTAGCAAGCATGCCGACCACCTTAAATGGGTATAACAGCCTAAAGAGACACGGCAAATATGTAGCATTAAGATTCAGCATTAATAACGATTCATGGCTCAATGTAATGCCTTATTATTAACGAATACGAACATTATGCTAGTAGTTTTATTATCACTTCTCAGACGTAGCAAGCACAATTGCTGTAAGACTGAAAAAGTGTAACGGTCTTTTTGTTACTTTTGTACCCTAAAAGGCCGGGAATTATATCTAAAGATTAAAATACAACTAAACCAAAGCAAACTTCGACTAAAGATCTTATGTAGGTTATAATATATCCGCTACACTCGAATTGTAAATCTCAATTTCCCTCAATTATTAAAATAAATTTAAAAATATCCCACCAGAAATTAGATAGACCTAAAAAATTAAGTCTGCATGAAATAACTTATTGAAAAAAACTTATGTGAATAATGATGTATTGAATAATTATAGTATCTGAAAGATTTATAATATGATATAACTATATGGTATAAAAATGAAAGTAATATAAATAAAAAAGTACTTCGAAATACAAAAACGTGAATTTATAAATTTTATTAGAAATAAATACTTGGAATAAAAAGATATAAGCTTTTAAGAGCATTATACAAATAAATCTAAACAATATTGTTACTAATTTCTAAACTGAAGGGAAAATGATGAAGGAAAAGATATAAAAGCTGAATTCATAAAGTTGTTGTTGAAAATCAATTATATGAAGTGTTCGGCTATAGGTAATGATTATAAAACTTAAATAGAACGTTGAAAACGATTGCCGTGCTAGTCATTGTTACATAGAAACGTAGGTAATGTTGTTATAAATCAAGGTCTGTTTTCACAAAAATATGTATAAAAGAAAAAAAGAACAACTTATTGAAAAGTTCCTTAGCATTTTGTAACTATAAACGAAATAAACAAAAAAATAATATGATTTTCTAAATTTTCTTATTATTATTGTAGTACGAACTAAAATAATACCGATAGCATGAATAAACGAACTATATAAGTTAAGTAAAAGTCGTTATATTCATTTTTAACGAAAAATAAAGTGCATAGGTAATTGACTGTTTTGTAAAAGGATTGTAAAAATTAACAAATAACACGGCCGTACTACTTGGTCACAACTGTTAAATCTACACTTTAATTAACGAAACGTTTCGTTATGATAACGGACACCGTGGAGCGTAGAACGCACATACGTTATGGTTATGGGGTAGACTAAGTATTATAATCAGTTTGACTGTTAATCAAATTTATTTTATTTCAAATTTTAAATTGCATGGTTCAAATTTTTTTATATTTATTTTAAATTAATAGTTTTCAATTACTAATTTACTGAATATTCAATTTCATGTTATTTTCTAATCATTTGCTATAAATATTTATGTTTTAAAATTATTTTTAACGTTAGATATAATAATTAATTATAATATAACGTTAAATAATCATCTGCATTCTCATACGATTGGTCTAACCGTAATAATTTTAAGTTATTTTAACATTATTTTTAAATGTTTAAATTAATTATATTGTACTAGATTAAGTTTTCCGTCAGTATTATTTGCTATATTAACTGTATTATTTATATCATTTACATTTTATATAGTTTAAGCTGTTTATTAATAAAAAAAAACATTCAGACATTCTCAGTCTACCTCGAATAATGAAGGCGCTGTAGAAGTATATAGATACACGTAGAATATGTTTTGAAGCTGGGTACTAACTTATAAAATAACATCTATCTATAAAGATACAGGAACTCTATGATATAGAACTGTCGACCATAGTCGACTGAATAAAAATCATAAACGACGCATATTAATTTAATAAAAATGAATTTTTTGCCCTCTCTTTCACAGCTTTTAAAAATCTTTATGGATCTATAACCTTCATGGAGTTATTATTATTGAATGTCACTTATTCAAAAGCTAAAGTCATGTTAGTTAGTGCCCAGTTTGTAAAACCATTTTCTTAGATACTTTCTTAAAGAAAGCTGAGGCGAAACAGGTAAGTACTTAGTGATAAAGCTTATAAATGATAAGTGTTGATAATATACTGGAATTACTACAATACGTATTCCTAGCTCATGAAACATCTAAATTCCAGCATTAATTGAAATATTCCATGAAATAATATGATAATGGCTTATCCTCGCTACGAAGCAAATAGGCCGGTGTAAGTGTACCTAATACCTTTAACATATTTTGAACACGATTCCTGAAGTTAATACTTGTTTTCAAGTTCATTTGTGTAAAATATTAAATATTTGCGAATACAAGTGTCCAAATACAAGAGTCTAAAACCTTTTTTGCGCTCTAGCTAGACTAGGTCCCAATGGCGGTAAAACCGCTCCTAAAGTTGGCGCTGGCGCCTTTCAGAGTAACTATCGATTTAAGGAGAGAAAGAGAGAGGGAGGGCAGTTTCTGGAGTGTAAACAATCTAGGGAAAAGAGCTAATAAAATAATTTAAAGTTTATATCTTGAAATAGTACAAGATTCCATTAAGATTGATACATAAAGTAATACCGAAATCATTGGGAACCTATGCTCTATGCTAGACAATGTTAAAATTATTATAAATTCAATTTGAGTCAACATTGTGAATTTAAGGACATTTTTATCGTGAAATTAGAAACCAAAATACTTTTTTCTTGTATATGTGTTTATGCATAAGGTTACCTTTATTCAATTCACATCACTCCTAGATATTTTCTTATCAATTAAGGTATAAATAATATGAACTTGCATTGTTACTATAAACTCAGACATAGTGCGACAAGGTCTTAATGAATGTGGGGAGAGATAAAAATTAAAAGAATGGCTATAAAATATTTATGTATTTTATATGAAGAAAAGTATAAATAATGTGCATATAAGTTTTATTTTTTATATTCACTAAAACGGTAAAAATTACAGCGATTCTTTTGAGCTTTTTGTTAATAAATTCTATCTACATTACAAAATATCGTTGCAAACTTTAAAAGCTAAGTTTAAAATAAGAGGAAAATTCATGCTAAATATCTATAAAATGATTAAAAACTCCAGTAGATTCTGTTAAAATATCAGTAAAACCCGTTAAACATCCGTAAAAATCGTTAACACATCAGTAAAACTCGTTAAAACATCGGTAAAACTCGTTAAAACTGATGAGTTGAATCATATAACAGCTAAAATTATAGCTACATAACCCCACGTTTATTTAAACCTTGTTGGACACACATTAAACCGCTCAAAAGAGCTAATTATTTAAGTAATGTTCGTTAGTTAGCTTAGGGATAACATCCCGATCTAGACGTAGAATTGATGATATTATCATTTAAGATTGTAATTAAATTTCGAAGCAAGAATAAAATGTTGCCACTATTGATTTGTTTCAATTGCCACCTTTTTTATAATATAAGAGTAGCAGACGAACATGCAGTCCACCTGATGGTAAGTGGCCACTGCCGCCCACGGACATCTGTAATCAACCCCAGATAGGATTAGATATTCCTACCTGTGGTCGGCCTCAGATGCGCCGCTACCCCTGAGGACTAAGCTGGAACGCCTCGGAAAAGTCTGTCTCCCTTACCACACCCTTCAAACCGGAACACAGCAGCGCCTAACACTACTGTTATTAGGTAGAAATAGGTGTGGTGGTGATGCCGCCGGAGTCGAACCACAAAGGGTTCTACCACCTTCAGACCTTTAAATCCGTTGGTTAATGTAAAATGGAAATGCTGTCTCTAACATGGTAATTGCCTTTAATCTTACAATACGGTGCTACTACGGTTACCAGCACTTTTTAGATCATTTCATACCATAATTATATATCCAGATACCTACATATGTACCTATATAGTACACACACAATATAGAGAACGTACATTTTAATAGATGACCAGTTTTGTGAAGTATTGTTATACCTAATTATTGTTAAAAAAATAATTTTCGCATTTTAAAAATACTCTTTTAATTTTTGTCTATGGTTTAAATATTGTATTTTAGGAGTTTTCTTGTATGACTCTATCAATAAAGTCTCGATGACTAGGCACACTAGCGTAGACCCCCAGTAGTCCACAATCGTAGCCGAAAGACACGATACCAACCAGCGTGTCTTTATAAACCAACGGACCGCCGCTGTCGCCCTGAAAATACGTATGTGTCATAATATTGAAGTAACAAACCAGCTTGCAATCCACCAGATAATAAACCCTAGATAAGTGTAGATTTTCTTTTTAATATAGGAGTAGCAGACGGGCATGCGGTCCACCTGATGGTAACTACTGCCGCCCATGGACATCTGTTATCAATCCCAGATTGTTCCTACCTGAGGACTAAGCTGGACCGCGTATGTATGCGCGAAAAGTATGTCTCCCTTACCACACCCTTCAAACCAGGACACAGCAGCGCTTAACACTGCTGTTATGAGGCAGGAATAGGAGTGTCGGTGGTGCCGCCGGAGTCGAACCGCAATGGATTCTGCCACCTTCAAAATTACCTATTAAAATACATGTTTTAAATTCACCTACTTAATTAGCCTCAGGTGCGTTGCTGCCCCTGAAAACTAAGTTGGAATGCGTCGGATAGTTACGTCTCCCTTACCACACCCTTAAAATCAGAACACTGCAGCGCTTAACACAATTATTAATAGGGAGAAATAATTCTTAGTTCTTTCTTGAAAAAAAACTTAACGCGCCAAAAAATGATTTTGATGTTGAAAAAATGTAATAATTTAACTTGTAATTTTTCTTACCTGACAACTATCAATACCTGAATCCCCAGCGCAAATCATATCATCAGTTATCACATTTTCCATCATTAGCATATTATATATCGATCTACATTTTTCCATATCGACGTAAGGTACGCTCACTGAAAGCAAATCCTTAGAAACATGCCCTGATTCCTGAAAAAAAATATTGTAAATATACAGAGTGGTGAGTTCGACCGGACATATATTTAAACTAGTGGTGCCCGCGGCTTCGCCCACAATCCAATGTGAAACATTCCAAAATCAACAACTACTTACGAATTAAAAATTAATTAAAAAAACACTTTCCCACGGACTAAATTGTGAATCTAAACCATTCTCAAGTCCCCTTGAACAAACACAACAAATTTCATCAAAATCAGTCAATAAAAATAAGAAATATATATATAAAGATAATAAATTGTATTCTCGTTTGTGTAGGTCCATGGCACCCATGATGTTACAAAATCCTATTTTTATTAAAAACGCGAGAGAGTGAAAGTGAGAGAGAAATTACATTCCATGGATTCAACCTTTTTTATGTCCCACTGTCTATTACGAGACCTTGGAGGGAGGTCTGTATTCCATTATGTGGTCCTAATGCGAGTTAGTGGATAACTTACTGATGAACCGCCCATATGGCCTACGATAAAGTCTAAATACCGTCATCCAATGATAATAAACTACTGACATCCACATGTGCTATGCGTTCTTCAAAATAACTCTTTCCCACTTTAATAATATCATTTTTCATACTCACAGTATCACCAAAGCCCATAGTTTGGAAAAAAGCCCCAGCTTCGAATTTCTGATCAGCGGCCGCCATTTTTATTGCTTGCACCTTTTTACTAAACGTCAAACTATTCCTTAACTTTACCACGAGAACATCATGGTTGTGGGTATTCCAGTTATAATTTGGATGGACTATAGTCTTTTCGATTTCATATAAATCTCCTTTATCAATTAATTTATCACTCCCAACGCTAACTACCATTTTTCCAGGACAGTAAGTGCTGAAACCAATCAATAATCCCGTCAATATGATATTTAAAACGTTACTTTCGGCACAAAATTTAAAATCCACAGTCGACATCATAAAGTTAGGTGGCAAATGTCGTAAGCTTTACAGAAAATACCAATAGAGAATTTAAAAAATTATATATTTAAGGATTATTTCTACTTTAATTAAGAATTAAGATTGAAAGAGGCCTAGAAGGGGTTCTAGAGTTGAACCACAAAGGTTAATCTTGAAACTTTATCCTTATCACATACCTTTTTTTTTACGAGGGGGAAACCTTCAAAAGATACCCGACGTCATGGGAGTGACGCCGGGTTATGTGGGACTTTTGCCGCACTAAAACCCCCCCGGTGGCCGTCTTCATCGCTGCGTAAAGGACTCCGGGATCTCCAAAGGAACGCAACCTCTTACCGCTTAGCCCCGTCGGGCTCCGGCCAGGTGAGCTTGTCGCTCGCCACACCGTCTGGTGTGTACAACGGTATGCGACCACACATACAGCCGTCCTTCCCGGGGTCGCTGACGAGCGGTTCGAGCTCCCACTCTTGCCACCCGCAACCCCGGAAGCCCCCTTTTAGTCGCCTCTTACGACACGCAGGAGATACCGTAGTCCTATTCTACTCCCGGAACTACAGAAACGATCCTTATCACATACCTAGCACAATGCGCCGCGGACAGAAGAAATCTATCCGATATAATGCTGGCACCACAATCGCAGCGTGGTCGGTTCTGCACCATCAGCCTGGCCATGTACGGTGCTTGTTCAATTGACATTGGACGCCCACCGAATATTACTGGTTTTGGTTCTATTTCTGGAAAAAATAATTATGTGTAACTTATTTACGGTCCATAAAAGAATTCTTCATATGCTGAGGGTGGTAGAACCCTTTGTGGTTCGACTCCGGCGACACCACCGCCACACCTATTTCTACCTAATAACAGCAGTGTAAGCGCTGCTGTGTTCCGTTTGAAGGGTGTGGTAAGGGAGACAGACTTTTCCGAGGCGTTCCAGCTTAGTCCTCAGGGGTAGCAGCGCATCTGGGGCCGCCCTCAGGTAGGAATATGTAATCCTATCTGGGGTTGATTACAGATGTCAATAGGCGGCAGCAGCTACTTACCATCAGGTGGACTGCATGCTCGTCTGCTACCCTTATATTATAAAAAAAAACCTTACTGACGAGGCTACCTAAGAAGTGACTATACATCTGTGATCGGCTTCAGAACCCTACTTTAATACTGATCTGTTGTATTGGAGTGGAGTAGCAGAGACCATTCGTCATTAGGTAGACTTAATGCTCGATTGCAACTTAAATCTTAAAAAGAGAGTCCTACAAAAATTGCCTTTCAAGTATGTCTCCTTACCGTTAAACCAGAACGCAGTAGTTATGAAGATGAAATAGAAGTAGTTTTAAATCTACTAGTATAGTCCGCGTAAAACTGCTAGCCCGCTCTGAATATAGAAAGTCACGTCACGAAGAGTCACGTTGCCATAAAAAAATGTTAGATTACACCTGCTCGTAACAACTTCAGAGCCGACTAGCAGTTTGGCGCGAACTATAACTCGTAACGTCTTAGGCGAACTACGAATAATATAGCTAGCTTATAGGTATAACTAGTGCCTATTTCTTCAAGGGGAGATATATTTTATAAAGCACATCTTACCCCTCATGTCACCGACGATACATTGCACGACCAAGACACCCACAATCAATAAAACACCCATGGTTTGTGTGTGTGAAGTGAACGTCTAAACTCTAAACTCCTTTTATAATTAAAATAGCGCTAAAAATATTTTTATTACCTATAAAATAAATTCCAGGCGATAACTTAAAAATGTAACTAAAACAGTTACATTAGCAATTAATTAATGTAAACGTAAATTGTGAAACATTATGTGGTATTTATGAAAATACTTCATAGAATAACAAATGACTGCGTAAAATTAATTTCAACACGTGTAATGTAGTATATGCACTTAACCCTGTAGTATGACCGTAGCAGTGGCGGACTAAGGTCGTCGGAGGCCCAGTACCCTTACCATTAGTTTTTACGTTTTGACAAATATGACTGTTTTGGTATTTGTTTACGTTTTTGCCCATACAATTTCCAATCAGCGCCTCTAGTGGATTGTATCAGAACTATAGTGTCAGTAACGTAACATTAAATGTCTAAATTGGCGAAAAGGCGTTTTATGTTTTGTCTCTCTTTTTTGCGAACATGTGAGGCAAACAGAAAGACTTGATACTAATTGTTACTTTTACTCAGTCTACTGAAGCAAACGGAACAGAATATTGGATTGAGTAAACGTAAAGTAAAATTGTGGGATGTTTTGAAAACTCATGGTAAGGGTACAGGGCGGAAAGTTAAATGGAGGCCCCAAGTGTAAAAAGTTTATTTCTTTGTAAAAAATCACAAATGTGTCATAGAATTATTCGGTGATCTCTTATTCAAATACTGATTTCGCTAACATTTCATAGATTGTTTGATTCTGACGAGCTATTTTAGCAACTGTGTTTGGGGACCCCAGGATCGGAGGTCGGAGCCGGAACGCCCCTTCCGCCCCCACTTAGGCCGCTAGAGGTCCATAGCCAGGGTTTTTTCCGGGAAAGGTTGGAAAGTGTTACCTTTTTTAGCCAGGTTATTGCTAGAGTAATCAGTAAATCAGTAACCCACTTTACGCCACTCAATATAAACCGATTTCGGGAAGGTTTGAACGCATAAAACTACGGTTTTTTAAGGACGGCCTTAACTATGGTTGTAATAGTCCTACTCGATTTGCTTAAAATTTTGGGCGTTTGCTAAAAACACCCAAAATATTTTGGAGACTCAAACAGTTTGGGTCCCCAAAGCCATCTCCTTGGCTAAGCCCTGCATGTTTGAATAATAATTCGAATTTAGGTCTCTTATATTGGCGGTCCCAGTTTCGAACCTGAGATATTTTGGACTTATGTACGTACTTCGTCGTAAACCCATTAGTTCCGCTGCTGGGCACGGATCTCCTCAAGAATGAGTGGTTTAAGTCATATACTACCTGGCTGGCCTGGTGAGCATTGATTTCCTCATAATGTTTTTCTTCATCGTTATAATCTTATATAAAATTCTCATGTCACAATGTTAATTACCGTACTCCTCCGAAACGGCTTTAACGATTTTCACCAAATTTTATATGCATATTCAGTAGGTCTGAGAATTGGCTACTATCTATTTTTCATACCCCTAAGTGATAAGGGTCGTTCACCCTTAACATTTTTTTTATTTATATGACCTTTGACGGGTCAGCTAGTATGTTTGTAACATATTAATATCAAATCTAACTCACAAGAAATTAATTACCTTTTTTTTGTAACATATTATAGGAGTAGCAGACGAGCATGCAGTCCACCTGATGGTAAGTGGCTACTGCCGCCCATGAACATCTGTAATCAACCCCAGATAGGATTAGATATTCCTACCTGAGGTCGGCCACAGATGCGCAGCTACCCCTGAGGACTAAGCTGGAACGCCTCCGAAAAGTCTGTCTCCCTTACCACACCCTTCAAACCGGAACACAGCACCGCCTTACACTGCTGTTATTAGGTAGAAATAGGTGTGGCGGTGGTGCCGCCGGAGTCGAACCACAAAGGGTTCTACCACCTTTAATCTAACAATAAAAAAACATGTGAAAAAATGTGCACGCCAGAGTTCTATAAGGAAAATGAAACAATTTACATATTTTAACAAAACTACTGTATTATAGTAATATTCTTATAGATGTAATAAGGTACATATTCATACAGAAGATACTTAATCTAGAAGCTTTACACATATACAATTTTTTGAAAATTAGAACTAGATTTTAACATTTTTCATTATATTTTTATGAAAGAGAATTAACAAACGGGCATGTCATCTGATGGTAAGTGACCACAGCCGCACATGGACATCTGTAATCAACCCCAGATAGCATAAGAGTGCTACCTGAGGTTGGCCACAGATGCGTGACCCCTGAGGACTAAGTTGGAACGCCTCAACTAAATGTAACTCTTATATCTCAACCTTCAAACCAGAACACAGCAGCGCTTAACACTGCTGTTATAAGGCAGAAATAGATAATTATGGCAGTGGTGTTACCGACGTCGAACCACTTACCATCTAACCACGGGTTCTACCACCTTTAGATATTATACAATTCTACATTTAGATTCCCACTGGGAATCGAACCTGGCTCTATGCGATACATCTTTCCCTTCATTTTATTTTTATAATATAGGAGTAGCAGACGAGCTTGCAGCCCACCTGATGGTAAGTGGCTACTACCGCCCATGGACATCTGTAATCAACCCCAGATAGGATTAGATATTCCTACCTGAGGTCGGCCACAGATGCGCCGCTACCCCTGAGGACTAAGCTGGAACGCCTCGGAAAAGTCTGTCTCCCTTACCACACCCTTCAAACCGGAACACAGCAGCGCCTAACACTACTGTTATTTGGTAGAAATAGGTGTGGCGGTGGCGCTGCCGGAGTCGAACCACAAAGGGTTCTACCACCTTCACACAAAAAAATAATAATAAAATGCTCATATAAGATTTCAAAATAACTGGTGTTTAAAAAATATGTGAGAAAATCGGATTTCATTTAACTGGTTTAAAAATACTTAACAAATAAACAAAACACAACAATATTGCACTATTATATCAAAAAAATAAATATTAAGTACTTAAATCTAAAGCTAGGTACAATATAGGCTTAATTTTAACAAAATTAAGTACATTGATTTATTATAAAATATTCTTAAGCACTTAGCCGCCATATTTGTATAAAGATCTTATTCTATTTTCAGATTTTTAATCTATGCCCCTGATTCGACTTTTTTGATTTTATGGGGTGATCTTAATGGATATGATAAATTTTATATACTACCTATAAATATAGCTTCTAATTTAGTCAAATTATTCGTAACATACTTATATTGTAAAAATAAGTACAATATCAGAATACTGAATTAATAATATTTTTTCATTTATATAAAATGTAATTTACAGATATTTAAAAGAAAACAGTACGAAACAGACGAAAGTAGTAAAAAAATACGAATATAGAAAGTAAAGGATATGTTTAAAATACCAATTAATTTATATTGGAATTTATAAGTAAATACAAGTAGATCTATTTTAAAACATTTCGCATATAAATATACATATGATATCCAATAATTGTTCTATATATTTAATTTAAAATATATAAAAGTAGCAAACAAGCAGTCCACCTGATGGAAAGAACAACTGCTGACCATGGACATCTAATTAACACCAAATAGGATGAGAGTCCTACCTGAGATCGGTCACAAACACATACCTTATATATAATACTAATAAATAATACTAAGTCGTTTAAATAAAAAATACTATTGTTATTTCTATATATTCATAATTAAAATATTCGATTAAGTTCTAATAAAGTAAGAATACTGATTCTTATACTTTTGAGATTCAATAGACATTAAATTTAATGTTTATTTGACACATAATATTTTGTTCTTTACATTTATAAATTGGAGAATAATCTATATTTAATATTCGAATTTGAGAATTCTGAAATGTGTTTTGAATTCGTGGCAGTCATAGATTAGCAATGGAAGTAATGAACGATGAATAGTCATGAGCGAATGACACATACATAAACTGAGTTTTTTTAGTTGTATTGGCAAATATCTGAAATTTTCTTTTCAATTCGATTTTTAATTTAGCACCTTATCCTTTGCAATATTTTTTGCAACTTTTCCCTGTGTTTATGTGTTCCCGGTGTTTATACCACGACTGGGCATAAAATTCTTACATATTCAATACAATAATGTTAAAATTATATATACTTTTCTATATTTCATGTCAATTGAAAATGCTCTTAATGGACTCCATGATTGTATTAGCTGCCAAAATTTAACAGGAATATTAACCATTAATTTATTTATATTCATAGATTAGTAAAGATACTTCGCCGCCTTAAAATTGAATGAAGCCACAAACGGCTTATTAGTAAGTTCTTTTTTTGAATTCTTGACAAATAAAAACATTCTTCGACAAAATTTACGAACAAATAACTAATACTGCGTAATTTACGTAATAAATAAATAATTATTACAAATATTTTAGGGACATTTTAGCACGGAGACGTGACAAAACTTTTTTACGCAACTATTTCAATTCTCAAAACTGGGTACATTTTCTTGTTAGGAGTGCGTTATCTTTACTAATCTATGTTTATATTATATATAATCCTAATTCATAATTATATTTTTTAATGTATTGTCTATTAATTCAAATTCAATTAAATGTATAACTTGACGTAAAAATATTCGCTATTTTCTGTTAAGTTCATTATCTCATGAAAAAAGTATTTAACCCGAAATGTACATAACACAAAAGTCAATTTTCCTGCCAAACTTTGACAACTCAATGACAGTGTACAGATTGAAAATTCATGGTTGATAGCAAAAAGGGCATAGATTAAAAAGGTATCGTTACATAGCCTCTCCGCGATTATTCTTTTGTGTCAGCTTACTTAGAGTGCTTAATTGTGGGAATGTGGTCTTATTTTGCACCGGATTAAGTTTAGAGGTCATGAAAATGAATGGTTCGTACAAAGAGGGTCTATCCATAGCGGAAACTTCGAAGTGGCGTATTTTCTCCCTTGCGCACCAGTTTGAGGCTTTGGAGCAGGTGTTTTCTAGGCTGTTGATGTCGTCTGGACCTGTTCTGTTGCCGATGACTATCATGATCACCTGGAAAACCGCATGCATAGTTTTTTAATAAAATGTGCTCCTACAGAAAGATATTTTCTCTTGAGGTTGACAATAAAACAAGTGGACTCAAAATCTAGCACCCCATATAACTAACTTTGTAAAAGAAAGAAAGTTATTTATGACTAATAAATTAAAATAGCTGTTCTTGTACTATGTCAATTGCAGACAGCATAAGCTGTATTATTTCGTTTAAACTTTAGAACCTAAATATTGAAATACATTAGCTATGAGGCATTTATATTTTTCTTTAATAATACTGTAGTAACAAACAACCACACCACTTGATGGTAAGTGGTCATTACCTCCCATTGAAATCTGTAATCTACCCTAGATAAGATTAGAATCTTAAGTGAGATCGTCCACAAATCTATTGCTACCCTAGACAAAGTTGGAACACCTCAGGTAAGTATATCTCTCTTACAACACCCTTAAAATCACAGCAAAGCAGCGCTAAACACTCTTGTATCAGATTAGTGATTTTAAAAGTGCTAATGTCCACTTTTCAGCAAGTGGCAGATTAAGTAAACTTTGAAAATCTTCGACCTAGTCCAATGTTACTTACCTCCTTTTTATCTTTATTCCTATCAATGTCCTTCTTCAAGTACATGAGCACATCCAGAGATTCCGGTCTGGTAGTGTCATACACCATCACAAACCCCTCCGCAAAGCCGAGGTAGTGCCTCTGGAGTACCTGGTTGGCTGTGAGCTGCATCGTTGGCGATTGGGGTGGACCTGGTCAGTAATAGAATTTATTAATTTCTTTTTTTCTCAATAGAATAAAATCAAGTGTAACTTGATTTAATAGTGATGGCTTGGTAGTTGAAACTCAACCTCTCAATCGGCAGTCCCAGGTTCAAACCTAAAGCACCTCTGATTGATTGATTGATTGATTGATTGATTCATTGATTTATTGATTTATTGATTGTTATTTGCATATTACAAATTAATTACCATTTGCTTTAAAGTGAATTGTGACAAAACCTACACACCTAAGTTATTTAAAATAAATGTTTGGTAAGGTGTGTGAAGTCCACCAATTATTGCTTGGCCTCACGATTGACTATGGCCTAAGCCCCTCCCACTTTAAGAGGACACCCATACACAGCGGGACACAGTGGTACAGTGGGACAGTTTTTTTTTATAATATAGGAGTAGCAGACGAGACATCTGTAAGCCGCACGTGGACATCTGTAATCAAACCCAGATAGGATTAGATATTCCTACCTGAGGTCGGCCACAAATGCGCCGCTACCCCTGAGGACTAAGCTGGAATGTTTTGTAAGGTTTGTGAAGTCCAGCAATTATTGCTTGGCCTCACGATGGACTATGGCGTAAGCCCCTTCCACTTTAAGAGGACACCCATACCCAGTAGTGGGACAGTTGACAATAAATCCAAAATGGAGTCTTGCATAATTATGTTGTACCTGTTGTTGTATGTTATCATCATGGTACAACACATATTACATAGAATAAAGGAGGGGCCAATGCAAGTCCTGCAATTCTAAAATACAATCATTATTGAATCACATTATAACTGAATTTTTACATTTCCTGATTATTTTTCTAAAGAATATTTTTTACTATAAGACCAGTATTAGCTAGTAAATTCATACAAAGAGCAATACATAATTGCAAAAGCAAAGCATAAAACCACAATAATAATTGTAAGACACAATATTGTTAATTAGGAAGCGTGAGAACTAATATTGTTTGCGAAAAAGCTACTTGTTTTTTACATAACGCATATAAAAATTAAGACATAAAAATTGGTGCAACGGCACGATTACGATTCTTACGGCGCCAAAATTTGAATGCGGATCCTTATAGATCTCGACGAGACAAGACGAAAAGTAAGAATAAAATTTTTTGATATCTCGCTTAGTTTTCGAGATATCGATATTTAAAAATCGAAAAATAAAAAAAAATATATTCTTTTAATGATGTATTTCGATAGATTTTTGGAAAAGAAAACGAAAACAAAGAATAATTTTTTTCGATATCTTGCTTAGTTTTCAAGATATTAATAAATACATTATTAAAAATGTTGGAATTTTATTGAAAAAATTTTTTGAAGATATATTTTATCCTTTATTATGATTATCACTATTATTATGATAATAATAATAATAATAAAAAAAACCTAACCTAACCTAACCTAACCTAAACCTAACCTAACCTAGAATAGGTTACATACCCTAACATAACCTAGAATAAAATATCTCTGATCATGTTAGAGGATAGGAGTATAAAAAAAAAATAAAAAAAAAAAAAAACAAACCTAACCTAACCTAATCAATACCAACTCAAATTTCAATCACCTCTAACTTCGTTGTCCCTTGCCCGATTTCTAATTATTTTATACCACCGTACTCGTCTCAACGATACCTTTTCGCACATACTACTTCCGTTTCTCTCCGTTTTCTAAATTTTTAAATATAATTTTCTCCGTTTTTCAAAAATCAATTTTTGGTTTTTCTCATTTTCCTCCGCCGTTTCTTAACGAATTCTCTTCATTTTTCTTCTACCGTATTCTGCACGTCCTCCCCTATCCGGAGATACCAGTCGTACCCGTTTCCGCCGCGCCGTTCCTCGGCAATTTCACTTTTAAAACGCAAAAAATCGAAATTTTCGAATAATTTTTGAGTATCGATATCTCGAAAACTAAGCGAGATATCAAAAAAATTTATTCTTACTTTTCGTCTTGTCTCATCGAAATCTATACGGATCCGCACTCAAATCTTGGCGCCGTAAGAACCGTAATCCCCCCGGTGCAACTTATATTTCTTGTGTTAGAGATTAATAAACATAAAATAATAAATAAACTACTGTAAAAACCTTTAAACTCGCCTGTAAGCGGAGGCTCCAGGCCCGCTGTATCGTAGAAACATACGCGTTCCTTCGTCCCCCTATCAGTTTCAATATTGGCTACGTAAATATCCTCGATCGTGGGGTAAAATGACGACTTTAAATTCACATTCCCGTATATTAGCTGCTCTAAAATAGCAGTTTTGCCAACCCCTTTCATACCGCAGACGACTACCTTGCTAGTTTTGCCCATTTTCGATAAAATTTGCATAAAACTGTTCTGTTTAACTATGTTATACAAGGAACCTTAAAGCATAAAGCAATCAGTAGATGCCTTAAGCAATTAAGGATCTTGTTTGATAGGATATAATTATTTTTGCTAAATTCATTTTATTTTATTCAATATTTACACAACGGAACGTCTAATCGTTGATATTATTGGCAATTTGACAATGGAAGCAAATTTTTGACAGCACATGACAGATTTACTGACTTTCTAATTTAAATTCCGGTTTACGCAATATCAATATTTCAAATATTTTCATTTCTTCACATATATCTTGTATAGAATAATTTATATAACATAAAAGTTATTACGACTAAATAATTAATTAAATGGATTTATTATTATGCAAATACAATCCATAACTATAATCAGTATCAAAAAATACATTTATTAATATTGTCACTGTGTCACATTAATTTAGTCGTCATCGTTGACTCCTATTGTTGACATTGACAACACAACAAATTTAATTTGACAGCATGGCGGTATCAGGAGCAGATTCTGAAATTATGAAAAGCGATAAATATTCGATATTATTACCGACTTACAACGAAAGGGAGAACCTGCCGATCATAATATGGCTTATAGTTAAATATTTGGACGACAGGTAAAGTAGCAAGTAAGAAAATAGTGTTTCACAAAATGTTGATTTTTGTGCTGCATGTTTTAGTTATTTTCTTTTGTTATTTCCAGTGGATACGATTATGAAGTGATTATAATTGATGATGGGAGTCCAGACGGTACGTTGGAGGTGGCTAAGCAGCTGCAAATGTTGTATGGAAGCAATAAAATCCTTCTTCGTCCCCGAGAGAAGAAACTAGGTCTTGGTACAGCGTATATCCACGGTATGGAACATGCGACAGGGAATTTCATAATTATAATGGACGCAGATTTAAGTCACCATGTAAGTATGCTCAATGTACTTGAAAAATTATTACTGTCCTCACTGTGTCATTGTTATAAAAATATTTTACGATATAGCCAAGTACTAATAGATAAAGTTCGCATATCCTCAATATCATTACAAGAAATATACAGAGACTTAATCACATTTTTTTCATCAAAGTATTTATATAAGGCACAATGAATAACTTCTACTTCAGGTGGTGAGAATCATGAGCAATTGATAAATTTTCTATCTGTTAGAATCACAAACCCATTATTATAATTCTAGTGACCATGGGTTTCTAAATGGGAAAGTTTTGGTCACATCACTACCTGAACAAGTGTGAATTAGTTGGCTTCACGCACATGAGAACATTCTTCACTAAACTTTATATAGCTGTTTAAAACATTTTATTATGTAACGGGTACTCACAATATGCGTTTTTAAATTTCTTTATTGCCGATATTTCAACCCATTTGCATGGATCGTGGTCACGGCGAAACTGCGGTGGCAGGGAGAAACCGTTAATGTCTCAATTCCGCATTAATTTTAGTCTAAAATCATATATAGCTGTTTAAAAATCAATAATTATTATTTGCAGCCAAAATTTATACCAAAATTCATAGAACTACAGAGAAAGTATGACTTCGACCTGGTCTCCGGCACAAGGTACCAGAACGGAGGTGGTGTGCACGGCTGGGACTTCAAGAGGAAGCTTATATCCAGGGGAGCTAACTTCATAACACAGTTGCTGCTAAGACCTGGGGCTTCTGATTTGACTGGGTCTTTTAGGTATGTATAGTCCACATAAAACTGCAAGTCCGCTCTGAATATAGAAATGAATCGCGTCGCCATAGTGAATTGTATGACTACACCTGCTCGCAACAACTTCATAGCGGACTAGCAGTTTGGCGATAATTATACCATTAGCTACCAAGACTCCCACTACTGGGCACAGTTCATATTGTTTGGGACGCTCATAATGCCAAAATTCTGATAATAAATGCTTACTGCTATGCTTGGATAGTTTATCATATTGAAGTAGCATACAAGCATGCAGTCCACCTGATAGTAAGTGGCTACTATCACCTATGAACATCTGCAATCAACCCTGCCGCAATCTTTGAGGGCAAAGTTGAAACACCTCAGATAATCTCCCTTACCACACCCTTCAAACCAGAACATAGCAGCGCTTAACACTGCTGTTGTTAGGCAGAAATAGGTGTGACGATGGTACCATGGGAGACAAACAAAAGAGGTTTCTATCGTATTCAAATATGAGTTAGTACAATTTTTTTTCGAGACTTCTGTTCATTGAGTCACTACTTCTATATTGTAGTTGACTTTTCATAGTGTTAAAGGTAGGGTCAGCTTTCACAAGCAATAATAGGTTGTATTTGTTCCAGGTTGTACAAAAAAGATGTGCTGCAGAAATTAATAGATAGCTGTGTCTCCAAGGGATATGTATTTCAAATGGAGATGATTATTAGGTATTTTTTTATTATTATTAAGCTATTGCATAGCTTCTATCGCGGGGCTTGAGCGTGGAGACCATGGAGTGGAAATAATTTTAAACCAGTTAATCTCAATGGATTCAACGGAAGTTTTACATACAAGTCTGGTTTGGATAACAATGCATGCTTAGTTTCAGTGACATTATTCTAAATTCAATATGGCAGATGCTCCAAAACTTATAATAATAATACAATTTGTTGTAATGTAATACATTTTGTTGTGAGCAAAGGAGGAGTCTCAGCTTGTGCTAGCACGGGTTACCTCGTGCAGCGCTGTTTTTCAGACTCTCCCTCTCCCTCAGGTGTTGTTTGGGGAGTGAAGAGTTCATTCCCCGATCGCCGCTACGCTAATTTACTTCTAAGTATATTGTACATTTTGCAACAGAGTTTAACAATTGTGTGTGTGTGTGTGTGTGTATGCGTGTAGGTGTGTATGTGTGTGTGTGTGTGTTCGTATGTGTACACGTTCGTGTGTCGAAATAGTCACATGTAGCTGCAATGTCGTACTGGGATGGGAAAAACAATATGCCTATGATAGTATAATACAGAATAAAATATATATAGAATAATAAAAATATATATATAGAATAAAAAAAACCTACTTAAAAAACTCATACAGGGCTAAGCACTTCCAGTAAGCTACTTACACTACTACTACTTACTACTTAACTTATTGTTGCTTGCTACATTCTCTCGGTAAATAAATTGCGTCATATTGCTAACTTACCTATTATACCATACTATCAACATTTTTTATTTATTTAATGTACCCTACTCATGTTAGTTATAATAGGTGCAGTGGGGTGCGAAATAAACTATGATGACCTTCAATAAGTACATTAATTTAGAACTAATTACATTAAACGGAAATTAAATGTTAATTTCTATAAAACTACTACTGCCGGCCGATGTATGTAACGTAGTGCCATGACAGCGGGCCGTGCGACATTTCCCTGAATCTTGTATTTGATATATTACCGATACAAGATCGGCACTTAGCGATGTACTTATTCTTATTTAATATTATTACAATAGCTGTTTCATATTATACTCGTTTTTGCCCGCGGCTTCGCCCGCGTTTAAAAGAAAATAATATAACATACTAACATACTTAAAACTGAAAATTCGTACCTTCAACTTTGCTAAAGATCATCACTTGATCAAATGCATAGTTTACGATTCAATCCCTACTAATATCGATTAAAATAATCGATGTTTTGGGTCCAAAAGATCGATTCTCCGATTAATCGATCTTAGATCGCCATCCCTAGTTCCCGTGGGATTTCCGGGATAAAAACTATCCTATGTCCTTTCTCGGGTCTCAGACTATTTTTGCACAAAATTTCATTAAAATCGGTTCAGTGGTTTGGGCGTGAAGAAGAGACAACCAGACAGACAGACAGACAGAGTTACTTTCGGATTTATAATATTAGTAAGGATGATATAACTTGTTTATAAGCACAATTGTGCGCCACGACTTCGAAAAATAAAAAACAAAGTGGCGGGAGCACCTTTATTATTGATACAAGATTATTTTTTATTCCATTCGTTCTTTTTCCAATTTTTGTAGTTTTTCTTCATGTTTTTACATAGTTCTGACAATTATAAATTTTATTTTTCAGAGCGCGACAGTTGGACTACAGCATAGGCGAAGTTCCTATAACGTTTGTAGACAGAGTGTACGGAGAATCGAAGCTTGGTGGCTCAGAGATCATACAATTTGCTAAGGCATTACTGTATTTGTTTGCAACTACATAAGTGAACATGGTAATTCCACTGCGGCAACACCAATTCACACTGATTTTGGCTTTAACAGAAAGTTACAAAAACTACACTTTGGCTACTAGATTTGTAATTTTATACATTGTAACTTGATAAAATAAACAATTTATACATAGATATAAGTCGCCTTTAAGGACCTGTTTCCTGTCACGCGAGTTTACGTCGGCACGCGTGAATTAATGCTGCAGTTTTCGACCGAACGTGATAAGTTATACATTGATGTTAATCGAATTTAAGAGCCTTTTTCGTGTCACGCGGGTCTACGCCTGCATTCGTAATCCTCACATGTGTGAATTGACTCACTACAGTCTTTGCGACCGTGTGCGTATGTCACGCATGACAGAAAATGTACCCATGAGAGGATAGAATGCAAAAGTATGTATGTGGACTAGATCCGCACGCGAGTACCAACCCGTGTGACAGGAAAAAGGACCTTACTCTATTTTGCCTTTGTTTCGCTTTTCAGCTCGAACTCCTAGGCAGGAACTATGTATGTAGATAGAATATAAAAATATAATTTTATTATTGTCTTAAATTTGATTGATCTTTGCTCAACACTGAAATACTGCTACTGCTAAGTAAATTGTTGTTTTCTTAAGCATTATCTTACCACGCATCTAGGTATGAAAAAATCACATAATGCATCTACTCTTTTTATTTTTATTGATTATTATGAAGTAAATATATTTGGTAATAATTATAATTATCTGCCTGATCATCACTCAAGGGGTCGTTCAAGTATTACGTAACGCAATTTGGGGGGGAGGGGGGGTCTTGTGAAACGTTACGATGCGTTACAGGGGCGGGAGGGGGTCTTCCGTAATACACGTTACGTAACATTTTTTAATAAAAAAATAGGGAATTAAACCTCCTAAATTGGCAACCCTTTTCATTTACGTTTTACGGGAAATCCCTTGAATGAGCTGGTTCAGCCAAACTAAGTCCTGAGTATTCTGAGTTAGACTAAGTATAGTACAGTATAGCAGTATGTATGCTTTGACTATACTTAAACTAACTTAGAATACTCAGGAGACCTAGTTCGGCTGAACGCGCTCTTTGTATAGTCTGGTTGTCATTTTTAATTTGTTCTCGCAAGTTGGCAAATCTTTTCTTTTCTCTTGTTTTATTTCTTAGTATTATAAAGTAAATATGTAAGTAAAAGTATCCCAAGGATAAAAACTATAACATAACTTTTTAGCGAGTTTAGGGTAAAAATTGACACTTGAGTGTTACGTAACGTCAGGGGGGGGGGTATAGAAAAACGTTACGGTGCGTTACAAGGGGGGGAGGGGGGATCAAAAATCTTCAAAAATTGCGTTACGTAATACTTGAACAGCCCCCAATAATAAATTTATTTTAATGTTAGCATAAGTATATAAAAGCTTATATTTTAATAAATAACTTAAGTACATAATTCTTATATTTTATTTTCCTTTTAAAGCCTAAATTATATGACTTTTCATATAATTCTAGATTACAAAATACTTCTCGTCCGCTCTGAAGTTGTTGCGCATAGGTTTAGTTAGCAAATACATTAGCATAACATGTATATAATAATACTCTATGGGGCACACTAACGCAGCTATGTTCCCGTGAGCGAGAGCGGGTAGTGGAGGGTGTCGGGGGGGTCTAGCGCCGTCTTCATCCCTCTAATATCTACAATTTGCTAATTCGACGCGACTCGTTTCTATATTCAGAGCGGACTAGCAGTTTGGCGCGGATTCTACCATGATTATATTTTTCTATAGAAGTCCATATAATATAGTTTATTGTTCTATAAGAATGCCCGTAGGTAAAGCAATTATGAATATACTTTAACAATATTTACAGAGAGACCTTCATATGATCTGCACCCATTTACTGCTTACATGAAAACATTAGCCGTAAACACCTTTGTTTACACAAGTGTATCTTGTCTGCATCATTGATTAAAACAATAGGAATTTAACGGTTATACAGTCTTATTTATAGAGAGAATTAGCGTAATGGCTATTAAAGAAAAAATAATTTAAAACTATGGATTAATGCAGCGTCTCCCAGCCTTTTTCAGTCCACGGACCCTTAGGAAATCAAGCACAGTTTTCATGGACGGCCATAATAAAACAAACAGCGAAAAAAACGGATTAGGTATTTATTTTAGTTATTATAGATACAAAAAAACAAATACAGAAGCTAATTATAACTGTTTATTATGAAAAATATGAAAAATAATAGTGTGAAGGTTGATGTTTCTTATTTGCAACTAAATCAGAGATAGTTTATCTCAAATCAGATTTTACTTGTAATCTGTTTCTGTATTTGTTTTTTTGCATAAACAAGGGTAGGAATGCCTTTTCACATAGGTATGTGGTTGAAAAACGTAGTAAAGCGGCCCTTTTGCATTTAATGAGCAATTTATGTATGGTCCAAAGATGACACCGCGGGCCCCCATACATATACTCGGGGTCCGCGGACCACAGGTTGGGAAACGCGGGATTAATTTAGTAAAAATAGTCTCCAGATTTAGAACTTAAACATAAATTTATATAAATAGTTTTTGAAGACAAGGTTTTTAGATATTATTTTCACAAAATTCTGTCATTTCATAGCCATAGGGCGTACAAAATGAATTGATCCACCATATTGGATGTAGAATGACGTCACTAAGCTAATACTCTAATACAGAATCAATCAGTTGGGGTCTTATATGAGTAATAATACTATTTTACTTATCAAAGGTTGGGGTTGAATCATTTAAGCGACTGATGGTTTGATGATGCAGAATGAAGTTACTAATGTGGCGCTCTCTACTCAAATAGGAAAACCTAAAAGGATTGGTTGACCCCCACTAAATAAACCTACGTACCTTGAATCTTGCATATTACCAACCCATCTAGAAATTGTCATACTATACTAATTATAAACTTAACATAACATAACTAAAGACGTCGCCTTAATTACAAATACGCAGTATATTATTATAATAGATGTTTGAACAAGTGTTCGTAAATTAATAATTAAAATAATAGGCAATATTTCATTTCATTTTATTTCAAAGGTCGTCGAAGTCAGACATGTACAAATTAGCAATAATATTTTTGTTTCTAGCATTTTCCAATGCTAAAAATATTAAAAAGGACCACGCTCTAATAAGCCCCGATTACGAAAAGTCAAATGACGAATTTCAAAAATTGAAAGTTTGTTTGGCGGACCCGAAAGAAACCTTGTGGGTTTTAGATATCATCGATGATGACCTAAACTTTAAAGAACTGAGATCAGCTAATAAATTGGACAACCGGGTATACAGAGAAACTATGGCTCCGGCTATTAAATTGTAAGTTTTTCCTCAGTTTTTGTACCTAAAGAGATATTTTAAACGTACAAGCCAGCTTTTTACCACGCTTTTATTAGCTTGAGCTGTATGTATGTAACGGAGTTGTTGAACTCGATTTTAACCCACTTGCAACAGTCTGATTAATTTAAAATTTTGAACAATTATTATCAAGAACCGATGACAATACACAATTTTAATAATTTTATACCATTCTCCTCATCAGGATCGTTAGGAATCAAGATTAACGATTTTCCTTGTGCGATTTTAGCATGGTTTTTAGTTTTTAAACTATAATTATTTAACCCTTAACCATTCCTTAATCACTGTTAGGTGTAGTCCGCGACAAACTGCTAGTCCGCTCTGAAGTTGTTGTGGCCAACTACAAGCATATATTCCGTAGCAACGTAAGGGCATACTATAACGCAGCTATGTCCCAGTGGGCGAGAGTAGGCAGCAGACGGATGTCTGGAGGGGTCCCGCGCTGTCTTCGTCCCGCTAATATCTACAATTTGCTATTTGACGCGACTCGTTTCTATATTCAGAGCGGACTATCAGTTTGGCGCGCACTATATATTGATTATATTCTGCTAGATTTTCTATGTTCCGATTTATTAATTGTATTTATATTCACAGCTCATTCATAGATATTTGTTGTAAAATTAATAAGCGAACAGAATTGAAGTGCCTGCTTGTGAACTGGCATTTTCAAACATCATTCAAACTACGAGACTGGTTTAACAAAGCTTGTTCTTTCTCTCAGTTTTTTTTTAATTATTTGTCTACTCAGTCTTATTTAGGTGCTTGTTTTAGTAAGTCTAATCGATTTTAAATATAACGTACTTTACTGACAGGCGTAGGTACATATTATTATATAAAAATAATAGGTATAGATAAACATTTAGACTTAATAAAATCATTTAGATTTCTGCATTACTAAGGAACAAATCCAGTTCCCTTTGCACGCCATTATGCAGAGTTGCAAAAAAATAATACAACTTTGAGTCTGCTTAAACTCCTATGATGTATGAGATATGAGACTCATGCCCAGCGGTAGTACAAAAATAGGTTGAATATATCATATTATTTAATTGTCGAGATTTTATGATTTCAGTTCGAAACAACAAGAGATACTGAAAGAAATACGTGACGAAGATAAAAAAACGGAAATTACAAATTCAAAAACAAATTCAACGGCAACATCAGAAAAGGAGAATAATAACAAGGATATTGCAGAATATATAACTAAGTACGACGTGAAGAAACTCCTTTATAAGATGGTTAATAAATTTATGTAAGTTATTTTTATTTCAAATTTTACTTTATTTTATAATAATATAGGATGCAGTCCACCTGATGGAAAGTGGCTACTGTCGCTCATGAACATCTGTAATTAACCCCAGATAGGATTAGATATTCCTACCTGAGGTCGGCCACAGATGCGCCGCTACCCCTGAGGACTAAGCTGGAACGCCTCGGAAAAGTATACCTCCCTTACCACACCCTTCACACCAGAACACAGCAGAACTTACGCTGCTGTTATTAGGTAGAAATAGGTGTGGCGGTGGTGCAAGCAGTATGGTTTAACCGAAAAGGTAGCACCGTCACAGCTATTCCTAGCCTGAAGCATTTCTTTCGCTGGAAAAAATGTAGACAGACAGTAGCCACTTATCATAAGGTGATACTTACGATACGATGACTGCATGCTCGTCTGCTACTCTAATATTATAAAAAGGATGTGGATGCCGGCTGCCTTGCGAGGTGACCATTTAAGTGGTAACTCGTCTGTGACGGGCTTGATTTAAAGTCCGTCTTCTGTTAGTGCGTCACAGATGTCTAGCGACCATTTACTATCAGTTAGACTTCAAGCTACTTCAATCCTTTAAAAATATAATCTACCAACTAATGAACGACGCAAAAACATTCAGACTAAAAGTATTTCATATGAAAAAGAAAACTTTTTTCCAATTCTTATAAGGTTTGGCATAAGAAGCCGATGGATTGCCTCTTTGATTTTAATTGAGTTACAAATTCTCTTTGTAACTCAATTAAAATCAATTGATTTTAATTGAGTTACAAAGAGAATTTGTAACTCAAAATCAATTGATTGTAAAATCAATTGATTTTAATTGAATTAAAAATTACAAAGCAGTGATAGCCTAGTGGTTAAGAAACTCGGCCTCTTGATCGAGGGGTCCGAGGTTCAAATCCCAGGCACGCACCTCTGATTTTTCAAAGTTATGTGCGTATTAGAAATTAATCATCACTTGCTAAACGGTGAAAGAAAACATCGTGAGGAAACCTGCATACCTGAGAGATTTATAAAAAAAATCTCAAAGGTATGTGAAGTCTACCAATACGCACTTAGCCAGCGCGGTGGACTATGGCCTAATCCTTCTCATTATGAGAGGAGACCCGTGCCCAGCAGTGGGACAGTAATGGGTTGTTGATGATGATTGATGATACAAATTCTCATAATTTACGCTACATATTCATGTTGTTAACGTTTTTGTTATACGTAGTTATTAAAAAGTTTGTTTCAGTTTGTTCTATCAAGGGGAGCCGACTTTGAAATTACATTCCTATGATGATAGCAGGATTTCCGTTAAGGTAAGTAGCGCAAACTAGATTTTAGGGAAGTGTCTTATAAAAACAATAACTTCTAATAACTTGATACAATAAAAACTGCCATCCAAAATACGACTTATGTACGTTTCTCGCTTATGCCCTATACAAAATATTTTATAAGGGCAATTTTTAAATATTGTTTAAGTAATAAATAAATATACTATGGAGCAACATCGTCTTATAATGGTCTTATAGTCATAAAATTTAGTATATGATTGAGATGTGTTGAATGCGCTATTGCCGAAGCCGTAAAACACCATAAAAAAATGGAATGCGCCATAGTGAAATGTCACTACTGTCATAACTGTCATCAGACCACAAACCAAGATGACTTTTGGTCGTATGCGACACACCGTTTCATCATTAGCACTAAAGGTCCGGCCACACAAAACGTTATAGCGCTATAGCGCTGAACTGTGTTGTGAGATATTAGTAAGTGATCACCAGAGCCAGTACGCTACTGCAAATGTAAAGCGTTTGCAAAGTTTTACTCCTGACGCAAATCTGTGAAAAAAAAAATACAGCACACGACGGCAGAATGCCCGACCGTGGTACCAATATTTTGTTGCATACATACATATAATAAAAGCATCGCAATAATTTATCAATCAAGTGTTTCAGGTGTTTTTAATCTGAATCCTCTGTTTTCAGTTATATTTCAAAGGTCAATACACGTCACTAGTAATCAGGTACAAGAACCAGAGATGGCATTACTTCATCAACCCGCCGTCTTCACTCCCTCGCTGGTTTTATGAGAAGCACGAGAAGGTGACGCACAGAGGACGAGCAACCTATGTTCAAATCCCAGATAAAATCAAAAACGAGTTTTATGTGAAGTTCTTTTACTTGCTCAATTCGTTACTGAGCTATGCTCTTTGATTTTTTTACTTTTTTGTTACTTTTCTATTATAGTTTTTCGTTTCACTTATTCACTTTATTGCACTTTGAAACAACTTGATTGCACTTTCAAACCAACGCGTATAATTGCCGCTTACTGTCGGCCCCGATCATGAAATCGCTCTGTGGCGACCTCCCGCTACTCGTCAAGAGATGCTACGAGTATTCTGAATCACGCTATCGAAGTTTTCTAAACATCTTGCAAATATAAGTTCCGAACTGAGACTGTTGGAGCCCAGCCCAGCGGGAAATCTCCCTTTGCCTAACTACAAATACTACGCGTACTAAATTAGACTACTCACAGCGTAATGGCGGATTGTCGGTTAGGGGTAAAAATAGTTAATTTTCTTTATAAAAGTAGGGGGCTTCCTACGTCATGTTCTGACAGCGGTTGACTATTCGCTTTGGTTTGAACGTGCTATTAAGTTCAATTTTCTCCTGAACTTATATTCTTGTTATTATTTATTCTTCCTTGTGTTAAAACTTAGTTAACACCTAAGCATTTCGTTTGTTTTTGTCTAATTTTCAATAAAACTTTAAAAATTGCAATCGCTTTTATGTTTTGCCTGTTCAATTATATATATTATAAATATATAGGAATAAAATATAATTTATTTTCCCTATCGTGTTAAGCTCGTGACTTATAGTGATGATATTATGATGTAACAAGAATAATGTAATATTAAAGTATTACTCTTTTTTTGGATTCTTGGCAACGATGGCAAAAACCAATTCTTACTGAGGCCCGGATGTAGAAATTAACCGGGGCCCAGGTCTTGCTTCAGTAGAATCGACTGGTAATAAGAATAGAATAAGAATAGATCTACCACGTTGGATTATCTTGCATTCTACATGTTTATGAACCCTATATTTTTAATAATTTTATTTAGGTATTAATATAAGCCGTTCACATTAAGTTAGGACAATAGTTTCTCCGTTTGCCAACTGATAGATGTTAAAGTACATCCTAAGCGATAAAATTGCGTTTGGTTTATAATAGACAATGTAAACGAGCCCTTAGTTATAAAGTAATGACACAGATAAATAAGAAAATGTTAACTGTACATATATTATGTTAAAAATAAGTTAAAAAAAACACCACATTTTATCCTTGAACAATAATAGGAGATTAAAATGATTACGGTAACATGTAATTTTTTTTGCAGTGTCATTTACACCTCATTCAATTTATGTTCATTACACATATGTTTCATCTGTGGTTCTGTTCATTTACCTTTCAGTTCAAGTTCATCATTCATTCATTTGATGATTCACATTCACGCTGACAGTTCTAGATTTTGCAATATAGTCTGATTGTTTTGCGATTTTGCAAGTGCTTTGTTTAACATTGTGATAAAACTAGTTGGATTCTAATGTAGTGAAAACGATCCTAAAAATGTTGGGCCAATTTGAAAACGTGGGTGCGTTTATACGTCACTGCGACAACACTACGCTCAGATACGACCAGGCTTGTTTGCAAATTACAACAAATGAAACGATATCTTTCTGGAGCCAGTACGAGGAATGTGAGGATTGCATGCTGTTGAAGACACGAGAGCTTCCATCTTCCGGTGCTATTGTGTTGGAAACAATAAGTCCCTTGCGTTATGCGATTAGGAATAACAACGGAGAAATATGCAACGGTAAGGCTTTATTTATATATTGCCCTTTGTTCTGTTTAAAAAAAAAGAAACAAACCGGTTGTGAATCCTTCCCGCCCTATTTAAATTTAGAATTGTGCGTTTAAAAATGGAATTGCATTGAGACAACTTTATTTAATTAAAAGCTGTCGTATTTGTATTGTAATGCGATTTGTTATCTGTGGACGTTTGACTGGGTCAAATGACTAATAAACATCAGATAAGGCCAGGAGGAAATACATGCAAAAACAATACTCGTTTTTGTGTGGTCTGGAGTTATGTTTTATTGTAATAGGCATGTTGCTAATCTGCCAAATATTGCTAAATGACACACACACTCACACTTTATGCTTGTGTAAGCCATACAATCTTTGAAGATAGTAGAATTCTCTCTGGTTTGACTCCGGCAGCACCACTGCCACACATATTTCTACCTAACAGTAGTATTCAGTGCTGCTGTGTTCTGGTTTTAAGGTTGTGATAAGGGAGAAGTACTTTCTCAGGCATTTCAACTCGGTCCTCATGGAAAGCAGTGCAACTGGTTGACTGTAGGTAGTATTCGAATCTTATCTGGGATTGATTACAGATGACCATGGGTGGCAGTAGCGAATTACCATAGGATTGCTTGCTCATTTGCTATACTTGTATGAAAAAGGCTTGCAAGTTATATATTTCAAAATCATGTGAAAATCTTAGCCTTGGTGTGTTGTGGGAACCTTGGAATAAAGAAGATACAATATACAAAAATGATTACATAAAACACTAGCTGACCCGGCAAACTTTGTACCGCCTCAAAATCTATTTATCAAATATATTTCATATAAAATATAGCCTAAGTTACTCGTGGATGATGTAGCTTTCGAATGATGAAAGAATTTTTAAAATTGGTCCAGTAGTCTTTGAGCCTATTCATTACAACCAAACAAACAAAGTTTTCCTCTTTATAATATTAGGTAGATATGCAAAGTTGTGTAAAATTCATTGAGGCAAATAAATAAGTATTTTTTGCAAATACATACATATAAAACTTGAATTTTTTTAGTGAAGTATAAGAATGAATAAGGCATCATCATCAATCCATTATTGTTCCACTGCACTGGCCAAGTGTGTCTTGGTAGACTTCGCATATCTTTGAGACTTTTTTTAAATCTCTGAGGTGTGCAGATTACCATACAATGTTATCCTTTACCGTTTAAGGAAGTGATACTTAATTTGAAATATGCAAATAACTTTGAAAAATCAGAGGTGTGTGCCTGGGATTTGAACCTCGGACCCCTCGATTAAGATTCAGAGGTTCTTGACCACTAGGCTATCATTGCTGATAAGACTGAATAAGTGAAATTGCAATATTGTAAATTTTGATTATATTGTTTATTGAGAAGTTATTTGTTTATCAATCTGAATATATACTTAGCTACTTGTTATCTCAAATGTTTTTGATTTTGAACAATCATTACATTATGTTTATCTGCTATCTTTGCTACAATGTATTATCATGAACACAAAGGATTGAAGTATGTTATGATTGATAACTCTGGTGGGATTTACAACCCGAGTCATAAAAATTAATTTTATGTGATGAGACAAAGAAGTGCAGTGTCAGAGGACGCCGCCTTCATTATATGATTATTTAGCAGTTTAAGTTAGCGTAAAATTACTCATTAGTCTTATAGTAGGCTAGATTGTAATTAATATAAAGTACCTTATTACTCATTCGGTACTTTATACATGCAAAAAAAAAAAAAATAATAATTGCAAAAGATCTGTTCCCATTTTCCATGCAATATTGATGTTAATTAGCTTAATAGTTGTTGTCAACCCTTTCCTGTCCTATTGATGGGCATGGATCTCCCCTCAGAGTGAGAGGAGTTTAGAACATTGTCTGTTACCCTAGCGTGACTTGGTAGACTTCACGCACACTTCAGAACATTTCTAAGAACTTTAAACATGATACCTCTTCTTCACAGTTTTCCTTCGCTGTTTAATCAAGTGATGATTCGTTTCTTTTACACATAACTTAAAAAATCAGGGACGTATGCTAATGACTCAAATCATATGCATTGCTACCCTTAAAGGCTGAGTTAGAATTTTATTCATAACCATCTCTCATGCACACCCTTCAAACTACAACACAACAGCGCTTGACACTGCTATTATATGGCAAATATATTTGTTATAGTGGCTTGGTTTAGAGTTCAAAAACCAAGGATTCTATCTGATATACCAGTATCAATCAGATAGGACACATTATATTTTAAAATTATATCTAATATCTATACTATATTGCTGCACTTAACAACCTAGGTTAGACATAGTTGTTGAATGCATAATCACATATTTATATTATTTGACCTACTTAATGTTTTGTTATTGTTTTTGACTTTAAATTGAAGGTAGTAGAACTCAATCTTCAATAACATAGCTATGTTGTGTCTGTCTCATAGCAGAATTAATTCTTTAACATTATAAACAAGTTGAGAGAAGAACACATTTTGTATATTTTCAAAAACTGAAATAATGAACAAGCATGTCATCCACGTGATGGTGAGTGGCTACTTCCCATGGACATCTGTAATCAACTGATAAGATTAGACTGTTTGAGGTTGGTCACAGATGCATTACTACCCTTGAGAACTAAGTTGGAATGCCTCATATGAATATGTCTCAATTATCACACCCTACAAACCAGAAATGCCAAAACCAGAACGCAGCGCTTAACACAGCTGTTATTAGACAGAAATAGGTGTGGCGGTGCTGCTGCCGGAGTTGAACCACAAAGGGATCCATTATCAAATATGAAGTGGCTTTATCACCGAAATTCAATCTTCAAAGACTATCTACCATTAGTCATCTTAATAAATCTTTCTACACTAACAACCCTTCACTAGGACTCCTTGTGTCGTGGGTGCTACACACACATGTCCCTGTAGTCCCGGGACTAGAATAGGGCTACGGTATCCCCTGCCTGTCGTAAGAGGCGACTAAAAGGGGGCTTCCGGGGTTGCAGGCGGCAAGAGTGGGACCTCGAATCGTCCAACAAGCGACCCCGGGAAGGACGACGATATATGTGGTCGCATACCGTCGTAAACACTACATGGTGTGGGAGGAACAAAAACTGCTCCCCCAGGGTAGAGCCCGAACGGAGCATCGCGCTTGGAGGACTCCGGTTGTGTTCCGTCGGAGATCCCGGAGTTCTCCAACAAGCGTCGAGGACGGCCACCGGGGGGGTTTTAGTGCGGTAAAAATCCCACATAACCCTGCATCGCTCCCACGTCGTCGGGTACCTTTTGAAAGGTTTCCCCTCGTAAACAAAAAAAAGGGTGCCACACACACAAATACGAATACATAAACACCAAAACCCAACACATATATGGAAATTCACCATTAAGATCTGTCCGGCCGGAGATTGAACCCGGAATTCTTTGCGCGCCAAACCGGTATGGTGACCGCTCCGCAACGCGGGTCGTCATTGCTAAACAATAAAATCTCACCCGGACACATTGTCTTCGTCGTCAACCCATTACTGTCTCCTGCTGGGCATTGATGTCCTCTCAGAATGAGAAGGATTAGGCCATAGTGCATACTGGCTATGTGCGTATTGGTAGACTACACATACCCTTTTGAGAACTTTTTTTAATACGATATTTACCCTCGATAATTAATTTCTAATATACATTATAGGCACATACGCGTTCAACGAGTTCGGCCGCTACGCGATCGACGTGTCCACCGTGGTGAAGGACGACTGCCAGCCGCGGATGACCGCGGAGCCGGACGCGGCGTACCTGCCCATCCTCACCGCGGTGGTGGTGCTGCTCTCGATGGCAACCCTCTGGTACATCGTCAAGGGGATCGGGAAGAGGGTGGTGGCGGGACGGCTGTATGCTACTTATTTTGCCAGGTTAGTGTCCCAGCAAAAAGTGCTACAATTTTAACTAACACGGCGTTACTAAAAGTGCTACAATTTTGGAACTTATTTACTGAAGGAATATCATTGGATTGTTTAAAAAACGTCCGAACTAAAAGTGCTACAAACACCAATTTCAAAAATGATCTTGGCACTAATGTACCAAGAAAAGCGCAACTTTTTTTATAGGTCCCATCTACGGATCAAACTCCAAAACATAATGTAAAAAAACATTCATCATTGCTTCAAATTGTAGTTATAATAATTATTATTAATTGTTTTTTAAATGCGAGAGGAGCCTCTTCATAATTTAATAATGTTATAGTTTAAAAACTAAAAACCACGCTAAAATTGCACAAGTAAAATAGTTAATCCTGATTCCTGACGAAGCTGATGAGGAGAATGGGATAGAATTATTAAAATCGTGTATTGTCATCGGTTCTTGATAATTGTTCAAAATATTAAATTAATCGGGCCGTTCAAAGTGGATAAAAATCGAGTTCAAAGATTCCGTTACATACATACATACAACCCAAGCTAATAAAAGCGTGGTAAAATTGATATTTCCATGATTTTTCCATTTATGATTGAATATTGTTACAGAGAGGACAATGAACTCGGGTCTGAGACGCGAGTGCTGACCACCGAGGCGAGCGTGCCGCGGTCACCCACGCGCTCCAGGCTGCGCTCGCTGGACATCTTCAGGGGATTCTGTATTGCTCTCATGGTATGATACTGTATCATGTTTGTAACGGAAAATGTTACGTGGCTGGTTACCTTAGGATAATAATATCGATATACAGGGTGAATCAAATCTGAAACTAACGAAAGAACTAGCGAAAAATGCTGAAAGGAGTTACGAGGCTGATTTTGTATAAAACTAAAACTGCATCATTAGTTTTTTAAAATATCTTTTCCCTAGCCGGGAATTGAAAATCGATCAAAATCGAGTTCATTTTGAAAATCGCTTATAAGGATTAAATTCTGGAAAGTAATGATATACGTATTTGCAGCGTAAGACGAGGTTGCGCGCACCGATGTAATACATTTTTGTAGTATTTACTTGCGTCCGTTGGTTAGATGCCGACTAAAAATTTATTGGAACAATTAAAATATATATCTTATAATTTTGACATGGCAAAAGCATATTTTCACCAAACGTAAACAACTGGGTCTACAAATACGTAAACTCTATTGGCTAATAGGTCGACGATCACAACTATCCTTGAGTAATAAACTTCTTCTGTATAAAAGTATACTAAAACCAATCTGGACTTATGGCATCCAGTTGTGGGGAACAGCCTCTCACTCCAATATTGAAATTCTTTTCAAAATAAAATGCTAAGAATGATAATCAACGCTCCATGGTACGTCACAAACGAACAACTACATCACGACCTTCAAGTCAGCACAGTAAGGCAAGAAATAGAACGACATACTAAAAACTACCAGAAGAGAATAATAAACCACCCAAACCCCTTGGCAAAGACCCTCATGAAAGAAACTCACACAATTCGTAGGCTGAAACGAAGAATGCCCCAAGACATACTTAAATGAAAATGAAATTATAGATTGTAAAGTAGGATGTGACACAGGTCACATACCGAGCATGCCATCCTTAAACACCTACCAACCTACTACTCATTGTCCAAAGTGACAGATCGTAGTACTAAAAAAAAAAAAAAAATTTTTGATCAAAGAAGTGTAACTTCGTACTTGTGTATACATACACATACTTTTTTTAATTATTTCCTAATTTAAAGTTTGTAACACCTGATTATGTACCCATTCTATGCAAATAAGTTATTTTACTCTATTACCAGATATTCGTAAACTCCGGCGGCGGTGGCTACCGTATATTCTCTCACGCGGTGTGGAACGGCATAACGGTGGCGGACGTGGTGTTCCCGTGGTTCGCGTTCGCGATGGGCGAGGCGCTGGTGCTGTCGCTCAACGCCCGGCTGAGGACCTCGCTGCCGAGGCTCAGCGCTCTGGGGCAGGTCGGTTTGATGACTTATTTCTAATTTTTTTTAAATTACTAGCTGACCCGGCAAACGTTGTGTTGCCATATAAATAATAAAATGTTAAGGGTGAACAATCCTTATCACTTAGGGATATGAAAAATATATAATAGCCGATTCTCAGACCTACTGAATATGCATATAAAATTTGGTGAAAATCGTTAAAGCTGTTTCGAAGGAGTACGGTAACTAACATTGTGACACGAGAATTTTATATAAAAGATAATATAGGAGAGTAGCAGACGAGCATACTGTCCACCTGATGGTATAGACCACACCAAACTAGTAGTCCGCTCTAAAGTTGTTGCGAGCAGGTGTAGTCATACAATTAGCTATGACGACGCGATTCATTTCTATATTCAGAGTGGACTAGCAGTTTTACGCGGACTATAAGTGACTACTGCCGCCCATGGACTTCAGTAATCAACGCCAGATAGGTTTAGATATTCCTACCTGAGGTCGGCCATAAATGAATAAATACTGGGCAGATTGGTTTCATTATTTATTTATTTTATATATATTATATTTATTTATTTTATATATATTATATATATTTATGTACAAAGGTTTGGTTTGTTTTTCAAACTTAAGGGTTTTACTGGTCAGAGAGAATCTTAAATGTTCGCGTTACTGATATATAAGGTGATAGAGCCCTTTTGGCTCGAGTTCCTGGACACTACTTAGTTCGGAGCATGTATATATACAAGATGTTAAGAAGACTTCAATAACGTGATTCAGAATTACTAGTAACGACATCTAGTGACTATTTGCGGGAATTCACCACACACAGTTAAAGTTTGACATAGTCTATCGCAGTCTATTCGCATACTATCAAGGGCTTTAGCCCTAGGCTATGGGTGTTGTGTTAAATAGTGTCCTGTCATTAATTAGTTGATCATATTTACTATATTGGCATTAGTGTCTTTAAGTATGTCTCCCTTACCACACCCTCCAAACCGGTACACAGTCGCGCTTAATATTTCTGTTGTGTCAGAATTAAGCGTAACCTAACTAAATCTATAACCTTATTATCGCACAACTGTCATCAGTTGTTTACATTTCATATATAATTGTGGAGGGGAGGGTTGGATACCATTATAAAAGGCATGCATTAGGTTGACAGCGTCACTTAACGATTAACCGTCGTAGAGTCAACTTACCCTGATGATGCTCCGTTTTGGAGCGAAACACGTGTTGGTGGTGGTATGTATGGTGGTGTATATTTTTATTTTTTTGCATCTGCACACATCCTTTGAGGGAGGGAGGGTGGTACATACTGCATGGTTTAAAATATATACCATTATACATATTTGTAGCGGATTGTTGCGAAGTAGTTTTAATCTTAACTTAATGGTTACGTTTATTATTATTATCACGGTCATTATAATAATTATTTCGTTCTTCCCTTCCAGATAGCCCGTCGTGCGCTGGTGATGTCGTTGATCGGCATATGCCTGAGCTCGGTGGACGTGTCGTGGTACAACGTTCGACTCCCCGGCGTGCTACAACGTCTCGCTGCGATGTATTTCATTGTGGGGGCGTTCGAATGTGCCTTTATGCGAACCAGCCAGAATATTACCCCAGGTGTGTGTTAAAGATGGTGGGAACTTTGGGGTATGAGTTTGGTGGCACCGCCGTCACACACTTTTCTGTGTGACAATAAGCACCATCGTCACATCTATTTCAGTGTGACAATAGTTGACCTTGTAAATGATGACGCTTTCATGATGTGGTAAAGGAGACACTCATCTGAGGCGTTCCAACGTAGTCCTCAGTAGCAATACTAGTCTTATCTGGACTTGATAACAGTTACCCAAGGTGTTTCAATTTAGTTCTCAAGGGAAGCAACACATCTGACGGATGCTTTCAGGTAGGGTAGGTGGCTAGGCGTGAAGAAGAGACAACCAGACAGACAGACAGACAGACAGACAGACAGACAGAGTTACTTTCGGATTTATAATATTAGTAAGGAAGTAAGGATAGACTGAATGCTAGTTTGCTACTTGAATATTACAAAATAATTATATTCGCAGGTCGTTCGTTGTTTCGTGATATCGCCGCTGGGTGGCAGCAGTGGTTGGCCACCATCTTGCTTGTTACAATTCATGTAAGTTTTCGTGGATATATATATATATATATATATAAGGTTTTTATTAAATTTATGAGCTAAATAGATACAGGTTATTAACAAAGTGATATACATATACTTAATATTTTAAATGAACAATATATTGTACAGTAAACAAAAAGTTACACAAAGTAAAAATGTATGACAAAATAAATACACTTAGATATTGAAGTAAGAATTCATACTTATTTGGTATATTTAATTAAAAAGTGATAATGAATGTACCAATGTGTACACACAAAAGAAACAAGTGAAACAATTTTCCACAAGTATTACAACACAAAAAAATATATATTAAAAAATGAATAGCGAGTCATGATCATATCGCGGATCGAAAAGAATGAATTATTTAATATTGCTCTGTTCATTGATCTAAATATATATAACTCAAAGGTGACTGACTGACATAGTGATCTATCAACGTACAGCCCAAACCACTGGACGGATCGGGCTGAAATTTGGCATGCAGGTAGATGTTATGACGTAGGCATCCGCTAAGAAAGGATTTTGATCAATTCTACCCCCAAGGGGATAAATTAGGGGATGAAAATATTACTTCGTAACGCGAGTAAAGCCGCTGTCAAAAGCTCGTTTAACTACAAAACTTGCGCTATTTATCGCCAACTTCATGGTGTTGATTTTAGATGGCGACGATGTAAAAATATATTGCCATTTTTTTTAAACGCGCCAAAAGAAAAATAATTTCAAAAATGAATGTAGAATTGTATTTTAATATCATCTTATACTCCACCAGGTCTGCATAACTCTAACGGTGGCAGCACCGGGCTGTCCCCGAGGGTACCTTGGTCCGGGTGGTCTCCATCGCACTGCTCTCGGAGACTTTTCTCTCCAGAACTGCACTGGTGGTATCGCTGGATATATTGACAGGTGAGGAATTTTGTATGGTTCTTGTCCAGTCTTGAATATTTTGTAAGCCGTAGAAAGTAGCAAAGCAATATGTAACCATGATTTTAAGTAGTCATTGCCATGGATGTTGGTTACTGAGTCTCAAAAATGGTAAAACAAGTATGGTTGAACCTACTTCTGAATATTTAAATTATTAATTATTTTAAATATCGGTAGAAGCCTTTGTGGTTCGACTCTGGTGGCACCTATTTCTGCCTCATAACAGCAGTGTTAAGCGATGCTGTGTTATGGTTTGATGGGTGTAATGGAGGAATATTAAATCTGAGGCGTATCAACTTGTTCCTCAGCAACCCATCAGTAATCGGATTCTGGTAAAACTTATATAGAGTTGGTTACAGATGTCTATGGGAGGAAGTGACCACTTTTGCCACATTACTTTTATCAATCTATACTGATATTATAAAGAGGAAAACTTTGTTTTTTTTTTTTTTTATAATATAAGAGTAGCAGACGAGCATGCAGTCCACTTGATGGTAAGTGGCTACTGCCGCCCATGGACATCTGTAATCAACCCCAGATAGGATTAGATATTCCTACCTGAGGTCGGCCACAGATGCGCCGCTACCCCTGAGGACTAAGCTGGAACGCCTCGAAAAAGTCTGTCTCCCTTACCACACCCTTCAAACCGGAACACAGCAGCGCTTAACACTGCTGTTATTATGTAGAAATAGGTGTGGCGGTGGTGCCGCCGGAGTCGAACCACAAAAGGTTCTACCACCTTCAAGTTGCTTGTTTGGTTGTAATGAATGAATAGGCTCCAAAAACTACTGGACCGATTTTAAAAAATCTTTCACCATTCGAAAGCTACATTGTCCACGAGTAACATAGCCTATATTTAATATGATATGAAATAAATTTGATACATAGATTTTGAGGCGGTACAAAGTTTGCCGGGTCAGCTAGTCAAAAATAAAAAGATTGTTATTTGTTTCTTCAATATATTCAATAAAATTATTTATTTCAGAATGATCCTAGGTCCGTCCCACCTCTACCAGGCGGGGTCCTTCCGCAAGATATACAAGACGATGGAGCCCTACGACCCTGAGGGTCTACTGGGCATCCTCTCCGGGGTGCTACTGGTGCAGGCTGGAGCTCACGCCACCAGGATCATGCTGGTCTACAATCATGCTCGGTGAGTATTTATTTATAAGCTTACAATAATTATAAAAATGTTTATTTTGGGTATAGTCCGTGCCAAACTGCTAGTCCGCGCCAAACTGCTAGTCCGCTCTGAAGTTGTTGCGCGCAGGTCTAGTTATTGAGCCTATGAGGTCGAACACGACTACAAGCATATACTCCGTAACAACGTAAGGGCACACTAACTGCTATGTCCGAGCGGACAGCGGAGGGTACCGGGGGTCCCGCGCTGTCTTCGTTCCGCTAATATCCACGATTTGCTGTTTTGATGGGACTCATTTCTATATTCAGAGCGGACTAGCAGTTTGGCGCGGATAATACAAATATATTATTGTTGTTTAGGCATACAGTAATCTCCCACTTGGGTTTTTAAAAGATATGTATTATGGAGTTTTTACACTGATCTTTCTCGATAACAAAATGCCGTGCGAAGTGATGGTAGATTGATTATTGACGTTCAAAAATATTTCGGTGAATGATCTATTTATATACTTTTAATTAAATATTTTGATGTTTATTTTAGCTAGGTGATTTTGGCTGGTGGGGAGTTACTGTATTTCTATAGTTTTAATCTTGTATACATATAAGCATTAATATTGAGAAATTGAGCAAACTTCAATAGCGCGATTCAGGACTACTACTAACGCCATCTATTGACGTTTAGCAGCAATCACACAACATTATTCATTATTCCTTTTACAGTGCCCGCATTATGCGCTGGGTATTCTGGTCGATTGTGTTCGGCGCTGCCGGTGGCGCCCTCTGTCTATTCTCGAAGAACGGTGGCCCTATCCCGCTGAACAAGAACCTATGGTCGGTTTCCTATTGTCTGGTCACCGCTGCGATGGCGTTCTTCATCCAAGCAGTGCTGTACTTCGTGGTCGATCTGAAGACTAAGTGGGGCGGTCGGCCGTTGTATTATGCTGGTGAGTGGCTTAAATATTTAGATATATTATTGTCACTAGAAAGATAGATTTACTAGTTGAAAGTCTAACACGTTTGCGTAAGAATGTCAGCAGTGATACTGTAGTTGTTGAACCAGTGTATTAATCGATGGGTCCGAGGTTCGAATCCTGAGTTTTGTAAGTTTTGTGCATATTAGAAATTAGGTAATTATCATTTTCTATAACAGTGAAGGAAAACATTGCTAGGAAACCTGTATACCTGGGATTTAAAAAAGTTCTCTAAAAGGTATTTGAAGGCAATTTGCACCTGACCAGTGTGATGACTATGATGAGGCTTCTCAGAATGAGAAGACCCATGCCCAGCAGTGGGATATAAATGGGCTGACGATGAATAAACATAAAAACACTGTTAATGTTATCAGTAAATTAAAAAGTTCAAAACCTAGAAATAAGCATTGATTTTAATATTAAATTTACAAAATAAGTCAAAGAGAACATGTGTTTCTTGGTATCAAAATATGTAAATGATTCTAATTAAAATTAAAAGGTCAGGTGTGTCAAATTCAGTGTTCTAAATTTATATGTTTTTACATGACTAAAAATAAAAAAATACCAAATATGTCAAATTCACTCTTCTAATATAATATGTAACATTTCATCCGCAGGTCAAAACGCCCTCTTCCTGTACATCGGCAGCATCCTCCTGAAGAAACACTTCCCTCTGTACTGGCACATCGTGGCTCCCACACACGCTCAACTGCTAGCGACCCACGCAGCGGCGATGCTCATGTGGCTAGCCGTGGGTGTAGCGTTGTACAAGAAACGGATCTTCATCACGTTATAAGACTAGTGATATTGTTGGAATTGGATTTGAAGATCTTGTTAGTTTACGATTTTCTAAATTTGACACGGATTGTACATGAATATTCGGGGAATATTTGTAATAAAAATTGATGATATAATAAGACTAAAGTCTCGAAGTCGGTACCTAGATGGCGCTGAACATGTAACTATTTTACCACCTCAATCCGTTAAAACTGACGCGGGTAAACGATCGCGTGTTTGTATCAAGAAATAATATAAGCAGCGCCCTAAGAGAACACTTTTTTGATAATAATATAGAGGTAGCAGGCGAGCATGCTGTTAGTATGATTAGATTCCTGATTCCTACTCGAGCTCGCCCATGGGTCGCACACACGATGCTACTCCTGAGGACTAAACTGTGTCCGACTTCAGGTAGGATTATGTAATCCTATCTGGGGCCAGATGTCTATGGGCGGTAGCCACTTACCATAAGGTGGACTTTATGCTCGTCTGCTATTCATATATTATAAAAAAAAATATGCAAGCCGAACTACATCGTCTTGGAATAAGATAAAATGCTCTTGGTATGCTCTGAGCATTGTATCTTAATCTTATCAAGGCTGAAATGGATTTTACGAGCCTTCTAGTGATCTGAAATATCATAAATATCATTCTTAAACTTCGTAATGAGACCTATAAGGGCTTGATGGTAAGATAAGGGCTGTGAGAATGATGGACTGTAAGCAATATTCAAATTTAATTTACTCCTGTAAAAGGACTATTATTGTAATACTTATAAATGTAAGAACCCTATGTGGCTCTACTCCGGAGACACCAGTGGCACACCTATTTCTGCCTAATAACAGCAGTGTTAGCGCTGCTGTGTTCAGGTTTGAAGGGTGTGGTAAGTGAGACAGACTTTTCTGAGGCGTTCCAACTTAGTCCTCAGGGGTAGCGGCGCATCTGTGGCCGACCTCAGATGGGAATATCTAATCTTATCTGTGGTTGATCACAGATGTCCATGGGCGGCAGTAGCCACTTACCATCAGGTGGACTGCATGCTTGTATGCTACTTCTAAATTATCGAATTGTGAAAACATTCATTTTTCTGTACCTTCGAAAAATGTGGAGGTTATGTTCAACGCAATCTTAATCTTTTATCTGCTATGCAAAGATAACTTATTAATAACATTTCAAGATTAAGATGTATCTTAGGTGTTGCTAAACGAGCAAGACCATAAGGAACGTATTCTTTTCAAAAATATTTTTATTTCTACTAACATACACTCACACTCTTTTGTTTTTGAACTATATTTTATTCTATAGATTTATATTATTGATAATGTGTTTAAATGTATTACCATTGAGGGAATTAGCTGATATAATCTGTAAAGTTAACTTCGATTTCATAAAAATAAAATTAAAGTAAGAAATATTATTAAATTATTGGATTTTCTTATCAAACAGTGCGAAGTTATAGGATAACTTGTTATAAGGTATGCCTTTAATAATATTATTTAATCGATTTTGTACACTAATACATAATATTTGAAACGAAATTGACTGAATCGATTGTATTATGTTGCAAAATTTAACTACCTTCTAAGCTAAATATAAGCGAAGATCAGCTCTAATTGATTGTGATAAATGCATAAATTCGATCTTGTTCATAAGAAGGTGTCCCATTTTCAAAAGATCTGCCCTTGAAAAGACATCGTTTGGGTAAATTACCTTATTGCAGAAGTAAGACATTCTGCTATGAAACTTAGTATAATTTAATTAAAATAACTTTACGGTCCATTATAATCGTGACATGGTAAGGTAAATTGGGGTAATATCGGCGTTAAGGTAAAACCGTATAACTGAAATTACAAGCTAAGGACTCGCTTCCATTTACCTTAGATGAGTAAACACATAGATTAATCACTCATAACAAGAAAGTGTAACAAAAACTGTGTGCTTAAATAAAGTGTTGCCATGTCTCCGTTCCAAAATGTCCCTAAAATATTAAAAACCTTAGTTATTTATACGTTAATTTTCTTCAAAAATGAAAGTACATTTTCACTTGTCAAGAATTCAAAAAATAAACGATAATATCATCCTTTTGTGGCTTCATTCAATTTCAAGGCGGTGAATTATATTTTACTTATCGAAGACATTTACGGACAATGAGCGTATCAAGCACGTACCGTGGCAGTTAAAAAGTATTATACAATGTATTGATGTATTTACATCTACCATAAGACAGCCGCGTGTAATAGAAAAATATGTTTTTGTCTTGAAAATACAGCCAAATTATCCCGCAATTTTGTAGATAGGTGATATTTAATCTGTGGTGCGGGAGAGATTGACTTTTGGCGGGAAGCCAATTGTCATAATTGTCATTGTTATAAAATATTAATGAAAATATATCATTTCCTCGAAATGTTTCTTTTATTGTGATACACTCAAAAAATATAGCATAATAATTTATTTCAGACGGTTTTCCCCCAGATATAACCCCAACTTACCTTATAAATAAGATAACACTGTATTAAAAATATAAAATTTGTTACTTAGTTTTATATTAAAACAAAATGTATATTAGAAAAACCAGATTTTTATATATTCAATAAAATATTATTTTCAAAATTGTGTTGCTGTCTTTATTTTATTTTGATTCAGAATTTGTAAACATGAAGGTTGTCAAAAATGGCCAAATTTGAAAATGACTGTGTAATATTGTTTTTTTTTCAGTTGTCGTAAGATTTCTATGTTAAAGATAATTTTTTGTTCAGTTCTTGCTAGGAATTGTATTGCCAGTTTATTTTATGGTATTAAATATATTATTTTAAGTTAAGTGTCACCATGTAATACAAGCAATTGTTTTATCTCCATACTTATTACTTTGAAAATAAAAGAGGGATTAATTTCATAGCTGTTTTATTTCACAAACTTTATTACAGTCCGCGCCAAACTGCTAATCCGCTCTAAAGTTGTTGCGAGCAGGTGTCGTCATGCAATTTGCTATGGCGACGCGATTCATTTCTATATTCAGAGCGGACTAGCAGTTTTATGCGGACTACACTAAGCCTCTGATATCTGTCTGTTTGTCACCGAGATCTGTCTCTTGAACGTTAATAGATAGATACTTGATTTCTTCACAGTGTGTATTTTGCCGCTATAACGGCTCACCCTTAAAACAAAGGAGTGCCCCATACAGGACACTATCTATTAAACAGTTATAAGTAGATACTGAAAATGAACGGCTTAAGACGAAACCCTTCGTGTACAAGTTCGATTCCTTCGATTTATTCATGTTTATCTAAAGTTTACAATAACATTCGATGATTATTGAAATACTTTCTATAATGGGATTCTTATGAGAAATTAATGCCACTTATTTAATTCCATATTAATCTATCATGCTATTACTAAATTATTTTTCTCATTTATTATCTTTATAGCCTATGTAATTATATATTTTTAATTTCACGCAACAAAATATTTGAACATTTTGTAATAATATTTTCTTTGCCGTCCAGTGAGAATCTAAAATGATTCAAATAATATTGGAACATCTCTCTCGCAGAAACGGAACGCAAGTAACCTTCGCGTGTCATTGAGATGTCAAAAAGACATTCGTTATCAGTATTGATACAGCAGTTTCGGTCCTACCGCACTTTTAAACCCGTTTCCCTTTCTCTTTTAAATATGGAACCAAAAGTAAATTTAAAGCAAGATCCCGCTTACCAGAAATTACAAGAATTCTACAATGTGAACGCTGAAAAAATCAACATTCAACAATTATTTCAACAGGATCCCGACCGGTTCAATAAATTCAGGTAGGCAACATATATTTGAATTTTAAATTTAGAACATTGTAGTTTTCTGTTAGTATGCAATAGTATGCTACTATAACATACCTTTATTATTTATGATTGTATTATGCCAGTTTGAAATGCATTTGTTTCACATTTCATAGATAATAAATTGGTTTTATTGTAAAGGTCGTCGGTACATAGAATCAATGTCATAAGATGGCCAAGATGCCTATTTTTTGTCACTAGCGAAAGTACGAATTCACAATTCACATTAAAAATACACATTCACATTAAGAATCATTAATTTTAAATTCAAATAAGAATTATGTAATTCAAGTAATTTATATAAGATAATAACTCATTTAATCCTATTAATTAAAACAAGATTTACCTCTATATGCTAAATAAAAGTTACATATATTGGCCATCTCACTAGCTAAGTGGTGATGACTCTACGTCACACTATAATGAGAACACAGGCATAGAAGTGTTCTTACTGTATCCTTAAGTACTTAAAGTTAAAATTATGATAATTTATGTCTCATATAAGCATTTAAACGGGAAAGGAGGGTGGCAATGTAAACCCCCTAATAATAGGTAAATTTTCATACCGCCAAGCTATCACTGCATTTTTATATTAAAAAAATATCCATGGCAGTTTTAAAAATCTCAGTTAGATTGCAGAACTATCTGAGATTAGACATTGATGTATTAATATCAAAGTGGAGATGTATGTTCCCAGAAAAATGTCCACCTACCCACATACACTACAAAACTAAAACAACACTAAACACTGCTATTTTGCAGAAATAGATGCAGTGCTGACTCCATAGTCAAGCCATGGAAGGGTTTATTAATAAAATGAAACACGCCAGATAAATTGACAACCAAAAACTAAGTTTATTCATAATTATTTTCCTACCCACATCTTTTGACACCACCTTTTTTACCACTTAATAAACTTGTTTTTTTTATAATATAAGTGATGATGGTCAGTGGCTACTGCCCATGGACATCTGCAATCAACCCCAGATAGGATTAGACATTCCTACCTAAGGTCGCCCATGGATGTGCTCCTACCCTCGGAAAAGTATGTCTCCCTTACCACACTTTTCAAACCAGAACACAGCAATAACACTGTTGTTATGAGGCAGAATAGGTGTGGTGGTGATGCCGCCGGAGTCTAACCATGAAAGGTTCTACCACTTTAAAAAATATTCAATATTTACTTAAGTTATATTTTGTACCCTCAGTCTTCGGCTCCCAACACCCAACGATGGGGAGATCTTGCTGGACTACTCCAAGAACCGAGTGGATGACAACACCATGGCCCTGCTTCTCAATCTCGCTAAGAGCCGAAACGTAGAACAGGCCAGGGATGCTATGTTCTCTGGTAAATATACTATTTATTTTTTAAACAATTTCTTGAATTTTTTTCTTTTATCGTGGTGAAGATAAATTCAGAATACTTGTTATACAGTAGAATTATCAATTTTCATTCAATGACAACCCTAAAAACCATATAAACTCATAAATATTCAAAAGTACATATACATTTTTTACAATACAATTTATGACAACTTACTGAGCTTACATTTATGACAATCATTCAAGCTGGGACACTTTTTTAAATGAACAGGGGCATATTGCATTTATATCTTAGCACACATTAAATATCTTAGATATGATCCATGGTAAAATAAATTCGAATCGTTCTATCACATGTTCATATCTTCCATAATACAACCAAGCAAACAACAGTGTTTGTCGAAATTTTGTATAGGAACATATCATTTTGCATTTAGTGCCTGTAGAAATATAGGTTACTAATAATACATTTCTCGCAGGCACCTAGTCCCATTTCCACACTGCCTCAGGCCCTTAGAGCGTTTGTCCACCGCGGCCGTCACCGAACTGTCACCGAGAACGAGATGACGGCACCAAAGTAGCGTTACATACATATACAATAGCCGCATTTCCACTGCACGTCCGTCACGGTGCTCGGGTGACAAACCGGTGGACAAACGCTCAGGGGCACAAATTTTGAGAACCATTACATTGAATGATTCCAGGGCAAAAGATAAACTTCACGGAGGACCGAGCAGTGCTGCACATCGCGCTCCGGAACCGTCAGAACCGGCAAATCCTGGTCAACGGGAAGGACGTCACGCCAGATGTGAACGCTGTGCTCGCGCATATGAAGGAGTTCTCTGAGCAAGTCATCAGTGGCCAGTGGAAGGGGTGAGTAGAGATCATCATCATCATCATGATCAGCAACCCATTACTGTCATTACTGTGTTTCCTCTCATAATGAGAAGGATTAGGCCATAGTCCGGGTAACCGGGCTGGCCAAGTGCGTATTGGTAGACTTCACAAACCTTTGAGATTTTTTTATATAAATCTCTCAGGTATGCAGGTTTCCTCACTGTTTTCCTTCACCGTTTAGCAAGTGATAATTAATTTCTAATACGCACATAACTTCGAAAACTCAGAGGTTCCTAGAGGTAGAGATAGGTTAGGGGAATAAAGATTTCGCTGCTTCCTCCCCGTGACGAAACACTTTGCGTGGTAGTGGAGGGCTAAGGTCGTCGGAGGCTCAGGCGGAAAGTTGAATGGTCCTCAGTTCTGTCCCTGTAGTTCCGGGACCAGAATAGGGCTACGGTATCCCCTGCCTGTCGTAAGAGGCGACTAAAAGGGGCTTTCGGGGTTGCGGGCGGCAAGAGTGGGAGCTCGAACCGCCCGGCTAGCGACCCCGGGAAGGACGACGGTATGTGTGGTCGCATTCCGTCGTATACACCAGACGGTGTGGTGACACAAAGTCACCTGGGCGGAGCCCGACGGGGCAATGCGCTGAGAGGACTCCGGTCGCGTTCCTTTGGAGATCCCGGAGTCCTCCACGCAGCGCCGAGGATGGCCACCGGGGGGATTTTAGTGCGGTAAAAGTCCCACATAACCCCGTATCGCTCCCACGGCACCGGGTACCTTTTGAAGGTTTCCCCCTCGAAAAGAAAAAAAAAAAAAGGCTAAAAAGTTCATTTGATTTTACAAAATTACAAATGTCTCATAGACTCAGTGTTGGTGATGAGTCCGGCGACCATTTTTAAGCTATAGCTATAGCAACTGTGTTTGGGGGCCCGGAGCGGATCGACCCTTTTGGTCCTCCCTTAGTCCGCTAGAGGCGTGGTGATACATATATTGACATTCATAAAGTGTTATGTAAGGAATCTACTTTCAATAAGATATTTTTGATTTGATTTGATTTAACGCTTGGAGAGTAATCCTAGTAAGGGTGGTGTATTTTATATTGTGGCGACTATCTGCGAGTTGTTAAGAGATGGCTAGTATTCTGAATCGTGCTGTCGAAGTTTTCTTAACTTATTTATATATACAATCTTCAAACGTGACGAGTAGCGGGAAGTCGCCATGGGGCTTATTTTGATGACATGTAATTTTTTTTACAGTTATACCGGGAAGACCATTACGGATGTGATCAATATTGGAATCGGTGGGTCTGATCTTGGACCCCTCATGGTCACTGAGGCGCTCAAGCCCTATGCCAACCACCTCAAGGTATGTAATCTTTACTTAAGTAGTTTGTAGAAGGTTTAACCCTTTGTGGTTCGAGTCTGATGACACATCTCCAAACCTATTTCTGCCTAATAACATCAGTGTTAAGGGCTATTGGGTGCTAGTTAGAAGGCGTTTCAGCTTAGTTCTCAGGGGTAACGACGCATCTGTGGCTGACCTCAGGTAGGAATCTTATCTTATCTGGGGTCGATTACATATGTTCATAGGCGGCAGTAGCCACTTACTATCCGGTTGATTGCATACTAGTCTGCTACTACTATATACAAATATTATAAAAAGAAATTAGTACGATTGTATCATAGTTGTGAAATAGTGAATATTTGTGTTCAAAATCGTAATTTTGTATTTGATTTGGATGACAATGCTTAGTTAGCTTAGTGACATCATTCTGAATCCAATATGGCGAACGACCTAATATTGCGCACCAACCTTTTTGAATTTCAATTGAAAGGGTACGGAAAGACGAAAAAGTCGTTTAAAAAACTTTTTTAACATACATGAATCTCAATTCAATTCAAAGGGTACGAAAACCCGAAAAAGTTCTTTTTAGAAACTTATTTAATACAAACATAAATTAGTAAAGATACTTCGCCGCCTTGAAATTGAATGAAGCCACAAACGGTTTATTAGTAAGTTCTCTTTTTGAATTCTTGACAAATAAAAACATTTATGAGAAAATTTACGAATAAATAACTAATACTGCGTAATTTACATACTAAATATATAATTATTTCAAATATTTTAGGGACATTTTAGCACGGAGATGTGGCAAAACTTTTTTATGCAACTATTTCAATTGTCAAAACTGGTTACATTTTCTTGTTAGGAGTAAGTAATCTTTACTAATCTATGAATACAAATAAATCTCTCAGGTACACTTCGTCTCCAACATCGACGGCACTCACCTAGCGGAGGTGCTGAAGCGCCTGAACCCTGAGACGGCGCTCTTCATCATCGCCTCCAAGACCTTCACCACCCAGGAGACCATCACCAACGCCACGTCAGCCAAGAACTGGTTCTTGGAGGTCGCTAAAGATGTAAGTCATTATTTATACTTTTATTTTTATTTTTTATATGTTTGAGCCTAACGATAAAGCAGACGTGCTACCTGATGGAAAGTAGTCAACGTCGCCTATGAACATTTGCAACACCAGAGGAGTCGCCAATGCATCGCCGGCTTTGAAGGAGAGCTCTTTTTGCACCTTTTTTGAAGAGCCCCATGTCATAGCGCTCTGGGAATACCTCAGGAGGAAGTTCATTCCACATCTTGCACGTTCGTGGCAAGAATGTCCGTGCAAACCGAACTGTGGAGGACCGCCACGGGTCCAGTTGGTGTGGATGGAACTTCATGTTACATCAACTAGTGTTACTCACACCTGATATTAATATTCGATCTTGGATATATCTTACCTAATATTTGAAAATGTCTTCATAATGGACATTGTCAATTTTTTATTATTGCTAGATAAGAATTGGATATAATATAATTTTCGGACTTGAGACGAAATTAGGACATTTTATTTAAAAAATATTTATAACGGATGTACTAAAGATTCACACTTAGGATTACGATTATCGATTTTTGTAAACGCACAGAAAGTTAAATGAAAATAAATCCTTACTAATATTATAAATCCGAAAGTAACTCTGTCTGTCTGTCTGTCTGGTTGTCTCTTCTTCACGCCCAAACCACTGAACCGATTTTAATGAAATTTTGTACAAAGATAGTCTGAGACCCGAGAAAGGACATATGATAGTTTTTATCCCGGAAATCCCACGGGAACTAGGGATGGCGATCTAAGATCGATTAATCGTACAATCGATCTTTTGGACCCAAAACATCGATTATTTTAATCGATATTAGTAAGGATTGAATCGTAAACTATGCATTTGATCAAGTGATGATCTTTAGCAAAGTTGAAGGTACGAATTTTCAGTTTAATGTTTGTTAGTACGTTTTACTATTTTCTTTTAAACGCGGGCGAAGCCGCGGGCAAAAACTAGTATGTAGATATGGAATGGATCTAATATTATTAGATAATTCTTATATCTAACTGAGGATCGAACTGGAACTTAATCATAATCATAATCATAATCATAATCATTTATTCATTTGTCAGTAAGGATTACAATATTGATCACATAATCGCTAAACGGCTCACCTGATTTCAATATGTGGTTAGCTCCACCAAGAGCCAAGATCTATTTTTTTGCGGAAACATTAGTTATATTATTGTAGCGACTTCCCGCTACTCATCAAGAGATGTCGCTACACGTTTCTGAATCACGCTATCGAAGTTCTTGGATATATACAAGCTTCGAACTGAGATTGTCGGATCACGGCCGTTCCCCGGACATGATCACTTAGCCCAGGGAGATCTTTGCCAAAATTATTACTCAAATACAATTATAGATATATGATTTGTATTTACAGCCCTCAGCAGTAGCGAAGCATTTCGTAGCGTTGTCGACGAACGGAGAGAAGGTGACAGCGTTCGGGATCGACTCCAAGAATATGTTTGGATTCTGGGACTGGGTGGGAGGCAGGTGTGTATTCAAGTCATTCTCTTTTTACTATCGGAGAGTAATGTTTTTTTGATATATGATATTAGACTATTATTTTCGTAGAATTCAGACAATTTAATATGTAATAGTTTCAGGCCTTATCTCAATACCTAACTTTATATATCAAAAACTTTATGTACCCCAGATACTCCCTGTGGTCAGCAATCGGCCTCTCTATCTCGCTGTACATCGGCTTCGACAACTTCCAGAAGCTTCTAGAAGGAGCCAGCTACATGGATAACCACTTCACAACTGCGCCTTTGGAGAAAAACGTAAGTTATGTGCTTTGTAAGAAGTAAAATTAATTAATATAAAAGATTTTAAAAATCATTAATAACAATTACCAAAATATAATTATAAACATGTTTGAAAGTAATAATAATAATAACATAATTATAAAAATAGTAAAGTACATTTAATCAGAAATTGAAAGGAGAGAATGCAACAAAACCTACATATCTGAGATTTCCCTATGTTTCTTCATAAGTATTTTTGAAGTTATAATTACGACATTAAAAATCGACACCATAAATCTGTACTCAACCCCATCTATTTATGGTGTCGTTTTGTATCGTTACGGCAAAGTAGCACTAATAAATAATTAAATAAAAATAAATAACATTTAACGTGCTTCATTAAAAAAACAAAAAGTATGTATATATACAAATTTATATAAGTTTACACATTTTTTAGTAGTAAACTATATTGCATTCCAAGTGAGATTCGGTTTATACATGATTTTAATAGCAAATTATTTTGCCGTCCAAGTGAATTGTGTTGGTTGAGTATGGCTATATATAAATATAGTTCAAAGAACTAAAAAGCTTTCGGTATTCTATTTCATTCTTTCATTCTTTCACATGCAGAGTAAGATAAGGATGTATGTTGATCTCTTTCTACTGAAAAACGGAGTTACTCACTGACAAACATACAAGTGAAGATAATATAAAGCGTGTAAACAGTAATTGTTAAGATTTGCTCGTTTCATAATAAATTAATTTCCAGGCGCCGGTGATCCTGGCGCTGCTGGGCGTGTGGTACAGCAGCTTCTACGGCGCGGAAACACACGCTCTGCTGCCATACGACCAGTATTTACATAGGTAAGTTAACTTTAATGTTTTGAGACAATTACAAAATAATTATACGCTCAAAGTAGGATTGAAAGTATATACTGCAAAGTGAGAAAGTACGATAGCAGTTTTTTATATGGTGTTATTATACCCTCATTCATTTTCAATTTATTATTTTTAGTTGTTACAGAGGACACTCTTATACATATTCTGTAAAAAAATCAAAACTATCTATTACAGTTCTGCAGATAGACCCCGTGACAGACAACGGAGGTTTAGTAATAGGATTCCGTTTTCACCCTTTGGATACGGAACCCTAAAAACAATGTTAAATACATATGCAATGTTACGTAAAATTTTAAATCAATCCATCGACTATTCAAGTATCGTATGCACGTATATGCGCTATATAGCAGCAGATTTTTTATACATAATGTTTTGTTTTAGGTTTGCGGCGTACTTCCAGCAAGGTGACATGGAGAGTAACGGTAAATATGTGACCCGTGCCGGCCAGCAGGCGGACTACTCCACGGGGCCCATCGTGTGGGGAGAGCCGGGGACTAACGGACAACATGCCTTCTACCAGCTCATACACCAGGGGACCAGGTAACTTTATTAAGTCGTTTTTACTTGTGCACTTCAGAGGTTTTTATTTATCCCTCGGGAAAGATACTTCTAAGCTAAATTTCAAAATTTATCTGCAAATTTTCTTATAATCGATGTAGTTAAGGCGTAAAAGTGTACTTATCAAACAAACTCACATTCACATTTAGGATTAGGATACTAAGATTATCAAAAAAATCTTAAGGTCTTGACTTAATAATAATAATAATATACTTTATTGCCTCAATTTACAAGATTCTACAAATTTTACAAAAAAATATAACAAACATAAAATTGTAGAGGCAAAAGGAGGTGGCTCAGCGTTTGCTGACACAGAGTCAGGGTTATGTACAGCGCTGTTTTTCAGCCACATCCTTGTCCCTCAGATGTTAAGCGGGAATATGCAGGAATACTTAATTCACGTATTTGTCTGTTTCTTAATAAAACAAGAACATCTTTAAGAAGTATTAAGTTAAATGAATAAGAAAAATATTGTAAATTCCAAAAACGAAATCTTAACACATTATATCTCTAAAGTATTCAAGTCTTGTGGTAGGTCCTTAAAATCTAGATTTTTTTCACTATTCATTAAATATATACTAGATAGATTCTTTAAAAATATACTAGATAGACAGATTCTTTTAAGATGCCATGAGAATCTGTTTTTTTTTTATTAGAATAGAATTAGAATTTACACGGGATAAATTAGGAATTATTTATTTATTTGTCAGGGTAAGATTGTAATTGCCAATAAAATAAGGGTTTGCGTATTGCGTCTATTTTATTGTAAAAATATAAATAAGTCGACAATTATATCAAGAATACCCACATTATTAGTGTAACAGAAACTATGAAATATTTAGTTCAGATAACTTCAATATTAATTATTGTTGCAGGTTGATTCCCTGTGATTTCATCGCGCCCGCCCAAACCCACAACCCGATCTCTGGTGGTCTCCACCACAAGATCCTGCTGGCCAACTTCCTCGCGCAGACTGAGGCGCTGATGAAAGGCAAGACTTCTGATGAGGTATGTATAGTCCGATTCATAATTAGGTGTCCAAAATGTAAACAAAGGTTTTGACCTATCAAGAAAATATGTTTCAAATGGTAGTTTCTTATTTTTGTCGATATTAAAATAATACAACAATAATAAAATTGTAATCTAAATAAATTAAGATTAATTCTTATTTATTATTTCTTAATTATTATAAATATTGGAAAAAATTGAATTGATCTTAATTTATTTAGATTATTATTTTATTATCGTTGTATTACTTTAATAGGTCAACAATAGGTCAACACCTTTGTTTACATTTTGGACATCTAATTATGAATCTGACTATAGAATGGACATTTAGAATCCTTATTACTGTGATATATCTTTTATTTATTTATTCATAAGTTGTACCAACAAGGTTAACACTATTTACATCTTATAAGTGTACATTTACAATCTTGGTGAGTGTCACCTCACTTACAGGTACAAACTACAATTCACTAAAATTAAACGAAAACAATACAGTTATGATATGTGAGACAAAAGTGAATAAAAATGTACAATCAGTTACAGTATTAAAAAACATAGCATTAAATAATATTGAAATATTACATTAAACATAAATTGCAATTATTGATATTTAACACAAAAATTATATTCTTGATGATTAAATCATAGCACAAAAATTATTTCTTGATGAAAAATCATAATTTTTTATTTTTTTTTATAATATAAGAGTAGCAGACGAGCATGCAGTCCACCTGATGGTAAGTGGCTACTGCCGCCCATGGACATCTGTAATAAACCCCAGATAGGATTAGATATTCCTACCTGAGGTCGGCCACAGATGCGCCGCTACCCCTGAGGACTAAGCTGGAAGGCCTCGGAAAAGTCTTTATGTCTTTTTTTTTATTATTATGTTATAATAAATATCCAGGCCAAAGCAGAGCTGGAGAAGTCCGGCATGGCCCCAGAGGCGCTTGCCAAGATCCTGCCGCACAAGGTGTTCAAGGGCAACCGCCCCACCAACTCCATCGTGGTCAAGAAAGTCACCCCGTTCACCCTCGGCGCACTTATTGGTATGTCTAGTTCATTTAAGAAAAGTTTAAGGGTACTTAACTAAATAAATATTTTCTAAAGCTTAATTGGATCTTCTTTAATCGGGATTTGGTAATAACTGAGACCTTTTTTGCACGAAAATAATGTTCAGTTATATGTCTAACGAGCTTTTGCCCGCGGCTTCGCTCGCGTTACGAAGTAATATTTTCATCCCCTATTTTATCCCCTTGGGGGTAGAATTGATCAAAATCCTTTCGTAGCGGATGCCTACGTCATAAAATCTACCTGCATGGCAAATTTCAACCCGATCCGTCCAGTGGTTTGGACTATGCGTTGATAGATCATTATGTCAGTCAGTCACCTTTGAGTTATATATATTTAGATGTTTATCCTATTATTTACAGTATCGTCTTTTTTGGAAAAAGTTGATCTTTTGTCAGATTAGGTGATAGATGGTAAATAGGTCTCAGTTCGGAGTTTCTCATGTTTTGTTATAAGCAAGATGTTAGAAAACTTCGATAGCGTGATTCGGAAATATGTGGCGCTATTTCTTGACAAGTTGCGAAAGGATCTATAAGTAATTAGATAAAGATATACTTATTTAATGTTATAGCAATCATGCAACCTAGTGATTGCAAATGGATTCTGCCGTTAATACCTGTATTCAATCCCTGATACTATTGGAGTCTTACCTTAGATAACCATCAATGCCATTTTGGGGAATGATAGGTAATATAATATATTATTCTCAAAGACGTCTCCAAGTCGCTACTTGTTTGAATTATTTTAAAACCGTTAAATGTGTTAAAGAAGTTTTTATTTCAAGAAACTAAAGAAAACTCCTATTTATTAGTTGTTTAAAATTCAATTTGGTGTTTTAAACTAAATTCTCTTTCAGCCATGTACGAACACAAGATCTTCACTCAGGGCGTGATCTGGGACATCAATTCCTTCGACCAGTGGGGCGTGGAGCTCGGCAAGCAGCTCGCCAAGGCCATAGAGCCAGAGCTCCAGGACTCCACACCGGTCAGCAGCCATGATGGCTCTACCAACGGGCTGATAAACTTCTTGAAGGAGAACTTTGCTTAAATTTGGTAATTATTTTATTATGATATGTTCCTATGGGATCTATGTATCCCTAAACGGTGTTAAACGTTCCAGTATTCTGGTTTGAAGGGTGTGGTAAGAGACAGACTTTTCCGAGGCGTTCCAGTTTCGTCCTCAGGGGTAGCGGCACATCTGTGGCCGACCTCGGGTAGGAATATCTAATCCTATCTGGGCTTGTTTATAGATGTCCTTGGGCGGCAGTAGCCACTTACCATCAGGTGGACTGCATGCTCATCTGCTACCCCTATTTTATAAAAAAAAAAAAAAAAGTAGTAAGGAAGACATGCAAATGTGAGGTGGTCCATCTCAGGCCTTAAGAAGGGAACTGGGGTTGATTACGTGCATTGATTGTAATCAAAAGACATTAAATTTTCGATGAACGGTGCGCGTGAATTTCAATTTTTACTCTTATAGCTTTCCCTTTAATAATAATAATATCACTATATTTTTCGAATATTGCTCGTAAATATTTTGCGCTAAAGGTCTTTTTAAAAAAATATGTCTTAATTTTTAATACATTCACATGATTTTATTTCAAAATGTTAATTTAGATTGTTTTATTTTTAGGTTGGGATCCATTTGCAGAGATGTTGAATGATTCTTAAAATATATTTAAACTGAACCATACCCGCCGTACTTATTACAACGGCTGAACAAATTTCAAATCTTTAAAAATATTTTTATCTGTACTTCTTAAATTATTAAAAAAACTTGCGACAAATGTTACATTTTATAAAGTATTATTTAAAATTAATGTTTATAACATTTTGAAAATTCTTGAATGTGATTTATATTCTCTGCTTTAAATGTTTAGATGTCTAGCTTCATTTATAAACGCTTATGACCGGTATTTTTGTATTATGATTATGTAACAGTCGACCACTAAAAAATATTTTTTTGAAATCTCAACACTAAAAGTGTGAATTAGGAGTCAAATGTTTGCATGTCGTTAGTTTTGAAGTTAAGGTGTGATAAGGTTGATGGTGTGGTAAGGGAGACATTTTTCTGAGGCGTTCCAGCTTAGTCCTCAGGGGTAGCGGCACGTCTGTGGTCGACCTCAGATAGGAATGTAATCTTATCTGGGGTTGATTACAGATGTTCATGGGTGGCAGTAGCCTCTATCAGGTAGACTACATGCTCGTCTGCTACTCCTATACTACAAAAAAATACGTGTGACACTCGGAGACTGCCGCGGTAAAGCTATTGCATAGCATTTTTTATCAACTTATGCAATTACAATTGTATATTTATTTTATTTATGCAGTATGCAAAGTCATTAACCCGTCAACTGGCGTGTGCGCCCCGGGGCGCACAGATCGCTACTAAAAAGTATCACCGCTGTGCCGGTCGGAGTGGGGGGTGTTAGGTTTTTTCGTTACGGAATTTCTAGTATCGGTCTCCACGCTCAAGGCCCGCGATAGAAGCTTAAAAATGTTAGAAATGTTATATAAGGAGCTAATGGACCTCTACATGCTTTTAGGCCCACCACATTAATGTGTGATATCAAATTAATTATGATAAAATTGTACTATGAAAAAGTCGTGAAAATAGTTATTCCATACCATTATTAAGCGTTTATAAATGAAATGTCAAATACGTATTTGGTAAAAAATATGCACTGTTTCAAATGTAGTGTCATTTATTATAGTAGTAATGTATGTAAAGTTGTTTTTTTGCTTATATTTAGAGTCTAGGAGAAAATGTATTGTCAGCTATTTTAACATTTTTAATATACTGTATCAGAAACATTATATGAAGGTTATATTTGGGAAATCTGTCTGGAACTAAAGATCTTGGAATTTTATAGAGAATATTTTAAAATGTTTATTTATAAAAGTTACGTATGAAATGTTACTATATAGACTAGCTATTTGTATGTGGTTATAAAGAAATAAATTGGTTGCCTTTTTAACTTTGTTGTTTTTTGTATATTTTTACATGACTTATTTTCCTCAAGTTGGTCTCATAATAGATGTTCCTGAACTGTGACCTAATAATTATAATACATTTCCGTTCCACTGCTGGGCACGGGTCTCCTCTCAGTAAGAAAAGTAATGCCCACAGAAAACGAGGGGGAAACCTTCAATAGGTACCCGGTGCCGTGGGAGCGACACAGGGTTATGTGGGACTCTTACCGCACTAAAACCCCCCGGTGGCCGTCCTCGGCGCTGCGTAGAGGACTCCGGGATCTCCAACGGAACGTAACCGGAGTCCTCTTAGCGCAGTGTCCCGTCGGGCTCCGCCCAGGTGAGCTTGACGCTCGCCACACCATCTGGTGTGTACGGCGGTATGCGACCACACATACCGTCGTCCTTCCCGGGGCCGCTGGCTGGACGGCTCGGCCTCCCACTCTTGCCGCCCGCAACCCCGAAAGCCCCCTTTTAGTCGCCTCTTACGACAGGCAGGGGATTTCGTAGCCCTATTCTAGTCCCGGGACTATAGGGACATCCTGAGCTGTGACCTAATTATAATACATTTCCGTCCCACTGCTGGGCACGGGTCTCCCCTCTGAGAAAAGCAATGCCCACAGTAACACTCATCCGTTAAAATGATAATTTAAAAACTTCACGAAACTTGGAAAAATTCGACAGATATAGTATGTTTGAAAATTAAAGATTGCAAAAAACAATTTTATGAACCTTTTTATATAGAAATAACCTTTTTATAAAAAAACCTCTATATAAAAATATAGAGGTGTATTTTTTTCAAAATGAACTCGTTTTATTCCTGGCTAGGGAAAAATATATTTTAAAAAACGAATGATGTAGTTTTAGTTTTTATCAAAGTCGGCCTCGTAACTTTTTTCAGCATTTTTCGCTAATCCTTATAGTTTCGGATTTGGCCCTGACGGCCTATTTGAAAAATTCACACTGTATATAAAAGGATTCTGCTGTTTTTTGTAAGTTTGTAAAAAATGAAAACAGTAAACTTAAAAAAAAGTTTTATTTCCTCTACATGTTAACCAAGTCATTCACACACTCAACATATAACAATAAATCCACACATTTTTACATTCGCGTCATAAATGCCTGCATTTTTAATCATAATCCTTAGTCTAACTTATTAATAACTATAACGAAATTTAAACAAAAATATGACGGTACGACGTATGTGTGTTTTGCGTGTATGTACATATGTATGTGCGCGTATTTTGCGTGCGTGATTGGAGTACTCAATGCTTTTTTTATTTAATTGCTTAAAATCACGTGCGTATTACAATAACATTTAAATTTAAACGCTTTTTACACTCACAGCCCCACTAGGATTCCCTGTGTCGTGGGTGCCACACACATAGAAAAATACACAAACACCCAGACCCAGAAACAGAAATCTAAATTCATCATTCAGATGAATTTAGATGTCTGGCAGGGGGATCGAACCCGGGACCCTTTGCGCGTCAGACCGGTATGGTGGCCGCTCCGCCACGCGGGTAGTCACACAATTTAGCAAAAATTAGAATATATTGTAGTATATAATCAAATCTACATTATCAGGAATATCCAATATTGCGATCTTCTATTCATGTCAAACTTTGTAGAAGAAAAATACTTTTCTTTATTATTGACACATTAAAGAACTGATCATACGATTACATTTATAGAGTCATTGTACAATTAACATATTAGTCAAAGTAACTTTATCTTTTTAATTATCTTAATTATTCCATCCATTCATATCTTTTATTATGAGTTAATAGTAAGTAAGTTCTAGTTTTATTTCAACAACAATTATCATCACTTTGTTGTCGTTCTTCCGTTATCGACAACAATTTTTACACATAATTATTATTACAAAAATACGCTGATATTGAAACAATGATGGAACATAATTTTAATATTTTAGCTGAATATCATCAGAATATGAATAGTCAATAGTATAATTATTTAGGCTTCCTACCCCTTCCACCGCCGGTCTTCGCTTTCTTATTCGCCGCATTTTTCTTTTCTTCTTCCGCTTTCCGTTTAGGGTTGGGGGTTGTTGATAAAACCTATAAGTATTTATGATTATCCATAGATTAGTAAAGATTTGTGGCAGAATGATTTTTAATCTGTGGTGCGGTGAGGCGCGGTGCAGCGTGGCGGGAGAAATTGAGTTTAGGCGGGAAGCTAATTGTCATAATCGTCATTGTGATAAAAATAATAATTATGAAAATATATCATATCCTTCCAAATGTTTATTTTATTGTGATACACTCAAGAAATATAGCTCTATAGATTACTCACTCCTAACAAAAAAATGTAAGCAGTTTTGACAATTGAAATTGTCACTGTCATCTATGTAGTTTTTAAAATATTTACGAATGAAACGATATTTCTCCGCACTTTTTCTTAGATTTCATGTTGTTTTTGCACTACTTAACTGCATATATCGGCATTCCGCGTACAGTACACCATGACAGACGTAATGGAAAAACAGTCAGCCATTTTGCATATGTGGTAGCCATTTAATGGCTTCCTTCCATTATAAGGCGGTGAGATATCTATACTTATTTATGCGATTATCAAAGATTGTGAAGCGACTCCCTGCATCAACTAAAATGGTTGAACCCTTTGTGGCTCGATTATGGCGGCACCGCCACATCTATTTCTGCCTGATAACAGCAGTGTTAAGCGCTGCTGTGTTCTGGTTTAAAGGGTGTGGTAAGGGAGACATACTTTTGCCGAAGCGTTCCAGCTTAGTTCTCAGGAGCAGCAACGCACCTGTGGCCGATCTCAGGTAGGATTATCTAACTAATCCTATCTGGGGTTGATTACAAAACTCGTCTATCCCCTAGCCTGGAGGAAGATCTCCCTTTGCTAGTGATAAAACCTGGGGTTGCATGACCTGATCTTTATTGGTTGCAGTGGCCGCGTACCATAACACTATAAGTGTATACTCCTGTATATACAATACAGGACGTATTATAAAAAACGTTCTCATTGCTATGCCAAACTTTAAAGTCCTACAATATAGTTCATAATAAAACATTACCTTGAAGAACCCATCTAGGCGTCCTTGCGTGGTGCCAGTGCGAGCCTTCATGAGCTTCTTAGCCCCATTTCGGACCCTATCCTCATTAAATTGCTTATCGCCACAAAGGAACTTCACCAGGCCTTCCTCATCTGGATCTGTCCATTTTAACTGGAAAAAGTGTACACATAAAGTGTAAATAAAGTCATATAAAGACCTCAGGATAAAAATGTTTTTAAATTCCATACTTATCATAAGGTTAGAGTTATTGAGCTTAACTTATAGTTAAGTAAAACGAATCATGGTCATCAAGAGGAAATCTATATTTTTTTCTATATCCATTAATTAAAAGGATAGTAATGTTTTAAAAATCACATAAGTGTAAAGAAACCATTACCTTTGCCTGTGGCTGTGTTCTTTGGATTCTGCAGTTGCCTGGGATTCTTGGAAATCACGGAATCACGTTAAAGGTGGTAGATCCCTTTGTGGTTCGACTCCGGCGGCACCACCGCCACACCTATTTCTACCTAATAACAGCAGTTAGGCGCTGCTGCGTTCCGGTTTGAAGGGTGTGGTAAGGGAGACAGACTTTTCTGAGGCGTTCCAGCTTAGTCCTCAGGGATAGCGGCGCATCTGTGGCCGACCTCAGGTAGGAACATCTAATCCTATCTGGGATTACAGATGTCCATTGGCGGGAGTAGCCACTTACCATAAGGTGGACTGCATGCTCGTCTGCTACTCCTATATTATAAAAAGAAAAAACCTTGGTGTAGAATTAAACTCACCTCAATATCCTTAGCACTCGCCACCTCAGGCTCCACAAACAGTTTCCTAGCGTTCTCAAAGTCCCAGTTCTCCGGCACCACATACTTTTTCGTGTCAATATTCCTCATGACCTCCTCTATAGAGCGGTGTTGCCTGATCAGCTCGATGGCTCGCTTGGGGCCGATACCCCGGACTGAGCCACAGTAGTCGCAGCCGAGGAGTATACACAGGTCTATGAACTGAAAAAGGTTTCTGTTATACAAGTGGCAAATAAGCAGGAAATTTAACTGTTGGTAAGTGGCAAATGTCGAATATGTATAATCAGTGGTTCTACTTTATGTTGATTACAGATGCAATGCCACTATTAAGGACTTTGAAGGGGTTAGAACCCTTTTGTGGTTCGACTCTAGCGGCACCACCTTCACATCTATTTTTGCCTGATAACAAGCGTTAAAAGCTGTGTTTTGGTTTGAAAGGTATGGTAATGGAGACATACTTTTCAGAGACATGCCAGCTCGGTAGGGGCGCATCTGTAGCCGACCTCAGGTAGAAATATAATCTTATCTGGTGTTGATTACAGATGGCCATGAGTGGCAGTTGAACATTGTCACAGTGAAGAGTGATTGGGGTGACTTAGTAAATACATTATCTTAAAGGTACCCATTTGGGATAGGAGTCTATAGCAAGGGTTCCGTTTTGAAGGGTATGGTAAGGGAGACATACTTTTCCGAGGCGTTCCAGCTCAGTCCTTAGGGGTAACGGCGCATCTATGGCCCACCTCAGGTAGGTATATCTAATCTTATCTGGGGTTGATTACAGATGTCCATGGGCGGCAGTAGTCACTTACCATCAGGTGGATTACATGCTCGTCTGTTACTCTTATATTATATAAAAAAAAGCAAGATGTACATTGCCACTGGCCACTCACCTCGTTATGATTGAGTTCAAGTCCATTCAGCACTTGGTCAAGGTGGAACTCCTGGACAGGCATCTTGCGAGCCTCAGAGAAGGTTAAGTGCCGCAGCAGTACGTTGGCTCCGAAGGTCAACGCGTCCATGTCTTCAGTGGCCACCGCGAACACCTTGCCTGCTTTCACCTGTAAACATGAAAATTATTTATATTAAAAAACTAAACTTTTCATAAAACATAGCCTATACCATTTTGGATCATATAGTTGGTTAGATTAGGTTGGGATATGAAAGAAAATATATAACTAAGCAAGACGCGGTATAGGCCGCGCCAAACTGCTAGTCCATTCTCAAGTTGTTGCGAGCAGGTGTAGTCATACAATTTATTGAATTTACTATGGCGAAGCGATTCATTTTTATGTTCAGAGCAGACTAGCAGTTTTACGCGGGCTATAAGAACGTGCAAGCGAGGGGGTCCAAATAGATGGGTTTATTTGAAGGTGGGTAGGTCCATTGTAGCAGCCTCGCAGGGCGCCTCGAGCACGGCACGCTGTGACGTCACGACCGCCACGACACAGAGACAACACTCACCAGCTCAGCGCACTGCGCCTCGGCCTCGCAGGGCGCCTCGAGTACAGGCACTCCCATCAGCGCCAGCAGCTCGCGCGCCTCCTCGCCGTGCCGCCGCGTCACCTTCACCAGCCGGCGGTTGAACTTCTCCACTGATGCCTGGTCACCTGATAACACACATTTTTTTACATAACACCATGCAACAATCAAAAAAGAAGGAAAGATAAGGGTGACAATTAGGAATCTCCCCTGTAGTTGCAATAGGGAGGGACATGTTTTTTACGTAAAATTGAAGTAAGAGATTGCTGCTACGTGTGATATATGTGACTAACTCCATAGGTTCTAGCTGAAATCAATTACAGCTGCATTGCCACTTATGAGTACTAAGATAATCACCTAGATCCACTTTATGTATAACTATATATGTGATCTTCAGTACTATGTGTAATAGAAAACAGATAGCATTCATGTCAATTGGCAGTGACAACTTACCATCAGCAATCTCATTTGCTACCACTCTTATAAAAAAAAGTATTAATTTGACAAAACTATAAAAAATTAAAGTTTACCAGCTTCAGTAGCCTTCTGTAACTCTTTCTCTGCTTCTTCCCTCCTCTCGGCTCTCTTGTTCAGCTGATGGGACTTCATGTCCGGTGGTTTCCCATCAAACACATATACCGGCTTGATTCCATTCTCCACTAAGCGAATGGTACGGTAGAATGTGCCCATGAGATGTGAGGTTGTCTCTCCATCTACTGAGGTTAGCTGGGCACCTGAAGAAATATAATCATTTATTGTTTATTACAATTAGAATACTTGAAAAGCTTGGCTTTTTATGTGGCCTATAAAGGAAAGGAAATTAGAGAATTTAACATGACATGTAATAAATATTTTTAAGCTATTGCATAGCTTCTATCGCGGGCCTTGAGCGTGAAGACCGAATCCAGAAACTCCGTAACGAAAAAACCTAACACCCTCCACTCCGACCGGCACAGCGGTGATACTTTTTAGTAGCGATCTGTGCGCCCCAGGGCGCAAACGTCAGTTGACGGGTTAATGACTTTTTGAAATATCACGCTTGCAATTTGGATAAGTTGATAAAAAATGCTATGCAATAGCTTTACCGCGGCAGTCTCCGAGTGCCACACGTATTTTTTTTAGTGGACATCAAACTATAATTCATATAAAGAATAATATAAAAACCTGTATGAAAGACAGGCTTATTTCTGGCAAGGTTTCGATAATAAGTTCAAAACTAAGACAGAAATACCACCTTCATACAATCAATATTGTATACCCTAGTACCCTTAAATTCTGCATCTTGTGTAGGAGGGTCTTGGGTTTGAATCCCAGGCTTTCAAGGAGGTGTAAGCTAACTTGGGTTTGAATCCCAGGTTTTCAAGGAGGTGTAAGCTAAGAATTTAATTATTACTGGTATAATGATGAAGGAATTATTGCGATAACACCTATATGTCGAGGTTTTGAAAGGTGCATGAAATCTGCATGTTTTTCATTATGAGAGGAGACTCGCGTCTAATAGAGGACAATAAAGGCTTGATGATGATGAAAAGACTAATTATTATTTAAATATAGCTTACCTTCACTTCTAACAGCTATTAAAAACTGGTACAGGCTCATAGAAGCATCAATCGCAATTTTTCGACCTGTAACAATAAATATTACATCATGATATAATTTTAGGTCTAAAAACCTTAAAATCACGAACTCTAACTAGACTACACTGCTAGGGACTTCGAAATCTTAGCAATTCCTTGACGAAACCATTCTAACCTTTTTATTCAATAGCCTATTGACGAGAGAAAACATATATGTTCTAAATGTAAAACTTCGAAAACATAACCCGATTTTAGGTACTGTTTTTGATAATTTCATATTAATAACACTATACGTATTACATCAACAGAAGAATATCAAAATATTGTAAAAACAATACAACATAAGCTAGTACTTACCAAAATAGTTTTTTATCTCCAATTCTTTAACGGCGTGTGGCGCGATATCAGCAATTAACTTGGATAAACCTAAAATACCCATTTTGTTAGTATAATTTCACTTTAAACACAATAGAGAATCAAATTTACAAATAGAGAAATTTTGCGACCGCCCAAACAAATTTGGCGGTAAATTATTAAAATTTGACAGTTGACAGTAGAAGAATGGACATTTTTATTTTAATAGTGCTGTGCTTTGGTATTCGAAACATAAATAATGTACGAATACAAACTGTCTGAACGGACTTCCCATGCATTTGCTTCGATTCTGAAGGCTAGGCAGAGTAACATGGAGGTATTTGGGTCTCGTGGGTGTGATTTTTTTCTCTTGAAAAACATAATTCTAATCTTTAAAGAAATAAATAATCAGAGAATAGATCATGTTTAACTATTTAGAAAATATCGGTGTCATTAAAATTATATAAATAAAATAATTATAGTTTTTTTACCGATTAAATTAATATGTTTCATATTTTTAACTTTTTATTTTTTTGTCACACTACATTCATTCATTAATTGGCTTGTGCAACATCAGTAAAATTTTATAGTGCCACCAACTTTTCTGTTCAGTAGACAAATCTGGAACTAAAACAAAGCCGACCGCCATTGGCGCCATTTTGAAATGTCATTCCGCTGTCAATTCTTTGAAGTGTGAGTGCTCTTTGTTTTTCGATTCGAATATAATTGTAATAAGTGATTAAAAATGCCTAAGCCTCTCAAAAGTGATGCACGGGTCATTATTTTAAAGGTTTTAGATTTCATGAGGGAAGAAAAACGCCTGCTAGCTCCGAAAATACCGTTTGAGAAAGTGACAGAACGCGTCACAGCTGCGACAGGTTAGTGTTGCTATGAAGTGTTGATAGTTAATTAATAGAAAGTCCCGCGTAAATATTTCAGTTATTTTATTTTACTTAGTTAAAGTGTCACTGAGTATTTTTGGTAGTAAATGTTTTTTATACTTCATGTATTTATATTTTTGCTACAGGAGTAAGCGAACGATTTGTTTACAAGCTCATGAATGAAAAGAAAAAAGCTGAAGAAAGTAATGTCAAACTATCTACTCCCGGTAAGAATAGAGAAAGAAAAACAGGAAAATTTGACATTGATGATTTTGACATTGGCGTCATACGGAGAAAAATTCATGAATTTTATTCATTTAGGAAAGAAATTCCGACTATACCAAAATTATTAAACATACTTAGAGAAGAAATTTATTTCTCTGCAAAACGTGAAACACTTAGAAAACTGCTGCATAAAATAGGATTTCGTTTTAAAAAAAACTAAAACAAATAGAAAAGTGCTATGTGAGCGTAATGACATAACTGCGTGGAGGGCTGCATACTTACAAAAAATTCGTGAGAATGAGTCTGGAGAAAAAAAACCCGTCGTTTATTTAGATGAGACCTATATACACTCATCTCTCTCAACTGACAAATGTTGGCAAGGCCCAGATGTTGAAGGTGATTTGGAGCCAGTATCAAAAGGGAATAGGTGGATTATAGTTCATGCAGGAGGCGAAGAAGGTTTTGTAGAGAATGCTCTTCTTGTGTTTAAATCAAACACTAAGAGCGGTGACTACCATGATGAAATGAATAATGATAATTTTAAAAGATGGACTATTAAGAAATTGCTGCCGAACCTGCATAAGCATACTCTTATAGTGATGGACAATGCCCCCTATCACAGCATTTGTGTTAATAAATGTCCCAATTCAAACCACACTAAGGCTGTCATGCAATTGTGGCTGAGGGAGAGAAATATAGAATTTTCTGAGCAAATGACGAAACCTCAACTGCAAGAATTAATAAAGCGTAATAAACCAGCTCCTGAATATGAAATAGATAATCTATTAAAAAGTCATGGCCATTCTGTTCTCAGGTTACCGCCATACCACTGTGATTTGAACCCAATCGAGATGGTTTGGAGTTCAATGAAGAGAAATGTCGCTGAGCGAAATGTTGGTAAATCTAGTGCTGAAATGCCCCAGTTAATTCAGAATGCATTCGATAAAATAACAAAAGAAGAGTGGAAAAACCATTGTCACCACGTAAAAAGAATTGAAGAAAAATACAGGAACAATGATGGATATTTAGAAGAACCATTCATTATTAAGTTGCATAGTGATAGCGAAAGCGATTCAAGTGACTCTGATGACGAATTATGTAAATCACTTGGCACAGGCACCTCAGGCGCATCGTCATTATTTCGCTCAGGGATGTCTGGTGTGGAGCCCCTCGAAGTTAAAGATCATGACCATAATTATTTTTATAAAATATAAATTTTATTTTTATAAAATATAAATAATTATAGTTAATAATTCTGGACTTTTTATTTTTCCTGTCCTAGAATATCATTTAAGAATTAAAATTTGACATTATTAACCTAATTCTTTTTTTTAGGATGTTTACGAAGGTTATTTATCTTTTTAAATATTTTTTACATATTTTATCTAGTAAAAATCATAGGTCTCAAAGTTGTTGAGCTCCCTCTTCAGTAGGCAAATATAATTATATGGTAACATTGGACGCTGCACTAGCGACCCTGTCAACTGAACAGATAAGTTGGTGGCACTATATGTGACTATGACTGGCAGACTGTCACTCCTGCTTGGCATTACAATTCATACTTCATAGCAAGTAGCTCAAACGTAGACTTATCAATACAACTACAAGCATTTCAGTTTACGATTTCGTGTGTACATGCACTACAATTTTATCGGCAAAAATATAACTTCGTATGTGAAATTTACTGTATGCTTTTATTGTTATTACATCATCCAGCTTTAGTTATCTGTGATAATACGATTAGACGACAGTAAGGGCGTTAATGTATTGTTAAGAAGTCAATTGTTTTTGGTGATCGTTAAAATGGGTAGCTATTTGTCAATAAACTTAGAGGAGAATTATAAAAAAAATGAAAAGTTCCTGCAAAGCCTTAACGAAATAGCGGTAAGTTTACTATATATTTTAATTATTTTTATTAATGTGTTGCGAACAGGTTCTAACATTTTTTTGTTTTTTTTTTTTTTTAGATGGAGAGACAAATTCAGCTGCAGTACCAAATGGCAGAAAGGCAGAAAGCATTAGCCATCGCTAGAAGTAGAGATATATTTCTGTGGTTTACTGCCTTTTATGTTACTTCTGCGACTGGCTTACTTACCGGGTAAGTTTATTAATATAATATAGGAGTAGCAGACGAGCATGCAGTCCACCTGATGGTATGTGGCTACTGCCGCCCATGGACATCTGTAATCAACCTCAGATAGGATTTGATATTTCTATCTGAGGTCGGACACAGATGCGCCGCTACCCGTGAGGACTAAGCTGGAACGCCGGAAAAGTATGCTCCCTTACCAAACCCTTCAAACCGGAACACAGCAGCGCCTAACACCGCTGTTATTAGGTAGAAATAGGTGTGGCGGTGCCGCCGGAGTCGAACCACAAAGGGTTCTACCACCTTCAAACAAGTTAACAATATAATTACACAAATTACCTAGGCATTTACGTTTTTTACGTGTTTTACGTTTTTTGCTAAAATATTACATTTATTCTTGTAAATACCTATTTCACGCTTTTCAGCATATTTTATTATTGACGATAAAAGGAAGCTATGATACGGTTTGATAATAATAAAAAATAAGATTACGTAACGTTTTAAAATTGTGTTTGTTTATTAAATTATTTTTTGTTTTGATTTTGCCTTTTTCACTATTTCCCTGCCGTTTTAGTTACATCGCTTTAACTATGTATTTATATTTTCTGCTGTGTTCATTGTTTATAATAACGCAATACCGAAGGCCATGGCACAGTAGAAATATGGAACAGTATGGAAACTCCCTACAAAGCGTTCGAAACGGCAAACTCACACAAACATGCGCATCGACGAGGCCCCTAAGCGGTTTTCGCAGTGCTGCAGTAGCGAGTAGCGAGTAGCGAGTGTCGCATCAAAACGAGTGGTCACGTTGCTATTTGTTTGCTATTTACTTTTGCGATCTTATTAAAAATGACACGAGCGTATTGTGTGGTATACGGCTGTTTGAATTCGGTTTCATAAAAACCGGAGTTGTTATATTTTAAATTCATTTTTATGCTTATTTTTATTTATTGCTTTCATTCTTAATCATTGGTATGCTTCCGCCAAAGTCGTAAAAGGTTACGCGGCAATTAATAACAAATTAAAGATCTACAAAAATCAAAGTAAGTTGTAACACAAGTTGTATCAATTTTACACCGTTTTCCGTATTTAAAAGTATAATAATAATAATTATCGTAATTTGCTGGGATTAACTGACGCCGTGAAATTACCTACTTATATTATTTGTAAACTGCTTAATTATTGCAATTCGATTAATTGATCATAATAGCACAGTAAATGCTAAAATAGAAATAAAAAAATACGTGTGGCACTCAGAGACTGCCGCGGTAAAGCTATTGCATAGCATTTTTTTTATCAACTTATGCAATTACAATTATATATTTATTTTATTTATGCAATATGCAAAAAGTCATTAACCCGTCAACTGGCGTGTGCGCCCAGGGGCGCACAGATCGCTACTAAAAAGTATCACCGCTGTGCCGGTCGGAGTGGGGGGTGTTAGGTTTTTTCGTTACGGAATTTCTGGATTCAGTCTCCACGCTCAAGGCCCGCGATAGAAGCTATGCAATAGCTTAATAACATTATTATTAAAAATTAATAATATAGTAACAACCTTATTCTTCAATGGAGTGTAGGTAATTATTTTATCAACTAGGCTTAGTTTCCATACTGTTCCATATTTGTACTGTGGCCATTGTACAATGTTCACAGATAATAATGTTTGCCGGTCGCATATCACTAATTATGTTTGCGATTATTCGTGCCTTGTAAATAATTATAGAATTATACAAGGTATAATATTTTATAGTAGACATTTAAGTTAATACGATCCCCGCGAGGGAGCGGTCACCATGCTGGTCTGAAGAGCAGAGGTCCCGGGTACGAGCCCCGGCCAGACATATCTAATTGATTTATAAATTAGTTATTATCTAAATTTAAAATTGTGTCTAAGCCTGGGTGTATGTGTAGTTGTCTATGCGTGTGTGTGTATGTGACCATGCTCCCACGGCACAGATAATCTATTGAGGAATTTAGGTTAAAATTTCTATGGACTAAAAATTATGGACTATTGGACTAAAAATAACCTTGATTGGAAGGCAGACACGATTTTTTCAGCGATTATTAGGTTTTTTTCATTCACACATACCACAACCACACCACATTATGACTGAAGAATAATAACTTCATGATAGTGTGGGCGGGTGATTTGTATGGAAATTTGTTTATTTGCTATGACGTGTTGTGGTGCGGCAGGAGTACGTATGAATAGGCACTTGAGTGGTCTTGAGTGGTATATGTACTGGCCTTAATAGTACTAGAATTCTATTTAAAATTGATCAAAGATTTGCCTTGCCACACCCTTTAAAAGATCACAATCAGATTATTCGGCTGTCGAATTACAAGAAATTACTACTATTAATTACTAATATTAATTGGTCGTTTTTTATTCAAGATTTTCTTTTCCATTTCCAATTTGTTTATACTATCTTATTCATCCAGTCTGTCTAGATATTATTCATAATTCACCTGCGCTGCTATTGACGTCTGAAGGTTATCTAAAATAGATTTTCCAGCGAAGCATGATAGGTATATTTTGGCAAATAATTTCTAGCCAAAAATACATAATCTGGATCATTTGTAAAACGCATATTTTTGGGTCATTAGATAGCTTCATGTTTCAATTACTATTATTAATTAATCTAATTTTATGCCGTCAATCCATTGTCCCATTGCTGGGCACAGGCCTTTCCCAGAAGTAAGGCCTTCCCGCTGGAAGAATCCACGTATGTTTGAGAACTTTTTTACAGAAGTTTCAGATACAATGCTTTCCTCACGATGTTTTCTTTCACCGATAAAGCATGTGATAATTAACTTTCAATACGTAAGTTGGTGAATGTCTGGGAAACGTAGTCCGAACCTTTAGCATCAAGGCCGTATTTCAAACTCCCTATGATCTACCCTATCTATCTATTATTCCTAAGTTCTTGTTACTTAAAATTAAATCGATTACTGTAAAGAAGTTTCTTATCACGCATGTTTATGCATACATGCAGTTTTGGGTTACATGTATGTCACTCGCGCCCTATCGTTTCATAGACTCGTATTTTTTTTATAAAATAGGAGTAGTAGAAGTACATGCAGTCCACCTGATGGCTACTGCCGCCCATGGACATCTGTAATCAACCCCAGATAGGATTACATATTCCTACCTGAGGTCGGCCACAGATGCGCCGCCACCCCTGAGGACTAAGCTGGAACGCCTCGGAAAAGTCTGTCTCCCTTGCCACACCCTTCAAACCGGAACACAGCAGCGCCTAATACTGCTGTTATTAGGTAGAAATAGGGGTGGCGGTGGTGCCGCCGGAGTCGATCCACAAAGGCTTCTACCACCTTCAAAAAACCTTCTTCATGTCATCATTATGTCGGGTTTATTCACGCATGCGAATGATACACACGTAGACAAGCTAGCAAGTAGAAGCCCGCGTGACAAGAAAATGATGCTAAAGATTTGTTTCTCTTCAGTTTCAGAAGGACAAAAAGGCCGTACTTGTTGGTTCCACTAATACCTCTGACCTTTGTGGATTTATACTACTGGGATCTCGCGTATGGAAACAAATTACATAGGATTAGGAGTAAGTATTACTCTTTGATGACCCGTTTACCATATCGGAGTCTCCGATCCGAATCCGAATCTCTACGTCTTACGTAGAGATCGGATTTGAATCCTGGTGATTCGATATGACTTATGTAGTTATTGGGTATGTGTTTTTGTGTACCTCTTTGTAGGGAAATGGCCACAGGAGAACGAGAAAATAAACTATGAAAATATAATAAAATAAAATTCACTCCAAAAAGATACTTTTTATTATATCGAATCATTGACAGAATGACAAATTAGAAGAAGTAAAATATATGTTTTTCAGCTGCCAGCTTTATCATATATAACCTATTTGAATATTATACATTATAAGAGGCTTGAGTTTTTGCTATATTCCGACACTCTTTGTGTGTGTTGTCGTCTTCGACACAGAGAACCCTAGTGTGTGTGTGTGTGTTGAGTGGAGATAATGTATGTACATTTAGGTCTATTTTAATATACTGGTAATGCGTACTACATACATATTACGTAGATATATACAAAATAAACAGAATAAGCATCATGACATGGATATTTCTTTGGATACACTATCTTATTTGATATTTATTCTTTATGCATATATCCATTGTCACTATGATTGGTAGCTGATCTCTATCTAAACAGCTATATACGAGTGTTAATATGAAAAATCTATAAAATAAAGCGAAGAGAAAGTTTAAAATGTAAGGAATGTATTAAAAACTGATTGTAACTAGTAATTTATATAACAACAAATACCAATAAACCATAACACATACATACGCTCGAAAAAACATTATCCACAGGTAAAAACAGCAATATGACAATTATGCCATTCTTGCCATTCCAGTGGAAGCTGAGCACATAATGACACACGAAGCTGACATGCTAGAGATGCCGTGCGGTCTCCCCACACCGTCATCTGTTGACCAGGGGCGCATGGACGCGGAGGAAAAGAAAAAAATCCATCCACCTCTACCTTAAATATGTAAAATCAACAGGCGATAGTATGGAAGTTCATTCGTGTAAAATTAACTGATTATAGTCAATGATATATAAAAAGTATAGACTATAGATACGCTACATGCCCACTAAACAACCCAAAAATGTTAGCAAAACTGTGAAATTGAGCGTACTCTACTACATAGACAAATATAACATATTTTTAATTATTATGTCATTGAATAACATTGATAGTATGCAAACAAGTTCTTATCTAAATAGACACAAAATTTGTGTGTCATGATGTATACGCGAATTTTAAAGATCATGTCACGGTGTATTTATAAGTTAATATCAAAATCGTTCCATCAATTTAATTAAAATTTTGTCAAAGGGAGATCTCCATGTGGGCTAGGTGATCATGCCCGGGGAGCGACCGCGCTCCGACAGTCTCAGTTCGGAGCTTGTATAAATGCAAGATGTTTAGAAAACTTCGATAGCGTGATTCAGAATACTCGTGGCGCTACCTCGTGACAAGTAGCGGGAAGTCGCCACAAAATTGTGTAACAAGAAAGATGTTATTATAGTTTTGGACTTGATAGGTGGCACTGTTGATAAGATCAAGTTTTATTTTTTATTTTTTACAGCATTTTTTCGGATTTCTCACATTAAACATTATTATTCCCGAATTTTCAACCGATCTGCACAAATTTCAACAAGTACTATCGCCTGTTGTACATTTAAGAACACGATTTGTTCATGTCGTGCCTTCATTTTTCGTAGAAGGCATTGAATTAGTATAAAAATTGCCAATCAATTCATCGTGTGATGTTCGAGTATTCAAAATTTTTGAAAAGTTAATATTAATTGTTGTAATTCACTCGTTATATCGACTAATTATCTTAAAAACTAAACAGTATTAAATTGTAAGAGTGAATTTTATTATTCTTAAGATTTGGGGCGTTCCACTTAAATAAGATATTGTTCTAAAATTCTCCTTTCTTAAAATTGTCTCTTACTGATTCATTAAATACTCGTAGTAAGACAATAATACTGCTCGGTTCAATCGTTAAGGGGAACATGAGTTATTATAAGTAGAAAAGTCTAGATTTCCTATTAGGAAGTCGTTTTTGCTACGGTTTCAATTGTTTGTTAAGGAGGGTAGATTAAAAATTTAAAATTTTGGGGTACCGTCTTTAAACGGGTACTTGTTATATCTACCCTCGTTCGATATTAATATTTCAATATACATTTTAAGAATTCGCATTTGGCCGGCGCGTTAGTATGGCCTACACAACATTCTGGCGCCGTTTGTCCACCGCCACAGTCACCGAGCCGATACCGATAATTAATGGCGGCGCCGAAGTAGCGTACATCCATTTACTATAGACGCTTGTCCACCGTCATCCCGGCCGCCGATATTCCGAGTAGATCGGCGTGACTGTTAGATCGGCATCGAGATTTTGACGGGCCGATGTGCCGGCAATATAAAACACGTTAGAATTTGTCTACACATTGACACGGTGACTGTGGCGGTGGACAAACGGCCTGAGAAGTGACCTTAAAAAAGTGGGACAGTAATGGGTGGGCAACAATATAAAGCCGGCGGTCCCGTTTGTTATCATTGGATACCAGTAATTAGACCTCGTTGGAGGCCTTACAGGCTATTTGAAAAATCCACTAAACCATAATCACCCCACCAATATGCATAAGAGCGTGGTAGACTCTCTAGGCCTCCCCCACTTTTGAACAGTTTATTCTTCAAAAAATACGAATACATTAATAAGTATTAACCAAATCGTTCCTTCTATTTGTAAGAATAATAATACTATGTCCTTATATCTGTAATATATAAGTATATTTCACATGTAAGTATAATCAACTTTTGTCCTTAAAATACGAAATCTTTTAACAATTTCACGTGCCTATTATATTTGAAAATGAATATCACATTAATCCATACATCAAAATATTTATAATAACAATTTACTCGTAGTTATACACTAATCAAAACATTTGAACATCTGTGACTTAAGTACGGTCATGTCATTATTTATTCTCTTATGCATTTATCATGCAGAAGTATGTTACCATAAATTATTTGTACTTATAAAATTATCTATATATAAAGTAAAAATAAAAGTGGTTTGGTAATTACTGTTATTTTGAGGGACTTTTCCTGTCACACGCGTGTCTTGTCTAGCCTACTTGGCACTTGCGTCAAATAATCCACTATGATCTCTTAACCGCGTGCGTGCGGCACACCACAGTAACGCTGTTTGTCCACCAACCACGATACCGAGCCGATATCGATAATTAATGACGGCGCCGAAGTAGCGTACATACATTTGCTATAGCAGCTTGTCCACCTAACGTCCGTCACCCGAGCACCGTCATCCCATAGTAAATGTATGTGTACGCTACTTCGGCGCCGTGATTAAATATCGGTATCGGCTCGGTGACGGTGCAGTGGACAAACAGCGTTAGTGTCTATGTTACATTACGACGCAAGTGGACAAGATCCGTGCACAAACCCGCGTGACACGAAAAATACCTTCATTCAATAAATTATATTTGAGTCGTCCATATTAAGCTCAATATATTTTTCCATCTTATAATTTAATGTATGCTTATATTGCAAGTAACTCAATGTTTACTTAATAAGGCCATGTAATTAATTGAAGTTTAAATTGCAGTTATTTTTGCTGCGTAGTTGCTATATGATTCGAAATTTTATAAACACGTTTGCTGTAACATAAATACATTTTGGTAATAACTAAAGGTTAATTTTGCCACTGATCAGTATTGCTGCAATTGTGCTAAATTGCAATCAAAACCGCTAGACATCGAAGTTTGGCTATGCGCACAGCTATGCGCAGTATAGCCCGGCAATATTGCAATCTGATTATAGACCGGCAATATTGCACGTTGCGTAGAGAGGAACTCTACGGCAGCTATAAATTGCCACAAGAGGGTAGAGAGAAATACTTAATAGATTTTTTGCTATAATGACAGCTGAAAAATTCATAATATCATGATGCATTATTTTAACTTAAGTATATAAGAAAAAAGTTTATTTTTTTATTTGATATTTTTGTTTTATTTTATTATGTTTTTGTTCAGATTTGCATTTAGAAATTGTATATTTTTATTACATTCCGTTAGGTTTTTAGAACTTACATTTTTATTTTTAAATCAAAAAAATATTTATTTTCTTGAGTAATATCAAAAACGCACATTTAGATAAGCATAAGATATGTATTTTGAAAAATAATTGTATTTTGCTTTAGTATAGAAAATTGATATTAATTGTTGGTTTGAGGTTTTGTCATAAAATATCATCTGTTATATTATATCGTTATGAGATGTTATTCAAATAAAGTATTAAAAAAACTTTTTTGTTTATTTCCGTAGAAAATGTGTTATATTATGGTCCTTATTCCTTATGTAAGATGTTCAAAACTATTGGGTACAAATTGAATATTGGGTTTCAAAACTGTTGGGTATTAAATACGTCCATGATTTTTCAAAGTAATTTAAAGTACAACTTTATAATTAAATCATTTTGATGGTAAACTTAAACATAGTGAAGAAATCTACACGCATGAGTGTTCTGTAGATCAAAAAGTTTAGTCTAGCTAGAGTAAAATGTATCCAGAGACTACTTCGTAAAAGCATCTTATATAAAGGTAGCAAATGATTATGTTCATCTGCGTGATCCCTGCCGCCCACGGACATCTGTAACCAATCTCAGATAGTATTGGAGTCCTGCGGAGGTTGGCTACATATTAGGGGTGTGCGAATAATTCGAACTTACGAATTATTCGTTCCGAATCGAATATTAATATTCGATTCGAAACTCGAATCGAATAATTCGAAAATTCGAATTATTCGAAAGTTCCCGAATAATTCGAAAATTTTCGAATAATTCGAAAAATTTCGAATAATTCGAAAATTTTCGAATAATCCGAAAATTTTTGAATAATTCGAATTTTTTCAGGGTTTCTTATTTTCAATTTTCGAATAAAAATTTAACAGTCAATATACATTTTATTTAAACCATATAGTTACACAAATAGAACAATTAATATAGTTTTTTTTTTAAATAATGAAATAATAAAAATTGAAATTTGGGGATGATCCTATTCTTGTAATGTTAATAAATAACTTATAAAAAAATGGATGGTAAAAATATTGATTGCCTTTTTTTATGGCACTTCAAAAAATTACCTGAAATTCATGCTTCTAGACTAGAATACCCCCTTAATTCGCGAATTATTCGAAAACTTTCGAATTATTCGAAATTTTTACGAATTATTCGAAATTTTTCGAATAATTCGAAATTTTTCGAATTATTCGACGAATTTCGAATAATTCGAAATTTCGAATTATTCGATTCGAATTTCGAATCGAATATTGATATTCGATTCGATTCGATTCGAACGATATTCGCACACCCCTACTACATATATGTTTCTATCCCTGAGGACAAACACTCCATCAAACCAGTATACAGCCAGCGCTTACTGCTTATAAGTCAGAAATAAGTGATTCCGCTGGAGTAGAACAAAGATTTCTCATTTCTAATAACTTTACGCGTGAATAATTTGAAGGCTTACCCTCGATGTTTCACAACAAAAAATCGATTCTACTAATTCATGATTGGTATCGATTAAACAAATTATAGGTGTCACTTACAAGTTGACAGTTCGTTGTCATGGCAACGGTTGGTTGTTTAGCCGCTGTAAACAAATGAAGTGTGGTCGCTCATCGTTCATACTTCATAGTGAATATACAGGAATATACTTCGAAATAATTGTAGAATAAATATGGATGTGGAGAGAGATTCCAGCTGTTTTGTGAGTATATCAATGGTTTAAGGTTTGTTTTTGAGTTTGTTGTGTGTAAAATGTTTCGAAATTACAGTCTTAAATGCCTTATTGATTTATTTTTCGTTGCTTAGACAAATGGATGATTGATATATGAGTGATGTTTTAAATTAGTTCCGCGCGCGACTTGCTTGCTTCCAACTGAAGTCTTTAGTAAATTTACGCCGTCTTTCTTCAATTGTAATTTTTTAAAAGCCATATATATTCATAGCCGGTAGATTTTTTTTAAGAATGTGTAATATTTTGGTAGAGTGATACAATAGGTCTGAGTGGCCGAGTGCTGTTTGGAGACTTCATACCCTTGGAAATAATATGTTGAATTTTCATGCACGTATTTATGATTTTTGCCATCTCCTTTAGATACAATACTTAATCTCTAATATTCACATAATTTTGAAAATCACAAATGTATATCTAGGAATCGAATCCCGCACATCCAGCTGCTATTACGTCCAATGATCCTAATTGCATGAAGAAATGTTATGCTTATTGTAACAATTAAAATTTCAATGTCCCTTTTTTACTGTAGTGGATTAATTAATATGCGGGTGTGCGGGTTATTTTTATTTTTAGACTTTTATTTTGGTATTTTATTTATTTTGTAAAGCGCAATATTATAAGTCGTCTTTTAATAAAGCCTGGAATGCCCTATGTTGGGAATTATATAGTTTACTGGACTACGAAAATGTGGAGCCTTATTTGTTTGTGACACGCATATAACATTTTCAATAAAGAAGTGATAGTCTTGTCCTTTGAAAATCGACCTCCACGCTGAAGGCTTATGATTCGAATCCAGAGGATTTTTTATCGTTCGAATTTAGGTACTTAACTGCATGTTATAATTTATAATTTGCTTCAACGGTGAATGAAAACAAAAAAAAAAACAGCAGTTGGACTGAAATTATTGATAACATGAAAAAATTGGGTAGTTATTATTATTATTAAAGGCCATAAGGGGTAAGTAGTTAACATTAAAGGAGGGGCGAATTAGGGCAGAATCGCAAGCACGAAGCCTTTATCAATAAAATTCAAAATTAAGGTCATCCATTTGTTATTCAAATTTACAATTGATTTCTCAAAATTTACATAAACATTGTCGATACGAATATCACGACATCGCTGCCTTTCAGGCACAATTTTAATATAATAGGTTCGCGGTATTCTGTCCCTGTAGTTCCGGGATCAGAATAGGGCTACGGTATCCTCTGCCTGTCGTAAGAGGTGACTAAAAGGGGGCTTTCGGGGTTGCGGACGGCAAGAGTGGGAGCTCTAACCGCCTGGCTAGCGACCCCGGGAAGAACGATGGTATGTGTGACCTCATACCGTCATACGCTCCACACGGAGTGGCGAGCTTCATAAGCATCTGGACGGAGCCAGACAGGGCCACGCGCCAAGAGGACTCCGGTTGCGTTCCTTTGGAGATCCCGGAGTCCTCTACGCGCTGAGGATGGTAACCGGGGGGGTTTTAGTGCGGTAAAAGTCCCACATAACCCGTCGTCGCTCCCACGGCGTCGGGTACCTTTTGAAGGTTTCCCCATCGTCAACAAAAAAAAAAAAAAGGTTCACGGTATTCAAGATACGCGCTTTTAATTCCTGTTGTAGCATATTCGGTACATAAAGATATTGTTAGTGTTGTGTCGTGATATGGATCCTAGAAAAAAACGAACTAGACGTAGGGTAGATAGATTAACCTACCACTAGTACTTGTCAATGACCACGATCCATGCGACTGGGTCGAAATATCGGCAATAATGAAATAATAACCGCGTATCGTGCTCGTTACATACTTAGATGAGTAAAATACATAGATTGATCACTCCTAACAAGAAAGTGGAACCAGTTTTGAGATTTGGAATTGTCACGTAAAGTGTTTCCACGTCTCCCTTATAAAATATTTGAAATACTTATTTATTTCGTAAATTACGTAGTATTAGTTATTTATACGTACATTTTGTCTAAAAATGTTTTTTATTTGCCAAGAATTAAAAAACTCATCCTTTTGTGGTTTCATTCAATTTCAAGGCGGTGAAGTATCTTTCTATTTTACTCATCAAAGGTTACATATTAAAATGTATCAATTCCTCGATAATATTATTCCAAAATACATTCCAGACACAAGTTTAAGGAACGGTAAGAGTTACAATGAGCCAAAATCCAAATAAACGTGATGAAAAGCGCAAAGAAGATGCTAAGAAAAGTCCAGAGAAAAATATGTCTGAAATCGACGAGCATATCCTTAAAAGGTTTGATATACGGAAGAGGCTTGGTAAGGGCGCGTACGGTATCGTGTGGAAGGCTGTGGACAAGAAGACGAAGGAAGTTGTGGCGATTAAGAAGATATTCGACGCTTTTCGTAATCAAACTGACGCTCAACGGACCTTCCGGGAGATTATATTCTTGCAATCCTTTCGGAATCATCCTAATATCGTCAAGCTGCATAGTATACACAGGTATGATTATCCTTACTAATATTATAAATCCGAAAGTAACTCTGTCTGTCTGCCTGGTTGTCTCTTCTTCACGCCTAAATCTCTGAACCGATTTTAATGAAATTTAAGAGTCTGAGACCCGAGAACGGACATAGGATAGTTTTTATACCGGAAATCCCACGGGAACTAGGGATGGCGATCTAAGATCGATTAATCGGAGAATCGATCTTTTGGACCAAAAAAATTGATTATTTTAATCGATATTAGTATCTAAGGATTGAGTCGTAAACTATGCATTTGATCAAGTGATGATCTTTAGCAAAGTTGTTGTCCATGATCCCACGAAGGTTCCAGAGTTGGTACAACCAATTTTCGCCAGATGGTGCCACTGTCGTTGCAATGAAGGTACAAATTTTCAGTTTTATGTATGTTAGTATGTTATATTATTTTCTTTTAAACGCGGGCGAAGCCGCGAGCAAAAACTAGTTGTATTATATAGCATAGCATAAGTCAGCTTAACATAGCATAGTTTAGCATCATTGAACACTATATAATATTAAAACGCAACGAATAACATCTGCTGAGCACTTTGTTTTTGACCGACTGACTGACGATGTATTATTACTAACTAGGGAGACATACTTTTCCGAGGTGTTCCAGTTTAGTCCTCAGGGGTAGCGCATCTGTGGCCTGTAGAAATCGAATCATATCAGGGGTTGATTACAGAGGTCCATGGGCAGCAGTAGCCACTAACCATCAGGCGGACCGTCCGCTCGCCTGCTACTCCCTATATTATAACAAATAATACCTTGAGAACGAACACGAATACTGAATTTTGTATATCTTCAGGGCGTTGAACAACCGGGATATCTACCTGGGGTTCGAGTACATGGAGACGGACCTTCACAACGTGATCAAGCGAGGGAACATCCTCAAGGACATCCACAAGCGGTACATCATGTACCAGATGCTCAAGGCGACGAAGTATATCCACTCGGGGAATGTGATCCATCGGGACCAGAAGCCCAGTAATGTGCTGATTGATAGCGCCTGCAGGTTGGTTGTGGTCTCCTTACTTCTGGTTGGTTTCTTTTCACTGTAAGGTTATAGAATCAAGTTCCACCAAAAGGGAAATTTCATTTGGTAAAGGATATTCTTAAGAGTAATTTTAACTTCCTTCTCGACGAAAGCAACGTATCTGTAGCTGATCTCGGTTAGAACTCTAATTCTAAGTTGCAGAATCAAGTACCGCTGTCACACCTATTTCAAAAGGGAAATTTGGTAAGAGCGAGATGCTTAAAATATGACTTCCTCCACGACAAAAGCATCATATCTGCAGTTGATCTCGATGTAAAGTTGATAATAGATGTCAGTTATAGCAGTAACTATTTATTAATCTGTGGTTAGAGGCAGTGGATTTAAATCATAAATAATCAATCAATTTAATATTTTGCCCACTAAAGTTCTCTTTTAGGCAAAAATTGCAGGATTGAAAATTAATAAGATTCGTTAATGAGGAAATGGATTACATGATGCTACTTATGTAGTTAATGAATGTAAGTTTTTGCTGTCCACAGAGTGAAGCTTGCTGATTTCGGCCTCGCTCGGTCGGTATCCTCGATGTATTCTGGTGGCGAGGATGGTGCAGACCCATGCCTAACGGACTACGTGGCGACTAGGTGGTACCGCGCGCCGGAGATACTCATCGCTAGCAAAAAGTTAGTATAATCAAAGTTGATGACAATAGACTTTAAGAGCTTGTAAAAAAGTATAGTTCGATTGAAGTTAATGTAAGTATTTAAATTTGAAATCTCTGAAAAAACTCCAAAAGATGCGTGCAGTTTTTTAGCGCATTAGTTTTTGACCTCTTCTCATTTTGATAAGAGCCCCATACTTAGCAGTGCAGATTATGAATAAGGGTCGATGTTTATGAAAAATCTATTTAATATTTCTAAGAGAAATCTTCTAGAAAATTTCAAATTTTAATCTTTGGTAAGCAAAAATTGCAAAAATGAAAATTAAAAACATTCGTTGAAAATGATGCAATAATCCTTAATCTTTTCCAGTTACACAAAGGGCATAGACATGTGGTCTCTGGGCTGTATCCTCGGCGAGATGCTGACTGGCAAGCCGTTGTTCCCGGGGACATCTACCGTCAACCAGGTGGAGACTATAATGACTGCCTTGCCCAGACCCTCGCCTGAAGGTAAATAAATCAAAATATCTTTATTTACAGTACATTTTTTATAAATTTCACTTGAAGCATTAAGCTAATATCACAGACCTGTAGCTAGTATCGCACGTAAGATTTTTTTGAAAAAAAAAGTGTTTAGGGCAAATTGCATGATAAGGCCTGTTGTTTATGTGCGCTTTTTTTTCGAAAATAAAATCCGTTGATTTATCCTGTGTAGACACGTGAAAGTTTGTCGTTGAAGTATTTGCTTTTATTACCCATCTGCGGAGGGTAATTTATATGTATGTCTCATTGTTTGGCAAGCCCAACAACAAATCAAAATTCTTGATGATTTTTTACATAGTGAGGCGTCGTTAGATTCGCTTAAATTGTGGAAGTGACATAGGCAATGGGATTTTTATAATAATTCTCTAATATCTCTAAAGATTACACCAGATTTAAAATAACAACATTTCCAGACATAACAGCAGTGTGTAGTGGCTACGGCTCCTCGCTCATCAAGGAGCAAGCAGCGACCACTGGTACCAAGGTCACGCTGAACGCTCTAATGTCCTGCGCGCCAAGAGACGCCGCGGACCTGGTGCACCGGCTGTTGGTCTTCAACCCAGCCAAGCGGCTCAGCGCTGAACGAGCTTTGGACCATGAATATGTTGCCAAGTGAGTGGATCCTACGAAAACTGTGTCGAGGAAATACAAAGACGTGAAACTTCTAGGTCTGACTAACTTTAAACAGTTAAGATTTATAATTAACATGTTGAGGACTTATGTTTAGAAGAATATAAGGATTTAATATATAGAAGTAATAAGCGAACACCGTCTATCTGATAATAAGATCACTGTTGCCCTTGAACATCTAGAACCGACCTCAGGATTAAAGTTCTACTTGCACTCGCAGGACATAGTTGCGTTGTTGTTGTTGTAGTATCTCCCTGACCCTACCATTAAAACCAGAGAACAACAGCAAAACACTGCTGTTATAGGCAGCAAAACAGAAATAGATGGGTCAGTGATACCTCTTTAATCTAGAATGGATTTTAGCTTCACCGTACGTGATCTAGCCCATGGCATCAAATTGTCCGAGAATTTATCAAAATTTTTGACTTTCGTAATGAATTACAATTTTTCTTTTCAGATTCCACCGTGAACGCGATGAGCCTACTCTGCAGTCAGATGTTCTGCTGCCACTGCGGGATGATAAGCAGCTATCAGTAGATGATTACAGGAACAAGCTATACAGCATCATGGCGAAGGGATCCCCGAGCAGTTCACAACCCAGGAAGAGCCATTCTAGGTAAGGACTTGATGATTGTTAGGAAGGCTGATCCTGAGAGATTTTAAGAAATTCTTAGTAAGCGATTATAGGATTAAGGATTAGACTTTTAAAATGGGGCGTTTCACTTTAGTCCTTAAGAGTGGCTAAGACTCCGCAACCGATTTCAGGCAAAATGGTAAGTATTAGGTAATAGGTTGGTTTTAGGTTATAGGCATTCAGGATGTATTCTATTAAAATACGCTATGACGATAAATAATGTTAGGATTAATTAAAACCATTTATTCCCCAGCAGCAAAACCCACATGCTATCAACACCAAGCAAGAGTAGCAAGAGCTTTCAAGACGCGACCGACAGCAAAGGCTATTCCTCGAAAACCAAGCACCTGAGCGTCTCAGCCGACCAGAAGACCAGGCCGAAACCATCGAAGACCGCGGAAAAACCGAAAGACTACAGGACCGACCAGATTCCCAAACCGATTCGCGCGACGAAACTCTTCGAGCACAGGGGTAATGATTGGATGGAGAACAACTGCCATGGTGATTACTTTCAGCCGGTAGCAAGGCAAAGTCCTTGCGAAAGTGGCTTTTTGAGTGGGGGGAAGAAATCTCTACAGCAGCGACGGAATTCCACGTCGTTTTCGACGATAACTATTGGTGGGGACGCGGATTATGAGTATGCGGGGACAGCTCAACGACATGGCGTTATCACGGCAAGTGCTTTGATGGATCTACGTACCAGCATTCGTAGGAAGAGGTAAGACCTCGATGGATTCCGTGCGGTTCTGTTCTTTCCAAGTTTAAGGGCGTTTAGATGTTGACGTGGTTTGGCTCGATCGGATGTAGTACATATTAAGGTGGATATTTTGTTTTTTCGTTGATGATATTAAATTTCTAGTCTCAGGAATCTAGTCTTGTATTGTTTTTCATAGTTTCAAACATTATAGTTTGCGTTTTATTACAGTATCCTACTTGACCATAAGAGATACATTAAAATGTTCAGTGATAAAGTAATTGAAGTACAATATTCTCTGTCTTTAGGAAGTAGCAATGAGTGTGTCGAAGATTTTACGAAAATTAGACATAAAATGGCGTTTCTATCAATTTTGAGTATATATTTTTTATCGGGTGTAACATTTAAAGATATTCAATCAGTATGATATTATTATGATTAACCTACGTATTCGGCTATTTCCGTCCGGGACAGTCTGTTGGTATGTCCTATATTCCTAAAATTTGTAACTAGGCTCTCTTGGTTTTCAAAAGCTGTCGTTTTGCCAGAAAGCATGAAAGAATGTTTGCAATGCAAAGTTTCTTAGCAATTATTATTATTTATTAACTTTTTTATCAGGCGTATATTAACTTTTAAAACCTTGATTTCATGCAAATACCGTCCGTTTTTTTTTCTTCTCTTGCATTTAGCCTTTTCGTAACTATTATAAACTGACGTTTGAATAAAAGCGGGTTTAAGCAGAGCATTCTCAATAAATTCGTTTTTATTCATCAAGCCTTTCACATAAATTTTATTTATTATTTTATTTATCAGGGCTCGTATCCTACTATTCAATGATATTATAAAGCCGAAAATTTGTGAGGATGGATTGATTTACGTGTGTTCTTGTAGCAAAAACGGCTAATCGGATTAGAATTAAATCTCTTTCCAATTATATAGTTTATACATCAGAATAACAATTAAACGAAAATTTATAAGAATATTGTTTGGTTTGGCTTTAATATAACAATATAACTTATCAGGCTTCGTATATTGAATATTTCTCTTTTTTCAACTAGCTTACCGGAGAGTGCAGTGAGTTTTCGGACTGAAAAAGTGTAATATACATTTTTAAGATATTTTGTTTTGTAAACCTGGATCACTTTGAAAAGATAAATTTCACAAGTTTTTATTTTTATTTCAAAAATGTACGTTTTCTTTTTTAATTAGTTCAAATTAGATATACATTTGTCATAAAAAGCAGCCCCCTGTACATAATTATGTACCTATGATGTGCAAAATTTTACTCAAAAGTAAATAATCTTTTCATTTATAAAATTTGTGTAAAAAGTATTTTACTTACTTATCATAATTATCTAGTAGGATCTAGTCATAAATGTAATGTTTTCTGTGAGACTGCATCCGTCCAAATTATTACAAAATTATAAGGTACAAAATTAGTGTTACATTATTATATGTTGCACGGAAACTAGATGGCACTGATGTATTATTAAAATTTTAGTTATATAGTTATAGGGCTCGTACACAAAACTGCGATGCGACGTCGCGTCGTAAAAATCTGCGAGCTCTCTCGACGCATCGCAAAAACTTGCGAATTAATTCGCATCGCGCGTTCCTGCGATGTTTCGTCACACTTGTTGACGCTATTTTTAGTTCGTTCTGAGACAGCGTGTGGGGAAGATGCACAGACCTGTATTTGTTGGGTGGGAAGACGTATACTTTAATGTAAAAAAATTACGAAGTACGACGTTGACTTTTCATATTACTGATTGAGGAACGCCCTGCTCTTTGGGAAACTAAATATAAAATAAATTATATATGATAAATGGATGAACTCAAAATCTTCTTTGGACTCTTTCCTGTATCTCCTAAACAAAAATAAAAGTGCACACTTCTTTTTACGATTCATGTCACGACCTAGTTTTCAAAATAAGTTCAGTACACACAGTAGTTCATCGCAGTTTTGTGTACGAGCCCATAGGGAAGGGTAAATAGTGAGTTTTGTACATATTATTTATATGCTGTATCTACAATTGGGTAAAAAACACATACAGGTCACAGATTTCTATCTTTTTTGTTTTTACAATCTGCAAGCACAAGTACAAGCATAAGTAGTTATGGGTTTATGATAATAATTTAAATACTCAGATTTTTTTGTAAGCCAAAATTTTTGTGTACACTCTGAAGAGAATATTATAATGACATTTTTTAAAGAATTTTGATAAAGTGAGATAGGTCAAAGGTAAAAATTTAAATAAGACGTTTTTATGTTACAGCCACTTGTAAAAGCTTTTAAAGTTGCACAAAATAGAGATACCTTAGGGCCTTTTTCCTGTCACGCAGGTTTGTGTCTACGTGCTGATCTGATCCGCTTGCGGGAGTGATACGCACTTGCAATTCATATATCGTTTTCTGTCATCTCTGTGACACGCATGCGAGTATTGAAGATAATACGATATGCGATAACGCGTAATGTGACCGTATACCCGTGTGACAGGAATAAGATCCTAGCTATGTTCTTGAAATGAAACGAATTTAACAATAGATTCCTATTTTACTGCCATAGCCATGCCATAGTTGTCATAGTCTAGGCTAGTCTAGCCCTATAGTCTAGTTTAGTCTACAGTTTAGTGTCTATAGAAAATTATAGATTTTTTAAAACACTCATAGTCTTAAACTAGGAATTTCTGTTGTGAGGGTCAAACAAATAAAACTAATAAAAAGGTGCACTACTTATTTGGACTCAGTGTATAGACCCGCGACTTGTGTGTATCTTAATAGATTTGCAAAGTTGAGCAGCGTTAGGTGGTCGGCAGTTGAATGGGTGTAGAGTGACCACTATGCGCGCTTCCGTGCCTAGTGGTAGTCTTATGGGCGGCTTGGTAACATCCGACACGTGTCAGCAATGCCACGTACGTTCTCCCACGACTCCGCATTGAAACAAAGTCATGAAGTATGCACTAGGCGCACGAGACGAAAGCCCGTGCACAGCAGTGGTACATAAAAAGGGCAGAGGCCATCCAGACTCAAAATAAACTCCAATATGTACCACTCAGATATTCAGGCAATTAAGGAGTCTGAAAACTAAGGAATATTAAGGTGTATCAACATATATATGAGGCGTTCAAACATAATCCTCAAGGTATATGATCAACATAAGGTAGATGAAGACTTTTTCTTGTCACGCGAGTTTGTGTCTGCGTGCGAATGCGGAGTGATGGGACTATACGCACATGGGTTGCAAAGAGACTACAGCGAGCTATATCACGCGTGTGGATAAGACACGAAAATAAACATGCGTAACAAGAAAAAGGCCCTGATCGACCTAATAGTATTTCAGGTCAGGTGTAAGGACGACAGTGACTGATAATATCAGTTTGATTACATTACCATTTTCATATGAAATGAAATGAAATGTATATGTATTAAAAACTTGTAAAACTTGCAAGAACGAATTTCACCGGCTCACTCATTATTTGTAATAATTTAGATAATTGACACTTTTGTATTGTGTATTTTACAAAAAATAAATGGTTCTACCCCATTATTGAATTTTTATTTAATGCTCTATGTCAGGGGTTCCCAAAGTGCGCCGCGGCGCCCTGGTGCGCCGTAGAAAGTAAAGAGGGGCGCCGTGAGTCGATCCTCTAATTATTTTGACTGAATAAATATCGTATTTAATTTTTGTTTTTTCTCAAGTCTTTCTCGTTGTTTTTCGTTTAAAGTTATTTTATAAAAATAAACCTATTGTACAAGTTCATATTGTGGTGCTTTAATTTTAATTTAGATCAACCTAACGTACCTACTATTATTGTAGGTACCTATTTATTTCGACTATCTTCTTCTAATAGTTAGCAAGGACAGAACGCCGTGAAAAAATATTTAACTTGTAATTGCGTCGCGGGTTACAAAAGATTGGGAACCCCTGCTATAAGTTTTAAATTAAGTGTTAATATGAGTCTGCATTAGAGTCGGTATTACAGGTAATACTCATCGGAAAATATCTTTTATAGGGATTGCTTGCCATTCCTGTCATGTACCATCACAAGGTAGGTAGGTAGGTAGTTAGGTACGTCTTGAATTTGAAGGTGGTTTCCTTCGTGGTTCGACTCCGGCGGCACCCCCGCCACACTTATTTCTACCTAATAACAGCAGTGTTAAGCGCTGCTGTGTTCCGCTTTGAAGGGTGTGGTAAGGGAGACATACTTTTCCGAGGCGTTTCAGCTTAGTCCTCAGGGGTAGCGGCGCATCTGTGGTTGACCTCAGGTTGGAATATCTAATCCTATCTGGGATTGATTACAGATGTCCATGGGCGGCAGTAGCCACTTACCATAAGGTGGACTGCATGCTCATCTGTTACTCCTTAATTATAAAAAAGTCCTTTGTAAAGGAATGGTGGAAAGAAAGGTGGTAAAGGTGATTTTGAAAGAGAAGAGTATTTTGTCTTTTATTTTTACGTCTATCTATTCAAATATTTCGAAGGTTCAATAAAAAAAAAAAAAAGTAATGATGCAAGTATGTAATGTTGCTATTCGGTACCCTATTAGTCTTTTAGTTCGGGCACTTAGGGTCTCTGTCCAATAGGATTGCGCAATAGCGCGTGCTTACATCTACTCGCGCGCTCACCTGTTTCCTGCCACGCCTGCTACGAACCGACGCATGGGGGTCGCGATGAGACTGCAGTGAGTTAATGCGTGCGTTAATGGCTGGAATCCGCGTGAGAAAAGCCTTTAAGCATACACCATTCAATAAAATGTACACAATAAACATCAATTTGAAGGTGGTAGAACCCTTTGTGGTTCGACTCCGACGGCACCACTGCCGCACCTATTTCTACCTAATAACAGCAGTGTTAAGCGCTGCTGTGTTCCGGTTTGAAGGGTGTGGCAAGGGAGCTATAATTTTCCGAGGCGTACCACCTTAGTCCTCAGGGGTAGCAGCGCATCTGTGGCCGACCTCAGGGAGGAATATCTAATCATATCTGGGGTTGATTACAGATGTCCATGGGCGGTAGTAGTCACTTACCATAGGTGGACTACATGCTCGTCTGCTACTCCTATATTATAAAAAAAACATATAGTTTTTATGACTGGCATTTAACAATCCAAATGACATCAATTTCTATCAGCTCAATGTCAAATCAGTAAATAGAAAATATACAGAATGAAGTTTCCATTTATTATAATATCTTTATTTATCCATTATGGCGCTTCCAATAGTGTTGTGCCTGTGGTGACGTTGGACCAACAAGTTGTTAGCTCGAATGCAACCGATAAGGAGGAGTTGAAGGTAGCTATGCTATTTGATAGTAAATACTAACGTCATACGTGTCTAAATAAAGATTAGAGGAAACTGTAGGTGGATATCGCTGATCACAGATCACAGAGAATGTGAATCCTACCTACGGTCGATGTGGTCATGGAATGTCTTGTGTAATTTTCCTTGTTATTATGAAGGCGGTAGAACCCTTTGTGGTTCGACTCCGGCGGCACCACTGCCACACCTATTTCTGGCTAATAACAGCAGTGTTCGGCGCTGCTGTGTTCCGTTTTGAGGGTGTGGTAAGGGAGACATACTTTTCCGAGGCGTTCCAGCTTAGTCCTCAGGGGTAGCGGCGCATCTGTGGCCGACCTCAAGTAGGAATATCTAAACCTATCTGGGGTTTATTACAGATGTCTATGGGCGGCAGTAGCCACTTACCTCTACCTACAAAAGATAAAGCGCTGAAATACAGCGCTGTGAAAACAATACAGTTCATGAGATCCAAGGCAGGTCTTTTGACACCATTTTCTTTTTTCAGGAATCACGATAGAGTCCCGATGATACTGTTAAATTAGTGGCGTGGCTTGGTTTCGAAAGTCGGCAAAAAAGCCTTTTATTTGATTTTATTTCTTCTATAATTCGCATCAAACTCGATGTCGAATCATGTCGTCGCAGCAACCACCTAAACCTTTATCATTTCGACTTACAAACCAAACATTAAATATTACAGTTCCTCCCCTTCATAATGCTGGTGGAAAAGGACAAGGACACCAGCGAATACTGGCGTGAGACAGAGATACTCTCCCTAATCCGTAATAACGAAGTGGACATAGATTATGAGAAATGCGAACAGAGTAACGTCCAAACTTCCTTGGTGCATATCCCTAGCAGGCGGACTGTACGACCAGTTTGTAGGAGTATGATGGGTCAGTATCCATGATCATTCAGTCAATAATTCAATATTTTTGGAAGGTAGACAGCTGCAGCACCGGAATCCCTATTTCTGCCTAATAAAAGCAGTGTTAAGCGCTGCTGTGTTCTGGTTTGAAGAGTGTGGTAAGGGAGACATACTTTTCCGTGGCATTCCAGCTTAGTCATCAGAGGTAGCAACGAATCCGTGGTCAATATCCAGTAGAAATCTAAACTTATCTAGGCAGGGGTGGCTCTAGCTCGTGAAGCGCCCGTGTGCAATGAAACCCTGGCGCCCCCTATGCCTGATCCCCCTCCCCTATAACTATTAACTTTGCCGTCGTAACAAGAAAGTTTTTTCATATTCCAACAAGCTATTTTATAAGTAGGTATAGCTTACAGCTGCCATCTCAACTGCCACCACAGCACTGGCTGGCAGCTTCTGTCATATCATTGTTGTATCATGATGGTCCAAGACGATGCTCTTTGCTGTCTCAGGCATCTGCAGCAATTTAATGGCATTAACTGATCAATTGTTTACTATTTAGATTACCAGCTTTGCCCCCAGTGTCCTCGTCTCTCCAATGTCACTGAATGTGAACTCTTCCGTGATTCTTGCAGGTAAAATTAAACATCGAAGTTTAAAATTAAAAGAAATGATCATATCATTTAAGATTACCTTTATTGTCTCGACTTCGATACTATGTACAAAATACAATTAGTAAAGATCTCAGTCGACATTCTTTCTGAAACATCTATAATGCCCTCTTGAAGAATGATTTTTAGTCCGTACTCAAAGGGTAAAACGAAACCCTCCGCTGTCTGTTCGTGTGCCACATGGCTCTTATCTTTTAAACCGTAATAGATAAGCACTTGATTTTTTTACAGGGGATGCATAATGGTGGCTGCTATAACAACAAATACTTCAAATTAATAAAATAAATATAGTTTAAAAAACTAAAAAACACGCTTTTATGATAAAATATACTAAAAAGTATAGAATAATTTTCAATCTAGGAATCAATTAAAGAACAGTAAATATAGTATAATTGTGGAAAAAGTGTGGGGCGCTTTTCGAAAACTGATAAATGGAGCAACCCACGTTTTTTCACGATAATACTATTCACTGATCCTTAATTGATTCCTAGATTGAAAATTATTTTCTACTTTTTAGTTCATTTTATCATAAAACCGTGTTTTTTAGTTTTTTAAACTATACTTATTTTAAAAATATTTCATAATACTTAGGGAGAGAAGAGTCCGCCCATCCGAGTTTCGGACATATTGTGACCGCAAGTACGGCAAATGGCGGAGTATGTTCATCCCGGCTGATTACGAGCAGTGTCGCTGTTGTGACGAATGCGTTTTCTACAGAGGTAAGATACGGACATCTTTATTTATTTTATTTAATAAGTTTTTGTACACAAAAAGATAACAATACAGAAGAGATAGAAATGAAGTACAAAGGATTGCTTATTCTAAAATGGAATTTCTTCCAGCACCCCTGGGACAGGCATGAGCATATGAAAGGAAAAATTAGTGTGCAAAAACAAAAAAAAACATTATAATAATAACGACTGCAATAGAACTGCAAACCAAAGGCGCAGTCTGATTGCAGCTCAATTGCAGTCGTGTCAACTGCTTCCAAACTGCTTCCGAACTGCACCGTACCCACCCGCCCGCACTACTTTAACGCTCCGTCCCCCCGTATAGAATCAGTGCGGGCGGGTGGGTATGGTGCAGTTCGGAAGCAGTTTGGAAGCAGTTAACAAGATTGCAATGTAACTGCAATCGGACTGCGCGTTTGATTTGCAGTTCTATTGCAGTCGTGTCAACTGCATTCAAACTGCACCTGAACTGCAATTTGCGGTTGGATTGCAGTTGAAATGCGGTCCGTCTGTCTAGAGCCTTATCGGGAAGATTTGAGCCGTAGTGGCCTCACTTATTCGCGTTCCTACGACGACCTAATTTACCCGATTTTAAATTCAACATCACCCTCATAGTAAAATATAAAGTGAGAATAAAAACGTGTCATATGATTCATAAGAAAATAAATCGCGTCAAAAATTTCTCTTTATAATAAAAAATACCTGTAGAATAGATAACCTCTCTTCTTTGGGAAGTCGATAAAATAAAGTAACTATAGGATGATACTTAAGTTTATGATAGAGTTTTCATATTATTTGCAGAACTCGATCAATCTTGCGTACAAGATGAATACAATTTTGATTCCGAAGAATTTCTACCCGTTACTACAATAGGTAAATAATAATATTAAATTAGTATAAAAAATTATAATTTATTCGGTGTCTATTTTATTGCTTTGTCTTTGACTTCTAATTAGATTTCAGGGCTGGTTGCAATCCATATTGGGGACACCCGGAGCAGGAGTTGAAAGCTCTTCGCTGCGACAACATATTGAGGAGATGTGAGAAGATTTCTATGTATTTTGTGAAATATAGGAATATAAAAATCATCATCATCATCATCATCAACCCATCAATGTCCCACTGCTAGGCACAGGTCTCCTCTCAGAGTGAGAAGGATTAGGCCATAGTCCACCGCGCTGGCCAAGTGCGAATTGGTAGACTTCCCATATCTTTGAAAACTTTCTCAGGTATGCAGGTTTCCTCACGATGTTTTCCGTCACCATTTAGCAAGTGATAATTAATTTCTAATACGTACATAACTTTGAAAAATCAGAGGTTTGATTGAGGTCTGGGATTTAAAGCTTGGACCATTCGATCAAGAGACCGAGGCTACGTTGAATGCAGGTTATTAATAATTAATCTGTCTATCTAGGCAAACATTGGCTGGATTGGTTATTAAAAACGGGCTTTAGTAAATGTAAAATGTTTGGTTTTGGTTTTTCAGGTGTGCCCGTAACCGTACCTCCGTTGCCAAACGAATCTCTAAGTGTGTAAGTTTATTAGACAATTTTCACATTTAATTTGTTGTCGCAATAATATACCTCTTATTTTGTCTGTAGCGCTATTCTTAACGGGCGATTTTCAAATCAAATCATTTTTTTTATTCAAAATAGGTTCCTTACAGAGCCTTTAAATTCAATAGTGCTGGTCGTGGTACGCCAAATGTGGAGATGAGGTGAGCTGAGATGAGCTTAGGTAGGCTTAGCTTAGCTAAATTGAGCTGAGGTGAGATAAGCTGAATGTAGCTGAGCTAAACTGAGGTCAGGTGAGGTTAGCTGAGCTGAGGCGAGGTTAACTGAGCTGAAATGAGATGCGATGTGACGCGATGAAATCAGTTGGGATGACTGAGGATTTTTTTTTAAATTTTATTTTGTTACGAGTTCAAAACTATTCAAATTGTGATACAGGTTCATCAAGATATAGGATAAACTTCCGAAAAGCGCATACCGCCGATCAGGGGAAGGCTAAAAAAATTGTGTAAATCGGTTAGGAATGCGCGATCATACACACCGAACGAAAAGAGGTTCTCCTTCGTTTTTCTCATTCAAAATGGCGTTTGCGACAATTTTCGTTATGATGTTCGTGATCAGGAGGTCAAAATTTTAGTTCGATCGGCGGTATGCGCTTTTCGGAAGTACCTACACCCAAGATATATTCATCAATTTAATTAATTTCGCAGCCGTAGAAACTTCCGTTTTCAACCGCCCACCGGTGGCACTAGCTGCCCCATCTCCTGCCGAGGGTACGACTGCCAGGGTGGCTTGATGAAGGAGAGCCAGTGTCCACCAGGTGCCTTCCTTCCGGACAAGGACGAGTGCAACTGCTGCGGCAAATGCAGCGCTTATCAACGTGAGTGTTAACTAACTTTTTGAAGTGATACTTCTTAGGCCACACTTGAATAATTGAATATAATTGATAACTTTAAACACACTATAATTGAAAAAAGTCCAAATAACTGCTCAAATGCTGCGTTTCTTTTTAACAATGTAGGTTATTATACTTATTATGTATTATTATGTCAAGAAGGGTGTGTTGAGTATGTAAGTATTTTAAAATAAAATGATGTTGAGAATTTGGTTTGATTTTAAGTAAGTACATTTCAAAACTTAAAAATTCTGAGACATTTTAATAGGAATTTGATCTTTATGAACACAATTGTTTTTTGATGGGACTTTTTATTCGGTTGCCCTTTTGTCTTTTACCAATAGGAGATGCAATTATTTTCAGAACTTAATGAAAAATGTGCCGAGTATAAGAAAACTGTTCATAACGTAAATGGGGCGAGAGAAACCGAGGTAAAGAGTAGTTAAAGCACGATTACAAATTAACTGCATTAACCTCATATAAGTAGTAAGTCCATGGAATAAAAAGACGACCACTTGGCATCAGGTGGACTGCATGCTTTACTAAGTAAGTCTCAGGGGGGGCACACTTCCATACAAAATGACTTTTTGTGTAGATACTAGCGCCACGTAACGACTCGCCCCGGAAGCCTTAAATTAAAATGGCGACGGAGTGACAGTTAACCGTCAAAATGATGTGTCTGTTGTCAAATGTCTGCAACTTCGTTAGTCGTTTCTAATTTAAATAGTTGTTTTTGCACTTTAGAGAGACACCGTTGCGACAACTGTACATATTTGATGCCTCCCACGTAAGTTGTATCTTTAACATCAACTGTAAGGGAGCGTGATTCAAAGATTCACATCGTCACAATTTTTTGTATCTTTCTGAAATTTTATAAAGTATGTAAATATAGTTTTGTTCTTGTATCAGAATTGAGAAAAAAAAAGTATATGTAATGCAAATGTGAATCTTTGGAACTCAGTCATTTATAGTTCGTGTTTTGGAGATACAACTTATAATTTACCTAATTATAATACATATAATGAATAATGAATATATAATAGGTATCTATAGATATGTATGTAAAACCCATGAGTAGTTCTGGGGCAGGCCACTAGGGGCGCTTTAGGGGAGACAAAAAATACGTAGAGTTTTCTCTCTATAACATGTATATAATAATACTCTATGGTAAGTCTATTTAAAGTTTGCTAGAATATATTGAAAGAAAGTGGATGCCGGTTGACTTACATTTATGGCAACTATTTTAGTTCGCAGGAGAGGTAACCCATCTGTGATCGGCTTTGGATATATTGAACATGTTCTTTACTTATAGAGTTGATCAAGTATTTATGTATATGATGGCAGTGACCATATCATCACACGGACTACAAGCTCGTTTGCTACTTTTATCTTATATATAAAATTCTCGTGTCACAATGTTAGTTACCGTACTCCTCTGAAACGGCTTTACCGATTTTCAACAAATTTTATATGCATATTCAGTAGCTCTGAGAATCGGCTACTATCTATTTTTCATACCTCTAACTGATAAGGGTTGTTCACGCTTAACATTTTTTTATTTATATGGCAACACAACGTTTGCCGGGTCAGTTAGTTATAAAAATAATTGACCAAGTGGTAGTCGAGGTCGCACACGGAGGGTTCCGTGCCACAAAAATTTAATTTGTTTTGTTGTTTTAAGTATTTTCATCATAGCTATAGAAGTTAATGCGTTTTGAACATTTTAAATGTCTCTCTGTCTATCTGTCAAATTGAAAAACGTCGAAAATAGCGGTTTCTTGTATGGCGAACCCCATTTATTTTGGAGTTTTTTTTTTTTTTCATTTTTAGTATTTGTTGTTATATCGGCCACCATTATACATATTCTGTGCAAATTTTAAGTGTTTTAAGCTATTACGGTTTCCAGAGATAGAGCCCTGTGACAGACGGACAGACAGTGGGGGCTTAGTAATAGGGTTCCGTTTTTACCCTTTGGGTATGGAATCCTATAAAAAATTGTGATCATCAATTTTAGACAAATGTCGATAGTAATTTCGCAGATAGAAGAAGAGTTCTTAGAGCCAGGCTGCGACGATGGGTTGGTGTGCAGGCAGGGCTTCTGCCAGGACATCCACGCGGTGCACTCCTCGGCTGCTGGCCGGAGAAAGAGGGATGATCCGCTGGAGAGCGACTATGGTTCGGTTTTATGATTTCTGTATATTGGCACATTATATATGCACCATATGTCACCATTCCTCCATCGCACCACTCGCCGAAGGATGAAGTTCCATCCACACAAACTGGACTCGTGGCGGTCCTCCACAGTTCGGTTTGCACGGACATTCTTGCCACGAACGTGCAAGATGTGGAATGAACTTCCTCCTGAGGTATTCCCAGAGCGCTATGACATGGGGCTCTTCAAAAAAGGTGCAAAAAGAGCTCTCCTTCAAAGCCGGCGATGCATTGGTGACTCCCCTGATGTTCCAAATGTTCATAGGCAACGTTGACTACTTTCCATCAGGTAGCACGTCTGCTTTATCGTTAGGCTCAAATATATATAAAAAAAGTGTTATAAAAAAAGAAATGTGTGAAATTCTTGATATTAAGATAATTGGTAGTGTACAAAACTAAAATGAATTTCTAAAATTGTTCGGGAATCAGTTTATTGGATTCAGTCGCAGAATTTCTCTGTCAAAGAATGTCTCTACTGCATGAGCTTTATTTTGGAGAATACTTCTATTTAAATGTCTTTTTCATAAATCGTCATACTTAATTGCAATACAGTAACTACTACTTTATCTACTGGTAATGAATTTTCTTTTCTTAAATATCGCTAGCACATCATCCCTTCCACAAAATGTGTTTATCCTTTCACAATTTATAAATTCTGTGGATTGTTTTCTTGATAGGATATCAACATTTTGCTATACTTTTACTAATTCACTAAAAGACAATTTCGAATTTTCGGAATATATGTGGTTCAGTAATTACTTAACTTTTTTACAAAACATTCCTTTCCCAAAATGTACAATAAAAAAATGAAAGTACAATTAAAATAGTATTTAATTCCAGAACCATGCAAACGTGAAATGAAGTACTTCAAAAAGAAGTATGGTATCGACGGCCATATGCACTATGAAGCCCCGCAGTGCACTCCACTGTGGCTCTACGCTCCCGTACAAGTAATTATTCCATCATATTTCCCTGAATAATATTCATACAATTTTGACTTTTGTGAGTTGATAAGAGATGGCGCCACATATATCCTAAATCACGCTATTGATGTTTTCTAAATTTATACGTAATTTTTTACGGCTCTAGCAGAATGTCAACTTTTAGCATCTACGATTTAGGTTTTAGACGATATAAGAGCAAATATATAATGTTATATGATTCATTTTAGATTTCAGTTCTACGTTTGTATATAGTCCGCGCCAAAGTGCTAGTCCGCTCCGAATATAGAAACGAGTCGCGTCGCAATAGCAAATTGCAGATATTAACAGGATGAAGACAGTGCGGGACCCGGCACTCGCCCGTTGCCCGCTCTCGCTCATGCGCACATAGCGTTAGTGTGCCCTTACGTTACGGAGCTAACTAAATCTGCGCGCAACTTCAGAACGGACTAGTAGTTTGGCGCGGACTGTACCTTTGTGTGTGTCTACACCGGGTACAGGTGTATTTTCTGATACAGTGTCGCCGTTTTGTATGTTATTGTGCTTTGGAGGACGGTACCTTCATCGAGGGTATCAAGGTACCGAGAGTGGAGGTGTCGAACATGAATTGTGGTTAGTTGTCTTTTTTTATATAGATATTTTTATTTAAGTTTGGGTTGTCCACGTAAGAAGTTTGAAATAAAAAGTATATGAAAATCTACTCTAATATTATAAAGAGGAAAATTTTGTTTGTTTGTTTGGTTGTCCTATTCATTATACACTCAAAAACTACTGGACCGATTTTAAAAATTCTTTCACCATTCAAAAGCTACATTATCTACGAGTAACATAGGCTATATTAACAGAACTTTCTTGAACTTCTCTAAATAAAAACATTAGTGGGAAAATCCAAAGTCAATCGGTGGGTTAACTTTTCAGTTTAAGGTAACAAAAAGGAAGTTATTTTTACAGTAGAGGTAATGTTTTTCAAATGTATGTATGTTATTAAATATCATTCTTTTTCGTGCCTTATAGTTCAAAGAGGTTGACAGATTTTATATAATTATGAGGTGTTGTTGTAGTCATCTAAATTGTAGAAAAGACATAGGCTTATATTTTTTAAGATTCTTGTCTTTATAATAATACGAGTACAGTAATGCCCCGACTTACGCGAATTCGGAGTTACGCGACTTTCAAAACTCGTCGATTCTCCTATGGTTTGAGTGTCCCGCAATCCCTGATTATAAAAAATAAGCTTACTAACCCTAGAATTATTCATGTAAACATTTGTATTTGTTGCGCGACGTCAACACATTCGAAATCATACCATACGATGGTACGTACATGCATACCCCGACTTACGCGAATTCGACTTACGCGGTTATAACTCGGTCCCACCAATCGTGTAAGTCCGAGGTATTACTGTATCTGTATAGTGTTGGGGGTATCTTCAATGTTAGATTTGAATCCAGCTAGTTATTTTTAATTAATTCCAAGACCTCCACATTCATCGTCCTTGTCATCGGCCGCTTCCCGACATAATCCCCTTTTGTTTTTTTTATTTTTAAATTACGAATACAGCGTTACAGCCAATTAAATGTGTGGCCAGCGTTATTTTTCGAGTGAAAGGTTTTAAATTATTTTTAATTTTCTTTATTTCTATAATGTTGAACTGACGCAATCGAAATTTATATAACTCAAAGGAGACTGACTGACATAGTGATCTATCAACGCACAGCCCAAACCACTGGACCGATCGGGCTGAAATTTGGCATGCAGGTAGATGTTATTACGTAGGCATCCGCTAAGAAAGGCTTTTGATAAATTCTACCCCCAAGGGGATAAAATAGGGGATGAAAGTTGTTATAAATCTTCTTAGTTAATAATATTACTTCGTAACGCGAGCGAAGCCGCGGGCAAAACTCGTAAAGTATAATAGTGAATGTAACTTTACAATATATATAGTTATAGTAATATTATTTTTTGCAAGATTGTGCCCGTGAGAAATGCCGCACTGGCTCCGAGGTGGAGTGTGACGGGTATGGCAACTACAAGCAGGCGGTCTTCACCATGCTGACTGCGGAATGGGATATCGCTGACCTGAACTACTTGGGTAATACTTTAATTTGTGCCTGTTTGTTACGCGTTTGTTACTGTCTTTAAGGGTGGAGGCAAAATAAGCAAAATAAGCAATGAAAGCCTTTTTTTTGGTGTCGAGGGGGAAACCTTCAAAAGGTACCCCATGTCGTGGGAGCGACACAGAGTTATGTGGGATTCTTACCGCTCTAAAACCCCCCCCTGGCCGTCCTCGGCGCTGGGTAGAGGACTCCGGGATCTCCAAAGGAACGCAATGGGAGTCCTCTTAGCGCATTGCCCCGTCGGTCTCCGCCCAGGTGAGCTTGACGCTCGCCACACCGTCTGGTGTGTACGACGGTATGCGACCACACATACAGTCGTCCTTCCCGGGGTCGAACCGTCCAGCAAGCGACCCCGGAAGGACGGCGGTATGTGTGGTCGCATACCGTCGTAAACACTACATGGTGTGGGAGAAGCGAAATCTGCTCCCCCAAGGTAGAGTCCGATCGGGGCATCGCGCTTGGAGGGCTCTGGTTGTGTTTCGTCGGAGATGCCGGAATTCTCCAACAAGCGTTGAGGACGGCCACCGGGGGGGTTTTAGTGCGGTGAAAATCCCACATAACCCGGCGTCGCTCCCACGGCGTCGGGTACCTTTTGAAGGTTGCCCCTCGATAAAAAAAAGAAAATGTTAAGTGTTCTCTGGTTTGGATATCGTCGTAAAAAGGTACCAGGCATTCCAACTTAGTACCCACTTTCTCCATACTGTATTTACCATATATATCAAAGTGGTAGATTATCTCGTGAGACATCACTGCTCCATCTATTTCTGGCTAATAACAACAGTGTTAAGTACTGCTGTCTTCCACATACTTAACTAAGGCGTACCAACTAAGTTTTCAGGGGTAGCAACGGATTTGTAGCCGACCCCCATAGACTAGTAAAGATACTTCGCCGCCTTGAAATTGAATGAAGCCACAAACGGCTTATTAGTAAGTTCTTTTCTTGAATTCTTGACAAATAAAAACATTTTTAGAAAAAAAAATACGAATAAATAACAAATACTGCGTAATTTACATAATAAATAAATGATTATTTCAAATATTTTAGGGGCATTTTAGCACGGAGACGTGGCAAATCTTTTTAACGCAACTATTTCAATTGTCAAAACTGGTAACATTTTCTTGTTAGGAGTGAGTAATCTTTACTAATCTATGCCGACCCCAGGTAGAACTCGAATCTTATTTGGTGTTGACACAAATCATCGGCGGTAGCTCTTTATAGTCCAGTTTAAACAGCTAGTCCGCTCTGAATATAGAAATCTATCGCGTCACCATAGCAAATTGTATGACACCTGCTCGCAACAACTTCAGAGCAGATCGCATTACTTGCAGCTCTAACCTTGTCTTCATCCCTATCCTATTCTTTCACGCCATCTCTAATCTTTCCTTTTTCCTAATACTTTTTTCACTTTTACCTTCCTTCTCCTTTTTATTGTTTGTTCTATGCTATCATCAATTTACTCCTTAACTTCACTACTTACTGTTGTTTAAAACTGTACTCTTATCTCACTGTACTTTACTCATCCTTACTTTTACTCCTCACCTTAAGGTTGCCTGGAAGAGATCTCTGATTAGCGATAAGGCCGCCTATTGTATTGTTTTATATTTGTATGTTTTCTTTATTATTTCATGTTATGGGTACAATAAAGTATATATTATTATTATTTTATAGTATATATATTTTTTTCTCTGGGTTTACCAGGTTATATGAAATAACCCGGGCGCAGCCTAGTGTTAATTCAGTAGGATAGTGTTGGTTTCATGTAAGGTGTTATTATCAGTATCTAATTGGAGGAATTTTCGAACTATCCTGCGTGTATTTAGTATTGCAGCTTTCTCTAGTGTAAGTTATGTGAATTTCGGGAGATCTAACGTTTTAAGGCTATGGAATAATTGCTTTGGTATAACGCCGGTGGTGGAGACGACTATAGCAACTATTGTTATACAATTCATCTTCCATATTTTCTTCATTTCTTCCTGTAATTCTGTGTATTTTCTGATCTTTTTAGCGATTGTTGATTGTAAATTGTTTGTGTTATTATTATTATTATTATACCAATACTCGCATTATATAAACTAGTAATTATAATTTTACTGTTAATCACCTAATAGATTCGACAACGCCGGCAACTTCTCAACGCGTCGCTAATGAAGACCCACTGCCAAAAACATCCGCATCTTAAAACTGATTGTTTTATTCATAATGTACCTCGTAATCATTATTATATTAAATAGATAATGTAAATTGGCTGTTTGTATTAAATTGTCTTAATTTGTAGAATTTTTTTTTTATACTATAGGAGTAGCAGACGAGCATGCAGTCCACCTGCTAGTAAGTGGCTCCTGCCGCCCATGGACATCTGTAATTAACCCCAGATAGGATAGATATTCCTACCTGAGGTCGGCCACAGATGCGCCGCTACCCCTGAGGACTAAGCTGGAACGCCTCGGAAAAGTCTGTCTCCCTTACCACACCCTTCAAACCGGAACACAGCAGCGCGTAACACTGCTGTTATTAGGCAGAAATAGGTGTGGCGGTGGTGCCGCCAGAGTCGAACCATAAAAGGTTCTAGCACCTTTAAAGTCGAAATATTTGTAATTTGGTTTGAAACAATCGCGGTGGTTGTGTATCTCTCAATCGATCTACAAGTATAAACATCGGGCGCAGTCAAAAGTTGGATGGGTGACCGCTAGTGGAAAATGTCGTGCTTCCGTGCTTCGGAGGGCATATAAGCCGTGGATACTAGGAGGTCTTGTGTGGTTTGAAAACATCTGCCGAGGTATGGTCACAAACTCGAACCCCCGCCAATATGGATGGAGGTCCAGTTGTAAGAAGAGACTCGTGCCCGGTAGTGACTCATAAAAGGGGGTAAAATGCCAATTTAATGTCAATCTGGCTCGAAGGACCAAATTTAGTAGTACATGGAAGCCAGTAAAATCAAATTATATTATATTGTTTAATGAGTATAAGTAGTCTCTACAATATCCTACAGCCTAACGAATACTTGAATTCGAAATAGCTAAACAGTTTCTTGTGTATATATTGTTAGTTAGAAGTTAGAAGGTAGAACCCTTTGTGGTTCGACTCCGGCGGCACCACCGCCACACCTATTTCTGCCTCATAACAGCAGTGTTAAACGCTGCTGTGTTCCGGTTTGAAGGGTGTGGTAGGGGAAACAGACTTTTCCTAGGCGTTCCAGCTTAGTCCTCAGGGGTAGCGCCGCATCTGTGGCCTATCTGGGGTTGATTACAGATGTTCATGGGCGGGAGTAGCCACTTACCATAAGGTGGACTGCATGATCGTCTGCTACTCCTATATTATATAAAAATATCTATAACTGTATAACTAATAAATATTGCCCTTAGCTTTGAAGTGTATATCCGCCCAATGCCACTATAATTGGCACCACCACTTCCGTACCACGCATGCGCCAAGAACAGCTGATTGCTATATCAATAACATAACCAATAAAGATAAAACAACAGTTTCTAAAACATTATTAGGAAATTTTGAGCATAAAAACGCATTTTCAGAGAGAAATTTCTTAGTTGGATGTCTGATTTTGTAACCTTCACCTAGCGGCTGAAAGCGATTATTTCTGTGCGCCCTTGTGACGTCACGTGTCACGCTTACGGTGCAGACGGTGTTGCCAGGTTGAAGGAATCTCCCTAAATTTTTGTCTTGTTATTGCTAAATATTTTCACAATAATAATATAATATTAGGATCATGTTAGATGTTATTTCATATTGATTTTTTAATTCGTATGAAATTAATTAGTTAAATACTAAGAAAATACGTATAAATTTTGGAAAAGTGATACAGTCACAGAATATCCAAATGATAAATTACAGTGATGTTATTTTGCATAATATTTACAATAGATATTTAATGCACCTTTTTAGAGCCAAGAAAAACAAGTAGGTATAATGAAAAAAATAAATTACATGCCGTATAGTTTTTGTATAATTACATAAAACAACTGAAGTAAATAAAATGAATATAAAAACTATTACTAGCATGTTATCAATACTTCATTTAAGTAACGATAGTTTTAATCTAATCTAATTAAACGGATTACAGTGGTAAGTTTAGCAACCACTCTTTCCAATTTCAGCAATTAACTACATCAATGCAACCATTACTACAATGGAGTACTATACAAGATAAGCAAAATAAAATAAATATGGGTTCGGCCAAAAAGAAAATGAAAACTTGGCAACCTCAGTCAAGTCAGTAGGTCGATACGCGCGGGACGGCACGCGCGAACAACTGCGAATTTACTTTTTTCTAATTCCTAATCTTGACAAGTGTTACGAGTGAAAATGCCAAACATAATTAATGAGGTCAAATTGGACTTCAAGGACGTGTTACTGCGACCCAAACGGAGCACGCTGAAAAGTAGAAATGATGTAAGTTATGTAAATTTTTGTTTATTTTCCTGAAAGCGAGATTTGATGTCTGTTTAGTGTGATAGGCCAGTTCTATTATAGACGGCCTTGGTTTTTAAATAAAAAGTTTAGTTCTTTTTTTTAAAGTTGCTCTACCACTAAATAAAACTCTCTATAGAGCCATAATAAAGTAAATCGATTATATTAAAATAAAAAATACAAATGATTCAGAATATATTAACTGTTTAACATAATCTAGCATATTAAATTAAATATAAAATATTCATTATAAAAAAATACAGATTACAATGATAGTTACAGCTCATGTAATAGGAAGGTACCTACTGTAATAATTGTTCGTTTTATAATAATAAGTACACATTCATAATTAAATGTATATTGTTTATAATCATCAACATATTTTATAGCGTTCCGCGTACGTCATGCGCACTTTTATCCGTTTTTTCCATTCCATTTGCGTTTTTTTACAATTGTAGAGTATGTAAAAAAGTACCTACTTTTATAATTTATTTGATTTATTTGAATGCGATCCTCTTAATGTCATAATGTTGGGCACGGATATTTCCCCAGATATGGGGGGCTCTATCACTCTTTTCTAAAAAAAGATTGGTGGACGTTATCTACACTAATATTATAAAGAGGAAAACTTTGTTTGTATGTTTGTTTGTAATGAATAGGCTCAAAAACTACTGGACCGATTTTAAAATTTCTTTCACCATTCGAAAGCTATTTATACACGAGCAACATAGGCTATATTTTATATGAAATATATTTGATAAATAGATTTCGAGGCGGTACAAAGTTTACCGGGTCAGCTAGTGTTTTAATAAAATTTAAAACGTAGTTGATAGTGGTAAAAAAATAAGCATGATAAATCTATGTTAGTATGTTAATATACAGCACGAAATATTAAAATGGTAGATAATTTATTAAATTTTAACAAAACATTGCTAAAATTGGACCTAAAAATATGATTAACGTAAAGTTCTTCAGAAATCGAAGCGAAATCATATTTAAATTTAATGTTCCGGATGTATTTTATCTCCTCTTTGAATTCAAAATTTTGAAATATAAATTTTGATTTTTTTCGCCTAATATATCATTGTTCGCTAAATTTGTAATGTCATTCTTTCGTCAAAGTAGGATCAGCTACATTTATAAAAAAATATTTCCTATAAAGTACTCCATTCTTTTTAAAATCTCGTCAAAATCGGTTAAGGTTTTTTCAAAATTTATCCACACAAAGTTAAATTCTACCACCATTCACATTTCGAAAAATTTCGAAATACACCAAAAAAAAGAATACACCATATCGGTGATACCATACCTATCTAGAATCTATTTGGAATTTAGTTATTTGGAACTAGAGCGACGACTTGCCTAACCCACCCCATTTATGACGTCACAGGGCAGTTTCCACCCTACATTTTTGGCAAGAGAAAGGGTGAATTAATTTACTGTTTACGTCATTTTATTGGAAAGGAAAGCCTTAAGCATTACAAGTACTAGTTCGTATTTTTTGAAAATAGAAGTTTGAAATTTTTTGTCTATCTGAGAGTCCAAGGTTCGAGTCCCGCCGCACGTTTGATTTGTCAACTTCATAGTTACTGAAAGTTGGCAACACAATACTTCATATAAGTGGGGGATCCCCCTAGTCGGGTTTTCGAGTTATGAGTAACAAGAAAATAGTAAAATGAGTGCTTAATTTGATAAGCCTACTTCAATAGTCCGTTGAGTAAGCTGTGCCTACCATAATATTGTTTGAATTACGTTACTATGATGGAAATACACAAAAAAATCAACGAGTTGCAATCCGGGAGTGCCGGCAGAAGTGAACACTTTCGTAATCTAACCTGAGTAATAAAATATAATAAATAAATAATTATAGTTTAAAAACTAAATATCACGCTAAAATCGTTATCCTGACGACCCTGATGAGGAGAATGGGAAAAAATATAAAAATAATGTAATGTCATCGGTTCTCGACAAGTGTTCAAAATTTTGAATTAATCGGACGTTGGATGTTGGTAAAAATGTTCAAAGATTCCTGAAAGAAACTGACATCCATTGACATATTTTTTCTATGCTGACACCAGATGACATTTTGATTTTTGCAGTTTGCTTTGCCGTCTTACGAATTTTCCATCAGTTCACGTAATCCTGACTCGGTTTTAACATTTTTTACCAATCATAGTAGCCGCTGAAGAAGTTTTCCGTCAAAGACAATTATAGTCAACTCATTACTTTCCTTTTACTGGTTTAGGCCATAGTCCACCGCGCTGGTCAAGTGCGTTTTGGTAGACTTCACCTAACTTAAGGAACTTTTTTTATAGAACTTTCGGATTTCGTCACAATTTTTTCCTTGGCCGTTAAAGCAAGTGCTATTTAATTATCATACGACATAAATAACTTTGTAAATCATAGATGCATACCTGGGGTTCGAACCTCGGACTCCTTGATTGGAGGCTGAGATTTATCCACTAAGCACGTTAGGTGGAACGGAAGATTTTATGATACGACTTTTAGTGTATTTACTTCTCCTATCAATCGACTGTGTCCCATACAAATTGTTGTGTACAACCCATAGAAAACTTGATTTATCACTTAACATATTTCCCATACCAGCGTCCTATGACGGTCCTGGCAAACCAGCTACTTTTAGCATCGGCTTTGCGTTTTTGCGATTACATCGACGCTACACGTTTTTGCGATTAGCTTCGTTCGGTCGAGGTGAAAAACGTATGTTTTAGCGACTGTATTAATATTGCGTGCTTTTCAAGTTAGCAGCGTTTGATCGCTGCATCTAACCTAAAAGCATCCAATCCATTATCAATACTCGATCTATCCGAATCTACCAAAGATTGAAAACAAGCTCTAGAATTAGTCAAATTTGTCAAAACTCGGTCTTTAGTACGTAAGGATAGATAGATTATTAATACCGGGTATGGATCGTCGATCACTATTGCTAAAAGTAGCCAGTCTGGGGTCCATACATCATTATCCGTCGTATAGAAATATAACTATAGTAGTTTTAAACCGGAAATTAAAGTATGCATCGAAGTACACGTTCCTGGCAGCGACTAGCTTGTAGGGAGACAATACGTTTTATTTTTATGAGACAGACCTTTATTATTATGGGACAGTTTTAGAGAGCTATATAACTACAGTAAAAGTAGTCTCATACTAACATTTAACGTTTGATAAGTGTTCAAAGCAGTGATACCCTAGTGGTTAAGAAACGCGGCTTCTCGATCGAGGGGTCCGAGGTTCAAATCCTAGGTACGCACCTCTGATTTTCAAAGTTATGTGCGTATTAGAAATTAATTATCATTTACTTAAAACGGCGAAGGAAAATATCGTGAGGAAGCCTGCATACCTGAGAGATCTATATAAAAAAAATCTTAAAGGTATGTGAAGTCTACCAATATGCACTTGGCCAGCGCGGTGGACTATGGCCTAATCCTTCACATTCTGAGAGGAGACCCATACCCAGCAGTGGGACGATAATGGGTTGATGACGATTATGGGACAGTTGTAGAGAACTACAGAACTATAGTAAAAGTAGTAATACTTTTACGTTTAATTATTGATAGTCAATCCATCCACTTAGCAAATACCACTTAGAAAATGTGTAGAATGAGGAAATTATTATGCTCTTTCTAAAGCTGCTTACTAACGATCCAAAATGAGAAAAAGTAGTATGAAGAATTTGTCAAAAGACCATTTTAAGCAAAAAATTGGATTAATGCTCGATTGCTGAGCATTCGGTTCTGACTTCACGTAATTTACCAGATCAAGTAATCAAGTTTTACAGGATTTTTCGTGGTTGACGAAGAGGTCATACCACATATATTTCTGCCGTGTACAGTGTAAATGAATATTTGTGTTATAAAAAATAAAAATTACACCAAGAGGCTTCATTACACATTTAATTAAAACATGACATAACTTTACTTAACTTATTAATTGTATTTATTGACATAATATTTTATAAAATTGTTATTATTATTATTATTATTGACATTGTGATTCATTTATTGATATTATAGACTTTAATTATGATCAAATATGTACTAAATGAATGCTAAAATATAAATTTAATAATTGTTATTATGAAGTAAATGTTATAACCCACATTGTATAATAAAATGTAATGTAATCAATATTAATATAATTATAATGTATTTTTAAAATTTTGCATGCTTCCCTGAAGCTAAGTGTGAGAAAATTGTTAATATTCCTACCAACCCAGATTGTACCACATTTAACAGCAAATAAATGAATATGAATATGAATGAATGCCTACTAACGCTGCTGTGTTCCGCTTTGAAGGGTAAGGGAGATATACTTATCGTCCTATTGCCATAGAGGCGAATCTCAAAGGGTTCCACGATATTTAAAAGTTGGCATGGAAAGGATCAAACATAGTAAAAATACGTAAAACTAAAATAATCTAAGAAATACTTCATGTAAACAAGCGCCTACTGTAGGACTACCATGAGTTTACAAAAGTATTACTCGCTAGCGACTGCGTAAAAAAAATGTATGAAAAATTGTACAGCGCCTCTGGTGGTTACTCGTAGAACTAAAATCCGTAGTGACGTAACTCGATACGTAAAAAACCTATCGAAATCAAATCGCTAGCGAATGTCATTATGATCTATTGCCATACAAATTCGGTCCCATGAGTCATTAATTTGACAGACGTTGTCAAGAAATACCGTAACGATAGTAGTTATGTTATTCACTAGCAAAATGACAATAGTTTTCTATTTACCATTTCTATAGTGGCGTTCCTATGCCAACTCATGGTAATGCTACTGATCGTAATCCTCAACTATCATTTGACATGGACACCCTACTAACGATGTACAAATAGAATTGCGGAACGGTGATAAGATAAAAGAAAAATGACAATTAGTATTAGCACTCAAGTACGTGTTTTCTCATTAAGATAAGTGCGGTATCGATCAACTGGTATAGTAATAAATGAGTTATAGGGCAGAAGTGGGCAGTTAATTTTAAATGGAGTTTAAATGATAATAATAAGGGAATCCAATAAACCATATATGTACTCGTAAATACATAGTTACAATTGCCTCACTAATAAAGTTTTTTTACATTTTTGTGTTAGTTTTTTTAATTTTGGTAATTCTCGACCCAAAATAAAGTGAACTAGAGAAATCTTATATATAAAATTCTCGTGTCACAATGTTAGTTACTATACTCCTCCGAAACGGCTTTACCGATTTTCACCAAATTTTATATGCGTATTCAGTAGGTCTAAAAATCGGTTACTATCTATTTTTCACACCCCTAAGTGATAAGGGTTCACCCTTAACATTTTTTAATTTATATTGCAACACAACGTTTGCCGGGTCGGCTAGTATTATATAAATAAAAACCCTATTGCTTAAACATATAGCCTATGTTATTTTCACAATTTATATGAATCCAACAACACATCGTATTTTAAAATCCGTCCAGCCGATTGGTCTGTAGGGCAAACAATGAGATATACACACAGACCTGTATTTATTTTGTTTAAATATCGGGCTGTGGATATACATCTATACACACTATAGTTCAAACTGCTAGTCCGCTCTGAATATAGAAATGAATCGCGTCGCCATAGCAAATTGTATGAACCTGCTCGCAACAACTTCAGAGCGGACTAGAAGTTTGGCGCGGACTATACCTATCTTCATACGCTTGAAATACATTACCCTCCGTAGACATTCCAACGTAGACCTCAGGGGTAACTAGCATCTGTGGCCGACCGAGATGTCCATGGGTTGCAATAGATGCAATAACTTTGAAGGTGGTAGAAGCCTTTCTGGTTCGACTCCGGCGGCACCACCGCCACACGTATTTCTACCTAATAACAGCAGTGTTAGGCGGTGCTGTGTTCCGGTTTGAAGGGTGTGGTAAGGGAGACACTTTTCCGAGGCATTCCAGCTTAGTCCTCAGGGGTAGCGGCGCATCTGTGGCCGACCTCAGGTAGGAATATCTAATCCTATCTGGGGTTGATTACAGATGTCCATGGGCGGCAGTAGCCACTTACCATCAGGTGGACTGCATGCTCGTCGGCTACTCCTATATTATAAAAATAAGGTTACACGGGGCGCTGGGCTCTTCATCATAATATTAACTAGAGAGAAATTTTCCTAATCAATTTTAAATAGACTGTTCTTATTACAGACGATTTTTCCATATCTTGATGAATATATTTTCCATGACGTCAATCGTACCATACCAATTTCATTTATTTCCAAAAGCTATTTTGATAAATTAAGATTTCCTCTTTGAACTCTGCTTTTATCGTCAATTTATTATTGTTGTAATTCTGGGCATTGCTCCTCCGAAATATTACATACTTGGTCCTATACCTAAGTTCGGCTACAGATGTGGCTGAGGACTAAGTTGGAACGCCTTGGATAAATATGTCTCCGTTACCACACCCTTCAAACCAGAACACAACAGCGCTTAACACTTTTTTTTTTTTTTTTTTTTTATAATATAGCAGACGAGCATGCAGTCCACCTGATGGTAAGTGGCTACTGTCGCCCATGGACATTTGTAATCAACCGCAGATAGGATTAGATATTCCTACCTGAGGTCGGCCACAGATGCGCCGCTACCCCTGAGGACTAAGCTGGAACGCCTCTGAAAAGTCTGTCTCCCTTACCACACCCTTCAAACCGGAACACAGCAGCGCCTAACACTGCTGTTATTAGGTAGAAATAGGTGTGGCGGTGGTGCCGCTGGAGTCGAACCATAAAGGGTTCTACCACCTTCAAATTTCAAATTTCACACTGCTGTTATTGGACAGAAATAGATGTGACGGTCGGTGCCTTTGAAGTCAAACCAGCACCTTCGCTTACGCACCAACTTTCTTTTGTTTTAAAAATGACAACTATCTTTTATTTACATTTTTTAACATTAAAAAAACAACTATTCGTCTCCATCCGTAGAGACGAATAATACTTATAGTTTAAAAACTAAAAACCACGCTAAAGTCACACAAGGGGAATCATTAATAAATAAATCAACGCTCATAAGGAGGAATGAAACAAAATTATTAAAATCGTGAATTGTCATCGGTTCTTGATAATTGTTCATAATTTAAAATTAATCGGACCGTTCAAAGTGGATGAAAATCGAGTTCATAGATTCCGTTACATACATACAGGTCAGGCTAATAAAAGCGTGGTAAAAATGCCCCGTATATCTAATAATGCGCTTGATCATAACAATTATCTTAATGAAAGGTGTCAAAAGATTCAGAGCGCATATACATCTGAAATAAGACCTTCATCTTATCGTGAGAGCGGAAACGTGTCACCATTGTAAATATTTGATTGTGCAGTTATTTCTTATTGTTTCGCTTTTTGTTACATTGTTTAACGTAATTTGTTGTAAGAAACTGTAGCACAAAGAATCGTAGATACTTGATAGAGAGCAATAAATTAGATCATTTATTTTGTTTCTATAAAACATCTATTTACTCGTTACATAGAAGACTTGTTACTACACAATACTTTAGTTCTTCTATTTTATTTCTATAAAACATCTTTTTGTTTGTAAATAGGTTGATCGTTATAGTAATTGTTTAATCGTTCAAATGGGGAAACACCATCGCCACACCTTTTTTTGCTATGTGGGTACTGTCGCCCAAGTACCTCTTATCAACCCCAGATAAGAGTGAAATCCTACCTGAGGTCGGCCACAAATGCGCCGTTACCTGTGAGGACTAAGCTGGTATCAGACGGACAAGTATATTTACCTTGCCACACCCTTCAAACCAGAACACAGGACAGCTTAACACTGCTGTTATTATTTAGAAATAGGTGTGGCGGTGGTGCCGCCGGAGTCGAACAACAAAGGGTTCTACTTCTATATCTGCCGTAAAACAACGTTTCTATGCTGCTGGGTTTTTATTTGAAGATTAGAAGATACACTTAGTCCTCATGGGTACCAACGCATCTCTAAAAGTATAGTCCGCGCCAAAATGCTAGTCCGCTCAGAAGTTGCAAGCAGGTGCAGTCATACAATTTGCTATGGCGACGCGATTCATTTCTATATTCAGAGCGGACTAGTAGTTTTACACCGACTATACCAAAATCGAAAATAGGTACAGAAAAAATGACACAAAAAAATCTTTGAATATTTCACACTTTTTGCTTTTTTCTTACCCAACCCTTACATTATTTATGTGTTATTAGTTCCTCTGAATTCACTGGTCCGAAATGGAATGATAATCTGGAATACATCCAAGAAATTGACCCACATTTCTGTATCTTTCTAACTGTTCCCTTCATTTCTCGTTTTCGTTTCGGAGCCAATGAAAATCTTTATGGGTTATCTCAAGATGCCGTGATAGAATTGATTTTGCTTTCTGTCTATTATGTGGGGATACGTTATACGAAGCTTATTAAAATGTATGTACAGGGTGGCCAAATTCGATACTATAAGGTATATACTATGAAAAAAATTGAACCCTTTTCAGCATTTTTTGCAAAAATGATTTTGATAAAAAATAAAACTGCATAATTAGATTTTAAAAAATCTATGTACTGTATAACTACTACTATGTACGTAGTAAGTAACTAAGTATGATCAAAAATCACTAATAAAAGTGGGAAATACAATGTGTTCGATTTCAAAATAAAAAATACTTTCCATGTATTTCTTTGTATGTACTTTGTATCATCGGGTAGTGTCTCTTCATCATCATCATCATCAAACCGTTATTGTCCCACTGCTGGGCACGGGTCTCCTCTCAGAATGAGAAGGATTGGGCCATAGTCCACCGCGCTGGCCAAGTGCGTATTGGTAGACTTCACACACCTTTGACATTTTTTTATAAAATCTCTCATGTGTGCAGGTTTCCTCACGATGTTTTCCTTCACCGTATAGCAAGTGATAATACGCACTTAACTTTGAAAAATCAGAGGTCCTCGATCGAGAGGCCGAGTTTCTTAACCATTAGGCTATTACTGTACTGCAGTGTCTCTTATATGGATTAAATTCCGACCTGGAAAATTAAAACACAGACCCAAATTTTAAACCACTAGGGCATTGCAGACTTGACAATAAAAATCCTCGTATTAATCATAACAAAAGTAAATAAATACATACTTGAACGAGGAAACATATTATAAGTCATTGTAACAAAACGAATGAATATGAAAATATGAAACAATTATGAATGGTAATTTAATGTTTCACGTGTTTGAGATGGTAGTGAATAAGATTGTATATGAGCTGTTTATTGACTCCAGTTTTAACTGCTTTTCATCAAGTGACAATGTTACGAAACATTCTTGCGCATGGTTGCCTGGAAATTATAATTAATTTAACTTTTAATTCTATAAATGATAAATTACGACTCTATGAGTTTCGACTCTGGCGGGACCACCACACCTATTGATCTATTTCTACCTTGTACAATGTTAAGCGCTGATGTTGTAGTTTCAACGTAGCCCAGGGGTAGCCAAGCATCATCAGCTAGTAGTTTATTAATCCTAACTTTACATTGATGGCACAGTTAGTTTAAAAACAGTTACATAACAAAAAAAATTGCAATAGTTAGTACATGTATTATATTATACATATAAACCGATAATAATTAAATAACTTTATTATTTACTAGTTTTTGCCCGCGGCTTCACCCGCGTTTAAAAGAAAATAATATGACATACATAAAACTGAAAATTCGTACCTTCATTGGAATGAAAGTGGCGCCATCTGGCGAAAATTGGTCGTATCAACTCTGAAACCTTCGTGGGCTCATGGACAACAACTTTGCTAAAGATCATCGCTTGAGCAAATGCATAGTTTACGTTTAAAATAATCGACGTTATGATCCAAAAGATCCATTCTCCGATTAATCGATCTTAGATCGCCATTCCTAGTTCTCGTGGGATTTCCGGGATAAAAACTATCCTATGTCCTTTCTCGGGTCTCAGACTATCTTTGTACAAAATTTCATTAAAATCGGTTCAGTGGTTTAGGCGTGAAGAAGAGACAACCAGACAGACAGACAGAGAGACAGACAGACAGACAGAGTTACTTTCGAATTTATAATATTAGTAAGGATTGTTACATCGCTACGCCTGTCCTTTTTCCCTTTCCATGTCGTGCCTAAAGAAGTTACACTTCAACAATAAACTTTTTGTGCTGTATTTGTATGCAAGATTGTCTTTTCAGCCCATTACAGTTCCAAGGTTTTTAGTTCCATTTCCATTAGTCATGCTATACCAAATTATCGTGAGTAAATCAAAATTGATTTTATATTAATTTATTGCTTCGAGCACGGAATGGAGTGTGGAGTTCGAATTTGGGGTACGCGTTTGAAGAAAGATGTGACAGAGGTACCTGGTCGAACTAGGCCTGGTTTTAGAGTAGGGCTAACTGGGCTACTGCCGTGAGGCTTGCCTGAAGAGAGGGGTCTCCAAAACATAGAAAAAAAAACAAGTTTTAAGCGCTGCTGTGTTCTGGTTTAATGAGTGTAGTAAAAGAGACATTCTCTTACTCCTTTACTCCGAGGCGTTCCAACTTAGTCATCAGAAGTAGCGGCGCACCTGTGGCCGACCTTGGGTAGGAATCTATTCAAATCAAATCTAATCAATTTTTTTTATTCAAAATAGGTTCTTTACAAATCACTTTTTGAATGTCAATACAACTACCACCACTTCACAAGGTGTTTCGTTGTAGAGAAGAATCGGCGAAAGAAACTCCATAACACAGATATTTTTAAAAAAAGTATTTTACAATGTCAATCTTAACGTAATGGTACATGTGGAGCTGGAGCTACTTCAGACCACACGGTTTTGTCAGCCAAATAATCGCTTAGTTTATAGTACGCTTTTTTACACAGCGTCTGTTTAATGACATGTTTGAATTTTTTTTCTGTGTGATTCAAAATGTGATCGGGTATTTTATTGTAGTAGCGAGTACAGTTGCCCATGAAAGATCAAGCCACCTTACATAGTCTATGTTTCGGAATTGCTAATTTATTTCTATTTCTGGTATTAAAGTTATGGTGATTACTATTTTTTTTTCAAACATATCAGTGTTTTTTGTAACATCCTTACTAATATTATAAATCCGAAAGTAACTCTGTCTGTCTGTCTGTCTGTCTGGTTGTCTTTTCTTCACGCCCAAACCACTGAACCGATTTTAATGAAATTTTGTATAAAGATAGTCTGAGACCCGAGAAAGGACATAGGATAATTTTTATCCCGAAAATCCCATGGGAACTAGGGATGGCGATCTAAGATCGATTAATCGGAGAATCGATCTTTTGGACCCAAAACATCGATTATTTTAATCGATATTAGTATGTTATATTATTTTCTTTTAAACGCGGGCGAAGCCGCGGGCAAAAACTAGTACATAATATTTTCATAGATGTATTGACTATGTACCGTCAATATATTAATAGTGGGAATCAGTTCTCTCCTTACATGGGGCTAATTGCAGATGTATGCCGGCAGTAGCCACTTACCATCAGCTCGACTGCGTGCTATGCTATTCTTATATTATATAAATCTATTTAATTCAGATCAGAATGAACAGTAGAGCCAATAATTAAGATTTCTCAACGGCCTTGTGACGACGATTTCAGGAATTTCTCCAATGCTGACATTGTAGTTAGTTGGCATTCCGCCCACGAAAACGTTATCTAGAACTACACTATTCGTTCTAACAGTAACTCGATAAAGAGTTGACTGAACTAATAACGTTTCAGACTGAAATTGTGTTGTAATTGAAATGCCCATAATGTATAAGGTCCTTCAGCATTCAATCAGCAATGATTTTTTTATAATATAGACTAGTGAAGCCCGCGGCTTCGCCCGCGTTTATAAAAAAATAACATGACATACATATAATTGAACATTTGTACCTTCATTGGAATTACAGTGGCGCCATCTGTCGGAAATTGGTCGTACCAACTCAGAAACCTTAGTAGCTTCATGCACACCAATTTTGCTAAAGATCGTTATATCATCAAATGCATAGTTTACGATTCTATATAGCACATTTTGAAGGTGGTAGAACCCTTTGTGGTTTGATTCCGGCGGCACCACCACCACACCTATTTCTGCCTAGTAACAGCAGTGTCATACGCTGCTGTGTTCCGTTTTGAAGGGTGTGGTAAGGGAGACAGACTTTTCCGAGGCGTTCCAGCTTAGTGCTCAGGGGTAGCGGCGCATCTGTGGTCGACCTCAGGTGAGAATATCTAATCCTATCTGGGGTTGATTACAGATGTCCATGGGCGGCAGTAGCCACTTACCATCAGGTGGACTGCCTGCTCGTCTGCTACTCCTATATTATTAAAAAAAAACAACTCCACATAGAACATAGATTCCACATGAAGCTGTATTTTATAGGGGACCATAAATTTGGGAATTTAAAAGATTTTTTTTCTGTTTTCAGGTGGACTTATACAGGGAGATCACATTCCGGAACTCTGGGCTCACGTACCGAGGTGTCCCCGTCATGGCCAGCAACATGGACACCGTAGGCACCTTCGAAATGGCGCAGGAGTTGTCTAAAGTGAGTAATCGTTTGAATATGGTAGGACGCTTTTGTGCCTCGATTCCAAGGGTATAATCGCTACTGCTATTTCTGCCTAATAACAGTGTTAGACGCTGCTGTGTTTGGGTTGAAGGGTGTGGTCTGGAAGACATGTTTCATCTGAGGTGTTCCAACCATAGACTTGGATTTTTTTCGCTATGACATCCTATATCTATGGTTCCAACGCATCTGGGGCTAACCTCAAATACGGCGCTAGTATTACCTGAGTTTGATTATAAATGTTTATGGACAGTAAGAGCCACTTACCATCAGGTGGACTGAATGATCGTGTGCTACTTCCTACTTCTATATTACAAAGCACCTATGCTGTAAGTTCTGAGAGTGTACATTTTAACAATCTTCTTATAAGTTAATAATCGTTTTAAAATAAATATATACTAATATTATAAAGAGGAAAACTTTGTTTGTTTGTTTGATTGTAATGAATAGGCTCAAAAACTACTGGACCGATTTTAAAAATTCTTTCACCATTCGAAAGCTACATTATCCACGAGTAACATACGCTATATTTTATATGAAATATATTTGATAAATAGATTTTGAGGCGGTACAAAGTTTGCCGGGTCAGCTAGTATTAAATAAGTGGTAAAACCAATGTATAGAAGACTGCCAACTTCGACGCCTATTTTTGCTTAATACAAGTAACGGATATATGTAATCAAGCCTTAATAAAATTAGTCGAGCCTCGTTAAGACTACTTAGATTATCAATCAAAAATCCGAGGTGCGTCTGGGATTCGAGACTGGGACTTCACGATTCAAAACCGAGTTCCCACTTAATGATGTGCCGAGTCGGCCATTTTTGGTATTCGAGTACTTTAGTACTCATATAAAAAAGAATCGAGTCAGTACTCGAGTCCAAAGTATTCACAAAGTACTCGAGTACTTTGCACAACATACAGTCCAATAGAACGGAACAGCAAAAAAAAAAAAAAACACCACTCACTACACAAAATTAAACAAGTTTTTACTTGTACGAGTAGTAATTGTAGTGTACGAGTATCGTCAGTATTCGAGTATTACTGGTACTAGAGTATCACTATTGGTACTCGAGTATGCGAGTTTATGTAAGTACTCGAGTACTGACTCGAGTCGACCTGACTCGGCACATCTCTATTCCCACTCCCACTAAGCTGGCACGGCTTTAAAATACAATCAGACAAACACATCAATTTTAATATACATAACATAATGCTGCACACATCGCGCTAGTTCTACGAATCACAATAGCACAATATTATCGTTAATTAACGCCAATTAGTTTTTAGAACTCGGCAGGATGTTTAACATAATACTATGTTGTGTGTTATGTTTAAATTTAACTGAAGCTATAAAGATAAACTTTGTTAATTTGACATTTTTACGTTTAGGATTCCAAACCATTTTTTTTATAATATAGGAGTAGCAGACGAGCATGCAGTCCACCTGATGGTAAGTGGCTACTGCCGCCCATGGACATCTGTAATCAACCCCAGATCGGATTACTACCTGAGGTCGGCCACAGATGCCTAACACTGCTGTTATTAGGTAGAAATAGGTGTGGCGGTGGTGCCGCTGGAGTCGAACCACAAAAGGTTCTACTACCTTCAATATTCAATTACTAATGGTCTAAGATCCCGATATAAGATGACCTTCACCGAGCTGATTAATGGATGAAACCTTTTTTATGAAATTAAATATGTCAAAAAGTATAATGTAAATGGGTTGTCTAAAAAGTTTCAGTCCAGTATAGTTTTTTTCATGAAATGAAATTAAAAATGAATTTAAAATTTTAAACAATTATCAAGAACCGATGACAATACACAATTGTAATAATTTTGTCCCATCTCTCATCAGGATCGCCAGCATAACCATTCGTTTTTAAACTATGATTATATCCTATTTTACAGCATACGTGTAATTGAATTGTATATACTTAACACCTATTATTGAAACTATCTATATAAATACTACAACTATATAAATATAATAATAATAATGAATAAATTAAAAATAATTAAAATAATATTAGAATCGTAAATTAATTAATAGGAAGATAATTAGAATAAATATTCATTCATTCCTAAAATTTAAATAATATATAATGTATAAATGTATTTTATGTATTGCAAGAAATAAAAGGCTTTTTTATTTTATTTTTATTTTTATTTTATGTTTATTTTATTTATTGAAACTATCTCAAGATAATCTTCATTTATACGTCACTTATCTTTTAATTATAGTAGTAAAATAGTAAATAAATAATAAGTAGTAAATAATGATTATAATAGTAAATAATTATGAAAACAGCGTGAGTATACATGACTATTTATTTATGAGACCGCCATCATAGTATGTTTTAATGGTGGTTAATAATTATTTTGGCACAGTTAAAGGAATAATTTAGTGCTCAGGATTTAATTCCTAGACAACCATCATGAGAGACATTCAAAACATTATTATTTGCTTCTGAATTAAAATCTGGTGATGCAGACATTATGATAAGACAGATATTATCTTGTTTCCAGCATGGACTCTTCACCTGCATCCACAAGTACTACACCCTGGACGAGTGGAAGAAATTCGCTGAAGAACATCCTGAGTGCTTGGATCAAATGGGTATGTTTTTGTTTTGACTATATTCTACGGCTTAGGACAAGTTTTACCTTTTTTTTCTTAACGAGGGGGAAACCTACAAAAAGTACCCGACGACGTGGGAGCGACGCCGGGTTATGTGGGGTTTTTACCGCATTAAAACCCCCCCGGTGGCCGTCCTCAACGCTTGTTGGAGAACTCCGGGATGTCCGACGAAACGCAACCGGAGTCCTCCAGGGACCTGACAAGTTTTACCAAACAATTGCAAGCCTAGAATTCTTCTGTTGATTGCAACCTTTTTATCTCTCTGGTGGACTACAGATTTTCACCATAATTAGGAGTTACGGAACCTACATTATATTGGTACAATGCGGAACCCTTTTTACATTCCACTACTGGACAGGGGTCTCCTCAACAAAGGAAAAAGTCTTCGTGGTTCAATTCTGGACTACTTCAGAGGCACCTCCACCACACCTATTTTTGCCTTATAACAGAAGTGTGAAGGACTGTTGTGTTCTGGTTTGAAGAGTGTGGTAAGGAAGACATTCTTTTACGAAGCATTCTAATTTAGCTCTCAGATGTAGCAAAACATTTGTGGTCGATCTCAAATAGGACTCTAATCTTATCTAAGGTTGATTATAGATGTCCACTTTCGGCAGTCGTCACGTACCATCAGGTGGACTGCGTTCTCTATTACTTCTATAACATAAAACACTTTTTATATTTTTGTCTTCAGCTGCAAGTTCAGGCACAGCTGAAGCAGACTTCGACAGGCTATCAGAAATCCTGAACTCAGTGAAGGAGCTGAAGTTTATCTGCTTGGACGTCGCCAACGGCTACTCGCAGCACTTCGTGGAATACGTCAGGCGGGTTCGGGCGGCGTTTCCCAAACATACTATTATTGTGAGTTGAGTCTAACACTACCTAAACTACACAACACACACAAACAGTCTAACACTACCTAACACTTATCAACGAAGCCGAAAGCACAAGTTATTTGTGGTTCCGCCTTCCCGCACTGTGTCGCGCGCTAAGGTGATTTAGCGCGCGACACGCGCTATTCCGCGCACACTTGCGACATTAAACGCGCTCATGGATCATTATCCGAACTATGATGTGCTTGCTGATGACTGGAAGCTGATCATGTCTGTATGCTTGGAGTTCTGTGAGTTGTCTGTATGTTAGATCTGTCTAGTTAGTGTAAGTGGCCTCGGCCGTTCTAATTAGATCAATAAAATAAATAAATAAATAAACACTAACTAAAAGCCTTAATGAAGTTATCAAACCTCTTGACTCGAGTGACAGTTTTTATTCGAGTTGCATGTATTTTATTTTATTTTTATAATTTTTGGGAAACCTACAGCTAAATAAAGTTATACATAAATTGTAAAAGAAGAATAGATACATAAAGGCCAATAAAAAGTTTCCACCGATAATATACGAAAAGTAAATTGGATTACTTTAAATAGTAAACTTGAATTACTCGAAAATTCTAAAGCATCTCGAGTGGCGATAAAATGCCTCAGATGACTAGAGAATTATGAAAATATTTTGGAGAATTTTTGGGTGTATGTTTTTTCAAATGTTAATATTGATCATTGTGAACATAACTTACTTATAAGTACTTTTATTGTAATTATAAAGGGATAGGATTTTAAAAACTAAGGAATTTTACGATAATTTAAGTATTAGTATACTCGTACAAACCCATTTATAGTACAATTTTTTTCTTGCCCTAAAATTGCAACTAAAATTTATTTTCTCTTGTATTACAGGCTGGAAATGTTGTAACCGGTGAAATGGTAGAAGAACTGATCTTATCCGGAGCTGATATAATTAAGGTTGGTAATACTTTTAAGTTCTTCGAATCCATTTGATTCACTTTCGAATTCACTTAAAACTTTTACAAGGCAGAAAATTAGTGTAAAGGTGCCGTTTTTGTTAGAATAATGCGGGGTGACATCAAAGGTATATCATGGTGATCATCAAGGGTAGCAATGTTTAGGTCAACCACTAAAGTCAAACTTCATTTCAGTAGTTGATCACATGTCTATGAGTGACAGCGACCATTTAATATCAAAAGCGCATTTGCTACTTAGACTCCTTAAAATAATATTGTCCTGTGGCGACCTTCCCCTATTCTTCAAAAGATGGCACCACACGTATTCTGAATCACACTATCGAAGTTTCCTCAACATCTTGCATATATACAAGCTCCGAATTGGGGCTGCTCCCCAGGCATGATCGCCTTGTCCGGTGGAGATTTCCCTTTCTTCTTATATTGAATAGTATATTTTCACCCCACAGGTGGGCATAGGCCCAGGGTCGGTGTGCACCACGCGGATTAAGACTGGGGTGGGCTACCCCCAGCTATCAGCTGTGATAGAGTGCGCTGATGCCGCGCATGGCTTGAAAGGACACATTATATCGGTAAGTAGAAATATAAGGCTTACCATATTCATGATCGACCCACTATTGTCCTACAGTAGCACACGGGTTTCCTTTCAGAAAGAGAAGAGTTTAGGCCATAGTCCGTCACATCCGTTTTGAAAGTGGTAGAACCCTTTGTGGTTCGACTCCAGCGGCACCACCGCCACACCTATTTCTGCCTAATAACAGCAGTGTTAAACGTTGCTGTATTTTGGTTTAATTGTGTGTGGTAAGGGAGACATACTTTTCCGAGGCGTTCCAGCTTAGAGCTCAGGGGTAGCGACGCATATGTGGGCGATCTCAGATAGGAATCTAATCTTATCAGGAGTTGATTACAGATGTCCATGGACGGCAGTAGCCACTTATCATCAGGTGGACTGCATGCTCATCTACTCTCATGTTATAAATAAAAATTGGTTTCAAAATTCTCAGGCAATTACGTAAAGACTACTACTAATCTATGCTATAATTATTACTCACTCCTAAAAAGAAATTTAAAATTGAAATTGTCACTGTCATCTATTTTCGTGTTTGAAAAATATTAAAAAAAATAGATCTAAAAACTTAGATCATTTACGAATGAAACGATATTTCTCCGTACTTTTTCTTCGATTTCGTGTTTTTGCACCACATGTCGGCATTGTTCCGCGTAAATTACACCATGACAGCCATTAAACGGCTGACAATGTGTCAGCCGTTTAAGCCATTTAATGGCTTCCTTCTATTACAAAGTGGTGAGATATCTTTACATTAATTACATTTAAGGGACAAACTTATGTTTTCAGGACGGCGGCTGCACGTGTCCCGGCGACGTCGCGAAGGCGTTCGGTGCGGGCGCAGACTTCGTGATGGCGGGCGGCATGTTCGCTGGACACGACCAGTGTGGAGGAGATGTGGTCACCAAGCCTGATGGGAAGCAGGTCAAGCTGTTCTACGGCATGTCATCATCCACTGCGATGTTGAAGCACTCTGGTGGCGTCGCGGACTACCGGTCTTCTGAAGGTATACTTGTTGTTCCACACATGTTCCCATTTTGAAGCAACTCCACTAAGGTGATCGTCTCATATATAGTTGCCTCACATATCACTGGACACGGGTCATATAACTAAGGGAGAGCTGCAGCATCTATAAAAATGCGTAATCAAGCTCGCAAGTTATCTGATGGTAGATGGCATCTAGATATTTGTATTTGATAATGAATCCAGATAGAATTTGAGTTCTACTACAGATCGACTACAGATGCATTGCTATCCCGGAGAACTAAGTTTATATGCCTCGTATAAGTGTCTTACCACACCAATAGTGTGATTGCCGTAAATATTGGTCGTAATTTCTATTTTATCCACTTATTTTAACGTTTAAATACTTTTCAGGCAAAACAGTGGAAGTAGCGTACCGAGGTGACGTTGGGGTAACCGTAAAAGATATCCTCGGTGGTCTGCGATCAGCCTGCACCTATGTTGGCGCTTCACGGCTTAGAGAATTACCACGACGAGCCACCTTCATCAGATGCTGCAGACAAGTCAACGACACCTTCTCCTAAGTTATTATCGCCTGGTCTCCTACTGCTTATTACGGGCCTCGCTGCAGATATATCAACGATAGATTCTTCTAAGTTATGGCCACCTGGTACTTTTACTGCATATAACGGGCCTGGCTGCAGGCAAATCAATGCACCAATGTCATCTAAGTCTGCATAAATGTCGCCTTCTAAGTTATGATCGCCTGGTATTTTACTGCTTATTAAGGGCCTCACAGCAGGCAAATAAATGACACCGTCTCATAAATTATGATCACCTGGTATTGTTACTGCATATTACGGGCCAGACCGTAGACAAGTCGACGATAAATTAATTTAAGTTATGGTCGCCTGGTACTATTACTGGTTATTACAGACCTCGCTGCTGACAAATCAACGACACCTTCACCTTACCTTATGGTCGCCTAGTACTTTTATTGCGTATTACGGGCCAGACTGTAGACAAGTCAACAATAGATTCTTCTAAATTATGATCACCTGGTACTTTTACTGCCTATTACGGGCCTGGCTGCAGATACTTAAGTCAATACTTTCTTCTATGTTATGATCGCCTGGTACCTTTACTATATATTCGGGCCTGGCTTGCAGGCCACGTCGCTTCACAGCTGCCACATACAAATTCTGCTATTTGTGGGATTCATTTTGTGTTGTTAAAAAGCACAAAAAATGCAGAAAAGTAGTTTAGAATATTGTTCATGTTCTGACATATTTTGCACAAGAAATATTGTCATTAATATCTCACGTTTAATTTAAATTACATTAAATATTTTAAATCAATTATGTTGAGCTTTTATACATCGGTATAGATTTAAATCTATGCCTATAAGTACATTTTTATTTAGGTCATATGAACTTGTTAAGTATGTGGTTGCAACTCTTTTTATTTTGGGAAATGATCTCTTCATAAAAATGGGAAAGCTTTAAAGCTTTTTAAAGCAGATCGGTGGTGAAGAGTACGGGTTTTTATGACCGATCCGTGTTGTTATAAAACCGCCCAAAAGGCCTCCAATATTTAACATCAGCTGTCCAAAGATAACAAATGGGATAACGTGCCCTCCGAAGCACGGCAGCATGTACGTGTACTTGTGTAGCAACTAGCGGTACCCCATCCAAATGTTGACCGCACAACGTGTCTCATGCAACATTCAATAGTAAAGTATGTAAATACATTTTGTTTGCTTTTAAATTTAAAAGTTACGACTACTTACAGTATTTTTATGTTAGTTTTATATACTTCAAACTGATGTTTTTAAGGTCTCAAAGTTTAGAACAAATTTGTTTAAGGCAAAATATTGTTTGGAATATTCTCAAGTAGTTATAATTACAGTACTTATTTTGTTGAATGGCTTAATGCTAATATGCTGGTGCTATAAGTGTCCACAACATACTAAAATGTAGCTTAAAATGTTTTGTCTCAAAGTAGTTTCTCACGTCACTGCTCTAGGAACGAAGCGAAACTTTGCGAAGCGGTGACAACTTTGCGAAGCGCTGACAACTTTGCGAAGCGCTGACAACTTTGCGAAGCGTTAGTAACTTTGCCAAGCGTTGACAACTTCGCGAAGTAATAATAACTTTGTAATGAAATGTCAAAGTTTCACTTTATTTAAAAATAGTTCCATAACAATGTAATAAAAATAAAAAAATCAGCTGATAAACTAAATGATTACTATTGTTCATAGTTAGTCCTTTTTGAATTAATTATATGGAATTAGAAACAATGTTTTAAAATAATAATTAATATTCTAATATTATTATGTGAATATTAATTATTACTTAGGTGATTATAAATAAAAATGGCTGTTAATAAAAAGTATAATAATAGCAACGAAAGCCTAATTAAAAGTTTAATGATATATACTCGTACTTGCATTCACTTTTAGGTTATATACTGTACCGGCCCTAGCCCTTGACTAACGTCCGTTATTAATAATCAATCTATCCAATGCCTATTCAAAAATCCAAATCTGAAGTTCTTCATATTAGATTAAATGTCAAATTTCAATATTGGTAGAAAAAAATATAGATAGATTGAAAATTATTTAATAATAACTGACGTAAGTAAGAGCTCGATTGTTTTACAACAGTTTTATGTAAAATTCATTTTAAATTTCATATTATATACAAGTTTTATGTGACATAAATAATAAGAGGGCCATTTTTCGATGAGTTTGGTCATTATTTTAAGTTTTTTTTTTCGCCGACAATTGGGTTTTAGGGACCTTTTGCCACCTGGCGCCTTCTCTCGTTCAAATCCAGGGCCGGACCTGGTTATAATATAACAACCCTTCAATCATTTTCAATTAATATCACCTATGATGGACGAAAAAATACATTTTTTAATTATATTTTTGTAAGAAATAATTTTGTAAAACAATTTTTTATTTGAACAAAATAATAAATAATCTCAATTACGCACATAGATCACAAACGAATATTAAAGATAGCTTTTTGATTTTATTTTATTAATTTAATTTAAAATATACCTACTTATCTTGATAAGGTACACGTTACAATTTTAGCTGTTAATGCTTTATTATTAAGTGAAAAAAGACGACAAATTGTTTGTAAAATGTTGTTGAAAAAATTGTGATTCGTCATAATTATTTTGGAGTTTTATTTCTTGTTCCCTTTTAATGGATGTTATTTCTTAAGAATGGTCTTACTTAAGATTGAAGGCCGAAACGAATGATCAGTCCACCTGACCGTAAGTTTTTTTTTATAATATAGGAGTAGCAGACGAGCATGCAGTCCACCTGATGGTAAGTGCCTACTGCCGCCCATGGACATCTGTAATCAACCCCAGATAGGATTGGATATTCCTACTTGAGGTCGGCCACAGATGCGCCGCTACCCCTAAGGACTAAGCTGGAACGCCTCGGAAAAGTCTGTCTCCCTTACCACACCCTTCAAACCGGAACACAGCAGCGCCTAACATTGCTGTTATTAGGAAGAAATAGGTGTGACGGTGGTGCCGCTGGAGTTGAACCACAAAAGGTTTTACCACCTTCAACACGTACAGATGTTAATGGGTAGCACTAGCCACTGATACGCACACACACACACACACACGCACATACACACACAAACGCACACGACACACACACAAAGCGAGAGAGAGACAGATGTACATGGACAGCTGTAACTCTACACAGAAAATTCGTTCTATGTGAAGTCAATCACATGCGTCGTCATTTGGGCTAAGATGGTCACCTTATAGTTTGTAAATAGATAGATAGATTACATTTTGTAAATTTAATTAATTGTGATAGAAAATAAAGTTACATGTTGCATTATATTATTATGAATAAATGTTATAAATCCAGGGGGTATTCGACCACCTGAGAATCTGCCCGGGCAAAGAGGGTTTCCTGCCCACCGCCCTTATGTTGACATTGCCGCAATATATGTGCGCCCGGGGGGTAAGACGTCCCAGTGTAGCTAGCAAGAAATACTTCAGTATAGTAATAGGTGTGGCGGTGGTACCTCCGTGGTATCCATCCATCCATCCATCGAATCATACCATCCAGCATTTTTTATTAAATTAATTTAATAATAAATAGATTATAATAAATTATAGATTATAATAAATTATAAAGATCAATTTTATTTCTTAAAAAACATGAATTTATTATTATTGATTTAGACAAACTAATTTCATATTCGTTTACGTGCTATTTTGGAGCAATCGACAGTGGTACATAAGGAGTTGCCGTTGGACAGGCAAAAGCAGACATTGCAACCAATTTTATAAGAATAACCTTCAGGACAAGGTTCGTTCTCTTCTTGCTGAAGAGGTACTATATCCACGCTTACTGGATCTGAAGTCCTTGCGACGCAAAGATGGGTTGTGCACTTCACCATTTTACCATTAGCTAAGCATCTGCATGTGTTGCAACTCTTTTTATACTCATGCAAGGGTTCGCAGTAGCCATGCAGGGAGTCCAGGCTATGTGACTTATGCTCCTTCAAGACTAAAGTGCTGATACACTTATTATTCACTTTGCAGGTTTCATACTTCACGCCGTCGATGTCGTCGCAGTGGCAAATGTGGCAGTCTGTCTCGTAGGTGGTCCCTTCCGTGCAATTCCTCGCCATGTCTTCGAATATGGACGTGTGACATCGCTTGGTTGTGCATCTGAATATCTTTACACCTCTCTCAACCTTGCAGTAACAAGTGTTGCAGTTTTTCTTATACGAAGTCCCTGGGGTGCATTCTTGATCCTCGATCGGTGCTTCTACAAGCTCCGCGTCAAACTGTGGAGCTTTCTTCCACATGTACAGTTTGTTATTCTTTGGCAAACATCTTCTTGTAGTACAATACATGTGGGCCTCACTGTCACATTTGCATAAATTGCAGTCCATTACAACCATTTTCCCAACGTTCCCGCTACATAATGTTTTGCCCTTTTTCTTTGGCTTTTTCATTTTATTCCGGCAATCGTCACAAAGCAGCCGGTTGTTGGGAAGACATTTGCATTCTTGGCAACCTATAGTGTATGTGAGATGAACGATACACGGAGCGTAAACTTCGATGTCTTCTTCTATTTTATTTATGGACTTCCTTGAGTTTTCATCTTGTTTCGGTTCTAACACTGGATCGTTATCGGTACATGTCCTGTTAGTACAGAGAGTAGCGTCCAGCTTGCCTGATGACGGACAGAAACAGACGTTGCAGCCAACTAAATACAGTTTTGTTGGCAAACAAGTTTGTGACGTTGCTTCATCTACGTTCTCAGTAACTTCGATGGAGTGGAGGATTCTGAAAAGGTCTCTGCACACTGGATTGGGCCAGTTTCCGTCTTCGTCGCAAACGCAATGAACTGATCCTCTGCGGTACTGGACTCCTGGTGTACAGGAAGTGGGTTTAGACCTCCAGACACCATGTCCTTCCATGCCAACATCTATCTCTTGAATCGTATCTGTGGAATGTATATAAAATAGTAAGGGTTATGCATAACAACGGATAACAGTGAAAGAGAGTGCAATAGATGTACCAGATGATTTGGAGAATACGCAGCCTGATTACGACAAAAAAGTAGAAAATATTACAACTATTTTTATCTTCTTAAAAGACCATTTAGCTTAATACCATTATTCTATCTTGAAGGCAAAGTAAGTTTGTAGTTTTCATTTTATCGAAGTCGTATATAGGCATCTTGTGCATTTTGGAGTCATGCAGTACGCAATCATGTTTGCAATCAACTTCAAGTAACCAAATATATTGGGTCTTAATAATAATTGATTAGCATTTCAACCCCAACCATGTTTTTAATTTGTCTTACCATAGCTGTAACCCTCGACTCTAAATAAAAAACTGAAGGCACATAAGATGATACGGTAGATATAAATACATTGATTGTGTCGTCATAGACACAACCCGGAAGTATAGAAGCTAAAAAAACCTTTAAAGTGGCCGAACATATCAACTTCCTCGCAGACCCGAGCCTTGCACTGGTATTGGTGGTCCGAGCCGCACCAGCACCAGTTGCAATCGTTCAGCACATACGTATTCTTCGAGCAACGTTCACTCCAGAGCTGCTTGGCGACCGCTATGACAAAAAAAATTAACTTTAAATGACATCAATAGAATACCTAGAATAGTGTGGTAAGACAGACTTTTCCGAGGCGTTCCAGCTTAGTCATCAGGGGTAGCGGCGCATCTGTGCCCGACCTCAGGTAGGAATATCTAATCCTATCTGGGGTTGATTACAGATGTCCATGGGCGGCAGTAGCCACTTACCATCAGGTGGACTGCATGCTCGTCTGCTACTGCTTTATTATATAAAAAAACCTTATATCAGGAAGAATATCACTCCTCGGTTTGCAAATCTATCCCCGTGCACTGGCACCCACGCCCTTCCACCAAAACGCAAAACTACTAGAAATGTCATCATCTCCAAACAGAAATACTACCTGAAGTTCTCAACCGAACACACAAGGCAAAAAGGGGTCTAAAATTAGGTGCTTACTTACTTAAAATTTTATTTACATATTTAATCTCATTGGTACTTACGTTGTTCATGGTTCATTGTATTTACAAATACAAATTGAAACAAAATTAAAGTACTTTGTATACTATTAATAAACATTTTTTTAGAAAGATCTAGTGAAATTATTCTGAAAAAAATATTTTTACATAACTGGATATTATAAGATTGGATTAACTCATTTTACTAGCATTTTGTATTCACTACGTAATGCTAAAAGTCAAAACCAATCAGTGATTCATAATTCTATTTGTACTTAGTCACGGAAATTATACGCTGAATTTCATATTCATTGCATTTTATTTCATAAATTGTTATAAAATTCCAAAATTCTAATTTGCAACTAAAACTTTTGAATCAATTGATTCAATTAATTTTCGCCGATTTTTTTAAATTTACAACTTTAATGTAGTTCTTAGCTCCTAAAAAAGTTATTTGCACCTTGACATATAGATAATTACATTTTTATTAAGAAGTAAGCATTTTATTTTTTGCAATCGACTTTATTTTGGTAAATCATTTCAACCTAATTTATATACGAAATGTCACATATTTATTTTAATCTGTGGTAAATGTTAAACTTTCTTTATTATTAAAATAAAACTGATATAAATACCAAACTTTTAATCGCATTTCTTTTGAGTACAGAGCATTTTACCGTTTTTCAAACAGAAGCAAGTATTACAATCCACAGCCACTGTAGACCCTGGCACACAATTAGCATTATCGATGGACACCATGGACCTTCTAAAATGAAACATTTTCTCTAAAATTCCCGGAATATTTAAATTTATAACCGTTTTATCCGTACTTTGTACTTTCGGTTCTTGCTTAATATTCTCGTCTATTAATTCTTCACGGGATTTATATAAATCTTCAGATTTATTCATATCAACTTCTCTTTTGTTATCATCAAAATCACCTGAATTATTCCTTTCGCTTTCGTTTGAATAGTTAGTAGGATCGTCTTCGTCGTTTTCGTCGAATGGTATCACGGTGTTAGCGGCCAGCCTTGCTATTGGTTTATCTTTTGGATGCACTGGAGACTCTGGTTCGGGAACACCCTCTTCACTTTCCACGTCATTATCATCACTGTCTTCGGATTCTTTATCTTCTTTATTGCTTTCACGATTAAACATAAGAGAGAAAATGTCATCATTACTGACTTTTAATGTAGGTGTCGTTCTGAATTGTGGTGTAGTGTAATCTGTCCCTGTGATCACCTGTTTTTGCTTTTTGTTAGATCGCTTTAAACCCAGTGGATCCTTAGTGGATAAGAGGTTCCTAATATCACTCAATAAATTCGATCCACAATCAGTTAAGTTGTAACTACCTAATAATACTTTCTTCGGGCTGACACCACGGTTGCAGAGTAGACTGTTTTTGTTAAAACAATAACATAAACGACAGTCTGAAAAGGCGTACCAATGGTTGGGTTCACATTTACTTTTATCGTTGCTGGATCTTCTTATAACTCTAATGTGTTTATACCCGTCACATTTGTGTTTAGTACAAAACTCTTTGTCGATGTTCCCTGTTTTGCTGCATCTACAGACATTACAGTCAACTGTCACGTAACTATCAGGCTCGCATATACGAGAGTTTATCTTTTTAGTTTCGAACGAAGCAGAGCAGTTTTGATGGGGCCATCGACCTTCCTTAGTGCAAATACAGGTCACGTCATCTTTTTTATACACCCTATTAGGCTCGCAAGCTGCTGTATTCGATACAACTACATAGGAGTGTAGCTGACCTGGAAAAAACTACAATTTATATTCAAAAGTATTATCAATGATCACATTAATATTATGTACCTATGAACTACAGGGGTATAAGCGTTTGGGCTTTAGAAACAATAAAAAATAAAAAAACGATGTTATTTCTGGAGTAATTAAGACAAAAATGAAAAAAATATTATTTTTAAATAGAATATACACATGACGATAAACGTTTAAGATATTACTAAAGCTTTAAATAATATGTAAATATTATTTATACATATAAAATAATTAAATCTATTAAAGGAGACGAATTACAACAAAAATGACACAAAAACAATGCACATTCTATTATGTAACACATGAAATGAATATAAGTACCTGTCAATAAAGATACAATAATTATAATGTAATTTAAGAACATGTTGAAACTTGTTGTTCTGTGTTTTGCAAAGCCATACTGAATAATTAATCAGAGGAAAACCCATAATTGGATCATATTTCCAATTTACGACCACTACAAGTGAAACAGAACGGAATTAATCTGAATGGTCCAGTTAGGTTTAATTTTCAAACTAAAATTAGTCCAAATTTAATTTTTATTGATTATTCTGTCTTCTTTTGTCCATTGGTACTAACTTATAAGATTTTATGTTTAAATTCGGTTTAGAAATATTAAGGCCTTTATGCATCATATTATTATTTGTAATTACATAATTAATCTAACATTGCATTGTCATCCAAATCAAATTTGCATGCAAAATTTTAGATTAATCAGTTATGTTTATAGCCTTACACAAACACAAATGTACGAACCAACAAGCTAAGTTAAAAAAAAGCTTGTAACATAAATAAAAGCTGATCAATAATAAAGCTAGTCAGCTTTGAAGATGGTTTGACTCCGGCGACACTATCGTCATACCTATTTCCGCCTAACGACAGCAGTGTTAGGCGCTCTGTGTTCTGGTTTCAAGTATGTGGTAAGGGAGACATAGTTTTCGAGGCATTTTAGCCCTAGAGAGTAACGGCGCATCTGTGGCCAACCTTACGTAGGAATCTAATCTTACATCGTGATTACAGATATCCATGGGCGACAGTAGCTTCTTACCATCATGTGGACTGCATGCTCGTCTGCCCCCTATACTATAAAGAAATAATAATAAAACATTTTGATATCATAATTCAACTTTATTGCCAATCAAGAAAGATGGTTTAGAATCCGTGCAGTTTATAGCATCACTTCTGAAGCAGTGTTCTTCAATAACAACTAGATCATCTTGACAATCGCAAATGAAACATCTGTCTACGATAGAGCCGGGTTTTTCACAACTGTATATCGTATGATCATGTTTAACTTTTATTTCAATGTTTTTTGCATTTGCTGTTTTTGATTCTATTTCTTTTGGCGTTTTGGAATTGTTTATTTCCGTTGAATTCACTGAAACAAAAACAAATAATTTACATTTCTTCGAAACTTATCTCTGAAAGATATAAAAATTAAAAAAAAATCAAAAACATTATAAATTCGCCTCCAATAAAATATGCTTGTGTTTGAAATGGAAAAAAGAATTTTAAATCTTAAATAATCTAATTTGCCTCAATTGACAGGTATAGAATCGAGATCTAGATATATCTTACCTTTCATGTCTCTTCTACCCATTGGGAGGTAGTTAAAATACGGAAATGCTGTCTCACAGAACATATTCTTTGGCAGCGGTCGACAGAAATTATTGATGTTTCCAAAATAGGGGCAAATACATTGCATGCATCTGTAAAAAATATTTTTTTTTATAAAATCACCAATACGCGACTGCGCGCCTTCGACTATTGTAAAACTGGTAGGTGTTTTCCTCTATCTTATACTCCCTCAACTACCCTCTCTTCAACTATACTCTTGGCAAAGAGGAATATTATACGCATAATTTGAAAGGTGGTAGAGCCAATATGGTCTGGTCGGGGAGATACCACTGGCACATGTATTTCTAGTATGAAGCAGTTCTGTGTTTCTGTTGAAGATTATGAATATCGGCTGACTTACATGTAAGGTCATAAAGGGAAGTAACAACGCCATGTTTTATATGGACTTACAAATGTCCATGGGAGCAGCGATCACTTAACATCAGATGGACTTGTGAACATAACTGGATTCGTAGCGTTCCCCCATGGTTCGGTTAACATGGACGTTCTTGCCGCGAACGTGTAAGATGTGGAATGAGCTTCCTCCTGAGATATTCCCTGAGCGCTATGACATGGGGCTCTTCAAAAAAGGTGCAATAAGAACTCTCATACAAAGCCGGCGATGCATTAGTGACTCCTCTGGTATTGCAAATGTCCATAGGCGACTACTTTCCATCAGGTAGCACGCCTGCTTAATCGTTAGGTTAAACAAAAAAATGGTGGACGAAAACCATGATTGCTATCAGTCGTATTAAAAAGTATCCACTCCTCAATTACGGGATGACATCTATGCCCACCACTAAGGAAGAAATAAATAAGCAGAGATACTTTGTCTGAGCTCACCTTATAATGTACAATGTGCCAGGAGTACATTCCTCTCTTTCTGCGCTGTGAGAGACATTGTACGTGAAACAGTTGGCAGATGCTCTTCTAGATCTCAAAGAGCCTCCAGAATGCGTCTTATTATTCTGTAAACAATATAATAATTCAATATATTATGTCTTCCTTTGTGGCACGGTTAAAATGAAATTTAATTGAAGTCAGGCTATCATTTACCCATTACTCTGACTTAAATATGAGGCGATCATCCTTAGTGGCAACATATTTGTTCGCCTTATGTTCTATGTAACAGAAGTCTCCATGCAGCTGTAAACACCACCAGGTGGAGTGTACTCTCTTTTGCAACTTCAATCTTGGAAAATAAAAAAATCAAATAACCGAGTCCCAAATTGCTGTTTCTTTTCATTCGAAAAGTTTAATTCATTTCTTTCATCCCTCATAATCTGGTGTTCCAAAAATATGCAAATGCGAGAGTGACGCGTTTGCCTTGCAGTAGGTATCTTTAAAAATATACATATTGAAACTTACCGAATCCGTAGTTCTATAAAACTTCTCGGACACGTTACTTAAAGAACGAGTTCCGTCCTCACATAATATGGATTCGCACGTCGCGTACATTTTCAACCCCAGTTCCGGACAAATACAAAGTTTGCAGCCATCCACAAACTCTTCGCCAGGGAAGCATTGATCCAAACTCTTCGTGCGATTGACTGTTACATGGCTCCCAGTCAAACTGTGAGACAACTTCAAGAGCTCCCAAGAAGGTGGTTTATAGCATGTGTGGTTAGTACACGCTTTCCCCATCTTGTTTCCATCTGGGGGACATACGCAAACATTGCATTCGTCACTAAACAATTGTCCAGGGTCACAAGAATCAGATCTTAGTACATTCTTCGGGCATTGATTCTTAGTACATTTGACTATGTTTTTGATACCATCTCGAGGACAGTAGCAGATGTTGCAGTCCACTTCGTAATATGCTAAAGGCTCACACGTTAGTTTATCGATGTGTATGGAGTTATCGATTTCGGTACAATCATTCTTAGTGCATGCTTTCTCTTTTATAACACCGCTTTCGGGACAAATGCAATAATTGCAATCTAATTTCGATATGGAGCCAGGACGGCAAGTGCCAGATTTATCGACCATAATTTCTGGAAAGTGATTTCTATGTGACTCTTGTACAAGTCGTTTCGCTTCACAATCGTCGTTGGTACACCATTTTGTGTCAATGATACCATTTTTATTGCAGTAACATGTGTTACAATCGAACTGAACAAATGTATTTGGCTCGCAGGGCGCTTTGAAATCCATTTCTATTTTATTATTTAAAAACTCTTGATTGTCTTGACGTTTTGGTTCTTCGGTAAAAGATACGCAAAATTTAAACTTTGGATCTCCATTTTCTGGGCACAAACAATACTGACCATTGTCGATGTATAGTGAATTCGGTGTACAATCGCTGTTATCTCTAATTTTCTCGATTTTACTGCGTTCTATCATTTTCGTCTTGGAATCGCTGTCGTTAAAAATCCTTTCCAGTATTTGAAGTTTATTTTGATGCGAACATACTCTGGAACAGTACCTCGCGTCTGTTTTTCCATCTCCAGAACAGAAGCATTGTATACAAATTGGCACCATTTCCCCAGGATTACATTTATCCTTGGCTGTGTAATGTTTGCTTAATTCATTTGTTTTAGCACAGTCAATTTCTAAACATACATGTTCATTAATAAATCCTGCAGAGGTACAATCACAATACATGCACCTTGGAGAGGTAAAGCTATGTGGAATGCATCCTTTATTCTTAGACCTTAATATGGGAACATTGGGTTCTTTAAATTGTCTTTCACAGCTGCCAGTAATACAGAATCGCTTATCAGGTATGCTGTCATTAGGACATTGGCATAAATTACATCCTATTCTAAACAACTTTCCCGGGATGCATCTGGCAGGAGATTTTGTTGATGACTCGCATATGTCGGCGCAGCTTTTTGGATCATACGATCCTTGGTCAGAACACAAACATTGCATGCAAGGAGACAAATACATGACATTGGGTATACAGTGTGGTTTTGTGGCACCTGCAACGCCTGTACCATAATTTTGGGTATCGCACGAAATATCAGTTACACAGTGAGCTTCTGTTGCTGTACCAGACGCTGGACAGACGCATATGCTACAATCGATATAATAAGTTTTAAATGGAGTGCAACGGAATCCAAAATTAGATAAACCTTGGCGTAGATGTGGAGTTTTATCCGAATCGTCGGGGCAATGAGAGTGGCTGCAAAGTAAGTAACCGTTTTCTTGACAAATGCATTGATTACAACCTTGCCAAATGATTTGTCCACGTTGGCAAGACTGTCGGCGGCTTATCGATTTACAATTTGCTTCAATATAAAGTCCTCTACTGTCGCAAAAGCACAAGCGACCATTCAAGAGAAATTGAGAGTTGGGTGTGCACGTGCCTAGAAAAATAAAAATGTAAAACTTAATGGAGTCAAATCATAACAGTGAAAATGAAGACGAAATTTCAACTTACGAAGCGTCGTTATGTCGTTTGGCATTCGTGATAATAATATAACTAATGTCACAACTTTTAACATACTTTCAAGTGTAATAAGAAGAATTTATTTGTACAAGATGCTTTATCAAGATTTTTTCGATTTCACGCTCAATATCCGTTTTCTCTAATAAAAGTTCATTCTCCAAATGTTGATTAATTTCAATCCCATAACCGTAAAATCAAGATTCGTTTTAACGAGAATAATTAAAATACAAATCAAATCTGTAATTTACGCAGTTTTCATTGATTATAGTTATTGTAGATACCTCTGTTCTACTCAATGAGAATTAAGTTAGGTCCTCATAAATTTTATTATTGAGGATGATGATAGATGTTCATACACAACAATAAACATTTCTTGATTCATTTTTATAAACCTTCTTATGAATTGGCAAAAAAATCCACACACATTTAGGAACATTACTTTATTAACCTTTTCATTAACCATCCGAACATTTTAGCTTACACGGAATATGGAATATGTTATTTTAGTCATATCATAGCCCGTATTTTTCTAAATATAATCGTTGTTGCTTCAATTTTAGAGCTTCTGAGAAGTTGAGGCAAGTCTTCTGTGTGCATCTGAGAGTACCGTCTGCTTGGCAGTAGCATTTGTTGCAGTGAACTCTATACATTGAAAATTAATATTTATTTAAATTGGAATAATAAAAAAATAGAGGAACCCTACTCATATAAGAACAGAAGGCATAGGTTAGATCGTCATCTCTTCACGCTACGGCAACAAATCATAATTCATATTCTGCTAAATCAACTTAGTTAACTTCGTTGCTTTAAAAATCAAATGTTGTAATTTACCTGCTAAAATGTGCTGTAAAAACTAAGTATATTACATGTTACAGCTTAAAACACTTTCTACACTCACAGCCCCACACTAGGATTCCCTGTATCCTCAGTGCCATTGACACACACATAGACAAATACACAAACACCGAGACCCAGAAACAGAAAATCTAAATTCATCATTTAGATATCTGTCTGGCCGGGGATCGAACCCGGGACCCTCTGCGCGTCATACCTGTATGGTAACCGCTCCGCCACGCGGGTCGTCAAGTACACAGCTGAAGTAGTTTTAAACAGCTGTAGCACATCAGACTACGATTCTTACCGAGGCACTAGCGCTCCGTTCTGGGGATTCTGATAGCAATCAAGAACGACAGTTGCCGCTTACCAACCGACCATTACCAACTAACAAACTCATTTGCTAAATACATTTAAGAAGAAGATAGAGAAATAACTTTTTTTTAATATAGGAATAGCAGACGCGCATGCAGTCCACCTGATGGTAAGTGGCTACTGCCAACCATGTGTACCTGCCAATCAATCGGAGATAGGATTAGATATTCCTACCTGAGGTCGCCCACCGACGCGCTACCACTGAGGACTAAGCTGAAACGCCCCGGAAATGTATGTCTCCCTTACCACACCCTTCCAACCAAAACACAGCAGCGCTTAACACTGTTATTATGAGGCAGAAATAAGTGGGGCGGTGGTGCCGTTGGAGTCAAACCACAAAGGGTTCTACCACCTTCAAAAAACTAACCTGTAAACCATCTTCGGTGTGCATTTATCTTTGCCGACTTCCAGGCTTAATTTTATATTCTTCTCTGGAATTCCAGACATCATTTGAATTTCCAGCTGCTTACAATTCTGAATGTGCGAACATTTGGTTTTTCTATCAACACACAAGCACTGAACGCAGGTAGCTGTGTCGTTATATGCTTCTTTGCAAGACTTTCCTACAAAAATATTATAATTATCAAGAAAAATGTGTCTGCAATCTTAAGGGTGGGTTCCCTGCTACTGAGGGAATCCTGGAGCTGGTTTCTCTACTCTCCTTTACAGTCATGATATATATCGTACATTCTAAAGCAATCTATGATAAAAACTTATTCGCAACAATCCGCTACCAATTTTGTATGATGGTACTATTTTAAAGTAGTATGCACCACCCTCCCCCTTCCATAACTCCAAAATTAAAAATATTTGCCATACTTATATAGATATATTTTTCAACCTTGTGTGTTTGTTGTTTGGAATTCTATAGGTCTGGGAGTATATAAAACATATTTAAAAAAAAATAAACGTGTGATTTATTCATGAAAATTCTAAAAATTACCTGTATGCTTAAAAGCAGCTGCCTTTTTAAGCCCTTCAGTGGTAGCACACAGTTTATGAGTACACATCAGATTGCCGCTGTGGAGACAGTTACAAGTGTTGCAATCGATTTGGTAGGATCTGCCTGGGGCGCACTTCGATGCCAAATGGTCTAATGTTGGCAAATTGCTATGGAAGGCGGTACGAAAGAACTCTGGATTTGCTACTTGTTTTGCTAAAAATACGAATTAGAACCTTAATTGTACCACTCGAGCATTTAGTCCTAACGTATTTTCTTAGTGTCGCTCTTTCATCATCGATCAATCAATTAATGTTTGAAATCAACCCCAAATTTGAAATCCTAACTAGGAGTACTAAGTTGGGATACGTCGCGTGTGAGGATCTAGCTTACTTTATCCTTCAAACTTGTCTCACAGCACATTTATGCCAAAGGTCTCTAGAAAATCAGCTGGAAATACCAGAGGTACTTCTCGAAGTAACATATATATTAGATGCGACTTGCTTTCGCATTGACTAAAGAGACTTAACTACATGTCTGAGAATTATCCTTAATCATTCATTCTCAGTATTTGAGAACCAACCCACATTTTCTTATTTGACATGGTAGACTTAACCGTCATCATGTAAGATCTTCCACAGCAGCGCAGCAATTAGATGAAACGGGACTTCAACTATTCAACATAGTTACGAACTTACAAGACATTTTTTCCCGGCAGGATTTTTCTGAGCAGTCGGACTTCATTTTGTCGTTACAAAAACATATCTGGCAGCCTTTCTTATATAGTTTACCCGGCACACATTTACCTTTGGGTAAATCTGGATATTTCAATCCATATTCATCGTCACCTTGGCGTAATTTCCTAGCTTTTACCATTTTCAGCTGTTTGATCATATTCTCGTCTAGGCAAGCCATTTTAGTGCATAAAAGAGAATTGTTTTCACCACATTTACAGGTATTACAGGCCATTTTGTACAAATGCCCAGATATACAGCTTTCGCCTTCAGTGATTTCTGGAAGACTCTGCTGGACGGTTAGGTTTGCTAAAACATGAAGAAAGATATTTTTAAGCCTTATTTAATTTACTAAACTGAAAGGGTCATTGTAGAACAAATAAATTATTTCGCTGAGTTAAATTTCGAGAAGTAGGATTGAATTTCATTTGGAACTTTTAATTATAATAATAATTATTAAAGTACAAAAAATGGGTGATGAAAAGATATATAATAGGCATATAAATTTATGAAAAAGAAAATTAATACATAATATTAGTATCAAAACAAAAAATCATAAAATAAATTAAATTATATGTCGTATATTGGAATATTTTCTTATTTTAACATAATTAAAAGACTGTCTTTAATATTTTTGTCATTCACTAATAATTCTTCTAAACAATACATCGTGGTGCACGACAGTTTCCCTTTCTGGGTGCAAATACAAGTGTTGCATTTGTGTCTATACTTTTGACCGGGTTTACATTTATCATTCTCATTTTTGAGTTCTGGAAGCGATTCAAAATTAGGATCATGATGTAAGTTTTTTCTCTTAGAGCCTCTAGGTTTGGGATCAGAAGCGCAGTTCTTGTTTGTGCAGACTAATTTTCTTTTATCACTACAAATACATCGATTGCAATCAACAAAATACTCTTTGTGTGGTTCACACTTATCATTGGGTTCAATATTTCTTTTTCTGAAATCTACATTTGTGATCTTTTGTAACTCATGTTCTTTGATTTCTTGAATTCCTTTCTCTGTAATCTTGATGCACAGTCGATCGAGATAATAACTTATATTAGAGCAGATACAGAATTCGTCTTCTGTTCTCAAAACATTGCCTAATTTACAGCTATCTGCTTTATGACCGTTATTACAGGCATGATTAGTACATAATGACGGATTGATATTGCCTTTTGGGTCACACATACATAGATTGCAACCAACTATATATAATGCATCTGGGGTGCAAGTTACATTAGGACAAACGTTTTGTAGAGTTGGATTTTTATTAAATTCAAAGAATCTGAATCTATTTCTACAATTTGTAGATTGCCAATGTCCTGTAACGCTGCAAGTGCATATTCTGTTATCATCTACATATGTTAGATTTGCTTGACATTCTTTTCTGTACGTTTCTGTTGTATTTTCTGCAAATAAATTAAAATGGTAAATAAGTTACATCGATAATATTTTCGTTCTACGCATTTATTTATTTAATTTTTATAATTCTTCTATTCTTTGTTTATTATTCGAAGTTGTACCTATTCAATTATTAAATATGAAGTATTCTTAGATATTTTATTGGTAAACCTCATTAAAAAGCATCTGTAAATCCACATAACACGTCTCCGAAACAATCGAACTTACTGGCATGAATGCATAAATATTTCACATAAACTTTAATTATTCAAGTTATTATTTATAATCCAAAGATACCCGAATTAAATAATAAGTTATTTTAATAACAGACAACTCACCAAGCATCGCCGCTTCACATAACCGCTCACGGCATTCGTATATACCTTCCCCAGAGCATATGCAAGAATGACAAGGACCTCTGATCATTGCAGTTGGTACACATCGCCTCCCAGGTCCCACTAGCATCCCGTGGTCGTGAAATTTTCCAATTATAAATAATCTTCTCAAAATCATTACAATTTGAATAATAAATTATAATAAATTGTCGTTAATCAGATGCACGATCGTGCGTCTACATTTTGGTTGTGGGGATATAATATTTAACATTATAGTTTGTACCGAGGACTCCAAGGAGAATTTTGTGTCTGTTTTCTTTATAAGCATTGTATTTAGGTACACGAAATATTCTTGATACAGTAAACATGGTTTTCATTTCAAATTAAGCTTGGGAAGGGTTTTACAAATTAACAAGTTAAATTACTCAAATGACAAAGAACATAGATTACGGAATATTTTAAACCAATGTTTTTAATTTTTGTATCAGGTTTATTAATGTATAGGTAATATTATTTAGATGTCAAAAATATGATTTAAAATTACTTACACAAGAAAGATTCCACATTAGATACATAATAAGTGATGAAAGACAGTAGAATTAATCTCATGATTACACGAGAGCCAAATGTAATCAAAATAATGAAAAAGCCTTATAGCTGTAATAACATGCTAATTACTTATTAATCATAAATTTAAGATTAGAAGTTTTATGGCTATTTTAAGTGGTTTTATTTCTTTTATGCTGTTACTGGTCCTAATTAAAGCGTGCTGACTATATAATAGCTACACAGATTTTTAAATTTTTCGCTTATGGTAAAAATTTACCAATATATTAATTTAAGAGAATTCTAACATGCATTTGATCTAAATCCATAATGGAACTTAAGTATATCCATTCGTAAAATGCATTTTTTGCGTAGCCCTATTAATTATAGCGGCCTTAAACTTATTAAATTATTTTGTAATTATTAAAAAATCTTTTATTTTATGACTTCGTTATCATATTGAAAGGTGTTTCTCAAGGTACTCTATTTAGACTCAATTTGTTTATTATTTAGAGGGGCAGCTACAATACTATATACAGTTACAAAAATGTGTACATAATATTTTTTGTAAGGATATTACTTAAATATAAAATTTAATAAGGTTAAAATGAAACACATCTTAAAATCCAATCTCCTTTATTCGTTTCGTAATTATTTAAATTCAAATATTAAGTTTAATTACATTGTCTAATACATTAGTACGAGAGCGTACAAACACTACAGTTAGACATTATTTTTTACTAATAAGTAATCATTGCGACTCTTAGATACCTTTAAGATTCATAAAATACTTTAAAATATTTGAAAGTACATAATAAAATCAAAAATAGTATTGTTAAGTAGTTTATCGATATACTCGGTCAACTGCTTAAGCGTTCTTAAAAGATAACATTGTAAAAGATTATGAAAGATATCATTCAACTGTAGACCGGGCAACGTAATAAAAATAAAGTAAAAATGACAATGAAAAATATAATTAAACTCAACTTAAAATACAACCATACATAACTAATACTTATCTAGATCCAGACGAATTTCGAAGATAGTAAAAAATCCAGAAATGTTTGTGATATTTTGAAAAATATTGTAAGTTGACGACGTGGCAGAAAATATGGTAGGTTACAATAAAATCACTGATAATAATATTCGTATTAAGAGTGTAGAAAAAAATTAGTTTAAACAAGTAAACAACACGCTTTTAGATAAAATCAACTAAAAAGTATAAAATAATTTTCAATCTTGATGAATCATGAGTTATAGGGAAATAACATTATTATTTTCAAAACTAAAAATCACGCTATAACTGTTATTGAAACTAAAAAATAATAATTGTTGCAATCTAGTAACTTTGTGACGAACTTTCTCTAAGGCACTCGAACAATCTCGCCTCGAAAATCGTTAATCCTGAGGATGTTGATAAGGACAATGGTACAAAATTATTAAAATCGTGTATTGTCATCGGTTTTTGATAATTCTTCAAAATTTTGAATTAAACTAAACGTTCAAAGTGGATAGAAATCGGGTTCAAAGATTCCGTTACATAGTTACAAACATACATACAACCCAAGCTAATAAAAGCGTGTTAAATATGATGACATTTACGGCAATTATTTAACTATTGTAACCTTTAATAATATCAATATTGTATTTAGTATATTATTTGTATAAAATGGCAAGTCCAGCTTAGCTCTGTATTTTTGAGACCTATTTTAAAATTTATGTAGGTAGAGAAATTAAAATGGATCTATTTAATCACGATGTCGAGGGTAGCTTTGCTAAAAACTTAACTTAGATCTATCTCGTTCACTCTATTAAACTAAGTAAAAGTTACTCGCATATACTTAAAAATATGAAACATTACCTAAGTAACATTGCATGCCTCGAACTGCGCGAATTTCCCATTTTGCACATTCATTTCGCATTTCCTATTGAAGAAAATAAACGCAAACGAAAATAGATCAAAAATATTGTCTTGATATCATATCAAAATCAAAACATGCAAAAATTTTCGAAATCTTCATTGTTCTAACAATTTACATTGTTGAAGTCGTAGATAGGAAAGGAAATCAAGACAGTTCCATTGTACAGGTTGATAAGGAGCTCAGAGTAATAATAAAGTATAGAGCGAGTCTACTTAAGTACGAACAGCAGGCACAAGGCAGAACATTACTAAGTGTGGGAGAACATTCATAATTCAATTTAACATGAACTAACTTGCTTTAATAGCAAACATCGTTATCCTGCTAAAATGTGCTGTAAAAAAGAAAAAGTCAAGCTAGCTGGAAGTAGTACACCTGCCTACGATTCGTACCAAGATGTTGGCACAGACCCACTCTATACCACTCTGAGGGAGTTAGATGTTGGGAGTGATCTCCTGCTCGCAGAGACGTAGTGTGCAGAAGAAACTTCTTCCATCAGCGGAGCAGGTGCAATCATTACAGGAACGTTTGAACTGTTCGCCGGGGTTGCAGCGAAAACTTGGATCCGAATCTGGAAAAAGTAACCCAATTTTCTAAGAAAAAAGAAAGAAAGAAAGATAGAAAATGAAACTATAAAACAAGTAGAAGTAACAAACGGATAGTCCACTTCACTTTGAGCTTTCATTGCCACGACTTATTGAAGTCACAAACATATTTGCGTGGCATTATGTGTGGTATAAGTAATAACTCACAACCCAAGTCCCATCTGAAGTCAAATGCTTTGTTGAGAAGTAAATTAAAAGTTATCACGACGTATCACAAAGAATTCGTCTTTATTAATATAATGGATTTTATTGTACTATTTTTATATAGTCGTAGCTTAGTATAGTCCGCGCCAAACTTCAGGTCCGCGCTGAAGTTAATGCGCGCACGTGTCAGTCAGAGAGTCAATGCGGTCGAACACAACTACAAGCATATACTCCGTAACAACGTAAGGGCACACTAACGCAGCTATGTCCCGCGGGCGAGAGCGGGCAGCGGAGGGTGCCGGGGGGACCTATCTTCGTGCCGCTAATATCTACAATTTGCTAGTGCGACGCGACTCGTTCTTATATTCAGAGAGGACTAGCAGTTTGGTGCGGATTCTAAAGGGCTCCCTGCTCGGATTCTAAAAGCTCCCTGGCCAGACTAAACGCTTAGGAAGCGGCAGAGTTTTGAAAGTCTGCCAGATGATCGATAATATTTTCAATAACAATTATGGAAGATGTTTAGAAAATGTTTATTTCTACCTAATAACAGCAGCGTTAAGCGCTGCTATGTTCTGGTTTGAAGGGTGTGGTAAGGAAAACTTGCTTTTCCGAGACGTTCCAGCTTAGTCCTCAGGGGTAGCGGCGCATCTATGGCCGACCTCAGTCAGCAGTCGTTACAATGGGAGCCATGTATTGCTGATTTCCATTACCTGTGTTGCTGATATCATTTTCCGAATGCTTCTTCTCGTTCTGGCAGTGCGTGGGGCAGATAGCGTGGCGGCCGTCCTGCGCGCAGCGGCACACCTTGCAGCCCTGCTCGAACACGCTGCCCGGTGTGCACTCTATCGCTTGGGTGGCCACCTCTGGAACAGCTTTTGTGTTAATATATCGCTACTGATTTTTCAAAGTTATGTGTGTATTAGAAGTGTATTACTTGCTTAAACGGTGAAGGAAATAATGAGGAAACCTGCACACCTGAGAGATTTATTTAAAAAAATCTCAAAAGTATGTGAGGTCTACTAATACACACTTGGCCACGCGGTGGACTATGGCCTAATTCCTCTTACTCTGAGAGGAGCGTGCGCAGCAGTGGGACGATAATGGGTTGATGATGATACTAAGGGAGGGGATAGAAAAAATTGTCCTAAAATTTTTTCAGCAGCAACAAAAAGGATGCACTGTTAATTCCGGAACATTGTAAGTGGCTGTAGGTGAAGTAAATGACCATTTTCCAGGAAGTTACTGCTGGGGATGGCGACTCTACAAATCTTCGAGGAGCTTTACAATCTGAGGGCACGGCAGTGCACTCGCCAAGTCGAGTCTTTTCTCGAAGCAGTTCAGGCTATTTTCGACCCCCGTTTAACTTCGTTGTGCATAAAACTAGAAGCGTGAATTAGTAACCTAGCAGGCATTGTATAAACACGGTACATTTCAAATTTCATTCAATTTGAATAATTAATCAGTGTCCAGAAGTAAAAAAGGAAGAAGTAGTAGTAGAAGTAGTTTATACCTTACCTCTCTTTCTCCTAACGCCACCATTGTTGTTGTTGTGAAGGGAAGCGCAGTCGATCCGCGTGCACGAGTAGTCCTGGCCCTCGTTGTCGCAGAGACACTTGTTGCAGTCCATGCGGAACTCCTGCCCCGGCTGGCAGGTCTTGGGAGTCTCCTACTGGATACAACAATCGCGTTATACCTTGATTGTGTACCGCACTGGCTTAAATATGTCTTTCTATATATCAAGAATGGAAAACTGCTGAAAGGATTCTACTAATTCTTTTTATATTTTGCAGTTGTTCTTTAAACCTAACAAGTCTTGCGCTTATAAGTGGACTTTTATCCATCAGTTTTCCGTATTCTATCCCTATTATTTTATCAGCCCTTGGTAGACCATTATTGACAATAAGCTTCTCCGGAAATTAACGTGTCTCATCCATACAACGTATATAACATGCAAAACATAGAAGATGGGATAACTTTAGAGATTGTACGTAAGATCTTGATTTTAGAATTCAGGTGAGGTTCTTATGCCTTACTTACTTATGACTTGAAATGGGTATGGAAAATGATCCAGAAAACTGTTGATATGGTAAATAATAAATCATGTCTTTTATATTCATAAACGCTCAATAACATTTTAGTACTTAGTTATTTTTGTTCCTTTCATAACAATATTCAAAACATAAAAGAGAAGGATTAAAATGCAATCAAGTGCAAATGCAATATTGCATGCAAGAGTTAAAGTTATTAAGTGTTTACGAATAAAGATCGATTCACATCTAGAGACCTTACATGTGCTGCCTTCCGCCTACTGACATCTCAAATAATCACATAGGGTTCCACTTAAGATCTGCTGTTCCTGGGAACTACGTTGGAATGCCTCGTATAAATCTCTTCTTCACATCAAATAAAAATAGAGTAGAGCTTAACACTGCTATTACAAGAAAAATGTAGCTCTGATACCTGCGAAGTGGAACAAAGGGTTTCTACCAAACTATGTAACTGAAGATGTGAATCGAGCTTAACGACCTTTTCCTGTCACGCATATTCATGCCCGCATGCGTGCCACTTGCATCAGTTGCTCTATCGTGTCATACGCGCACACACGCGACTCGAGAAAAAACTGCGGCGAGTAAATTAATGTGAGCGTGTGAGACACGCGTGCGAGCGTACATGCGTGACAGGTAAAGGTAAGGAGGGATGACTCGTACCTTAACATGTTGTGAAAGACGTGACCCAGTGGCGTCGGATCTCGAACTAGCCTGTGATAAGAAAATGTAATGTAGACGAAATATGGATTCAATGATGATTTAAGAAAATGTATTTACCTGTGAGGTAGCGCGGGCTTTTCTGATTAGGGATGAATTCTGTAACAGAAAATTGATATTTTAGATGTAGTTGTACCGCTAAAATGGTAGATATTAAAGTCGTAAAACACCCTCTAATTAATGAATATCTAATAATAGTGTAATCAAATAGGAAAAAAATAAAAATTTAAATTCTATAATCTAAAGACTTTATGACGGAAAGCAAGACTCCAAAAAATAATAATGGCAAGTATTGTTTACTATTTCACATGAAAGCAGATATAGTTAGAAAGGAAAAGCGACTTAAAAACATAAAAAATAACAATAAGGTATGAAATAAAGTCATGAATGAAAGTCACATTAAATAATATTAATCCTCCAACACCAAAAAGGATTACCACTAAGTTCTCCACCACCAAAAATGACTGATTGAAGAGACCGCCACTAAAACAACGAGGTCTGAAGGTAGGCAAACCTTTTAGAGTATAAGGAACCTCCACTGTTCTCCACCACCAAATATGATGACGTCACTGTGTAACACTGATTAAACACATTCAACCATTAAATCGAACTCAAAAAAGACACCACCACCATTGAAACAAATTGTAAAAACATTCTAACACGCATCCAAACCTAAAAAACTGAAGTAACGTAATGAATTAAAAGCTAAAGATCAACCACTAAAGTGGTAAAATTATCTTAATAACATACTTAAAAATGTAAGAGCTAATGTTCAACCACCAAAAGCATTTTTACTTAATAAAATAAATGAATGTGAAAGCTAAAAACCATCCACCAATGTCCTAAAAATGGCAAACCTTAATAACAAATACAACGATTGCATGATAATAACCTTGCCATCATCCTCAGGGATACAGGCTCGTCTGGTACAAGAGAAAGACTTCCCATCAGGGTTGCATCTGCACATGTTACAATCCATCTCGAACACCTCGTCTGGGCGACATTGACGTTTAATTACCCCTAACTCCTGCTTGATAGGGTTGAACGACAACAATTAGTTAAAAATCTGATTAATAAGAATATAATCTAAGTGATACACAAACAACTACCAACACTACGCATACATAGACCACAAGAATATTTATATTTATAAGAAATTAAGATACATTTATGTACAAATAGTACAGAGAAAAGGGAAAAGAAATGGAAATTGATAGATATAATAAAAATATTTTTAAAAAAGCGTATGTACTTATATACAGAAATCGATAGATTTATACAAAATAACATAAGAAATAATTTAACAGAAACGTAGATGGATAAATAATGCAATTTTCATAAGATAATTGATACTTTATAATACTTACTCATATTCAAAGTATAAAAGTGTGCATATGTATAAAAATATAAAAACATGCATCCAAAAAACCACCATCAAATTCAAAATTCATCAATTTAAAAATTATATTCCACCGAAACACAAATATGACAAACAATACAAAAATAATATTTTCAAAAAAATATGATCAAAAGCAAAACTAATAAACGAACTTAAGTATAGATGATATACAATTAATAAAATCAAAATGAAAATAAGTAATAAATTAAAAGTAAACGTCTAGGTAATAAATACCGCAACCAATAAAAAAGACTTCAAAAATAAGCAGGACATGACAGGATACATATAAACCAATAGACTCCATAGATCTCGGCGGTAAGCAGCATACGACAGAAACAATACAAGCCAACCAACTCCAATAAAATAAGCAGCATACGACCGACAATATAAGTCAACTGACTCTAAAACAGCCAGAACCGACCTCAGGTTCCTCAGTGGTGGTCTCATCCGGCAATTCAGGGACGCAGACCTTCCTGGTACAGAAGTAGCTGGTACCATCCTCGTTACACCAGCAAGTGTTGCAGTCTTTGATAAACATACGGTTCGCGGCACATACCACTGCCTTCTCGCTTGGGGCTGACCGTATTGCCTATAAGTAAGTCAAAGAGATGCTCGTCTTAAAAATAGCTTATGTATGTTTGTGACAGCAAAACTTAAAAGGTGCATTGATTAAAATGTTATACCCAACGGTGGTTTTCTAATTTTAAGCCGAAGTTCTCACCGAAAAGCTGCCGAGTAGAGCTGAAACCAAGGACCTTCCCCCTGGGTCCAGCTCTACTCTGATTTTTCAAGGGGGCTCAAAACTGCCCAAAATCCAAAATCATGAAATCATCCTTATGTTCCTTAGTACCGTTTTTGTGGATCGATAAATTTTCAGAAATTTTCATTAGGAAGGAATCAAGGCCTAGTTTTGCACCGACTTATTCCTATGGAAAGTGACAAATTGTGTGATAAAGCTTGTCCTCAGCTGGTCCACCCCACCGAAACGAAAATATTGGTCCCTTGCTCCAGCAAGAACTTTAGGGTATCACGAGAATGAGAGGTTCAAAAACTGAATTATTAGAAATAAAGTGAGTAAATATGACGCAATCCTTATTTTTCCCTTAGTAGGTCACTTACATTTAAAGCTTTCCAACAATACTAGTAACAATGAATATAAATGAACACAAAAAATAGGAAATCGGAATAGGACAGACTTAACAAGAAATCAAACGCAATTTAGAACACGCGTACATTTATTTCTTTATAAAAACATTTTCCGCTTCAACAATGCATATTAATCGTTGTATTTATTCCATTATTGACGCAATTCTTTTATTGTCAACTTGTCAATTACTCACTCAAGGGAAGATTGCCTTCATTGCCTGAAATACAATAATGATTGATTAATAATTGACATTAATGACTAATAATTTATCATTATCACTATTACTTTTAATCTAAAGTTGTTACTGCCCTTTCATTGTATTATATACTTTTCATTGTTATGAAGTGAGAAATTATTGTTCTTTTACGATGATTTTATACACATGTCTTCTAATAGTTATTTAATTATCTCAGACCAATAAATAAAGACTTAGCTTATAAGTCACTTGAATATAAATTGGATTCCTATTGAGAACTTTGATATTCATCAGTTCTTTTTCATTGAAATTGGTGATGGTAGAATCGTCTGTGGTTCGACTCCGGTGGCATCGCCGCCACACCTGTTTCTGCTTAATAACAGTATTGTTAAGCGCTTCTGTGTTTTAGTTTAAACGGTGTGCTATGGGAGACATACTTTTCCCAGGCATTCTAACTTAGTTATCAGGGGTAACGGCGAATCTGTCGCCGACGTCATGTAGGAATGTAATTTTATCTGGGCCGATTATATATTTCCATGGACTGCAGTGACCACTTAACATAAGGTGGACTGTATAATCGTTTACTACTTCAATTTTATAAAAATACTCGTCTGCATTTCTTCATGACTTAAGGCTTAGCTTACAAACCTTAACTTCCAGGAATTCAACGTCATTAAGTAAGGGACAGGGTCTAGTGGCGCAGGCGAAGTCTGTGCCATCAATATTACAATGACAGGTGCTACAACCAACGTGGAAGGTGTCTCTTGGCTTGCAGACTGAGTGACGTTCGACGTGGTCGGCACCCTTGAAATTTAAATGATCCTTCATAAGTGACCATGAACAAACATAAAGACACAAATATGATAGAATGTTATGTTATTATGCAACTGCCCTTACAAAAAAAAACAATAGTATTATTCAGGTTTACTCTAATAGACCAATACTAAGACTTCTTATGTTGGTGGCTGCTTATGACACTCCCAAAAATGCCCAAAATCAGTAAGAACACAAACATAACACAAAAAAGGTAAATAATAATATTATGATTCCACTCATATGCATTTTTGCCACACTTATTTCTGCCTTATAAGAGTAGAGTTTGGCGTTAAGAATGTACTAACACGAGGTATTCCAAGTAAATAAATAAAAAAAAGTAACTTAACCATCTGAAAGAACTTGACAAAAAAAAATTTAATAAAACATTTTGATTCTCACCTCACTCTCCTTGAAAACCTCAACTTCTTTGTCCATATCTCGTTCCAGACATTCGCTTTGAGTACAAGAGTAACTCTGACCACTGTTATCACATTTACAAGAGTTACATTCAACCTCAAAAAGTTCATTTGGTTCGCAAACTGACCGCTTCACCACTTGGTGGTCATCAAAATCTTCAAAATCAATTGAGTAATAGACTTCATTTTCTACGTCCTGAAAAATGTACATTCATTCCTTTTATTAAATGTATTAAAAATTGTATAAGGTAATACTGGCTCAAACAATGCTCCTTGTAATACGCCATATGTTTAAGTTTATTTTTATATGACTTATAATAGATCAAAACAGTTCCAATCTGTAGTAATGCAGTGGCATAACGTTACAGATATTTTTAATACGATTTGATTAAATCCAAGGAGATAATGCAGAATTTCAGGGCACGGGCACTAAATCAAAAGCTATAGATGAAACTAGAAAAATGTACTAGTATCATAAGTAAACTTTTAGGGGTCGTTGGGTATTGAAGCTGGAAAACTGTGTCTAAAGCTATAACGAATTCTAAAAATATCCCTTATCAATAAATGAAACATAAACGGATACTTACCTTGTTATGTTTCCCATACACCCGTTTGCTTTTTCACAAAGTGTATGTGCACTGATGGCCTTTAACCAAAATGTTTTGACAAATGAAGATACAATTAGATTAGATTTTTTACAATAATTTTTATATACTCGGTGCTAATATTGTGCAGTGCAAAAATGAAGTTCGCAGTGTAAAAGTGACGATTTATATTTGTTTCCGCATGAAGAAAATTTTAGTATTTACTGATATTCTATTACAGAAATTTGATTAATATGTTGTGTGCTTAATTCACATTGACCGTGTTTCTGAGTGCATTTGAAGCCTGCATGGGTTCCCCTCGCATCTTGTCTTTGCATAACTTTCGTACATAATACACACACATAATACATAATGTTTCAGTTTTGTAATCGACACGCACGCATGACGTGGAGTTATTGAAGCGGGTTTATACACACATGCGGGTGAAACACGCACGCGGGCAGCGACGGATCAAGAGTTTTGACCGCCCTAGGCTAATTACGATGTCGCGCCTCCACCGTACCGATAGACCTCAAAAGTAATATATTAGTTTTGACTTTGTTTACTAGCATGAAATTAATAGTGCCGAAGACACAATTTTGGCGCGCGATCCTCGCGCCCTAGGCTGCAGCCTAAGCCTAAGGGTTAATCAGGCCCTGCACACGGGTATAAGACCGCGTGGCAAGAAAATGCCCGTACAGCGGATCACGCTACGCAAGTCATGTCTGTACTTTATAAACGACATTTTATGCGTCTAATATAATTTATTTAGATGGAGTAATGACCTGAATAAATAAGTAATGACAATCGTTAAAGTTGAAATTAAAAACATATGTTATGTGGCTTCCTCAAAAATACAAACAATGGCAAAACACCAATTATCGTGTAAAATATATAAATTCTAAATAAACTAATTTATTTACTTACGGGCACAGAACTCTCTTTTTCAATTCCTTCTCTGTCGTTAGGGTACGGATCTGAAAATACGTAAAATTCAATATTGTAATAATTATCAGAAAACTGTTTATTTGTGGTTCGACTTCGGCGGCACCACCGCCACACCTATTCCTACCTCATAACAGCGGTGTTAGGCGCTGCTGTGTTCTGTATTGGGGTATACTTATCCGAGGCGTTCCAGCTTAGTCCTTAGGGGTAGCGGAGCATCTGTGGCCGACCACACGTAGGAATATCTAATCCTATCTGGCGTTGATTACGGATGTCCATGGGCGGCAGACACCACTTACCATCAGGTGGACTGCATGCTCGTCTGCTACTGCTGCATTATAAAAAAAAGTTACATAGGATATACAGTCGTTGCCATTAGTAGCCTAACAGATTGCTTCGTGCGCGCTTCCAAGCGTCGGAACTAAAACTTAAACTAGTCCCAGTTCTTACCATTAGACAGGAGTCTTATTACGCGCTGCCATTATCTGGTTTATATGAGAGACATACTATCTCGAGGCGTAGCAGGGCATTTATATCCCCATCAGTCTCATCTGGGGTTGATTACAGATGTCCATGGGCGGCAGTAGCCATATACCATCAAGTGGAATGGTCGTCTGGTACTCTTCTGCAATTTATAAAAACAAAATCGACTCCGGAGCTGCCACCACTACTATTTTTGCTCTATAACAGCATTGTGATGCTGCTGTATTCTGGTTTGAAGGAGATAGTATAAGATACATTCCAACTGAGTCCTCCGCGGCAAGACTTCTGTACCGATTGATTCATTACGGATATCCATGCGCTATTTTGTTTCTGCTATATAAAAAAGAAGATATACCAACTTTCATCTGCGCAGCCTAGTTCTGTACACGACGCCGTGCCCTCGGGGCCACAAGAGCATGTGTTGAAGCACTCGATCTGCCACCGTGTTGACGGCGCACATTGTCGCATTGGCTCTGAAAATGTTTTTATGTTTTGTTTATAAACATTTTATTTAATTTTTTTTTACTTAAATCTAACGATAAGGCAGACGAGCTACCCGATGGAAAGTGGTGACCGTCGACATTTGCAACATCAGAGGAGTCGCCAATGCATCACCGACTTTGAAGAAGACTATTAGAAAAGTCTTACAGTGATTTAATATGGTATCAAAGCGTAAATGTAAGGGTTGTTTCTTTATTTGTTATCTTTCGTTCGCAGATAAATATTCTAGTTATAAAGATCTTGTTATAATAAAAGTCTGAGTCTAGTGGCATATAAAAATGGCGATCGGCACGGAATGAATAGTACAACATTAAAGCTTCCTCGTGGTGTTGAAAGGAATCTACGGGGGAGGAGGTGGAGCCAAAGGCCCAGAAAATGACTCCTGAAGTTAATGATTGCCTTTGTGATTTTGAAATTTGATAAATGAGTCTGTAATTTTTGAGGAAACTATACAATAAGTGGGCAGAAGTCAAAAAATAATTGAAGATCAGTGGCATATAACTTACCATTCTCATGACCCGGGCATATCCTGTCCGTGCAAGCAGGTCTGCCGTCTGCACTGCACGTGCATGAGTTGCATTGACTGATCCACTGCGAGCCTGGTAGGCATTCTTTCCCGAAAGGAAGGTCACGGCCTCTCACACCTGAAATACAAATAAAATATGAATTAATTCAATACAAAAAAATATGAAGTAATTCACCGTAAGTGAAAAGAGATAGCGGCACATGTAGGTATATTGAATCAGAAGGGGGTATTCTACGTCTGTCAAAATTAACAAAACATACACGCGTTTAACTTCTTCTGTTATTATAAAGAAGAAACAGGTTTGGCGATGGTGACTTTGGATTTTTATAAGAAACATTAAGTTGGTAGAACCCTTAGTGGTTCGACTTCAACAACACTACTGCCACACCTATTTCTGCCTCATAACAACAGTGTCAAACGCTGCTGTGTTATGGTTTGAAGGGTGTGGTAAGGGAGACATACTTTTCCGAGGCCTTCCAGCTTAGTCCTCAGGGGTAGCAGCCCCTCTGTGGCCGACCTCAGGTAGGAATATCTTATACTATCCGTGGTTGATTACAAATATCCATATGCGGCAATAGCCATGCGGCATGCCACGCAGCAGTTACCATCTGGTGGACTGCATGCTCGTCTGCTACTCCTATAATTAAGCTATATTACTTATTATAAAGAAGAAATAGGTTTGGCGATAGTGGCATTGGATTTTAGTGAGACATTCTAAATTATCCCACAGGAGTAGCAGCGCGTCTGTAGCCAACGTCAGGCGAGCTGCATGAGTCTGTTTGCTCGTTTGTAACGTTATTTAAATAAAACTTTATTTAAAAAGGGATCTTAGTTGATTTATTGTTAATAGAAATCGGATGAACTGCAACGTTTATAATTTAAAAAAGCCTAAACAAGCTTTTTATCCGCACGCATTAAATGTCTGTATAATAAAAATTTAAACAATGCTATACAAAATCTAATAAAAATATCAGCATCACGATTATTTTCAAGTCATGTGACACTTTCAGTTTCCCGCCAGAATTTCAATGATGGCTGCCGAAAGTCACGTGACGCGGAGCGCCCGGCCGATCCTCGAATTGCCCTTTAACCCTCGCAATAATTGCAGTTCTATTAATAGCCACAAACAATAATTGCTTCAATAACACTCGCCTGCCAAGATAGCTTTGTTGGCGATTGTCAAAATTTCAAATTAGACGGCCGAATACCCGAAATGCCAAAGCCAATTTTCTTTTTATTAAAAATATTTGCTACTAAGATTTTTTTATGCATATCAACTTAATAAACAGTATGGTTACGTTGTAATGTCAATAATTAATTTGTGATTATCAATTAAATGGTTTCATTTTCACGTTTTTTTATCCAACTAGCATAGAAGTTAGATTTCTAAGTCTATTATTTTTTAAGGAAGTAACTTCTTATTATCAACGTAATAATTATAGTGTGCCCTTAATCCCATTATAAATGCTATTGTTGACAATTATCAAGTTGTTTCATTAATTTTTATGTTGTTAATGTTATAAAACATCTACACGAAGAATACATTTTTATTATGAATAAAAAAAACAAAATATATTTTAAAAAAAAACTATTACAAAATTACCAAAATCGAATTGCCGATTATCTTTGATGTATCGCTGATTGATTTTCGCTCGTAAATTAGCTTCCAAACCGTCCAAAGTATGGAAGCCGTAAAAGCTACTTGCCTTATATCATATATCAGTATACCTTACTCATCATTTTATCAGTATAGGCTAATATTACTCCCACAACTAAGATGAGTCCTCACCTCACCTCATACACACCTCATACAATAAAAAATACGTCAAACCGCTTGAGTTTCAAGGCGTCCCAAAAATGAGACAAACATAATATTGGTAAAACATACATACGTACGCTCGAAAAATATTACCGCAGTCGGGTAAAAAATCTCAAAGAAGGAAAAATACATAATAGATATAATATACATGACACACGCTCGAAAAACATTACCGCAGTCAGGTAAAAAAAACGAAGATATTTTTAAAGCAAATCCATTATTTTATCAAGAAGGACATACTTATACTAAAATACAATAAATAACTAATTTTAACAAATGTTTCAATCAAAGAAGAGCAGTATAATATAACAATAATACCAATCACTTAAACTTACATCTATAAAGCTGTTTAATTTTTGATTCAAACAACGGCAGTTCTAAACTTTCTTCGTTGTCTCATTAAATATTCCGGTCACCCGCATACTTGTAATATTCCATCCCACGATGCAAATCAGTCAATATAATTGCACCGAAGATAATGTATAGCTAACATTCTAAATCTTTGAACCACGGTTTCTCAAACTTATAGGTCCATGTACCCCTATTACAATTTTAAATTAATTGCGCACCCCTTTACATTTTAATGGGACTTTGGTTACAAATAAGGTATTTTATTATAATACTAGCTGACCCGGCAAACGTTGTGTTGCCATATAAATAAAAATGTTAAGGGTGAACAACCCTTATCACTTAGGGGTGTGAAAAATAGATAGTAGCCGATTCTCAGTCCTACCGAATATGCATATAAAATTTGGTGAGAATCAGTAAAGCCGTTTCGGAGGAGTATGGTAACTAACATTGTGATAGAATTGTATATATAAGAAAAGGAATAAACTCACAAAGCATAAATATGTGTTACCATTTATCATGTAACAAGTGATTTAGTTCTTGTGTTTTTTTTATTTGTTCAGATTAAAGCCACAAACGTCTTGATGGTAAGTAATCACTCTCTTCCATGAGCAACTCAACATAGTTTTAACCTAAAACCGATCACATAAAATATGCGTTGCTATTTCCTGAGATAGTTAATGTAATGCAGAATAACTGCAAAAATGTAATTTAACTTATATTGGTAACGATAATATTGTCATCCCCTATTTTATCCCCTTGGGGGTAGAATTGATCAAAATCCTTTCTTAGCGAATGCCTACGTCATAACATCTACCTGCATGCCAAATTTCAGCCCGATCCGTCGTCCAGTGGTTTGGGCTGAGCGTTGAAAGATCACTATGTCAGTCAGTCACCTTTGAGTTATATATATTTAGATTATATGGTAGACATTTTTTTAAGAAACAAATTATTTTATTACGTTACTCCATTGAGCATTAATGAATGGTTATAATTATACTCTATTATCTGGGGTCAAACGTAAAGCACCTGTTTCATACAAAGCGATTATCGGGCAAATTAGCGGTATAAAATCCGATAATGTATGTAATTCGTTATTGTGTTTTTTTAAAGTTCACTGAAAATAGCTTTATTTTTTTATTATATTTTTATATTTATTTTATTTTTATTAAGTTTTAGTTGTAATTTTAGTATATTACCTTTTTCCGCTCTTTTCTTTTCTATTCTTGCTCTTGCCTTCTAAATTATTTTCTGACATTTTAACTTACTTTTATATTTTACATTAAGCCTAGTCCTACGTTAATTGTAATGTAAAAAGAAAATAATCTTAACTCTTTAATCGCTTGTGTTGGAACAATTAACATCTGATACAACCCTCATTGTGTTGTTTACTACGAAATGCCAAGAAAGAGTCCTTGTTACAGATAACAAATTACAACTTAAACCCAACCATAGATTACGATTGAATTATCGTTATTACTCGATGTTCATAATAACCAGACCAGAAACGACTTGGCATTTTGAGCAAAATATTGAAACTAAATTCTGAGATTTATTTATAACTGATTTTTTAAATCAGCGTTTCCCAGCTTTTTCCAGTCCACGGACCCTTAGGAAATCAAGCACAGTTTTCACGGACCCCCTTTAATAAAATAAACAGCAAAAAAAAATACGGATTAGGTATTTGTATTAGTTATTACAGATACAAAAAAAAACAAATACAGAAGGTAATTATAACTGTTTATTACGAAAGATATGAAAAAAAATAATGTGAAGGTTGGTGTTGCTTTTTTGCAACTAAATTAGGGATATTCGGGTTGATGTTGCTACTAAGCTGTAATCTCAAATCAGATTCTACTTGTGATCTGTTTCTGTATTTGTTTTTTGTATAAACAAGAGTAGATAATGCCTTTTCACATAGGTATGTTGGTTGAAAAAAGCAGTAAAGAGGCCTTTTGCATTTAATGAGCGATTTATGTATGGTCCAGAGATGACACCGCGGGCCCCCATACATATACTCGCGGACCCCCAGGCGTCCGCGGATCACAGGTTGGGAAACGCGGTTTTAAATAATATTGAAGTACCAAACAAGCAGGCATTCCACCTGATAATAAACTGTCACCGTTACCCATGGACATCTGTAACTCCATGAAGAATAGGGTTCAATCGACTGCTTTACTTGACTCACCATGATTTTTCCCTAACATGGACTGCATGGGTATAGGCAAAAACTCCAATCTAATAAATATGCAACTAGCGATCACCACCACTTATCGACAACCAAAGTTACCAGGCCAATTTTGATAATAACTAAAACTGCATCATTAGTTTTTTAAAATCTTTTTCCCTAGCCGGGTATCGAACGAAATTCATTTAGAAAAAAAATACATCCTCTATATTATTCCTCAATCTGAAAGTGTTGCTTATAAGGATCAAATTCTGGGAAATAATGATAAATGACAAACCTTATAGGAGTATGACCCCCCAGGGGGTAACCCACACTTTGAAAACCACTGTAACAGATCGATTCCGATACAAGCAACGGAACGCCGCACACAACAATATAATTTACTTTTTGACATAAGTTAAGTACACAAATTATCTTCAAACGGATCGGCGTCTGTCTGTCTCGCCGCCAATTAATTGTGAACTAATTTCAGTCGTCTGATAGTCAATTATCTAGTTTTTAGTGGTCTATTTATATAACCATGGGAACAGTATGCTAATAATTATATATTTTAGAATTCTTTATAAAATAGATTTTTTAACTTTATTCCAGGTAAATGGGTGGTGCCGCTGTAGGAACTACAAAGTATCCTTTTCTGTTTACAATATCGAGATTTGAAGTATTTTAAGGCGGTAGAATTTTTTTTTTATAAAATATAGGAGTAGCAGAGTAGTCCACTTGATGGTAAGTGCCCTTGCTGTCCATGAACACCTGTAGTCAACCCCAGAGAGGATTAGATTCCTTCCTGAGATCTACCCCTGAGAAGTAAGCTGGAACGACTCGGAAAGCACCCCTTACCCTTCAAAACAGGACACAGCAGCGCTTAACATTGCTGTTATCAGGTAGACATAGATCTGGCGGTGGTGCCGCCGAATTCTAACCACCAAGGGTTCTACCAACTTCAAATTTTATGGTAATAATTATATACTTTAGAATGTTTTATGAATTAACAATAGTAAATTAGACTTTTTAGCCTTTTTCCAGGTGTTTGAGTGTCGCTATAGTAAATAAAAAGAATTATTTTCTCTGTTTACAAAATCGAATTTTGAAGTTTTTTAAGATAGTAGAATCCTTTATAGTTTGACTCCGGCAGCACCACCGCCACATCTATTTCTGTCTATTAACAGCAGTGTTAATCGCTGTTGTATTGCGGTTTGACGGATTATAAGGGATAAATACTTTTCCGAGGCGCTCCAGGCTATTGAAAGTCGTAGAAGTCTTTGTGGTTCAACTCTGGCAGCACCACCGCCACATCTATTTCTGTTAAATAACAGCAGTGTAAAGCGCTGCTGTGTTCCGGCTCGAAGGTGTATTGTAAGGGAGACATTTAATACGCATTATGCACATTTATGCATTTAATCATGCATGACCCGGACTCAAACCCTGAACCTGCATTGGTAAATACAAACAGATCGGCAAGAGGGTAAATTTCCAATATATACCTAACAATAATAAACAACCAGTATATTTTCCGTTCGTCATTGAAACAATGATGTCAGACTATTTGTCGATATTATATTAAACAATTAAACAATTATTTCGTTCGATATTATATATTTCGATCAATTGGGAAAACGCCAAGATCTTTAATTTAGGACGAGACGATTTTAGTGTTCCGCACTTAAAAAACAGAACCTTGTTCATAAGTCTCCTCTGTCAGTCCATCTGTCACAGGGATTTATCTATTAGTCGAATAATTAGACATTAGTATTGTGTTCTAAAATGTACTTATTATGTGACCGTAATATATCTCTTTATGTAATAGACACTTAGATTTTTTACAATATGTAGTGTTACTATGTAGGTAATACTATGACTGCTATAACAAAAAATACTACATAAATAAAAAAAGAATGAAGTACAAGGAACCCCATACAAGGAACCACTATGTTTCAGCGTATTTCACGTCATCTATTGAGCCGTAATAAGTAGACAGAAACTTTTCACAATGCATTTTTCAATAAAAAATAGATGAATATTTGGTGCTACGGACCCCTCCGTTTGCGTTCAACTCGCACTTGGTGAATTATTTTATTTAATCTGCAGGACTATCCACCAAACCACTACTTAACTGGCGATCCTATAAAGCAATTAAAATATTATTTTGCTCTTTAACCCTAAATATTAATTATTAGGAATTATCCCGAACGGGCGATAAGCATAATAATATGATGTCATACTGAATAATTTGTTTGTACGGCCATTCTACTTAGAAAAGTATGGGGTTCTAAGAATCGATAACACGATATGGCATGCTCTAATTAGTCTTGTGTTAATTAATTTCCGGAAAAAATATTTATATAAAAGTCAATAGAGTCGACGAATGACCAGAGAGCTGGCACATACCTCAACAGCGAATAAGCCTCGCTATCCAACGACTGAATGTTGCCAGCATTCTGGAAACTCATCCCAGGGACAGCAGTTTAGATGTAGCTTTTTATATTTAATTTAAAATATGGTTATATTATTTAATTCTATTTTTTATTATTTTAATTATTATAATGTTTTTGTTGTATTTATTTTTGTAACAAGTCTTGAAAATAAAAAAAATATTATTTCTCTTTTAACAAAGTAAATTTAAGATATTCAACATCTGGAAGGTGGTAGAACCCTATGTGGTTCGACTCCGGCGGCACCACCGCCACACCTATATCTGACTAATAATAACAGTATTAACCGCTGGTGTGTTCTGGTTTGAAGGGTGTGTTAAGGGAGACATACTTTTCCGAGGCATTCTAGCTTAGTTCTTAGGGGTAGCGGCGCATATAGGTTAGATCTACCTGAGGTTGATTACAGATGTCCATGGACGGCATTAGCCACTTACAAACAGGTGGACTTCATGCTCGTCTGCTACTCCTATGTTATAAAAGTATATAAGTATAATAATTAAGCAATTGATAGTGGAAGATAGTTTTTTTTTACCACAACTGCCACGCTTTTATTATATCTAGGGCCCAGACATGATATCTTATTTATTGAAACGGTTCAATCGAAAAGTCCAGGGCTCAAATCCCACGCACCTCTGATTTTCAAAGTTATGTACCGACCCATATAGTTACGCAATATGAAAATATGAAATAAAATATGAATACTTCAGCTGAATGCTAAAGATTGATATTTGACAATATCTGCCTACTAGAAATTGTCTAATTACGATTTTTCGTAGACAAAAAGATATATTAATTATTAATAATGAGTTAGTCTATTAATATAATAATAATATTATTTTGACACACGAACGCTTGACTCCTTAACTTATTTTATATTCAAAATACCTGAGGCACAAAAAAGTGTAACAGACAAACATACGTTATGACCATAGCATGTGTGTAAAGGACAGCGCGGGCTATTGCCCCCTTGAACAGGTAGATCTGGTATCTATAATGTACACTTGCGGCCAGTGGAAAGTATACTATCTTTTTAGTAACTACTTTTATATCTGCCATATAATGTTAAGAGCTGCTATAATATAATGCTAAGAGTTTTTTTGGGATTCCGTGCAAAAAACAAAATAGAACCCTTATAGGATTACTCGTGCGTCGGTCCGTTCGTCTATCACAGTCAATTTGCTGCAAAATTACTGGACAAATTGAGTTAAAATGTGATACACACATGCTTTTCTGTGAACCAAAGACGAAGGTTTAACGCAATCCTTATGTGTGGTTTTTATACGTGTATACAAGTACACACATATATGTTTTTGTCTTATTTTTATGATATTTTTAATATGAGCTATAAGTTGGAATCACTTGCTAAAGTTGCAATTGTGTAGCACGGGTAATCCAACTTAATCCTGAGAGGAAGTAACGCGTAGCCGACCACAGGTCTTACCGCACTTATCTTATTTCATATTCATTACAATTATCCGAGAACAGTAGTGCCTTTAAGTAGACTGCACTTGTTTGCTACTTAAATAAAAACCTTCAATTTTTGACGCAAATTAAAAAATAAAAATACAGCAATACTTATTTTACCTAAAAGAAAATATGAAAATGCATCTATAATTTAGAATTCATGTCTTAAATATAAATATATCGGTTGATATGTATAACTAGTAATCCAAAATTATACCATATTCATTGTAGAAAATTTAAGCTTTTTTAATCAAAACATTAAATATTATTGTGGTCATCATTACCAAAGAAAAAACCGATATCACTTAACAACTAACTAAAATTGTTTTTAACTAGATTTTTAACCTAAAGTAAATAATACTTGCCAACGATGTAAACAATTAGATTTTGTTTATATTTATAAACAATAAAAGTTATTAATAAGAATTTTTTTCATGATACTTTTTTTTTGCTCGCAAGTGTACTAGATCCTCGGACGTTATGCAAAATAAATGCTAAACAGCTCTGACCGTGCTCAAAGTAACGGTATTTTCAAAGGGATTCTGATACATTTAAATTTATTTTAACCAGGGCGAAGCGGTTTCTATAGGAACGGATTGCCCTGATTTATTTACATTATATCATGGACTAGCTGACCCGGCAAACTTTGTACCGCCTCAAAATCTATTTATCAAATATATTTCATATAAAATATAGCCTATGTTACTAGTGGATATTGTAGCTTTCGAATGGTGAAATAATTTTTAAAATCGGTCCAGTAGTTTTTGAGCCTATTCATTACAACCAAACAAACAAACAAAGTTTTCCTCTTTATAATATTAGTGTAGATTAAGTATGGTTGCCGGTGTTGCCCCTGCCAAAACGCACAGTAAAGTTTGTCTTTTTTTTCTAATTGACAGGAATTATCAAACTTCTTATCCAAACATTCGATAGATCGATTATTAATAAGCACAACATCCAACAAATCTAACAACGCAGAGTAAACGTGAACTCACTAATCTCGACGTGTGTGACATCATGCGATAAGACCGCATGGTGAATGAAGACGACCCCTGAACCGCGATAACGCGTGACGTATCACCACATCACCATGTCACTCACTAATGTAGTTTTATATAGTCCGCGTAAAACTACTAGTCCGCTCTGAATATAGCAATGAATCGCGTCGCCATAGCAAATTGTATGACTACACCTGCTCGCAACAACTTCAGAGCGGAATAGCAGTTTGGTGCGGACTATACATGACAGTGATTTAAAAGGTTGAAAAATTACAAAATTTGTCTTTCATATTATGACGCTATATTTCTTGAATATCACAATATATAATACAGATTATAAAAACGTTGTGTTGCCATATAAATAAAAAAAATGTTAAGGGTGAATATTAACAACCCTTATCACTTAATGGTATGAAAAATATATAGAAGTCGATTTTCACCTACTGAATATGCATATAAAACTTGGTGAAAAACGGTAAAGCCGTTTCGGAGGAGTTCGGTAACTAACACTGTGACACGAGAATTTTATATATAAGATAGAGGAAGAGATATTTTAAAGAAATATATCATAATAATGACTATTATGACAGAATTGTGTCCCCTAGCCTCACCTCACCTCTCCTCGCCCATCTGTTACCGTACTCACCACATTAACGCATCTCACCACTGCTTGATTTCACATTAAAGCACTTCACAACTGCTTCGTTACCATATTACGTTTTTTTTATAAATTATACGAGTAGCGGACGAGCGGTCCACTTGATGGTAAGTGGCTACTGTCGCACATGCATCTGCAATCAACCCCAGATAGATAGATTCCTACCTCAGGCCGGCCACATGCGCCGCTACCCCTGAGAACTAAGCTGGAGCGCTCCAGAAAAGTATGTCTCACTTACCACAACCACAGCCAGAACACAGTAGCGCTTAACACTGCTGTTATTATTAGAAACCGACTGGCTGACCATCGATTTTCGGTCATTATTAAATAAATTTTAATCTACCTATTTCTGCCTCCAAGAAATGATCAAATATCGATCTTTAATAGGGAAAGCTTGAAAAGGCACTGGATAGATCAATTATTAATAGCTAGTAGCTCAAGCGATAGTCATGGTTAGCAATGACTTCGCTATTCCCCAGACGGCTTGGCATTATAATCCTAAAGCAATTTAATAGGAAAAATCTATAACAGTGCCTATAAAAGATAGATCGATTATTAATAACTCTACCAGTAGCTCAAGTGATAGTCGATGGTCAGCAATGACTCACCTAATTCTCCAGACGTGTCGGTATACTATTTCTAATGCATTATTTTATTTAAAATATTCATCTCGAGTCTAATGTACTAAAGTGTTTGCTCACCAAATGGATTTCGAGTGGCTGAAGTCTTGGAGCTTTATCTAAATATTGGCTCTGAACCTGCTTTTTACTTTCCCGCTGTCGATTATCGTTTTTAGGGTTCCGTACCCTATTACTGAGACTTCGCCTTCTGTCCGTCTGTCACAAGGCTCTCTTGAAGAGTAATGGATCGTAATGGTCGTTATAACAACAAATACTTACTAAAAAATAAGTTTTAAAAATAAATGCCGATCGCCTTACAAGAAACCTCTATTTTTAGGCGTTTTTGCTTTACCTATTGAACTGCTATTATTATACAATTATAAATATGTATTACAAAATACTTCCGTAGGGTTCCGTACAATCAAATTATCATATATTTTAATATGATAATTTGATTGTACGGAACCCTAAGCGCGGAGTTCAACTCGTACTTACCCAAATATTAATGTATAAATACATAATTCTGTCTGTGATTTCAACATTCTGGGCTCTGTGAGGTTGTCAGAACATGAACACTTGTTTGTTTTGTGTGAACATGGCATTCAAAAGTCGTTTAGCGCTGCAGTAACTCGTGACCCGCGATCCTGTCTTTGCGACCCGCGGATCTGCGGCGAGTCTGGAGGCCACAAGAAAAGGTTGTCCTTACAACTTTCCTAATAAAATGTGTGAAATTGTGGCGAGAGCACGGTGGGCTAGGACCTTTTTTTACTTTTTTCACACGGGATTCAAATGGTACCCGATGCCGTTGGAGCGACACAGGGTTATGTGGGACTCTTACCACACTAAAACCCCCTCAGTGGCAGTCCTCGCCGCTGCGTAGAGGACTCCGGGATCTCCAGAGGAACGCAACCGGAGTTCTCTTAGCGCGTTGCCACTTCGGAGTCCGCACAGGTGAGCTTGACGCTCGCCTCACCGTCTGGTGTGTACGACGGTATGCGACCACACATACCGCCGTCCTTGGCCGCGCGGTTCGAGCTTCCACTCTTGCCACCCGCAACCCCGGAAGCCCACTTTTAGTTGCCTCTTACGACAGGCAGAGTATACCGTAGCCCTATTCTTGTTCCGAAACTACAAGGACAACGATGGACTATAGCCTATACCCCTCATTCTGCGAGAACCGTGCGGTCGGACAGTAATGGATTCACGACAGCTGTAGCTCTGAGCTCCAATTTCCACGCGAAAAGCGTACGTGATGAGAAACAGCAATTGAAATCCCATATAAACAGTAGTATCTTCAGTTTTATTTATGAGTGATAGATACGAGTATGTCGTAATTAAGACATAAATCTCATGATTCACTCCACCATCCATCAATTTGTTTCATATCGCTAGACGGACCATAAATATGATCCAGATATTAAGGTAGACACGACTGAATGGGATTACGCATACGGCGTGAGTTATATCTTTTTTTATAATATAGGAGTAGCAGACGAGCATGCAGTCCACCTGATGGTGAGTGGCTACTGCCGCCCATGGACATCTGTAATCAACCCCTGATAGGATTAGATATTCCTACCTGAGGTCATCCACAGATACGCTGCTATCCCTGAGGACTAAGTGGGAACGCCTCGGAAAAGTATGTTTCTTTTATCACACCCTTCAAACCAGAACACAACAGCGCCTAAAACTGTTGTTGCAGCAATAGGTGTGGCGCTGGTGCCGCCGGAGTTGAACCACAAAGGGTTCCTTTTCCACCGCTTCCACAAAATCTTCATACAAGAATTTGACAAATTTTAATCTTTGATAGATAAAAATTGCTAGATTAATTATTAACAACGGGCATATGGAGAAATTGTCAAATCGATCTTTAGACATAAAATTGAATAGTTTAATTATTAATAAGAAACAAAACGAAAGTCATTTAAACCACAGGCCGAGCAAAAAGAAATCACATGGAGGAAAAAAACCTACAACGTAAGCTTGTTAATCTTTTTTCTAATTCTATAACAATAATAATGATGTTAACGTAGGTAAGTAACTTTTTATTTATATTTCAATGCATATTAGAGTCGCTAAGTACGTACAACTGAATGCAATGTAATTATAATATCACAATAAGATCGTTAATTGTGGGAAGAATTTCAAAACGGCGAAGATGCAGGCTTAGATGAGTAAAATACATAGATTGATCACTAACAAGAACGTGTAATCAGTTTTGAGAATTGAAATAAAGTTTTGCCACGTCTCCGTTCTCAAATGTTCCTAAAATGTTTGAAATACTTATTTATTTATTACGTAAATTACGTAGTATTAGTTATTTATACGTAAATTTTCTCTAAAAATGTTTTTTATTTGTCAAAAATTAAAAAAATATATATACTTAGTTATACTTAGTTTCAAACTAAAAACCACGCTAAAATCGCACAAGGAAAATCGTTCATCCTGATTCCTGGCGATCCTAATGAGATGAATTGGATAAAATTATTAAAATCGGGTATTATGGTCGGTTCTTCATAAGTGTTCAAAAATTTAAATTAATCAGACCGTTCAAAGTGGGTAAGAATCGACTTCAAAGATACATACAGGCCAAGCTACTAAACGCGTGGTAAAAATCATCCTATTGTGCCTTCATTCAATTTCATTGTGTAGTATCTTTCTATTTTACTTGTCAAAGGACGCAGAACTCCATTTTCTATTCATAAACCAGGATATTATTATTTTTTGTTAATTATCCCTATAAGGTATGACATTGACAGATAGATAAAGATAAGGTTTAAAGACAGAACAGTGAACATTTTTTGTATCAGAAACTAGCTCGCTCGCTTCGACTTGCTGCTCATGGATATTAGTCTAGTCCTTTAGTTCTAATAAAAGTGGAATCTTTTCCAGGAGTTTTGAAAATTGGTAATTAATTATATGGATTTCGATGTGCTCTTTCCGAATTTCAACTTTGCCGCCGTTTCGTACCTTTTTTTTCTCGAGGGAAACCTTCAAAAGGTACCCGACGACGTGGGAGCGACGCCGGGTTATGTGGGATTTTTACCGCACTAAAACCCCCCGTGGCACTAAAACGGTGGCCGTCCTCAACGCTTGTTGGAGAGCTCCGGGATCTCTGAAGGAACACAACCGGAACCCTCCAAGCGCGATGCCCAACGGGCTCTACCCTGGGGGAGCAGTTTTCGCTCCTCCCACACCATGTAGTGTTTGACGGTATGCGACCACACATACCGCCGTCCTTCCCGGGATCGCTTGCTGGACGCCCTTTCGTACCTGCCGCTTTGATCTTTGTGGTTCGAGTTCGAAGGCATATCCGCCACACCTATTTCTGCCTAATAACATCAGTGTTAACGCTGCTGTGTTCCGGTTTGAAGGGTGGTGTAAGGGAGATATACTTTTCCAACTTAGCCCTAAAGGTAGCAACGTGTGACAAACTTCAGATAGAAATTTAATCTTATCTGGGATTGATTTCACATGTCCCTGGGCGGTACTTACCATCAGGTGGAATGCATGCTCGTCTGCTACTTCAATATAAAAAACACGTTAGTGAGGTCGGTTAGATATCACAGATATGTTTGTCTATGCAACCTCATTTACAGTGTGGGCAGACGAGAGCTCTTACCGACTTTAATATGCTTAATATGTTTAAGGTTTCACCTATCAGATTCTAATAAAGTCGATGAAATGGGAACACTATCGATTATGAGTCTTTCTTATGTATTGACTTTTTTATTATATAAATAGGTGATAAAAACAATTTTCAAGGTGGTAGAACCCTTTGTGGTTCGACTTCGGCGGCACCACCGCCACGCCTATTTCTGCCTCATAACAGCAGTGTTAAGCGCTGCTGTGTTGCGTTTTGAAGGGTGTGGTAAGGGAGACAGACTTTTCCGAGGCGTTCCAGCTTAGTCCTCAGGGGTAGCGGCGCATCTGTGGCCGACCTCAGGTAGGAATATCTAACCCTATCTGGTGTTGATCACAGATGTTCACGGGCGGCAGTATCCACTTACCATCAGGTGGACTGCATGCTCGTCTGTTACTCCTATATTATATAAAAAAAAATGTGTGGGTACCTTTTTCTCTTTTGTTTGACATCCGATTTTCTTTGATATGATTTTCTATCCAAAAAATTGGACCCTATTATCCCAACTCCATATGGAACAGGGGTTCTACCGGAATCCGGTCACAGATGCATTACTCCTAGACTCCTGAGGACTAAGATGCCTCATATAAAAGTCAACCAACATCCACAGCCTTACACCGCACCGTAAATACTGTTTCACGCCATAGATTAGTAAAGATACTTCGCCGCCTTGAAATTGAATGAAGCCACAAACGGCTTATTAGTAAGTTCTTTTTTTTTTATTCTTGACAAATAAAAACATTTTTAGAGAAAATTTACGAATAAATAACTAGTACGGCGTAATTTACATAGTAAATAAATAAATATTTCAAATATTTTAGGGACATTTTAGCACGGAGACGTGGCAAAACATTTTTACGCAACTATTTCAATTCTCAAAACTGGGTACATTTTCTTATTAGGAGTGAGTAATCTTTACTAATCTATGATTGGGGGTTACAATATTTTTTGCGGTAACAAGGCTTTGCAATCTTCCATATTCCCGCTACAGATGTGCATACATTAAATTAAAAATTATACGAACTACTTACATTTGCCACATTTCATTAATTCGTTCATTTTGCAACAACGCATTGGTTTGAACAAAGCTTTAGGAAAGAAAGTAGTTCAAATTAACCCGTTACAGTGTCAATCGATTGCAGATTTCTCAGAAACGACTGTACCTCTAGAAACCGTTGTTTACAAACGAGTTTGCACGGATACCGTCTGCATGCCTGTACATTTAGATATGAAAAATCAAACTATTTCCTCAATCAATTTACAACTTTTATTATATTTTTATTTCCCGCGCAAACAACTCGAACGTCAAGACGCGTTCTTTTTCTTTTTTATGCTAACTCATAAAATCGTACCAGCCAGTGACTATATAAATGACGACTTATTATTATAAAAGTAACACATCATGAAATAACACAAAATAATTAATAATTATTATACAATAATAAAATAATTTGAATAGATTTCTACCAGATATTTGGTATAATGAAGAAGACTTATTTATTTGTAACTGATAAACTCTTGATTTTTTTAGTCTTTTTTGACTCTTGAATTATAGAAACAATAACAAATGGGTACCTATATAGTCCAGGTGGATTATAGCAAGTGGTGGTAGGTGGCCACTGCCGCGCCTAATCGACCCCAGGTGAAACAAAAGTTCTATCTGAGGACTAGGTTGGAACGCCTCGAATAAGTATGTCTACCTTACTACCCCCTAAAACCAAAATCTTTCTTTTTTAATTTAAATACTCAAAAATTATTTCCAAGAGAAAAAATCTACTAAAGAAAATAAAAAAAAATGTGTTTTAGAATTGTATTCACAGACAAACACTTAAATGTATTATTATTTACATATTTATACATACATTAATAATAAATAAGAATATTTTCCTTATAATCTGGTATTCCCCTTTGATTTTTATAAAACTATTAATAACATCACAGTTTTGCATAAATAAATAAAATTAATGTGTCCGTTTGTGATTCCAAATTATCGTTTTCTAAAGTAACTTATTTGCAAGATATAAACTCTAAATAAATCGTTTTAATTTTTAAAATTCACTTTCACTTTTCCAATTCAATCTTGGGTAGAATAAAAAAAACATATTTTGGATTATTTATTAATAAAATAAGTAAAAATTTAATCAAATAACAAGAAATCAGCATTAAAAACATACTGCTTCATTTTTAACCCTAAAATATCGGTAGAGATACTTTAGTGATTTTAATTCAATTTTATTTTTTTATTTTTTATATAAATTTTAATTTTATTACTTTTTTAGTTAAATAGATCGTCGATTTCAAAGTTTTTTATTAGATAACAATCGCATCATACTTTTATTCTCATACCATAATGAATATAATAATAAAATATAATTATAGAGTTATAATAACGTAATGAGATTATCCATCTTCCTAACTTACATTATTATACGATTCGAAGTAATTTTAACTTTTTCTTTAACATAAGGATTAAACTTTCTATTAATTTCCATTGACTATAAAGTTTAGATTTCCTTTTTTTGCTATTTATTATTTACTTATTATAAAGCTTTTTATAATTCGTAAAATACACAATTACCAAAAAAATAATTTATAATAATTGATGTACTTTAAAATAATGTCAAATTAAACCGTATTTCTCAATATCGTGTAAAAAATAACATATAATTTATTAAATTAAATAACGACACATAATATATTAATTCCATAATAACGTTGTAACAGCTTTTAACGTTATTAAAAAATAACAAAACGTAAAAAGCGGCTTATCGCAAAATGCATCCCACTTTAGTTCCTGCTTCCTGGCGCCTTTGATAACATGAATTGCATGAATAAAGCACCCTTTAAATTAGGGATGGACTCACCAGCGCGTATATTATTCGCGAAACACAGCAGGAAACCAGCTACCACTACCCACTTCATTTCACACAAACCTTAAAATTTAACACAACACAAAAATAGAACGCCCGGACGCGTCTTGAAGCCACCGCGACTTATTCACAACTGATCGGAACCTCTACTACTTTGCGTAATTTGAGTTGGTTTCACACAAACTTATTTATTCGTGCGTCGCTTGTGTCAATTTTTTTAACCCCATACAATATACATTAGATTTTGTGAGCTGACCGTTGAGGCGTTGTTTCTTATCTGCGAATGATAAGTTTAAGTGCAAGTTGGTTCTAAGTTTGAGTACGCGTTGATAGTATAAAGATTATTATCTTCACAAGTAAGTTTAGCTTATATTTATGTTCCAGCAGTAGGTATATTTCTGTTCATATTATATTTATGGGAAACTGGATAGGTAGGTACCCGATAGATTTTTACTCAACATCTTCTTGGAAGAGAGTTTTAATACTTTTTATCCCGAAGTTTTTATTGGTATGGAAAAAGAGTTAATCTTTTTTAAAACTTCTTATATATTTACCGGAATATTTATCTTCCTAAAGTTTATAAGTAAGTAATAAAGGTACAGTAATGCGTTGCTAAGTGTACTGAGTATTTTAAAGATGTTTATTATTGTTTATGTTATTTTACTATAGCAGGAAGAGGGTTAACTCTAAAGAATATAAGTATATTTTTATTTTGCCTATAAAAGTTTTTAAATTGCTGAACTTATATGCTTATGTATTGCATGTACAAGTTATATATGTGAGATATTTTCATAAAGTCTTACAGGTGGTAATACCCTTCTTGGTTCGGCATAGGGCATCACGCCACAACAATTTCTACCTAATAACAGCGTACATTGCAATTCTGTATTTGATTTAAAGGGTGTAGCAATGAAGAGGCGTATACAGTAATCAGGATAATAAGTAAGAGTCTAATCCTATCTGGCTATAGCCACATACTTGCTTAGCAGTATGGATACTCCCACTCTCCCGGTCTTATCTTCACCTTTTAGGCTTATGATAGTTATTTTAGACTTTTCACCTTTTGTCTAAATTTGATCGCCACTTGAGTACCTTGCTTGGGTGATGTATCGGCATCATAGATTAATATTTTACTTTATTTATTTTATTTGTTTATTTATTCATGATCACCAACATAATGTACACCAAATAAAAGCAACAATAATAAATATAGAGAAAAGAGGTAAGTGTCATTACAATTATGTTAATAGGTGAAGACAGCATGCAAATATTTATTAATATTTTACTTTATGAATCTATGATGTGCATGTTATCTATTTCCCAAAAGTATGTATGTACGCTTAGTTCGTCTATGGTTTTAATTTCTGGAGTGTAAAAAACAAATTCAACGCCTTAGGAATTTAAACAATTTAAATCAAATAACTTTATAGTCTGTATTTTAGGATAAGCAAAGACCATCTTGCACATTCTTTCTTTAAATTCATTTGAAAATGGCTTACGTTCAAAGAAATTTAAAAGAATTTAACAGGCTCCGAACATCAAAGGTGTTTTGCGAAAAAAATAAACAACCAGTTAGTAACAGACTGGCAACTTGAGTCGGAATAAAAATAAAAATGCGAATTCTAAATTTAAACGATAACATTCCGCCGAAGAGACACGTCGTCGTAAAAAGCGCAGTAAAGTTAAGGACGTTTATGGTCAACGACTACGACACGACTCTAAGCTTTCTTTACTTGAAGAAAATGTCTAATTTTTATCAGAAAAATATTGTGTATCCTATTTCTATTTATTACTACTACGATTTATGACTTTATCGCTGGGCGAATATATCGTCCCGTAAACCTCCCGTAAACGCAGTGAGCCTAGTGGTTAAGAAACCCGGCCTCTCAATCGTGGGGTCCGAGGTTCAAATCCCAGGCACGCACCTCTAATTTTTCGAAGTTATGTGCGTATTAGAAATTAATTACCACTTGCTAAACGGTGAAGGAAAACATCGTGAGGAAACCTGCGTACCTGATAGATTTATAAAAAAAATCTCAAAGGTATGCGAAGTCTACCAACACGCACTTGGCCAGCGTGGTGGACTATGGCCTAATCCTTCTCATTCTGAGAGGAGACCCGTGCCCAGCAGTGGGACAGTAATGGGTTGATGATGAAACCACAGTAATGCAATACAAACAAGACCAAATCAATAGTTACTATCGACAATGCTATCACTTATCAGTTGAGAGTAACCGGTTTTCAATATAAAATGTAATCCGAAAGCATCTTCTATATATTGTCTCTATGTATCTTTTGGTACATCAAGGTACATTAAGCGTACAATTTACCTTTAGATAATGAGCGAGAGGTATGATTTACGCAAACAAAGTGAAGAACTTTTAACATTTTCTTGTATATAATCATTATATCGTTAATCGTGTCGTGCGCTATAAAACAAAGATCTAATACGAGTCGTTTGCAAGCCGGTACGAGCGGTTCGGCTTTGATTAAATTCCACCTTAGTTTATCTTCACCTTCGAGTTTTATCTCAGAAGTCGTAGTTTAAATATGCTTTTTATGGGAATGGACAAGCGGCGGAATTCTACTGATGTTAATTCTGCAAACCATAGAGAATTGTTTCTTTTTTATAAAACGCTACAAATATTTTTTTGTTTTTTTTTTAAGTAAGGATTCGTGGCCTTGAAATTCTTTTCGATCATGTTTACATTCAACTTCATTTATGATAATATTTTATAAAGTTAACAAAATAACTTTATAATTTTTTAGGGTATAAAATATATAATAATTATCAAAAAAAATGTCATCAGGTCTAAATTGGCTCAATAAAGATTGTTATTATTATTTTTATTATTTATAAAATATTATTTTTAATTTTCATCGTTCAAAATAATAATATTTTTCATAAACCACATGAACAATTTTAGCTTAAGCTTAAACTTAAATAGATGTAGCATGGTTATAAAGGCAGTATACGCACTATTTTTAAACCTGAGCTATTCTGAGTGTACGAGGCAGTCTATTTATATCCTAAGGGACATGACCCTAGTTGCTAGTGGTGGGAATTCCCAGTAAAATGTACACTTTCCTGTTCTATACAGATTAAAAAGCACTGAACTATAGTAGGCCATTCGGGGCCATTTTGTTTTATTTCCCGCTAAAAATGTACACGAATAATATGTTTCTATACACACTGACAGGCAAAGATTAACCATTCATTCAGCTCGTAAATATATTATAGTTCGCGCCAAACTGCTAGTCCGCTCTGAAGTTGTTGCGTGCAGGTAGTCATACAATTTACTACGGCGACGCGATTCATTTCTATATTCAGAGCGGACTAGCAGTTTTACGCGGACTATACCATCCTTCTGCTTGGCAAGCACGTCGGAGTGAGAGAGACTACCTATAGCCTAACGCGCAGAACAGCCATAGCGTAGTGGTAAACTCGGCCTCTCATTTGGACGGGTCCGAGGTTCAAATCCCAAGAAATATCAGGCGTATACCTTTCCTCATGATGTATTCCTTCACCATTTAAGCAAGTAATGATTAGTTTAAGTAAACACATTTTGAGATGCGTGTCTGGCATTAAATCTTAAAACCATACTTAAAAATAAATGTTAGTTATAGGTCTTCCCTACAAAGATGACCTTTGCTCATAATATGACTGCACTTGGTTGTACGGTCTTTTTTTATAATATAGGACGCATGCGCGCATGGCGTCCACGATGGTAAGTGGCCACTGCCGCCCATGGACATCTGTAATCAACCTCAGATAGGATTAGATATTCCTACCTGAGGTCGGCCACAGATGCGCCGCTACCCCTGAGGACTAAGCTGGAACGCCTCGGAAAAGTATGTCTCCCCACACCCTTCAAAACAGAACACAGCAGCGCCTAACACTGCTGTTATTAGGCAGACGTAGGTGTGGCGGTGGTGCCGCCGGAGTCGAACCACAAAGGCTTCTACCGCGTATATTCTGATGCACGAATACCATTTGCCGCTTTAACTATTAAAAACAAAATACCACTTTACCATTGTTTCATAAACTATTTTTAAACATGCGAAAGAAGGAATAAGTAAAACAAAACATAGACGTGGGATATTTTTAGACCAGCTGTGCTATTTCGAGCGGAGTCCACAAGCATTCAAGTCTATTTATGTAAGGGACTTGACCCCAGATGCTCTGTCCTGTTACTACCTCCGTGTAACTTAATAAAATACTTGTTTTATTGTTGTAAGTAATGTTGTAAATGAAGTAAAGTATAGTTGTGAAGTAAATGACGAAATTTATTGTATTTTTGTCTTCTACTACAAGTTATTTATACCTACTTCGCGTCCCTAAATTTCTAAAGAGGGCAATTGAATAATTGGTATGATGCAAAAAGTGTAAAATAGTGATCTTGAGTACGAAAAACCTTGGATAGATTGATTATTAACAATGGACATTAATCTGCTGTGTTTTTGTTTGAAGGGTGTGGTGAGGCAAGACACGATGTGGTAAAATTTAGTCCTGCAGTAGCAACGGTAAGAGCCAAATGACTTAGAAATTTTGTGGTAAAAGCTGACCCATTAGCATAGACATTTTGAAGGTGGTAGAACCCTTTGTGGTTCGACTCCGGCGGCACCACCGCCACACGTATTTCTACCTAATAACAGCAGTGTTAAGCGCTGCTGTGTTCCAGTTTGAAGGGTGTGGTAAGGAAGACAGACTTTTCGAGGCGTTCCAGCTTAGTCCTCAGGGTTAGCGGCGCATCTGTGGCCGACCTCAGGTAGGAATATCTAATCCCATCCGGGGTTGATGACAAGTGTCCATGGATGGCAGTAGCCACTCACCATCAGGTGGACTGCATGCTCGTCTGCTACTCCTATATTATAAAAAAAATAGCATTGTTAAGGGGAAAGGACCAAAACAGTTGCATAGTATTATGAAAATATTCTCCATTTTTTTCTTCCATACTTGTCTATGTTTTTTTTTACTTCTTGTCTTCCTTGAAACTCTTGATGACTAAAATTACCTCGCAGATATAATTAACACATCCTCGTGCCCTGCACTCATGGTAGCAACTGATATAAAATCTCGAAATATGATTATTGCTTTCAAATTATGTTTAGACTGACACAACAAATATTCCATGAGAAGCAATTGTCGCCCAAGGCAAGAAGAGTGAAGGCGAGAAGAGTGAATGTTGAGACAAACAAAATATTTTATATTCTTTCGATAATCGTATCTTCGAGACGAGAAACTCTCTCCGTCTTCATGGGGCTTTAAGATTACCTCTATAAATTAGGCATTCCCATACTTCCACCGGAACACAAGACTTGCACGCTAGAAATATGAGTGACATTGGTACTTCTCCGATCCAACCATATGGGTTCTACCACGGTAGTAGAACGGGGAAGGTGTTATTTATGCTCAATTTTCAAGTTTGAAGTACCTAGTTTGACAGGTGTAGTAAGGGAGCCATACTTATCCGAGGCGTTAAAAGCATCCGTGGCCGACCTCAGGTAGGACTGTCAACTTATGTACGCAGAGGCAAGTAGAGGGTTTACTTATTCTTTATAATTCGTCAAGTGCGAGTCGATCTTGCTCACGGAGGGTTCCGTACCATCAAGTTTTCATTTATGTTTTTATCTTTAGTGTTCGTTATAATTATCATTGTGACATGGTTCAATAGATAAAGCTGAAAACTGCGAAAAATAGCGGATTTTTGTATGATTATTTTGATTATTTTGTATGACCCCTATTTATTTTGAAGATTTTTTTCTATTTTTATTATTATTATTTAGAATTCGTTGTCATAGCGGTCACCATTATACATATTATATGAAAATTTCAAGCGTCTACCCATTACGGTTTCAGAGATAGAACCCTGTGACAGACATAAGGACGGACAGACAAAAGACTTAGTAATAGGGTTCCGTTTGTAGTATAAACTTTATACCCTTTAGGTACGGAACCCTAAACAAGTTGTAGAGAGATCCACACCCAACAAAGCACATGCAAAGGATCTGCTTATGTAATCTCATTAGAGATATTAGTTAGAACATAACTAATGTTGTAATGTTAGTAATATCGAGGATGTTCCCACGTTTCGATATCGTTACGCCGTTCCGGCACCACTATCTCTATATCCGTTGGTACACGCATCAGCAGATTAGTCACTGCCAGCTTGGAGACTTGGTTTTTTAACCGGCTTAAAAAAGTTAAACTGGGATTTAGGAGGATAGTTTTTGACAAAAGAACCCTTTGTGGTTCGGCTCTGCAATCGACACCGCCACACTTATTTGTGACTAATAACAGTGTTAAGCTGTGTTCTGGTTTGAAGGGTGTGGTAAGAGATACATACTTTTCCAAGACTTTCCAGCTTATTCCTCAGGGGTATAGGCGCATCTGTGGCCGACCTCATGTAGGAATATCTAATCCTATTTGGGGTTGATTAAAGATGTCCATGGGCGGCAGTAGCCACTTACAATCAGATGGACTGCGTGATCGTCTGCTACTCCTATATTATAAAAAAAGTTACAAATATGTTTAGCAAATATGGTAGCAATGCACATGGTCTCAGGTAGTACGACTATCGTATTTGGGGTTGATACTCAATTACTCATGTCCATGAAAAATTGAAAAGTGACTACTTACCATCAGAACTAGCATTACCACTAGCCGACGAACTGTTTGCTACTCCATTTTGATCTAACGCAAGCGATACTACTTTATAAGCAATTGCATGCCTTATTTATGAGACCACTTAATAAATCGAATAAATACATACATAAACACTTTAGTGATATTTTATGACGTAATTTATAATATATCTAACGAGTACATGTGCAAAATTACATACATAATAACGCCATTGGAAATTACGTCCATTCATGGTTCTTATCTATACTATTTGCAGTCTTTTCTTTGTTTCAAGCGCTTAGCATAAGCATTATGTATTTATCGATAATTTTCTCGTGCGTTTTACTAAACAGTAATGATTAGCTGATAAATGGCCACTAGTTACTGTATGTAGTAAGTCTTATACTTATATTATACTTTATCATGTTTAAACCGATGAATATAAAACAAAAATATATTTTAAACTATACACGAAGCTCCAAATTCTGTATTTTTGATATGAAGGACACTATATCTACACTAATATTATAAAGAGGAAAACTTAGTTTATTTGTTTGGTTGTAATGAATAGGCTCAAAAACTACTGGACCGATTTTAAAAATTCTTTCACCATTCGAAAGCTACATTATCCACGAGTAACATAGGCTATATTTTATATGAAATATATTTGATAAATAGATTTTGAGGCGGTACAAAGTTTGCCGGGTCAGCTAGTTTTATATATAAAATTCTCGTGTCACAATGTTAGTTACCGTACTCCTCCGGAACGGCTTTACAGATTTTTACCACATTTTATATGCATATTCGGTATTAATACCCCTAAATGATAAGGGTTGTCCATCCTTAACATTTTTTTATTTATATGACAACACAACGTTTGTCGGGTCAGTTAGTAATTAATATAATAAAAAAAAATCATTATTTAGCATAACGTTATACCTGAATCTACAACAGATCAGCCGAACAGCATAATGATCACCATTATCATGTGACATGTGCTAATGAAAACTGTGAGTAATGGAGTAAACTGTAATAAAGTATAATGGGTGTAGCGTTGTGTTAAGTAATTAAGTGAAATAAGCTTCATTCTAGACCTATATAGCTAAAAATAGCATAGCATGCGTAATTTTTATCTTTCAACTAGCTTAGGTTTTAAGTAATGTGCTCTTTTGGTGAAGATACTTTAGTCCAAAGAAATACAAACAGCTGAAACAATTTTACCACTTTATTATTACCACGCTTTTATTAGCTTGGGATGTATGTATGTATGTAACGGAATCTTTGAACCCGATTTTGACCTACTTTGAACGGTCCGATTAAATTAAAATTTTAAACAATTATCAAGAACCGATGACAATACACGATTTTAATAATTTTATCCCATTCTCCTCATCAGGATCGTCAGGAATCAGGATTAACTATTTTCCTTGTGCGATTTTAGCACGGTTTTTAGTTTTTAAACTATATTTATTTCAAAGGACAATGTTGATTATTGTAGCTACTCCAACTTAACCGTACAATTTTATCTATGTATGTCTGTCGTACGTCTATTTTAAACACTTTAATTGATTGCTTCTTTTGACATACTTACGTGTATTTGTTTTGTTTATTTTGTATATAACTGATATAAAAATATACATACAATGTTTTCTAGAGACAAGTATGTATGAGTAAATTATTTTTACCTGCGATTAAAAATTGCATTTATAAATTTAATGTCAATTGTCACAATGACGCTGTCATCTGTCAAATGACAACAACAAATGAAATGAAAATGTTTCAGAAATCAAAATAAAACGCGAATTCGCTATGAAATATTTTAAGTTTGGAAGAATAACTTATTAATAATATTTATTTAATACGTTATCTCAAAATGGAAGAAGGGAATTCAATTATTTATGGACTTGAACACCAGGTAATAAACAATTACTATTTACGCATAGTATTTACGATAGTTAGAATCCCATATTGCATTTAAAAATACACCTTTTACATGTAAGTATGTAAATGTAACACTAAACCGTACGGTAGATATATCATCAGTTAATTCTGCCTTATTACAACATGCTTAAGAGGTGCTGTGTTCTGGTTTGAAGGGTGTAAGGGAGACATACTTATCAGAGGCTTTTCAATTTCGTCCTCTGTTTTTCTGTTTGAAAATTAATTGAAGTAGAAGGACATTGTACCTGCTTAACCGAGTTATGACTACACTTGTATCAATAACCAATCAAAACAATGTCTGGTCTGCTGCTTGCTCGCTTTAAGCTTCGTTTAATTATTTATATTATAACACATTAGTTTAAACTATAATAAGGAATTCACATCTGTATCAAAAGGAATGATTCATTCCCCCACATATACTAACTCATTGTTAAATATATTGTAACAATTATTTTTCTTTGTAGACTCGTGCATTATCACCACAATATGGAGAAAGTGATGCCATAAGGTTCCTGATCGGCACACAGAGTTTGAAACCTCGAACAAACCAAGTCCATGTGGTTGAACTTGAGGAGGATACAGGGGCACTGCACACTAAGGTTTAGTTATCACACTTTTTAGTTATGAGTTAAATTTGTAGGTAGGACCCTCTGTAGTTGGACTCTGGATGCACAACTGCCAGTCCTACACTGCCACACCGGTTAGAAGGGCGCGGCAAGGAAGACATATTTGAGGGGTGCCAACTTATTCCTCAGGGTAACGACACATCTGTGTCCTCAGATAGGACTTTAGAAAAAGGTGAGCTCCTCAGGATCTTTCATCGTACAAACAACTACCAAGAAAGGAACATTAATAAAATTATAAATAGTATGTGTCATTATACCGTACATGCCAACTAAATGAAACCAGTTAATCACCAGCTTTGACAGGCAAATTACAGGTTAACAAGAGAAGAAAGAGGTACAGCTTTAATCTTATCTGAAGCTGCTAACAGATGTCCATTAGTAGTAGCCACTTAACAGCATATGAAGGTGGTAGAACCCTTTGTGGTTCGACTCCGGCGGCACCACCGCCACACCTATTTCTGCCTAATAACAGCAGTGTTAGTCGCTGCTGTATTCCGGTTTGAAGGGTGTGGTAAGGGAGACAGACTTTTCCGAGGCGTTCCAGCTTAATCTTCAGGGGTAGCGGCGCATCTGTGGTCGACCTCAGGTAGGAATATCTAATCCTATCAGGGGTTGATTACAGATGTCCATGGGCGGCAGTAGCCACTTACCATCAGGTGGACTGCATGTTCGTCTGCTACTCCTATATTATAAAAAAAAAAAATGGCTACACATTTGTATGCTACCTCTATATTATAAAAACAAATGCAAATAATATTCCATTTCTTTCCACACCAACAGGTTTTCAAACATGACATTGGGGAGATATGGCACCTGCGCTGTTCACCGCATGATGTGGCCACACTCCTCACCACACACAACTCCTACGACCCGGAGACCTCGCAGTGCACCATGGGAGTCTCTATCTACAAGTTGCCTACTGTTGAGGTATATTTTTATATGTGTCATTACTTTCAAAGAGATGTATGCAAGAAAAGGGCATACATATGTATTAGTCTTCCTGTATTAGGGTGTGTGGATGCCATAAGTGAGAAATAATCTTTACACAGGAGTATCTTTGTTGTTTTACACTGAAAAAATATTTAAAAACTATATTTTATTCTTCATCAACCAACTCAACTTCTGCTGTTCTAACCTCTCTACTACCTAACACAGTTACTTTTAACAAAATGAAGTCTAAATTGAGTATATTATTTATCATTTCAGGTAATACCGAAGGATTTGGATGACCTCAGTGCAATCCAGGGCAGGAATCCGGAAGATATGGAGCTCTTGAAAACCATTACTCCAGAGGTAAGATTTTTAAGAAATGGAATAGTTTTTCGGCTTGTAATGGTTTCAATTATTGTACTGTTGTTGTATATATTGGTGTTATGTTTATTAATTACGCCACAGAAGTATATCTTCTTACTTGCGTACATAAATAAAAAACATACTTTTTCTTACGTTAAAAAAAGATGTGGAATAAACCTACTATTATTAGATCTTTTTCTTACATTTTTTTTTAATATTGAGCTCTCTCAGTAGTTCCTCCACAACCACAACATCCTATTACTTTATTTCTAGCTAATAACAGCACTGTTAGGTGCTGCTGTGTTCCGGTTTGAAGGGTTTGGTAAGGGAGACAGACTTTTCCGAGGCGTTCCAGCTTAGTCCTCAGGGGTAGTGGCGCATCTGTGGCCGACCTCAAGTAGGAATATCTAATCCTATCTGGGTGATGTCGCGGGGCGCTGTGTTCGGCGGTGTGGTGGTATGCCACGCCGCCACCTAACCTGCGACCGTATAGGGGTGCGGGCGTGATGTTGTACGGACGGCCTTCTTCCGTCCGGCGCCGGAAGCCCGCTCGTGGTGATAGTCGTCGCGTCGGGGAGTTGCGCCTGTCTCGTGCCGTAGAGAGGGTAGGTGCGGGGAAGGGGTGACGTGCAATAGAAACAATAATTGACGTGCAATAGAAACAAGAGTGTAGGCCAGCCAAAGCCTCTTCCCTATCCCGACCTAACCCCTACTTCCTCTTCTTGCGCAGGAACGCTTCCGTCTTCAGATTTTCCTTCTTCTTCCCCAGGAGTCTTCTTCTTCTCCAGGAGTCTTCTTCTTCTTCTTCGGGAGTCTTCTTCTTCTTCAGGAGTCTTCTTCTTCTTCGGGAGTCTTCTTCTTCTTCAGGAGTCTTCTTCGTATTCTTCTCTGCTGAGACCATGCTTAGGCCGGAAAACTGGTTTTCTGAGCTACCCCAGAGCAATACCGTAAAGAGAGCCGCGCTTTTTTAGGCCCATTTTCGTGTCATTTTCACTTTGGCTGACCTAGTTTTCACCCTTTCTTTATTCAATTTCCAAAAGTTACACATATGTATCATACATTGTTGGAATCCTTATAATTAGCCCTATCTAGCTACATAAGTTACATTATCATACCTAAATTAGTTACAAAGTTATTCGTGAAAATATTCCAAAAATGTACAAGTTACGTCATTTTACATGTCAATAATCCTAATTATCTCGAAATTATCATAATTGATTCTTACTAATCTTACATCAATATGAAGCTAGAAACATATTCTAGGAGATAACATAAACATTAGAAATATAAAACAAGTATAAATCTGAAAATCTTAACCTACAATACCATTTTCATAAAAATACGTAAAACCTCTAGTAAAATGTTACAAATGCGACCGATAGCGCCATCTACCGTGTCTTATCCTAAACTTAAAATTTACGTAATTTATTTTTCTCATTTAACTTATAAAACATATTCAGACAGACATAAAAAACAAGTTAATTACAATTCTTAATTAAATAACTTCAGTTAGTCGCCGACACTGGGGTTGATTACAGATGTCCATGGGCAGCAGTAGCCACTTACCATCAGGTGGACTGCATGCTCGTCTGCTACTCTTATATTATAAAAAAAAAAACAATGAACCACAAAGGGTTCTGTGGCGACTTCCCGCTCCTCATCAAGAGATGGCGCCACGTGTATGCTGAATCACGCTATCGAAGTTTTCTCAACATCTTGCATATATACAAACTCCGAACTGTGACTAAAAGCACGACTGCTCCCCAGGCACGATCACCTAGCCGCGCGAGAGATCTCCCTTTGCCAAAGTCCTATCAGCTTCCAAAGTAACATAATAAAAATAATAATTTTATTTCAAATCCACAGAAAGCGGAAGAAGAGATCCGTTGCGCTGAGTTCCACCCGACAGACCAGAACAAGATAGGCGTGGTGTACGACACCAACGTGACGGTGCACGACGTGAGCACGGGCGCTCCGCTGGCCAGCGCGGCGCCCGAGGGCCGCACGCGCCTCAAGTTCACCGGTGGGAAGTGGAGCCCCCAGGGGCAGAACCTTGTAAGTGTCTTGACTCTAACCATTAGGAAGATATTAATCAGATAACTGAAACAGTCTTTGGTAAAGTGGTTGCAATAGCTCTGAAGCACATGTGGTCAAATGACGTCACACTGCATATTGGGCAACACTGTGCCACATAGATAGTGTTTTTATTCATATTTATGTGGGTCAATGGCACCCACGATACAGGAAATACAAAATTAAGACTATGAGTGTAAGAAGTGTCTCCTCCCTTTCTTAAATGGAGATGGAGTACTCCAAGATAGAATTAGATTAGGTTTTTTGCAGATACATATATGAATTGGTAGTTCAAAATTATATAAACAAGTGTCTAAATAAATCCAAGGATATGATAGTCGTTGTTGCAAAGAGCCCAAGGAGAGTGATGGGTCCATTTTGTTAAGAGCAATCAGTAGATAGGTCCAAAAGTCCAAGATAGGCGTGGTGTACGACACCAACGTGACGGTACACGATGTGGTCACCGGCGCTCCGCTGGCCAGCGCGGCGCCCGAGGGCCGCACGCGACTCAAGTTCACCGGAGGGAAGTGGAGCCCCCAGGGGCAGAACCTTGTGAGTCTCTCGCTAAGGTCAATGCTTTATCTTCCAATGTAGATAGTCACTGAAGTCTGAAACAGTCTTTGGTAAAATCTATACAATCATTCAAAAACACACTTGGCAAAATGGTTCCCAGTACGCCACACAAGAGTCCAGGGTTTGTTCCCCGGTCCCAAGTTTTTATGATGAATTTAGTATGCTGTGCTGGGTCTGGGTGTTTGTGTATATTTGTGTGGGTCCATGGCACCCATGGTACGAGAAATAACAACGACAAATAGCACATGACACACACAACAAAAGTTACACTTTAAAAACAAATGAAGGTACTAAAAGCTTGTTTTTAAAAACTTTTTTAACATATATTTATTTTGTTCAGTTCGCAGTACTTCAGGATATGCACATAAAATGCTACGACACGCGGACGGACGGCTGCAAGCCGGCGTGGAGCATCGACAACGCGCACACACAGCTCGCTAGGGACCTCGACTTCAACCCTAACAGGTAAGGGGTGATGTGTTGGAATTTAACTTGTTTAGGGGTTGCCATGGGGAGAATAGGTTAAACGATTTTTGGAACGGAAATGATTTTGCTGGTGATTTTTTAATATATAGGAAGATTCTTTAGGAGTGCATTGGGGAGAAAAGTTGAAACGATTTTTGAAAACGGAAACGGTTATGCTGAAACGAATATTTTAACATGACATCACGAAAAAATATTAAATATTTATATTTTTTAAATATAAACGAAGATAATATTTGAAAATGTTGGTCAAAATGTCTTATTTTCTTTTAAAATTAAAAACGGCTGTTCTGCGCGGAATAAAAACGCTCAGTTTGTTCTCACTCTTAAATAATAAAGTTCGATTTTCATGAAGAATTACAATAAAATATTCATTTAAAATTGTTAGCTAATACATATTTAATTTAAAATTCTTCAATTTTAGACAATTCCACTTGGCAAGTGCGGGAGACGACGCCGCGCTCAACATATGGGATTACAGGAATGGAAAGGAACCAATCTTCAGCAGAACTGATCATTCGCATTGGTGAGTGTAAATAAATAAAGAAGTTAAAAAAATAAACGGTGGTAGGGATCAAATGACAAAGGGTTCTTTGTGGTTCGACGGAGGTACCACTGCTACATCTATTTCGGTCTTATAACAACAGTGTTCTGGTTTGAAGATTGTGGTAAGGTGTCACACTTTCCAAGGTGTTCCAACTTAGTCCTCAAGCAACACATTTGTAGTCAACCTCATTTAGATTAGATTCTAGTTGAGTACGGAGGAATCTAAGCCATCTTCAGGACTGCATGTTTATCTGCTACTTGAATGTGATAAAGAAAAATGGCCAAGTACGAGTTAAATTCACACACTGAGGGTTCCATACTACCAATTCTTGCCATAGGAGGCTATTGCAATACACACTATATAACCAAATTAAGTGTCTATTTATTACGGTTCAAGAAATAGAGCCCCGTGATGAAGGACAGCAGATACTGAGTAATAAAGTTTTTAGCTTTTCGGTACGGACCCCTAAAAATGGCTATTTCGCACACAGGGTGTGGACAGTCCGGTACAACACGTACCACGAGCAGCTGCTGCTGACGGGCAGCTCGGACGCGCGGGCGCTGCTCACCGCCGCCGCCAGCGTCTGCGAGGACGAGGACGGCAGGAGGATCAGCAGAGTGTGAGTGCTGAGCTCGGCTGAGTTGTTTGATGGTGGGAAAAGGGGAGGTGATTAGAACGGAAATATCAGGCTAGACTATCTTTTCCAAACTGTTCTTAGTCAAGTAATTTAGATAGGAGGTCGGTAAAACTCCGTCCCCCCTGTTAGTAAGGTATCCATGCCGGATTTCCCCAGAAGAAATGGGAGGGTAGTAAACTAGTAAAGCACAACACATCACACTAAATACAGAGGTTAATCCAAGCAAAACCAAAAGTGGTTGTAATAATTACATATTAAAAAAAAATGAGTAATTGTTACTTCTGTGAGATAAATCATAAATCTATTTCCATTCTAGACTAGAAGATGGTGTACTCCAGTCGTACGAACAGCATGAAGACTCGGTGTACTGCGCGGAGTGGAGCGCCGCGGAGCCCTGGAGCTTCGCCTCGCTGAGCTACGACGCGCGGCTCGTTATTTCAAGAGTACCGAGACATTTTAAGTACAAGATACTGTTGTAAAGGAGCTACGGTAGAGTGGAGAAGTTCCGGAAGTGAACAAGAGATGGCGCTACAGTTCTGAATCACGCTATCGAAGTTTTCTTAACATCTTACTTCAAACTGGACTTCAGTCTATCTAAGCAACTCAATTTTTCGGGCATAATACGCAAAATACAGATCTCCTTTTTCATTTCATTTGTAAAAAGTAAAATTGTCCACAACACCTATTTTTGTTTGAAACATGTATATGTATTATTAGCAAGACAATGACCAACCAAATATAGATTGAATGTTTGCATCAAGTAACAAATGTATTCAGTCCATGAAATTAAGTGGTTTCTACCATACATGAACATAAATACTATGAATAGATTGGTTATCATTGCATTGTTAAGTATGTTGGAATGACTCCTCTAAATGTATAATTATTACATCATTTATAATGTATATAAGATATAATAAATAAATCAAACAATTATTTATAAATAGATCTTTTATTTACACTAGAACCTCTGAGCCACCCTATTGGCAATGTTACGTAAATTACCATATACTTTTGAGGGTGGTGACCCCATGATCAAGTTGCAAATAGCCCGCCTTGCCAGTGCGATATTCTGGTAACTGCCGAGGATGTGTATTTTTGAGTCTGCCAACACTATTCTAGTTTTGGTTACATTCTCTATGGTGAACTTTGTGCGGCCAGCCTTACCGGCGAGTCGTCCTATGGCTCGCCCTAAGTGGTCTCCTTGTAACGTCTTCACATCCTTGACTTCGAATGATTCTACAAATAAGTCGTCCAATCTTAGCAAGGCTAGGGCGTCTTCCACGTCAAATCCGAATATGAATGCCTGTAATCAATTTTGAAATTATTAAATAGTATTTATTTATTTATTTATGCACACAGATAACCAATACAAAAGACTTATAAATAACATTTTGTGCAAAGGTACTGCTTATTCCTAATGAAATTTCTTCCAGCAGACCTGTGAAAGGAAAGGTGTTAACAAATGGTGGATACGCGTGCACGAGACAGGATAAAGATATATTATTTATATTTTAATCATAAAGTAATACCGAATAATATTAAATATAATACCGAATAAGATTTTATACATATATACATATATATATATATATAAATATAGATATCAATGTAATATATATTATTATAAAGTCGGCTACAGATACGGTACCCCTGAGGACTAAGCTGGAACGCCTCGGATAAGTATGTCTCTTACAACACACCCTTCAAACCAGAACACAGCAGCGCTTAACTCTGCTGTTATTTACCAAATATTTTTGTCAAGCAAAGATGAAAAGACAATGTCTGCTATAAGGAAAATGTAAAAATTCGATCTTCAAATGCAAACCAGTATACATATATAATAGGATATATACACTTAATTATGTCAATATATGGATATATACTAAACGAATTAACGAATAATCATCTGACTAAGGAGAAGTAATGATACTTTACTCTCTTTTTAAAGATAGATATTGTTTAGATAGTATTTTTTTTATAAAGCAGGTAAATAAGATGATAATTTAGGAAGTTAGTGATAACAACGGATTTTATGCTAATTATTACACTGATTAGTCAGTATATCAGTTGATGCCATGGAAAAACTTAATTTCTTTAATTTTTGTAGGCTTTGCAAATCATATTTGATTATCATAATAAAGTTAGTAGTGTTTTATTTTATATTTATTATAAATAAAATGAGCTTAATATAATATTAAGACATCTTAACATCAATTATACATAAAACCAAGTCTGTATCATCTAAAAAAGTTGAAAACAGTTTTCCTATCAAAATCTATGATGAAATATTTATTTTTAAATAGCGTGATTTGATCAATCTTTAAATAAAGGGCATTAGTTATGTATGGGTGCAGATGAGGGTGTTTGATTGAGAGATGTCGATGAGATTCTAAAACTATTTATTGAATTTCTACAATTTATACTACATTCTAAACTAAAATCTAAATTATTCTTTGTGAAACTCGGACAATGTTGGTAACGAGAATGACGCTCTGTCCGTGGGAACTCTATACGACACCACACATTACCGCAGTTGGCACTATTTTATATATATAAAAACCAATCATTCGGTCCGAATATAACACATTTATAATTAATATATGCATTGTTTTCCCCATTAAAGTCCGACAAATGACTATTACTGCATACTTAAAAATTGACAATCAGATCACTGATAGGCAAAAATTAGATAAACATTTATAATTACCTTGACAAAATCAGCAGCCTTTTGCAAGTTGGCTATGTCCTTAGTCTCTGGTCCAACTCGAATCTCCACATTACGTGTTTTAGTGTTGAATCGCACTTGAAGTAACAGGTGCTCTACTATGGGGGTGAAAATTTTCAACCAGTTCTCTTTTAGTGGTGTATATCTACAATCATAAATTGACTTTAAATATATCATTTATATCACATCGAGCAGTATTTTTTTTTTTTTTTTTTGTTAATTGTAAATGACTATGATAGTAATAGAAATTGTATTTAGTTTAATTTCAGTATCAAAACCTTTTTTTTATTTACCGTAAGAATATGCAGCTACTTGAGAGTGAGTTCTCACTCACACTCATCTACACCTCTTCCTACCAGACTTATTAATTTGTTGGCTAGTTTAATAATTAAAAAAACGTATCAAAGGTATATAAAGTCTACCAATTCGCACTTGGCAATTCTGAGAGGAGACCTGATAATGATAGTTCATTAAAAATAAACAAATTGTTGTGGTTACGTATTGTTATTTATAGGTTACCTATGCGCAGGGACTGGAACTTTTCTCATGTTCACTTTACTTTCATTAGGTTCCGCAGCTTTCTTCGGCCTTTTTGACCTAGATCTGGCGTGTTTTGCTGTGCCCTGGATGCCATTGTGTTCCTCCACCTCCATTACCTCACCAGACTCTGATACTGCTCTTCGCTTCACATTTTTCAGCTTTATAGGGTTTTTGGCGGGTAAAAACTCGTCCACGTTTATATTCTCTGTTTCCATTGTGAGTTTTATATTATTCTTAAGAAGTATAAGTCGAAAATCTCTTGAAAAATGTAATATTTTGTTTAATTGGGACTCACATGGTCCACCAAAATACGAACCACGGACTAAAAAGAATGTAGATTTGACATTGACAGTGACAATAAAGAAACAACCCACAGATGCGCAACACGAAATCGTTTGTCCTCTGTAACGTCAGGTTTACATATTCGCCAAGTAGGCGCGAATACGAATATGTAAATAACTTACTCCGATGTACTCGGTTCTTGCTAGAACGCTACACCTATGTTTATAATTGCCTATCAAAAAACGCAACTCTTTTGGTGCAAGGTGGATACAACCTCGTCATTATTCAGCGAGTTACTTGGCCGATTGTTTGCAGGTATCTAAATCTAGATGTAAGAGCTATTTTGTTTGCCCAATTTACGATTTTCAATTAAAAATATATATTGTACTCTATTGGTTGCGTTCAGTTATGTATTTGTAACTAATAATGTCTTTTACAAACAACTAATTTTAATAGTCAATAGATTATGTAAAATAATTTATACCGTCAACTTTATTGCAATTGATAAAATAAAATGTATAATAAAACAAAAATACGAGTGGATCGCTATACTGTAACCGAACGCATTCTAAAAATTCTTAAAAAATTAATGGAGATGTTATGTCACATCTCCAGCCGATTTTTGTTATTATGAATTGAAAATAGGTGAGTTAGAAACTTTTAATGACCCCCAGACTTTATTATCAGCCCAAGAAAGACATAACACGCAATGTTTCGTTGCAGGTGGGGTGAAGATGGCTACATTAATCCGAACAACATTTATTAAAGTGCTGAGCACTCCACAAGGGGGCAAGATCGCAGGCTGTACCTTCGTGCATCACAGGAATATCAGCGGCAAGAGCCTGCGCGAGACCCTTCCTCCCCGCCCGCCCAAACCAGCGCCCTTTGATTATGTAAACAAAGACTATACGTGGACTCGGAGCTTTTTCGACCGCACCACGCACCGTTTCGATGAAAACTCCAAGGTGTTAGTCGTGGAAGGTCCCGTGGCAGCAGGGAAGACTGAGTTCGCCAAGGTTCTCGCCGAGGATCTGGGTATGAAGCACTTCCCGGAAGCCACGATGGATATCCACTACATCAGGCCCAATGGCAAGGATTTGCGTATGTTCGATGACCAAGTGCCTGAAGACACGCGTACGTTCGACCATGTGAACTTCAACTGCGAGCCAAACCATCGCTTGGCGGGAAACTTCCAGATCCAGATGTTGATGGCGAGATACGGCCAGTATATTGATGCACTAGCCCATCTGTTGAACACCGGCCAAGGTGTGGTTCTTGAAAGGAGTCCGTACTCCGACTTTGTGTTCCTAGAAGCGATGTTCTCGCAGAAGTACATCAGCAAGGGGGTCAGATCGGTGTACTATGAGCTTCGGAACAACACTATTGAAGAGCTGATGCGCCCTCATCTCGTCATCTACCTTGATGTTCCAGTAAAACAGGTAAAATCTGCTAATACTCCATTTATAATGCTAAGTTTGGCGGCAATCAATAAAAAAGTCTTGTACAAAGACCAATTGCCTGTATCAAATCATAAGCTAAAGGTATTAAGACTGTTGTTAATAGGGCAAATAAGTGTGACATCAAGCCACATTGCTCTCTTGTTCAAAAAGATTTATCAATCTGCAATAATTGTTTTATTATCTAAATATATATAACTCAAAGGTGACTGACTGACATAGTGATCTATCAACGCACATCCCAAACCACTGGACGGATCGGGCTGAAATTTGGCATGCAGGTAGATGTTATGACGTAGGCATCCGCTAAGAAATGATTTTGATCAATTCTACCCCCCAGGGGATAAAATAGGGGATGAAAATATTACTTCGTAACGCGAGCGAAGCCGCGGGCAAAAGCTCGTTTATTTATAAAACATATGAAAGTGATTTTTTAGAAACTCAGCTAAAATTGTTACAGTACCTTTGAATATTCTCATACTCAAAATTTACATTCAATAATCTGCTATTTTCATTTAATAAAATCAGATAATATAAAACTGTTCAAATAATGAGAAATGTACAAAATAAACTTATACGAAATAGGAACAAAAATAATGAAATTTGGAACTGCTATTTTTTTAGCTATATTATTTGATAATATTCAATATTTCATAATAATTCAAGATTCTTTGATAAATAATATTCAATAATTATTCATGAAATATTAGACTATTTCATATTTGCAATCTGCAACATTACATTTATAAAAAAAATCACTCACAGGTGCAAGATGCCATCAAGAGGCGTGCCTTACCCCATGAGGTGCAAGGCAAGGCTCTGACCAAAGAGTTCCTCACGGAGATGGAGAGGCAGTACAAGAACAAGTATCTCCGAGACATCTCCACGCACGCTGAGCTGCTCGTGTACGACTGGACTGGTGGCGGTGATGTTGAAGTGGTATGTTATGGTTCTCTATATTAGAACAACATAAAAGGCCATATAGTCAAGGCTGCTCTTGATGGTCACCCTCAGTCATGACAAATTAACTAAGACGAAGAAATATTAGGACTAGAGTTATTCAATAACTTATTGCATCCAATTTGACTCCTCTTACATATAATATTGTAACCCACAAAATTACCTTTTCGATTTTCTTGCATAAATTGCCTTATTTTAATGTGTTTTATCAACACAAGTAACATTATAAAGCATGTAAATTAAAACATATATACCAAATTTCATAGATACCTGCAAAAATGCAGATTTTATTTGCATTTTGGCATATTCGAAACTTGGAAACGCTCTCCTGCAAATTATTTGCAAATACAAAGATTTATTTTAAAATCTATGTAGTTTTAAAATTAGCATATTACCTTATGTCTTACCCGTTTGGGTGTACAAAAATAGTTATAGCAGGGGAGCTTAAGAGGGAATTTCGGGAGTTACTTGATTAGGGAAGATTAACATATGGGGGAACCCTTACACCCCCTTTAGTGCACCTTCACCATGTATGAGCTTTCTATATAAGGGCATTTGTACATGACAGCCCATCAGAGTAAAAAAAATTAGATCTTTAGTACTTAAGCGCGTCAAATTACGGGACAGGTGTGTTATTCGGAGTCTGAAAATAACAAATTTCCATAATCTGACGACGACTTTAGCATAGTGTTGTGGAGTAAAAGGGTCATAAACTTGAAAAAAAATTATTACCTTAACATTAACCATCATGGTAAATTTTATCTTTTATTTTCCATTATTTATAGTCTTAATATTAAATTGCAATCTTTGACATATTAATTGATATTTTCCAAAAAATAAACATCTCTAGCATATTTGATAAGTAAAATAGAATTGTATTTTACTCATTTAAATCTAGCGTTAACACAATTCCAGGTGGTAGAAGACATTGAGCGTCTCAACTTCGAGAAGTACACGGAGCGCGAGGAGCCCAAGATGAAGGACTGGCGGCTGCCGCGGGAGGTGGAGTGGGCGGACCAGCGCATGCTCTACACCAACAACAAGCACTACCTCATGAACCTGTTCAACATCCCGCGGCTGGATGTGCCGGAGCTGCTCACTAGCGCCGACGACAGCTATGAACGCGATAAGGTAATTATTAGCGATATGTGAAGAAAACGACCACAACTGGGAGATGTCGATTTGAAGGTGGTAGAACATGTAGCAGTTTGACTCTGGTGGCGCCAAAGCCACACATATTGCTGCCTAATTACTGTAGTGTTAAGCGCTGCTGTGTTTGGTTTGAAGGGTGTGGTAAGGGAGACATACTTTTCCGTCGCGTACCAGATTAGTCCTTAGGGCTAGCAATGCATCTGTGACCTATCTCAGATAGGAATCTAATCTAGAGTTGATTGTATATGCCCATCGGCTGTAGCCACTCACCATCAGGTGGACTCCATTGTATGCTCTTTGCTACTTCAATATTATAAAAAAGAAAAAAGGTTTTACAAATGTTACAAGATAGAAATAATATTTAAGGTACAGCTAAAGTATTGACACCCATAATAATCAATCTCAATTTCAATATTTGGTAATCAATCCAATTGTAAAGATCGAAAGACAATTTATAGTAGACAAACTAAAATATCGGTCCTTGGGCAAAACATTGAATGTATAGATTATTAATAATGGTACATTTCACCATGTCTAAACACCATCTTACCTTGTTTTCAGATCATCCATGGTCACCCAGCCTTCATCCACACCGAGGGATACACTGACAGTGATTCGGGTCTCCTCTTCAAAAACAAAATCCCGAAATACACGGAATATATATAGATTCCAGCAATATGTTGATGTAGATATTGGTTATTTAATAAATGAATAATTTTTATTTTGCAATTTTATTTGAATTTGGCATAGTTCTGGCCTTCGTCCAAGTTGGGTTCATTTTATTTAACACCTTATCTTACAAGTACGACGTAACTACTTCGCCACCGACTTATTAATATTCAGTCTTGTCTAGACAATTTTATCATACCAACAATGATCAAAATATGACAATATATGTACAAATAAAAAAACAACGATATTTAATAGGCAACACATTGGATGGATTGCATATTGATATTGTGCGAGGGTACCTCCCTAACTACTTACGAAGGACTATTAAATCGCTAAATATGATCGCTGGCTATCGACGACGAAGGTTGTCAGCACGGGTTTTCGTTCGTATTTCGTATATAAGGATATCGGTCTTAAGTTACCTCCCTCACGGTAAGAGTAGCGCTCGGAATTGAACCATGGAAGGACGAAATTGCCACTGCATACCACTAAATGACTTACCTCGTTTTGCGGAGTACTTTACCTGCTACGCCCATCTCAAATAATACTTACAAAACAAAATAAAACCATTTTTATATATTTTATTCTATATAGATACTATCCAATTTTACATCACCTTTTTATACAGCACCTTATAAAGATCTAGGTATATAATATATTTATTAGAATTCATACAATAATACAATTTTACAAGTCAATCTAATTAGATAGAAAATGTTTATAATACAGAAAATTCAGTAGAAATGTACTGGAATGTTATCTATTTAAGGTATGATGGGATAATATGAGTGATATGGTAAAATCGTTTGATAGAAATTGCAGCCGAATTTTTGTTATTTTATACTTTATAAAGACTAATTTATTACATTTTATTGTTTATTACAAAACATATTATTTAATAAGTCAAGTAAAGTAATATATTTTATTGACTATTTTTTTAATAAATCATATATAAAATACTCGTGTCACAATGTTAGTTACTGTACTCCTCCGAAACGGCTTTACCGATTTTCACCAAATTTTATATGCATATTCAGTAGGTCTGAGAATCGGCTACTATCTATTTTTCATACCCCTAAGTATAGATTAGTAAAGATTACTCACTCCTAACAAGAAGATGTAACCAGTTTTTATAATTGAAATAGTTGCGTAAAAAAGTTATGCCACGTTTCGAAATAATTATATATTTATTATGTAAATTACGCAGTATTAGTTACTTATTCGTAAATTCACTGTAAAAATGTTTTTATTTGTCAAGAATTCAAAAAAAGAAATTACAAATAAGCCGTTTGTGGCTTCATTCAATTTCAAGGCGGCGAAGTATCTTTACTATACTAATCTATGTCCCTAAGTGATAAGGGTTGTTCACCCTTAACATTTTTTTATTTATATAGCAACACGTTTGCCGGGTTAGCTAGTATTAATATATTATTTCTGTAATCAGGTATATATTTTCAATTTCATAATATAGTTATTATCTATGCGGGATCCCGCGGGATCGGAAACAGCGAGATTACAATACTTAAATCATGCCTTGAAAATTAAATTGCATTATTTTACCAATTAAAAAAAATATAGTCAAGTTTTATTAACAAATTTCAGTTTTACCACAGCGCTTACATTACCCCAAAATACCTCAATTATATTTTTTTATTAATACAAAAGTAAAAATGCTATTACAATAATTACTATTAATGTAAAGGCACGGTATGGCGGCATTCCACTTGATGGCAACATCTATCATTCATATATTGCAGTGCACTTGACTATTGCTTGAGACATTATGGTCCATTTACTTGTAAGAAATGTCATTGCACTTTTCGTTAAGTGGAACATTTAGTACATTTTTAAGTACCTAGAGTATTTTTTGATTAATAAGTACACTTATTAAAAATAATTTTATATTCTTAATTAATTCTTTTTCCAAGTAAGGAGTAATTTTACCGAAAAAAAATTAAATTCTGATTTTAAACTGAAAATTAAGTACCTTCCCACACAAGCATAGATTAGTAAAGATTACTCACTCCTAACAAGAAAATGTATCCCGTTTTGAGAATTGAAATAGTTGCGTAAAAAAGTTTTGCCACGTCTCTGTGTTAAAATGTCCCTAAAATATTTGAAATTATTATTATAAATTGTCTATTTATCATGTAAATTACGCAGTATTAGTTATTTATTCGTAAATTTTCTCTAAAAATGTTTTTATTTGTCAAGAATTCAAAAAAAAAGAACTTACTATAATAAGCCATTTGCGACTTCATTCAATTTCAAGGCGGCGAAGTATCTTTACTAATCTATGCACACAAGATACAGATAGTACTAAAAATGTAAATTAAAATGCAACATAAATAAGAATGTAAACAAAATGAATATTCTTAACAAAAAATAATATTTGTGCGATAATAACACGTGATTTAACACACAATTTACATAACAATGTTTGCATTGTGAATATCAATTAATTAATAATAGATTAATTATTAATGAGCGTGTTTTAATTTTTTTATTTTGATTTTTAAATATTTGAAACAATAATAATAACTAATATTACAATAAATTCGTATTTTAACCAGAGTTTCTTAAGAAATCGCTATCCGTTACCGGCACGGTTTTCTTTGGTTTAAACGAGTCTTTACACACCAATAGGAAAAAAAAACAAAAATAGTGGTCGACCACATACCCATTTTTAAATTTTATATTATACAATTTTTATTATTCATTTTATAATTAAAAATTAAATTGCAATTTTTTATTACAAATATATAAAAATACAATTATTTTGTATTAACTATAGCGATTAAATTTAGTTTACAAAATAAAGTAAAATTGTGAAGAGTATATACTTAAAGTAGTAGTCGATAGAGCAGGATGGAGAATTAAATTGTCGTCGTTACAATTTTACTAAACTTAAAATAATAATCCTGTAGACTGACGTGAAGTATAAAGTTAGGATTAAAACTACCTCGCAACAATCCACTACTACCCCACGTTACCCCACAACATCCTAACCCCCACCCTCTACCCTCCAATACAACTCCACGCTACCTCACACCACCCACAACATCCTAACCCCCCACCCTCCTCTACCACCACTATGACCCCACACCTCTCCACGATATCTTAACTCCCATCCTCCTCTACCCACCACTACACCCCACACCACTCCATAACATTCTCACCCCACGCCCTCTACCACCGCTATGACCCCACACCACTCCATAACATTCTCACCCCACGCCCTCTACCACCGCTATGACCACACACCTCTCCACGATATCTTAACTCCCATCCTCCTCTACCCACCACTACACCCCACACCACTCCATAACATTCTCACCCCACGCCCTCTACCACCGCTATGACCCCACACCACTCCATAACATTCTCACCCCACGCCCTCTACCACCGCTATGACCACACACCTCTCCACGATATCTTAACTCCCATCCTCCTCTACCCACCACTACACCCCACACCACTCCATAACATTCTCACCCCACGCCCTCTACCACCGCTATGACCCCACACCACTCCATAACATTCTCACCCCACGCCCTCTACCACCGCTATGACCCCACACCTCTTCACAACATCCTAACCCTTATCCTCCTCTATCAACACTGCTACCCCACATAACGCCACGTCACCCGACAACATCCTATCTCCCCACCCGCCTCTACCAACACTACAACCCCGTCACTACATATCCCGCTTTTCTCTACCCACCACTAATACCCCACACAACCCCACGTTACTCCACAACATCCTAACCTCCACCCTACTCTACCACCACTTTCAGCCAACGTCACCCCACGCTACCCCACACCACCCCACGCTACAGGTCGAGCAGGTACGGCGAGTCGAGCGCGCCGAGCCCGGCGGCCACACCGCCCTCGTTCGCGTCGGCGAGCTTCGTGCGCAGCATGTGACCCACCTGGCGGTTGCTGTAGATCTTCTCGCGAGTACTACAAGACCATAATAATACATAACCGAGGCCATAAGATAAATAATTCTATACAATAATCGGTACTGGAACAAATTTCTGCTTTAAATAAACTTACATAGCAATCTAGGAAGTAGTCCACATAATAAATGATCATTGCAGCCAATGGACATATGTGGTGAATTTTAAATAATCTGCATGCACTCAGTCAGATTATAGTTCGTGACCATTGCATATGGGTATAATTGTAATAGGCCCCATACATTATTCAAATTTCATTTAAGGTGTATTTTGAACATTAATTTGAAAAGCTTCATGTATCCATCCATCCTATATGGACATCATCATATCTAGTTCCCGTTAGGCGGACTACACGATCGTTTGGTTCAATTATAATTATAATATTAAAAATGCTATCTTTAAAAAGTACAAAATACAATTACAATTTATCTTACCCGATAATAACGCCAAATATTCCAAGCTCGGACACCAAGTCAACTAGCGGGGGCGGCACCGGAGCACCCGGTCGGACCACGTAGCCGGACACCTATAAAACGTATGATTACTACATAATTGTTAACAAATTATTCACCCATGATTCATTAAATTTAAGTATAAGAAAGACCCCATTTATATTTACACAATTAATTTTTCCTGTCAGACAATCATATTGATGTGAAACATCTATAGCCGCACGTAAAACCGATTTCTGCCGTGGCGACGCATGCCGTGGCGACGCTATACGATGGTATATATATAGAGTTTATATGCAGTAGTGTGTACAGTGTGGCGACGCGTCGCCATGCGCAATCGACTGTGCGAAATTCATAAATTTTTGTATTTAATGAAAATAAATGTTTATTCAATAAATAGTCATCGTTATCTGGAAAAAAATCGTAATATTTTATTTTATCATTATGACATATTTAGTTCCTATCACAATATGTTCTTTTCTGCATATTACTTTTACAAAATAATGTCGATGTTTCACATCTGCCAGGCGTCCCGTGACGGCTCACATTTTTTTTCTATACAATATTTTTAAAGTCACGGCGCGTGATGCGCGGTCACGTTAAAGAAAATATATACGTTTTTATATAATTATATATATTTTTTTGCTACGGACCATCTAACAGTTTTTTGTAGATACAAATGTAGTATAAACTATTCATCCATATAAAGCATTAAATATGTCTTTAAAGTGCTATGCCGTAGTACGTCAAAATTAATTAAAACTACATATTAGTTTAATAAAAAACTAAAAAAAACGATTTATTGCTAATCGAATTAAAAACTAGAAAATAAATCAATCAATCATAATGAATCGCCTCAAAATAAAATTTAAGTTTATAAATAACATAGGTCAACAATTTTTTATTTTTTTTTTGTGCATGAGTTTTACTTAATATATTCTGATTATATAAGCAAATATATATAAAAAAATGAAATTACAAATCGAAAATATTTGCTTTTATAAAAATTAGAGCAATTTAACAATTTTTTATTTTCGAGTCCAATAAGTCGGTCTTGGCACACTTACGTTGTCAAAAGAGTGGCAAGGGGGCGGAGTGTAGTGTTTATTTGCATCGCTCCTTGTGTACGAAAGTAAGTGATAGTTTATTTCAGTGGAATAACGTAATTCATTTTTTTTTCGTTGTATCAGGCTGTACAAAATGACTTCGAGAAGTTGTAAACGAGACGCCGACTCATTTTGTTATATTTGCGGCGAATTTATGAAAGAAAGAGGGAAAAAGTACGATTTATGTACAAATTTAAAGATTTCCGAAGCATAACAACTTACTTCCATATGTATACTGTATACCTGTTAAAAATCAAGATAAAAAATGAGGCTCACATATAGTGTCAGGTAACACTTGCAGAAATATTCTGGACGGTGAGTTTATATTCATTTTTTTTAATTTTAATAACTATTTTATAATAACTTTAATTAGGTTATAATACGGTACGTTTTATTGTAGGTTGGTACCGAGGTGAAAAAAGAGCAATGAAGTTTGCAGTGCCAAGAATTTGGAGGATACTCAGTGATCATCGCATAGATTGTTATTTTTACATTGTGAATCCACTCAAAGATAAAAAATCAAAGAAAACATATTATCCTACCAACGACTGTTTAGTGTTCATTAATAAATACTTGGATTCTATTTTAAAACTTCTATTATAAGAATGTATCATTAATTGATGTTTGTGTATCTTTTAATAAATCAACTGTGTCCATTTTTCATGTATAGGGTCTTTCATTGAGCGTTTCCTATCTTTAAAATTATATAAAACAAATTGTGTGTGATATATTATCGAATTTTTTTATTCGTTTGAAGGACCTATTGCTGCCATTATGTGTAGAATATAACATCGTTCAAATGTTCGCACGGCTTTTATGGTTATGGTCTGCAAAAGGCAGAGTTCTTATGGGCGACGGGAAATCGACTGTCTCAGATTCTAGTGCACACTCCCACGGACAGGGGCGATGTTTTCGGCAGATCTTCCGTTTCGTTGATATACGGATGTTAGTCAATCATTTAATGACCCAGTATAATTCAATTTATCCACCAGATTGCGAATAGTCCCGTCGGTTAGACGATTATGGCGACCACGCGGTAACGGACGATTGTAGCACGCGTTGCCCGAACAGAATAGCTTTTTGATACAATAATTTTATTATTTGTTCGTGTTGTTGAATGCTATAATCGTCCATAGTAATTTGGCAAAACAAACTGAATAAATTAAAACTAATTTGACAGATGTAGCTTCAGTAAGATGACCGTTATCAACTTTCAAAGTTCGGAAGTTCTTGTTAGAAGTCCGTATATTTTCATTGATTTGAATTTTCCAATTTGTACACATAAAAGTAAATTCAGAACTGTTTTCTGTTCTTTTTCTTATTTCTAGGTATAAAAGGAATAAAAATAACGTTTGTATAACCCATGCTCAAAAATTCTGTAGACCGGTGTAATTATTCAATTTAGAGTAAAAAGCGTGGGGTGCTTGATATTTTAAATGTTACAATCATTCTATTGGAAATTATCTATGAGAGAATAAATATGAACCGCAGTAATGCACCGCACGCATTTTACTCTGAATTCCGTCACGTACATAGATACAAACGCAAGCTAATAAAAGCGTGTTAAAAATATATGCGACTCTTCGTGCATCATTATTGAATCTAAGTTAAAACGCGTCCTAAGCGCGTCATTACTAAAGTCGCTTCTAAATTATACCATCAATGTGTCCCAAACAAAATTCATTTCACGTTAAAAATGTTCACTCCTCATCATAACAGATGGTTAATGTTACCAATGGTGGTAGTATCCTCTCCATGAGGATGTATGCTGCTCGCTCGCGGCTGTGTCGCATCTTCAGCAAGGCATCACGGACATCCGAACCGTATAGATTGTTACCACCGCCTTCACGTTGAGGTTTGAGCACGAACCTAAAATAATAATGTTAAGTAAACTGCTGTTATTAGGTAGTAATCGATGTGGTGGTGTTACCTCCGAGGTCGACAAACATAGTTATCGTCGACAAACATAAACATCGACAAACGTAGTATAGTCCTCGCCAAACTGCTAGACTGCTCTGAAGTTGGTGCGAGCGATACATTTCTATATTCAGAGCGAACTAGCAGTTTTACGCGGACTAATCTTACTAAGAAGTCCTATACCTCTCCGGATTTGAACCACGTACGTTACGAACAGCCTTACATATTTTCAGAATTACATCATAGTCCTCAGGTGTAGAACTGTAGTGAAATCGGTCACAGATATAGGGATCGATTTTAAGTAGGATTCCCATTGTTTGGATTCAATTATTGATGTTCAAAGACCGCAGTTACCACTTACCATCTGGTGGATTCTAACAATTTGCTACTTCAATTTTATAAAAATATAAAATAATACGAATACAAAAAAATATACCAATCCAAAATTTAATATAAACAAGCTATTTATATACAGCACACTCATCCTCACACCAAACTCTAAAACTTTTTTAAAAAAACCTCTAAAGCGAACATAACCCAACCCAACCCACACCGAAATCTCACCTCTCAGCATCAGCGAGCGCCATGTCCACCGCCCGTTCACCACCCTCATCGAAGTCTAGCGAGTAGAGGCCCGTGAAGATGTCCCTCACGCGCTCGGTGGGCGCTCCGCCCCCGAGCAGGCGCTCCAGCACGCCGGGCGCCGCTAGCGCCTGCTGGACTTTCTTCGTGCCCGCTAGTTGGTACTGGATCGACGGGCATTTTATCGCGCTGGAAAGAAAGGCCTTTTATAATCATCATCGTCATAATCATCCTCATAAACATAGTAATTTTCATCATCATAAACATTCTCATTATCATTCAATTAAATTCCATTTATTTGCGAGAATGTAATGGTATAAAAAGGTGGAAAAGTTACACATTTTCTTATTTCCTAGCCTTTCGAGTGTGCATTACCCTTTATGATCCTTATCATCATAATCATCCTCATAATTATAATCATCCTAATAAAAGATTGATATAACTGATTAATAATGATTTTTCAAAGTTATGTGCATATTAGAAATTAATTATCACTTGCTTAACGGTGAAGGAAAACATCGTGAGGAAACCTGCATACCTGAGAGATAAAAAAAAAGTTTTCAAAGTTTGTGAATTCTACCAATTCGCACTTATCCAGCGCGGTGGACTATGGCCTAATTCTTCTCATTCTGAGAGGAGACCCGTGCCCAGCAGTGGGTTGATGATGATAATAAAACATTAGCATCCTCACCAACATAAACATTCTCAGCATCGTAAACATCCTCATCAACACAATAATGGAGACAGTCCATAAAACCTGAGATTTTGGGCATGAGCAACCGGTCTACCATACTGTTCAAATGTAAATAAAATTCACAAGATATATTTTTCTGGTTTAGAGGGTTTAGTAAGGCAAAGATACAAATTAATTCTCCGACGCAACTGTGATGGTTTACATAGACAAATAATAGTCGAATAAGCAACATCCAATAACCAAAAAATACGTCTGCCATTATATTTCTTTTTCTCCTACCATTATATTCCTATATGGTACTCTTTAGTGAGTACCAAATAGGATTTTATTTCATTCATTCATTCTTTATTTTCTTCCCTCTTTTTCATTCCTTACTTCCTTCTTTCTTCAAACCCATCCTCGATTTACATACCTCCATAATCACATAATGCATACGTAATCATCACAAAAACATATAAAATGAACATCTCACGTGGATCTCTCGACGCGAAGTCTGGCGTCCCATTCCCTCGTCGACGGGTACTGCGCGGGCTCGTATCCAGAACGGTAGTACACCACCGCCACCGGGTGACCGTCCCTGTGTGGATATTGGGTATAATGTTATATTGGCGCATGGCAGTGTGTCAGCCAAGTTTTGATCATAAGTCCATTATAACATTTAAGTTGATCCAATTAAAATATTAGGTATCTTTATGGATACCTGGGTGCATGACAGTGTGACAGCCAAGTTTGGATGATCATAACACCAGATACAGGGTAAATTTCAAAATGAACTTGTTGGTTTCCTGGCTAGGGATAGATTTTTAAAATCTCATGATACAATTTTAGTTTCGTAAATCCTTTTAGATTTTTTCACTATTTCATATAGTTTCGGATTTGGCCATGAACATCCACTGGAAAAATTCACCCTGTACCCACATAAAATTTACAAATATAATATTTAAAATTTACAAGTTTTTATTGTCAAAAATTATAATCAGTGAATTTGCTCACTATTTTTTCTAATTTCACCAAAAAATATATTAAAATAGAGTTTTTTAAAGAGGCAAGATTCTTCTTATGCTTAGTAATGAACTAATGACTTAACTTAGTTGGAACTTACAAAACAAGTTGCTTCTTGTCGTTAAGTTCAGTCTCTTCGTATATTTCATTCAGCGTTTTCCTGTATATCTGAAAAGTAATAGGTATTTTTAAATGTTAGATCAATTGATTATTTCATATACATTTTTATACCAATTAAATATAAATGCTTAACAAAAATTTGCGTTTGTTGTAATTGTTTTTAAATAACCATTATCCCTTCAATTTATTTCATACGTGAAGAAATGTCTTTTTGCACAATTATATAACAAAGTAATTTACCACATTGTATGTACCTACATATTGTACACTTATTCAGAAATCTGTATCAAACAGAGCTTTAAATGCTGTCGTTTTGCACGTTTCTTACTAGAACTTGGCAGGCACACTGTCGCGTGTCCAGTTTTTTTTTTTTTTCAATAAAAATGCATCTCACCATAATCTCCGGCCGTTTCTCAGATATCTCGAACTCGTGGAAGCGCTGATCACATATGTTGTACGAGATCTCTTCAACGACGAACAGCACCACTGCGTCGGGCACGCCGAACAGGTCGAAAGCCTCGGTGATGCCCGAACACAGGCCCGACAGAGCGAGGTTCGCTGGCATCTGGTAACAGTCAACGATAGGTGATCATGATGCTGACTAGCATAGTGGAGAAGTGATAGTCTAATGGTTAAGAAACTCGGCCTCTTGATCGAAGGGTCCGAGGTTTGCACGCACCTTTGATTTCTAAAACGTAATATTTTTAAAATTACAATTTGAAAACTTCTGAGAAATGTAAAACAAAAAGTTTTCAAAGGTATGTGAGGTCTACCAATACGCACGTGGCCAGCGCGGTGGACTATGGCCTAATCTTTCTCATTCAGGGAGGAGACCCGTGCCCAGTAGTGGGACAGTAGTGGGTTGATGTTGATGATGACTAGCATCCCATTCACTAATATTAAAGGATTACACTTTAAAATGTTTGTGCTCGATATTGTACTCAATATATACGATACTAAATGCGTGAAACAATCTGTATGTCTAGTAGATTTGTTATATAGTAAAAGCACGTACAGGGTACTATAGATCAAATATCTGTCATCAATTGGTACCTGGTGACTGTTAACGTTAGATACAGTGATACTATGTCTCTTTCAGATAGTTATGTTAAAAGACACTCTTAATATAACGATTTGTATGGGACTGTTCTTGTTAATTAAATTTAATTTTGAATTTAGTCAGCACGTATGTTACATTTGTGCTTAAACCTTTACTTAACATATACAAGAATTACTAAATACTATATTACAATAAATAGGTACTGAAGGCAGTAGCGAGTTAAATGAATAAATCATTAAAAGTACTCACATTTTTAATTAGGTCCGGACGTCCTAATTGTCGTAAGATATAGCTGTAAATATAATCAAATATATTATATACAATATATTGGATGTGGTTTAGCCGAAAATAAAGAAAAAAAAATATTATGTACAACAACATACATATTATGTATAGGACAACTAATAAACGTTTAAATAATTTTCATTATTTTCGGTTTCTCTTATATATATTTGTATCTATATATATTGTATATCTCTATATATATATTTGTTTAAAACAATACATTTACGAATTACAAAATGAAATCCATGCTGTAATGCTGTTAACTTTTTCAATATCTCCTAAATTTGATGCATATTAAAAAAATATAAATATTTACTCAATATCAGCAAATATTCTGGTTATACAGAGTTATATCAATTGTATATTTGCGTATAATTGAAATAATATAACCAAGAGCGTTAATTTGTTTGTAAACACGTAAACCGTTAATTTATACAACTGTTTTAATCTGTATAACTCATAAATAAGAATAAAATATTTTTCTTCGCCCTAAAAATATGTTTTTTTTTTTTTTATTAAATCAATGAATAAAACTAAATAAAAATACAAAGTACGTATAATTTATTACTTCTAAATCAAATAAAGGAGATTTCAGACTACTCGCTCTAAAATACTAACTATACTCTGATACATAATTAGGTGTCCAAAATGTAAACAAAGGTGTTGACCTATCAAGAAAATACGTTAGAAATGGTAGTTTTTATTTTTGTCGATATTTAAGTAATACAACAATAATAAAATAATAATCTAAATAAATGAAGGTTAATTCACATTTTTTAATATTTATATCACCTCAATTTCATTCCATACAGTAATAATAATAAAAAACAAAGTTTATGGTAGAAAATTAAAATGTGATAATGGTAACACAATCGGAACCCAAGGCATTTCTTGTGCTGTCATTTTTAAGTTTCGTAACTGATATTATTCATTTTCGTGATTGTGATCAAACTCTAATGTTTTCTCGTTTACATAATGCGTTTGTTAAATTGTGTATATTTGTTAAATTTTCGTTTTTTGTTGAGTTTGTTAAAGTTTGTGTTTCTTGTTAATTTTGACAGTGACATTTCTTTGTTTACATTTTGGACACCTAATTATGAATCAGACTATAATAATACAGTTATACAGCAAATCATGACACATTCACAACAAATTACTAACATTAATACGAGTACTACATGCGAAAACTTAACATGACATACAACATATCGATGCAATCGCCTTTAAAAGCTGTAATTACACATATTACACAAGAAAAGAGGATAAAATTTTAATCACTCAATCGAAAATAGTAATTAAATTAGGAGATAAGCGCAGTTATCGCGGGAAAATGTAAAATTAGAGGCAAGTTATTGCTAATAGAATATGCGCAGATCGAACGCAAGAGCCTATGCATTAAAGCGCAATTATGACGAGGAGTGGCTTACTTTTCCCTCTTTGTTTGGATAACGAAATGAAATATATATAAAATAAATAAATAAACAAATTCTATAATTCAAAGACATTTGATATTTGTATGATGTTTTTATGATTTTTACATATGTTTATTTTTTGTAATCAATATTTTGGATTATACTTGTTGGAGTTTTAAAAACTAAAACGACGGATAGACCCCATACCCCTTTACATCCAAACTACATTACTTTAGTTCATGACCACAGCAAAATGAATACTTTTAAAAGAACACATATTACAATTGAATAGTTGCTTTAAATTCGTTGCAAAATTATCAACGCGATGTAAAATTTTATATTTTTTTTGTTATATCTACTACACCTATTTTATGTAAGCTTAAAAATTCTTATGAAGAGACAACGATACTGAAAGATGTTCCCCCAACCTGGACCTCTTTTGCTGGACAAAAAATTAATTAAAAAAACATGTCTCACAGTATCAATCTTCACAACAAATCCTAATTTTCATCCATAAAATATGTACGCAATTATAACCACAAGTTTTAGTATATAGTCTTTTTAAAACTGCAATTTGAATATAGTTGCATCAGCCTTCATTAGATGTGATACTACCCAAATGTTTTGTATTTGGGTCCACAATATATTGAAGGTAAAAAATGAATGTACTTTTACGACACCCATGACAAATGAATTGGGAAACTGGAAAAACAATTGACAGCTGAAATGAACACTTAAATAGGATAGAGGGTCTTACTTGCGGTAGGCCACAGAAACGCGTCTACTCCTGAGGGCTAACTTCGAATCTCCAGTGTGAGTACCGATATACTTATACCTTCTAACCTATAACCGTTAATCAGAAGGCATTGATATTACAAGCCCAACTGAATTCGGACTGCAGCAGTTCCACCACCCTTAATATTCTTTTTCTTTTGTCATGCAAGGCTGGCAATCATAACGTAAAATGATATAAATTGCATGACATTTTATCAGATAAATAAATCCAGTAGGTTCTCTATCCTGAAACCGATCGCTATTTAACATTGTCGTAACTGTCGTAAGCTAGCTAACCTAACCTAACCTAAACTATGCTACACTGGTCTGATGACCATACTAGACTGTGCAGGTATAGCAGTCTTGGCGAAGATATCATCCAGGATGTTAAAGGTTACCTAGCCTCTCCTTGTAGGTTGACTACTTTCATACAAATATATCTTACATAAGTTATTATAGTTTTCTCAATACACCACGATTTTATTTTCAGATTTTTTAATCAGATCAATTTATGATCAGAATAAGCCGTTTACCATATTTTTGACGTGCCATGGAGTCACATATGTCCGCGAAATTGATGCCAATTCCTATTATGTCCCATTGCTAGGCACAGGTTTAACCCACAAGTGAAGGATGCCAAAGGAAATCCCATGAATTTACCCTTATACGGTACCCTTATACCCATGAAATTTCAAACAAAAATTCCCTGGTAGAGTATGTTCAAATTATTAAAATTTTAACATTACATTCACAATAAAAGTATAAAATTTTCTATCCAGATATCAGTAGAAAACTAGGACAAATACAGGAAAACATTTATAACGAACGTACGCGAACCCAAAGACAGTTTTTTTACTTCCAACGTCAAGGTCTTAGTGTAAATAAATTACACAATTTTAATATGTATAACATTTCTCAAATCTGTCTCAGTCAGTTTATGTTCAGAATTATTTCATATACTAATACTTTTAAATAATTAATTACTTTAGTCTTAGTGTCATTAAATCAACATTGAAAACAATGTATTTTCCTCATTTTTTAAATTTTATTATTTTCATTCTTTGCTAAAGTTTTGACCTTAAATTGCGTACATATTTTATGGATGGTCCCTTACCGACGGCGGCGTGGTCAGGTAACATCTCTCAAGTGATCGCACTATCGAAAAGCTACCTACATATGTAATACTTTATACATGCACGCCAAATCTATGGACCAAATCCGAACAAGCTCTACCGTTTCGCCCCAAACATGCTGAACTTATCTTAGTCTACGTCACAACATTAAGCGAAAGCAGTGCGGCAATACAATCAAATGCATACATAGTGATAGGAGTGAAAGAGATGGATGTACAGCGTGCATATGCGTAGCATAGATAGCAGTCACATGAGAGATGTCGACTAAACAGTCCTGTTTGCGTGGAAGGCTGGATGACCGTTTTTTTTACATTTTAAAATAAGATAAGGTTAAAGTTAGGTAAAGGTAAGGTGTCGATTGAGTTTTAAATAATTTCCTTTCACTTACAAGCGGATGTACTTTACCTGTATGTCGTTAAAGAAAAAAGGTTAAAACACTTCATTTATGAAAAGAAAAGGTACCAAAAATATATATATTTGAAGTTAACTGAAGAACTGTAATTGTATGCATCAGTCTTCAAATAAAAAAATGACAATTATAACATCTTTCTAATCTACAGGATGTTCATTAAAATACTTATTTTTACAATTCGAACCATTTGTATTGTTACTTTTAGGGGACAAGTAACCGAGCCAAAAAACATATTATTAGAAGAAATCAACACCTTACCATTAAAAAATCAATTACCTTATCACCAAAAGCCAAACAATTTATATGATGATCAACTTTTTTAGGTTATCCTTTGTCAGTCATGAGGTTTATCATAAGGCCTTCCACGCAAAACAGTTACAAAAGCGTCGGTACCGGGCCATGTCTGGTAGTTTTGACGTTATCGCGCCAAAACTCGATGCGATCGTGTTAAACTCCACTTGTTTAATTCGATTCCCGTCGGGGAACTGCATCAGGTAGTCGGAGCGGAAGAGGCCCAGGCTGAGAGACTGCAAACGATTCAACACGTGAAACTATGTTCAAACATTTGTATGACAAATCTTTTTTATGACAACATTACCTTGACAACACATTTTATGACAACTCTTTTATTAACATACAAGCTAGCAAACGGGCTATTGATCTTAAATCGTGAGCTAAAATTTACTACTTAATTTCTTTTAAATTGCATAGTTATTTAAAATAAATGTGCAATAGTCTGGATGGAACCAACGTGATTAAATTGAAAAGGCAAAATTAACAAAAAGGTTTGTCGAACTTGTTTTTTTTTTATTTAATTACTTTTTATTGACCATACTAAAAAAATGTGGTACAAAAGGCGGACTTAATAAATATCATTTTCTCCCAGTCAACTTTAGGGATATGCAGAAAAATCAAAGGCTATACATCACAAACTTGTGATGGATTTGACGGAAAATATACTAACATGACAGATTCTCATGAGATTATGACCACTTAACATCAGGTTGCATGCCCGTTTGCTACTTCTTATACATAGTCTAATTAATGACAGGAATATCCATTTGACAGCTTATACAACACAAATTTTGTACAATATCTTTTTTATGCAATAAGAGGAAAGAGGCACGTTTCAAGACATGTCATGGGTCACGCAAGCTTCAGTCGGGAATTGAACCCAATCACACAATCATTCAGTATTACAATAAACATGACATTCGTACAGCGAACTTTCTTAACACTTACATACGTACACCCCATTAATTTATTATAAAAATACATACACCATACACATAAGCAATATTTTACAGCATTTACATTTTCGACATTTACATTTTAATATAAAAGACATAAAAAATAATCATCATGTATAATATTCACTTGGGGACCTGTAATTTTTTTTCTTAGAACTTAGCTGACACACTACCGCGTGCCTACACGTCTAAATGTTTAAAAATAATTATCAATATATATTTTTTTTATAAAAACAGTTGAATAAAACTGTAAATAATTGATTATACAATAACAAATGTTAACAAAAATAATTTACTAAAAAGAAAAAAAAGAGAATAATTATTAAAAAAAGACAAACCCACTGAGTTTCTTACCGGATCTTCTCAGTTAGAGGTCGCGTTCCGATCCGGTAGTAGTTTAAGAAAAATATTGTACCTGACAATTTGTAAGTGCCGTCGTTGGCCTATACAAAATAAATATATTTCATTTCATTTTATTTCATTATTATCACTATCAAAGTTGAATGCAAGTACGAAAACAATATAATGTACATATTGTGTGAACTATACTGGTTAAGAACAATCATTATTTTGATTTGCTGTGGTCACGAGCTATGTATTAAGTAATCACAGTTTAATTTAGTATACTAATTAGTAAATTATGACGTCACCACTAGGCACCATAGCTTTTTTTATTGTAGTTATGGTCATAATAACTCAACATATTATGTTTAAATCGTATGTGAATTGTATAAACACCAAGCGAGCATCATTTTGAGTACAAAATCAGCGAAAAATGAATGGGCATGATGACTATATTGAAAAATCGAAGAATAAATGATTTACTTAAAAACAATATGTTGAAAGCATTCTCAAAAATGGCCCAGTTTTAATAAAAACTTTATATTTTCAATAAAATGATATATTGCTTGAACTTTACTATGGGACATCGAAACGTGACGTCACTCGCGGACGCCATGACACCCGTGAACGTTTTCGAGCTTAATTCAAAATTTGTTTTAATAATCCTAATATTTCCGTTAATACTGAATTTATTACCGAAATAGTACGATTTTTGGAATCAGTAGACATGTACCTACTATAGATATATATGTAGTCATATGTACCATTATATATCTACATTAATTTAGCAGTTTCACGTCGCTACATTTGCCTTGTGCAATAGTAGAATCTTACGTCAACTTGGTGACACACATACCTACATATCATGTGTAAACATGAAAATGCAAGTCTTGTTGCATAACAGATACGTAGCATATTTAAATAAGTATTCATAGCGGCTGAAATACTTATGAGACGTCAGGACTAAGTCGTTAAATTAAATACAACCGATTTCCCTATCGAACGGTAATCGAACGAGTTCTTCTTGGAAGAAAAACAGCGTGTATTATACATATTTCCCCAAATTTAATCCTTACAAGCGACACTATCCGATGGTGAAATAATACATAATGTGTTTTGTTTTATTTATTGAAAATAAACTCGTTCGAGTCCATGGTGAGGAATAAGTGCTACTATCCGGTATCCGGCCGGATAGTGTTTAGATCGCCGGATAGGCCGGATAGCGGATAGCTGCCGGATATGCGTTGCATCACTAGTAACCACTTACCATCAGGTTAATTCAAATGTAATCGAAAAAAACAAACATAAAAATTTCGATCGAATAAATCAGAGTATACAGATTGATTTTCAAGTGGTTCTTCATTGCCAAATACAAAGCTTTAAGAAATAGCAAATACCGAAAGGAAATACGAGGCCGATTTAAATAAAAACTATGAAGTCGATTAAAAACTGCATCATTACATTTTTTAATCTATTTTCCTATACGGAAACCGACGAGTTCATTATGAAAAAAATACGCTGTACTATTCCACCATCGGATAGTGTCGCTTATAAGGATCAAATTCGGGGAAGTAATGATAAATGACAAACGAAGAGAAAATACTAATTTTAAAGAAAATACATATTTTGGCCTCCTTGAAAAATACACCCTGTATAAAGTTATATGTTGATATTTTCAAATTTAGTTTGAACCAATTGAATATGTGCTTACAACTGCCATCACAGGATGTTGTTAAAACCAATTCAACAACTTTTGAAGGCGACTACACGAAATCAATACACTGATGGTATAATGTTTACAAATTTTAACTACACACAGTCATTACAGTGGTGTTATGTTAAAATTGCATTCTGTACAAACTTTAAAACTCACACACATAAAGAATATGACATTATATATTTTTTCTTTATAATATTAAAAAAAAACACTCCCATGTCTGTAGCGGTCGTGTTACTGTATCTATAAATATGTTAATACACATTGTACAAGGAAATACTATTGTCTGCCACGGTACGTGCCTGACACGCTTTGTGCCTGTGGAAATAAACCTGACTACCCCGTCACCCTTCAGACGTTATACCTGTTACTTTACGGCTGAAATATATGAGTGTTTAACTACTTTTTTATTTAATTTTTTATTTTATTTAACTACTTTCATACTTAAACTAATCTTAGCCAGCATGTTAGGTTTCATTATTATCCCATATTAAAACTCATCGGTATTTAGATGAGCTGTTTTTTCCTTTAGAATACTGTTATATTACTATTCATCTTGTCAGTATTGTTAATATTTATATTATACCTAAATTATTTTCTATAATAAACGTTTTCTACATCATACATATCAGTACATGGAAATATACAGGATGTCCAGAAATGTTTTAGTGGATTTTGTTTTACTTAAAAGTCGAAACTATTACCTACCTATACCTAATGGCCGAAAGATCAAAATCCTTGTTTTTCTTTAAAAATGTATTAAATGTTAAATTAAAACAACGAAGTCGAGAACTTTATCAAAATAGTACTTCAATTAATTATTGCTTCACGGAAGCAAATATTGTTATCTTTATTAAATAATACTATCACTAATCGGTATAAGTAATACTTATATCGTTACTAGCTGACCCGGCAAACGTTGTGTTGCCATATAAATATAAAAATGTTAAGGGTGAACAATCCTTATCACTTAGAAGAATGAAAAATAGATAGTAGCCGATTCTCAGACCTACTGAATATGCATATATAATTTGTTAAAAATCGGTAAAGCCGTTTCGGACGAGTACGGTAACTAACATTGTGACACGAGAATTTTATAAATAAGATTTTGGCAACATATTAGAAAATTTATGACCATTGCCACTATTATAAAAATGGATCAAAAACACCTTTAAACTATGAAACAGTATTAATCGAATAAAAATTTAAACAGCTTTTTCATGAGAAAATAAACTAAATTTCAATTCTTATTCCATTTTTTATTTTAACTACGTTTAAAATTCAAAAACTCTGAATTTCAATTCAGATCATATTACTAAAGAACATAAATTATTCTAACAGCCAAAAAACAAATATTTTGAGTAGTTTTTGTTAAAAAATTTAATGTAATTAAGTTTATTACCTGTAGTATTGCATTTTTGTTCTAATGTTTTACTTTATATCAGATTAGCAATAAAACGTTATGCAAAAAATAAAATCGTAAATGTTACTAAACTCTATCATGTTTAAAGTACAGTACAGTACACTTGTACCAATAAACGGTATAAAAACACACACAGATTAATAAAATTAAAATTACAGAAACACATTTAAAAATTTTGAAAATTACACATAAAAAAATATATACAAATATTCTCCTTGGGAGTAATAAATTTACAAATTTACATTACATTTGTGCCAATTTCAGTTTACACGTCACCATTGTTTTAGTATCGCTATTCTAACGTAATGATTACAAAAATCTATTATTAATTCAACGTATCTACTGTAAAGGTGTTGATGATAAATACATACTGAGTTGTAAGCTTGTTTCGGCCTTAAGCGTTGTACTAGAGAAGCATTGTCATCTAATCTAATAGATCGTTATACTTACGCTGGAAAATATAACTGATTAATTTACAATACGGTAACCTAAGGTTTTTAACAATTACCTCATTGTCATGTTAGAATTAGACGCGATTCCCAATCAATAATCAATAATTTTAGTATTTTTCAAACATATACACAAACCAGACGGACGGAATAACGATTACAGACAAATAAAAATGATATATTCCTCTACTTTCCTAACACAAATGTCATCGCATTTGAAACCCCAATATTTTAGTAAAATTAAAAATATATTTCTTAAATGTCAATAATGTTATCATGTTTAAACACATTCATTATAATTAAATGAGGACACATTTTATTGTCTACAACAAACAGTTATAGATATGACGTCACAAAACTAACAAATCGTCAGACATATTAGTAATCATTCCTACATACCCCACTCTACATCAATATGTTACAGTCAACATTAATCAGTTATTATTCCCACCGTAGAGTACGCGTCAAACTTCTAGTCCGCTCTGAATACAGAAGTGAGTCGCGTCGCAACAGCAAATTGTAGATATTAGCGGGACGAAGTCAGCTCGGGACCGCCCCGGCACCCGTCCATTGCCCTCTCTCGCCCACGGGTACATAGCTGCGTTAGTGTGCGCTTACTGTTGAGTATATGCTTGTAGTTGTGTTACCTCATTGGCTCTCTGACTACACCTACAACTTCAGAGCGGACTAGCAGTTTGGCGCGGACTATAACAAGAATACAGAAACGTTTAGCGCAGCGAGGCGATCTACCTCTGTATGTCGCGTGACACCGGTCCGAGGTGGCCGAAGCCTGACGCAATGCTGTTGATCTCGACCTGCTTCCAGGAGCAGTAGGGCGTGTGCTTCGCGCACTGATTCTCCGTGTGCGGACACCTCGACTCCAACATGATGTCGGAACGCAGCATGCCTAGCGATATCGGCTAACCGAGAAACACTTGTCAACGTAATAGACCAAATAGACCAGGCGGGACAATAATTCGATTCTTTTTGTATCCTACATTATATGTTACGTTTCATACCTACACATACCCTATGCAACTATAGCCTATACCCTACAGGTACATAGTATTATGGTATAGTAATTTTGTTTATACTTTCCTGATTTATCAGGGTATACTAACAGGGTATATAACCAAACAAACTTAAGTTTTTTGTTTGCAGCAACATAAAATTAAACTGCATATAAATTGTTAAGCCAGACATAAATTACTTTTACAATTTAAAATCTTAATAGTCTTTAGTACATAATAAGCCTTATGGCTATAAATATTTTGACAAATGTACATTTTACATGTGAAAATTAAATCACATACTCGCACATAATTTACAATCAAATTCTTTGTAAAAAGCTATTTTCTAAGACAGTAAGACAGTAATCACCAAGTTATTTTACTGTAAAAATAAACTGCAAATGGTAGTGAAACCACAAAATACTTCACGGTGAGCACATTTAGCAATTTTAAATGTTGCAAGGTAATTTCTAAAACAAGATTTCCATTGGCCTTCAACATAATTTTCATTTGCAATATTACAATTAAGTAATTGCAAAAAACTTTTTGCACACTTGGGTACAATTTATTAAATAGAGTTTATTAGATATTAGGTTTATTACATAGATTAAAAAGACCATATCATAAAAATATAGTAGCCTAATTTATAATCAAATAATCATCAATAATTCTAACATAAAAGTACCTTCATAATAATAACCTGAAAGTTAACACCACTTAAAACAATATTAATATAGTTATTTTCAGTAAGAAAAGCAAGAGTTTGTTGTATTTACCTGTGTTATGCCTTCTTCGCGCACTTTTACCCAAATGTTGTATAAACTTGCAGTGAATTCGTCCACCTGCAGGGCATTTTGCAGGGTCTGCTCAAGGAACTCATTGTCATGGGCAACCTGGATATAAAAATAAATAAGTATTGATTCTTATAAATTTTATGCATAGATTAGTAAAGATACTTCGGCGCCTTGAAATTGAATGAAGCCACAAACGGCTTATTATAGTAAGTTCTTTTTTTGAATTCTTGACAAATAAAAACATTTTTAGAGAAAATTTACGAATAAATAACTAATACTGCGTAATTTACAATTACAATGTACAATTTACATAATAAATAAATAATTATTTCAAATATTTTAGGGACATTTTAGCACGGAGACGTGGCAAAACTTTTTTACCCAACTATTTCAATTCTCAAAACTGGGTACATTTTCTTGTTAGGAGTGAGTAATCTTTACTAATCTATGATTTTATGTGTACTTATTTTAGTCAGCATAGTATCATTTAAATTTGGTTAATGTGACATGGTATAATAATATATTATGTAATGTATACTCTTCTATGTAAATCTGGTATATATAACTTATTATATAGCCTGTTATGTATAGCATTTTATATTTCTTTTAAGATAATTAAATATAATATTCATATTACTTGTAAGAAAAAATCTTTTGAAATGAATTTTCAGACCTGCCTTTTTAAGTAGCTATTTATCTATACTAGTTTTCTCCTAATAGTTGGGTATTGTTATAGCGGCCACCATAATACACACTCTGTTAAAATGTTGAGCCTCGATTAACGATGGTTAACGAGATAAAGCCGTGTGGCAGGCAGACACTGGAGGCTTAGTAATAGGGTTTCATTTTTATCCTTTACAAGATTGGTTGACAAGCAAAAGAGAAAAGTATTATTTAAGTAGTACTTATTCATTTTGTCCTAGCCTATTTATATAACAATGATGATACGCAGGGAAACTAGCCAAAGTATATAATAGTACATTACGATACGCGTGGCCAAAGTAGCCTATTTTTGCACGGCGTGAAGTTAGCGCCCGAGCGCAGCGAGGGTGCTAAACGCCGTGCAGATAATAGGCTACTTTTGTCACAAGTATCATATACTATTTTATAGCTCGTGTGACATAAACCCGCTTATACTTGTGAAGAAATATGAAAAAATATGATAATTATTTTGAAACTTATAAATGATTGAAACTAAAAATTATGAACTAAAAAAGCAATAAAAATGTGACACAACCAAAACCATTGAAATTTATCAAGCCATTTAGGCTACATACAGGCGTATTATATACATAACTAATACTAGTGATACAGTAGAAAATCGATTATCCGGACCTTAGTTATAAATATTCGTGATTGTTCGGATTGTGATACGTGAACAAGTAACTTTGTAATAACCCTTACAGATCAGCCACATTTTGTGTGACTTGTGCATTTAAATTCCGGAAAGTCGCCAAATCGCAACAAAATAGTTACTATAAAAAACAAAAACCAGATTGCTTAAAATATAACCTATGTTATCGCCACAATTTAGACGAATTCAGCGACACATCATGTATCAAAATTAATGAAGTCGTTTGAGTTTGCCAAAGAATGAAAAATACATACGTAACAAACATATAGTCGAAAAACATCACCTTCCTAAATCGGTTTAAATAGCTTTTCTTCATAAACTCAATTATCCAAATTTTCGATAATCCGAATGCCACAAATACGACAACAAATAGGTCGCTTAGTCGAGATTCTACTGGAGTAGTATTATGGCTAATTTTGAAAACGATTCCTAATTTACATATCTCCTACTATGGTGTGTAGCGAAAATAAAACAAACACAGTCAAAACAAACAATAAAATTCGATAAAGCCCAATAGTTAGTCTTATAGTGATGCTATTGCTTAGTATGTACACAATGGCAAAAACATTTATAAATACGTCCAAAATAAAATATTAAAATAATTATAGCTTTAAACAAAATACTCATTACTCACTTTTAATTTTTAAATGGCATTTAAAAGTATGAAACGTTCATAGCTATGTTTATTTTTTTCAACTGTGAGGGTAGTGTATTAATATTCGTACGGTGTAAAAATCAGCTACTTTGGACACAGAAATGCGTGGCTAAAATGCGGGTTTAGGTCACAGAGTGCTATAAAATAACTAATTTACAAGTCATTTAGCATTTACAAATATTTTACTAGTCATAAGTAAACATTTACAATAAGCAAGTCAGAATGACTGGTATGAATGAATACTTTTTTATGATCACTATTATAACTTATAACCATCTGTGTAGATTTAAATTTACTTGTAAATAATGACACATTGTTGTCTATAATGACACACATGAGACATGTATTTCTTACCTACAATTTTCCAAGTGTTAAGTGTGTGTGCTACTTTCTTCTTAAATAAGGTGATGAAATTTAGCCCTCAGGGATGCAACACATCTGTTACGGACCTTAGTAGCCTACCTACCATCAGGATATCGGAATTGATTTCTAATTCTAAGTAAAAAAGCTGTTAAGACTGATGTAATACTTAAATTGCACCATGTGGTGAGGAAGACATACTTATCTGAGGTGTTCCAAGTCCTCAGGGGTAACAACTCACCTGTTGTCAATGTTAGGTAGGAAGAGTCAAAGATGAGAGACCTTATCTGAGATATGTTATCCAGATGTCTATGGGTGGCAGTAGCCACTTATTATCAGGTAAACCTAAGTACCAGTACAACACACAGTAGTATAGAGGACAGTATGCCTACTTCTCACTTCAATATTATACAAAAAAAAACCTAAATGTTGCAAATCTATATCCTAATGAGTAATAAAACATACCTTATGCATCAGCTCATTCAATATAGTTTGCAATTCAATAGCCTTGGTGAACTCTGTCCGGGGGAACGGTGATGGGAGTAACACAAATGGTGCAATCTGTTGACAAATATTTTAAATACAATTATAAGTAGTCATTTTGAAAACTGACTTTGTTTTTTTATTTTTGTTCCTGGGAAGATGGTCACTCATAAGCTTCCATTTTGAAAATAATTGTTATAATACATAAAATATGTAATATTTATAATAAGTAGCCTTTTTGAAAACTATAACTTGTTATAACAATCATCTGTACTATTCACTAATGATCGTTAAGGATCTTTAACAAGTCTTAATTATCATGAAGTGGTAGTTAACATATTTTTGTAATAAATCATTACATTTATGTTAACCATCATTCTTCGTTTTCATTTTAAATTTTTTAATTAAACAAAAAATCTTCAGTAAAATCACCACATCTACATCTGCATCATAACTGCTGTTTTAGTTTAAAGACTGTGGTAAAGGCACACTTACACAAGCATTTTAACTTAGTCCTAAAAAGCTACGCATCTGTGTGGACCTTAGGACGGATCCCGTATCTAGTCCTTGGGCAGCAGCAGCTTACCATCAGACAGACAGCATAGTTTGTTCCTTCATGTAATAAAAAATACCTGGATAGCGTCCTTAGTGAAGTGTTTCTTATCCCGCATGCCAACGCCGTGCATCAGCGCCCAGTCTTTAGCCTTCTCTATAACAGTCACCAGAAACTTATGCTCGAGAGGCAGGGGAATACACGACGCGAGACGAGATTGAGACATTTTGCCGCGGTTTCTAAATTAAACTGAGTGTCAAACAGCAAAAACTCGCAATTTAATTTTTATGATGTGGATATTTATTTAGTTTTATTGTTTGTCGAATACGTGCGGCCGAAAACTGATTTTGATGATAAATAAAATGCTGTCAAGCTGCCAATGTCAAGTTCAGCTGAAATGTCAAGTGTCAAACGTGGTAATTTTTTTTTTTTACTGCGATTTCATTGGACAAATTCATAAGGTTTCGGCCTATCTTTATTTACAGATTTAAACAAAATCTTATTAAAAATTTTGTGCCGCGAAATTAAAATATTTAAATAATTCTCTAAAGAATATGTTAATATTGAATTAATACGCTGTAATGTATGTATCTTATATTAAAGGCAGTATGTATTAAAGCATGTATATTATAATACTCTATGTATTAAAGGAAGCGGGAGATAGGGAATGAACCTTTTTTCAAGCGAATGATAGATTTGCGAATAGTAAAAAGAAGTGGCAGCGCGCACACATTTTGAAATTGATAGTTTCTAATCGTATTACTATTACTGAAATTTAAACGATAATAAGATATATTTTCATTACTATTTGTATCACTCTAAATGACAATGTATGTAGATATATTGCAAAATTCTTGTATTAAACCCATTTTTATATCTGTGCTTCAAAAATTTTGTGAATCTGTCCTTATCCACATTCCTCAGTAACTGTCAAAGTCTTGGCAAAATGGTCATAAGACCGAGAAGCCATTGCAAAAACAAAAAAAAAAGAAAATAAAAACTGTCAAAGTCAAATCTTGAAGTTGAGCGATTCCATTGATTTCATTCAGAATTTGCAATTTAAGTAACGGAAAAGGCCGACATATTTGTAAAGTGCAGTGTGTTGAAAAACATTGTGCAAATATATAAAATTATCACCGTATTCCCTTCCAAAGTATCTCCTAACTGTGAATAAAACGAAAATGGATGTTACGGACGAGAATTTGGCGACTCTAGCTGGTTATTTACAACAAACCTTGAATCCAGATCCGAATATCAGAAAACCGGGTAAGTAATCTTCATAAACTTGATACAATAATTGATTTATTGCATTTTTATTTCTTTTTTTCGATCATTGTTTAAATCGTAGTCTTTTCTGTATTCGCATTTATTATACATATAAAACAAACATAACCTATAAATTCTGATTGCATGTATGCAATCTTCTTGTATCCCACTGTTGAGTATGGTTTTCCAACTTTGGACAATCTGGAGGTCACACCACGCTGGTAAAATGCGTATTAGTGCTATAAGTGGAGTGCGGTGGGTTAGTAGGCAACTCATGTCGATGTTTTCAAAGTGCTCGTTAGGTTCCGACAAAGTTTAACGGTTATCCAATGATATTGACCGGGAAAGACAGCTGAATATGCCCTCCGAAACGTGTATTCGCGCTTGAGGTACATAAGCGGTCACCCATCCGGCTCCCGACCGCGCTCGAATTTATTCACAAGTCTGTTTTTAAAGAACACAATGTGTTTCAAGACATTCTACGGTGGTTATAACCAAAGTTGAAGGTTGTCAGATTATAACTTTTTGCTTGCCCCTTAATAAATTACTTTTCTCTTATATTAATACTAGTTACCCCGGCAAACGTTGTGTTGCCATATAAATAAAAAAGGTTTTGGGTGAACAACCCTTAACACTTAGGGACATTAAAATAGATAGTAGCCGATTCTCAACCTACGGAATATGCATATAAAATTTGGTGAAAATTGGTAAAGCCGTTTTGGAGAAGTACGGTAACTAGCATTGTGACACGAGAATTTTATATATAAGATTATTACTTGTTGTATATAATTCAATGAACACACATGCAAAATTTCCTAGGAATGTCATGTTGGACTACAGACCGCTTCCACTTGTTTAAAGACACTTATGCCCAGCAGTGGGACATAAAAGCATTACCAACAACATATCAATTCAATAGTAATATTGCACTTTCTTTCATACATACCTTTTTTATATCCTACAATTCTTATTGTTGTTACAAATTTTCAGCCGAGAAGTTTCTAGAAGGTATCGAAGTAAACCAGAATTATGCCATCCTGCTCCTCCACCTCATAGATAAGGATGCAGCTGATCTGACGATAAGAATCGCTGCGGCTGTCGCATTCAAGAACTATATCAAGAGGAATTGGGCTGTGGTGAGATGGAAATTCACTTCACATTTTTTTCTTGTTTGTATTGAACGTTAGATTCATAGAAATATGACAATCGTTTTGTAAGGTAAGGTCGGAATTAGTCAAACTATTGAATACCGCAATCAAACTCTTGGTTTTGTTAAGTTTTTGTAAATGAGTACCTTGTAAGTAAACAACTTTTAAAAAAGTGGTGTTTAAAATCATGTAAAATTTTAAGGCAAAAGAACCTGTTCATTCAGGTATATAACTTTGAATTACTTAGATAAAAGCTAGAAAATGCATGGACCTAACGAGTATGCAATCTATACAATGGTAAATCACTGTCAAACATTTACATCTAGAACACCATCAAATAGGATTCCTGTTAGTCATAAATGCATTCCTACTGTTTTGTATTAATTTATTGCCTCAAATATCTCCCCTTTACTATACCTTCAAATTGAAACACAGCAGTGCTTAACACTGTTATGAAGTAGAAATAGGTACAGGTATGTTAACAGTAGTGCCACTGGAATGGAACTATGAAATGTTTTGTACTGGATTTCTGGGTTAAGTGAAACAAGTAAGTGAAACAAAGTTCTAAGCAAGACTATATTTATATCACCTTTTCTACTATCAGCACCTATAGATGGGATATATTTCCCTTTTCCAGGAAGAGGATGGAGTGGACAGGATCCACGCCAACGACAGGATGACCATCAAAGTCCTCATTGTGTCTTTAATGCTGAAGTCTCCCGAGGCGATCCAGAGGCAGTTCAGCGATGCAGTGTCCATCATCGGCAGGTCAGACTTCCCGGAGAAGTGGCCTGGCCTCATCCCCGAGATGGTGGAGAAATTTGGAACAGGTTTGTGTCAAATATAGTATTTGCATAATTTTATTACAGGCTTTTATTATTTTAGTTGTCTTTTTGTTAGTATGTTAGGTTTTATTATTTAAACCAATTAACGCCCACTAATTGAGCCGAAATTTGCATATAACAATAATAGTATTTTTGCAAATTTTCAAAAGATTTTTTTCTAATAAGAAGGAAAACCTATGTAATTTTCATTGATCTCTAAGTTTCTAGGACTTATATGTATGCACATGTAAGTCGTCAGCCAGGTGTAGATAGTGTCGTTGACCCGCCCGGCCTTCAAACTCTACAACATTTATATGGCAAGTCTAACACTGTCTGAGGGACAGTATTGTTTTTGGTTAACGTAACGTAACTGTTGTTGTCCAACATAATGGTTGTTGTGGTCTAATGTCACAGTTGTTGTTGTCCATTGTTTCTAACATATTTATTGTTGTCTAACATAACTGTTGTTGTTGTCCAGGTGACTTCCACGTGATCAACGGCGTGTTGCGCACCGCTCACTCCCTCTTCAAGCGATACAGATACGAGTTTAAATCCCAGAAACTGTGGGAGGAGATCAAGCATGTGTTGGAGAACTTTGCTAAACCTCTCACCGATCTGTTTGTGGTAATGTATTATGCAATTTTATATTTCCTGAACTTATGTTCCTGTTATAACTTTAGAATTCTGTGATAGGTAACAAAATCAATGTGATGATTCAATAAAGATAGACCAAAAAAAAGAAATTGATCCTTTAGGATCAATGCCTGGGGCTACCAGTCATACCTAATACACCTGAGATAGTGTTGTATGCTTTCATAAGACGGAAATAGACATTGCTTGAAAGTTCGGTAATGGCAAGAAATTACAAATTATGTAATGTATGATGTATTACAAATGAGTCCTTAATAACAATGCGTTTATGTTTGTCCTAAACAAGGATTGGAGTTGTATTTTAAGGATCGCACACACTATAATACGCTTTTTACTATTCCATAAAAAATCCACACAAAAAAAGAAGTCATTTAAAGCTCATTAAATTCCATGAAAATATAAAAATTTTAGGAATTTTATATCCATAGCCAACCATTAATAATTATAAAGATAGTTAAAAATATATACAAATTATTTCTTATTTACATATTACTACATACATTACACATATATTTATATTATTACTACTAGCTGACCTGGCAAATGTTGTGTTGCTATATAAATAAAAAATGTTAAGGGTGAACAACCCTTATCACTTAGGGGTATGAAAAATAGGTAGAAGCCGATTCTCAGACCTACTGAATATGCATATAAAATTTGGTGAAAATCAGTAAAGCAGTTTCGGAGGAGTATAGTAACTAACATTGTGACACAAGAATTTTATATATAAGATGAATTAGGATTTATATTTATTATGTGTTACAGGCGACTTTGGACCTAACAACAAAACACGCGGACAATCAACAAGCGCTGAGGGTGATCTACGGCTCCCTGGTGCTCATCTGCAAGGTGTTCTACTCCCTGAACTATCAGGACTTGCCGGAGTTCTTCGAAGACAACATGAATATTTGGATGCCGAATCTGTTGAACCTATTGCAAGCTAAGGTGCCCTGCTTGGAGTCTAACGTGAGTATCTTGTGAAGAAGCATGTAGTTTAATTGTTAAATTGTCATCAGTCAGACAGATTTAATGGCATTGGGGTGTTAATGAACTATGATTTGTCTCAATAAAGAGAGCAATTCATAATGGGATTTAAGTTTTCTCTCTTCCATTGTATATGTATGAGTGAGATACATTTACAAAAGACAATTTTTTTTCACCAGATGCTATTGCAACCTGTCATTATGGAATTCCTATGGATTCAGCAATATTTAGGGCAATGTGTGGTTTTATACCCTCTAAGAGCTTATCAGAGTAGGTCCCGGACTACTCTTGTTTTAAGTCTTCGCACGCTGGGAATATATCAACCATGAGTTGGGATGCTAATCTATTTGGGTGACTTTGTATCTTAAGTTTATATTTGAATGTTTTGTCCCTTGTATCTTTCTTAATGGTTCTAATGCCCAGTTCTCGGTTGAGTCTTGTGTTTGTGTGTAAAGACAATTTAGTGTATGTTTTATTTGAGAAGGTATGACATAAAAAGTTTCCTTTAGTTTATAGACATAAAAGTTTGGGTACCACTGCCTCACAACACTTGCTACTTTCAGGACGACGACGACAGACCAGAAGTGATGGAACAGCTACGCACGGAGGTCTGCGAGTGTGCATCACTGTACGCTCTGAAGTACGAGGAGGAGTTCAAGCCGTACGGGCCGGCGTTCGTCACTGCCGTGTGGAACGTGCTGCTGTCCACCGGCGCTCAACCCAAATACGACGCGGTAGGTACACTTTGAGAACCTTATTCCTTAATGTATGTTTTTAAAAATCTATTTAGCCGAATACAAGGACAAGATCATGGCCAAAAAATCGGCCAAGTAACCCCTTTCTGCATAAAGGACCACTTGAAAACTTCACCCTGTACACAATTAATAATTAAATTTATTTCATAACTAGTCAAGACCAAACACTTTGCTATGGCTCAATTTGACATTCATATCCCTGATAGAGAAGAATATTCCAATTCCTATAAGAACTTCTGTAAGAATAGTGACAAAAATTCAAGTTAATCATCAACTTATTTTAGAGTTTTGTGGACGAAAACATACATAAACTCAAACTTTTAAAGATATTTGCATTTAAACTTCGTTCTATCTTATTACAGTTGGTGTCAAACGCACTAACGTTCCTCGCGAAAGTGGCAGAGAAGAACACGTACAAGAGTTACTTTGAAGACCCTTCGACCCTGAGCAGTATCTGTGAGAAGGTTGTGATACCTAATCTGGAGTTTAGAGGTTAGTTCACGTATATGAAATAGTATTAATTATTAATCATTATTTAATTTATTGCATAAGTAGAAATAGATAATGTTGCGTAGGTAACTATGTAAACTCAATGTTCACAGCACTCTTACTTTAATACCAGTAAAATTTTATCATTTGTTTGTAAATATTGTAACACATCTTCCATTTTGTAATATTTAATTCAGATGTTCTGAAACATGTTTTCATTTTTGCAATACATTTAATTTAACGTTTTATAAAATGTTTCTTTTTATAATAATTTAAATTCGAATGTTCCGTGACATATTTTCTTCTTTGTAACACTTTAATTCAAAGGCTTTGTAGCCCATTAATGATACCCCTTTGAGTTAGGACGTTCTATATTAAGATAGCTCTTTATTCCAAAATCAGAAATGGAGCTATTTTCGAACAATCGTTTTGTAATACATTTAATTCAGACGTTTGTAACACACCTTTTAATTCGAACGTTTTGTAGTATATTTTTATTACTTTTACTTTGAAGTATTTGTAGCACGATACCTCTATTCCAGAGTCGGACGCGGAACTGTTCTCGGATAACCCAGAAGAATATGTTCGTCGGGACATCGAAGGCTCGGACGTGGACACACGGCGGCGGGCTGCTTGCGACCTGGTGCGGGCGCTCGCCGTGGCCTACGAGGACAAGATTATGGCCAGCTTCGGGCAGTACATACAGGTGGGTGCTTGGGGAGAGGTAGAGATTGTACATGGATAGTGAATATAACTATGTAATAAGCAAACAAGCATCTGCAGTCCATCTGATAGTAAATGGCCACTGGCGCCCATGGACAACCCGTAATCATCTCCTGATAAGGTTAGATTCCTACCTGAGGTTGGGCATAGGGGTGGACTAGCCCCTGAGGACTAATTTGGTATGATTTAGAAAGGTATGACCACATTACAACTTAGCGCTTTACACTGCTGATATTACACAGAAAAAGGTATGGCGATGGTGCTTCCAGAGTCGAACCACGACTTCCATTGAACTGCTTTCTCCCATGGAGCTTACTTCAATCCGCGTCTGCAACTTTTGCTCATTGTTTATCTTCGTTTCCAACAGCTAATGCTGACAAAGTACTCGGAGCACGGCGCCGCCGCGTGGCGGGGCAAGGACACCGCGATGTACCTGGCGACGTCGCTGGCGGCGCGCGGCGGCACGCAGGCGGCGGGCGTCACGCGCGCCGCGCCGCTGCTCGACATCGCGCAGTTCGCCGCCGCGCACGCGCTGCCCGAGCTGCAGCGCGCGGACAGTGAGTGGCTTTATTTTGTGTTGTCTTCTATTATTTGAAAATCGAACGGAATATTTATGATATTCCGACAGCTAAATGATGAGTTGACTGATTCGTGAATGGCTGGCTTTATAGTATTGAGCAGATTGTCCGTGACTGGCCGGCTTTATTTAGTTCCTGTTTGAAAATGGAAAGGGATTTGATACTCCTCCGGGTGTGTTGCGTTGACTGGTCCGTGTATGGTCGGCTTTATTTAGTTCCCTTCCATAATTTGAAAATGGAACAAAACATGGTGCACTATCGCGTATATTACGTCGAATGGTCGGCTTTATATTATGTTCTGTTAGTTTGAAAATGGAAGCGGATATGATTTCCCCCGCACCAGCCGCGGTAAAAAGTCTATTTGGCGGGCTTTATGTAGTTATTTAAAATATAGAAAATAACTTATTTTCTATTGTTTCAAGATGGAGGCCAAATTGTTGTTGATTGTCGCGTAATACCTTTACAACAGTAGAAAACTATGTTGGCGCGCACATAATATACGTCTTGCCTCTTAAAAATTAAAGTAAAGTCAAATTAAATACGATTGCTAACGCATATTAGTAATACATGATTAATCTTAACCAACCTTTATTTTCCAAAGTGGGATTACGTCAATTGAAAAATTACCAAAGTCGAGCGTTTTAGGCAAAAATTGGTTAAGATGGATTGATATTAAGGGAGATCAACCAATATTCACACAATTTCTACAACATCATCTATTTTCCAGTGAACGAGCTGCCCGTGCTGAAGGCGGACGCCATCAAGTACATAATGACGTTCAGGTCGCTGCTGCCCAAGGAGCTGATCGTTACTGCGTTCCCTTTGTTGGTGAGTGGCCACCAATTTTATTAAATCATGACATTTATATGTTAGTCAGTATTTTTAAGCAAGCTATTTATGGAGGTTGATTTAAAAAAATGTTCAAAAATATAAAATGCATTGTATTTTTAACAATTTTTTAGAGCGGTCCGAGATTCAAATCCCAGGCACCTCGGATTTTTTCAAGGTTATGTGCGTATTAGAAATTAATTATCACTTGCTAAACGGTGAAGGAAAACATCGTGAGGAACCTGCATACCTGAGAGATTTAAAAAAAAAATGTCTCAATGGTAATGTGAAGTCTACCAATACGCACTTGGCCAGCGCGGTGGACTATGGCCTAATCCTTCTCATTATGAGAGGAGACCCGTGTCCAGCAGTGGGACAGTAGTGGGTTGATGATGATGATGATGACCTACGATGGTGATGATATACGTATGAATTCTCATACAGATAAAGCACATATCGGGCCGCGGCGTGGTGTGCACGTACGGCGCGTGCGCTGTGGAGAAGCTCATAGCGGGCGGGATGCTGCGACGTGTGGACGTGGAGCCGCGCGCCGGCGAGCTGCTCGCCGCGCTGCTCGCCGCGCTCGCGCCCCACGACCCGCACGACCACAACGAGTATGTCATGAAGGGTGGGTAGACTACGAGTTAAATTGTAATTCGAGTTTCAGCTGACGACCGCAGCGGTAAAATAGTAAAATATACCGGATACGTGAAAGGGTGCCGCGTTCGATCCCCGGTCAGTCAGCTATATGAATTTAGATGTCTGTTTTAAATCTAGATTTTTTTTCTTTTTAAAATAATTATAATTGTAATAATTATAATACCATTTTAAATTGTGGTACATAGATTTAGTTACTGTTGCTACGGAGTATATGCTTGCTTCAGAGCGGACTAGAAGTTTGGCGCGGACTACCATGATTACTAGAGGGACAACAGTCTACACTTAAAATAATCACTAACCGCACAATATCTTTCCAGCGATACTCCGCACTATATCCTGCTTGCGCGAAGCGTCGCTACCCTACCTGGGTGAGGCGCTGCCCAAGCTGGCCAACCTGCTAGCGGCGGTCTCGAAGAACCCATCGAAACCACACTTTAACCACTACCTGTTTGAGACTCTCTCGTTGGCTATTTCGTGAGTATTTTTTTAACTTATTATAACTTGCGCTTGGCTGCAACGTTACCTAATTATAAAAATAAAATTAAAAAAAGATAAATAAAATAAAGCTTAAAGCTAAAGATCTTTGAAGTGGTTAACCAAGTGGTAAATGGAGGGTTGTCGTAATTTGAAGGTGTTATAACCGTCTGTTAGACTCCAGTAGCACCGCCGTCATACGTATTTCTGCTTAGTAACTATTATATTCTCGTAGCAGATGACATGCAGTCCACCTTATAGTAAGCGACCACTAACGCCCATGGACCTCTAATCAACCCATATAAAATACTATTCCTGCCTGAAGTCTGCCCCAGATGCGCTATCCCTAAGGAGTAAGCTGGAATGCCTCGAAAAGTATGTCTCCCTTACGCCTTATGTATGCACCCTCCAAACCAGCACCTATTTCTGCATAATAACAGCAATGTAAACAGCAGCGTTTACACTGCTGTTATTATGCAGAAATAGGTGTGGCGGTGGTGTCGCCGGAGTCGAATCACATAATGTTCCTTCGATGGTCCGTTGATTGTGATAGTGACATGGGTTGTTGAATGTTGAATTAATTAATTTTTATTTGCAGGTTGGTATCGAAAGCAAATCCTAATGCTATATCGGCGTTTGAAGACGCGTTGTTTCCGATATTCCAAGAAATTCTGCAAAATGACATACAGGGTATGTTACATATATATTTTATTCTATTTTATTAGTTTCACTGATTTATTATTTTTTAATTGACCAAAAAATATGATTGTATGATGAATTGATTTTTTGTATGCACGCTTATTGATTAGTTGGTAGATTGATTCGCTCGACTCGCTCCCGCTTGATCGTGACCCGCTCCCGCTTGATCGTGACCGCTGTTCCGCCCGCAGAGTTCATGCCGTACGTGTTCCAAATGCTATCTCTGCTGCTGGAGCTGCGCGGCGCGGCGGGCGAGGCGCGCGGCGCGGCGGGCGGCGCGTACGGCGCGCTGCTGCCGTGCCTGCTCGCGCCGCCGCTGTGGGGAGCGCGCCGCCAACGTGCGCCCGCTCGTGCGCCTGCTCTGCGCGCTCGTCGCCGTGCGCGCGGACCTCGTGCTCGACGCGGGCAAGCTGGTGAGTGCCGGTGCCGGTGTGCCCGCCTGCTCGCGCCGCCGCTGTGGGAGCGCGCCGCCAACGTGCGCCCGCTCGTGCGCCTGCTCTGCGCGCTCGTCGCCGTGCGCGCGGACCTCGTGCTCGACGCGGGCAAGCTGGTGAGTGCCGGTGCCGGTGTGCCCGCCTGCTCGCGCCGCCGCTGTGGGAGCGCGCCGCCAACGTGCGCCCGCTCGTGCGCCTGCTCTGCGCGCTCGTCGCCGTGCGCGCGGACCTCGTGCTCGACGCGGGCAAGCTGGTGAGTGCCGGTGCCGGTGTGCCCGCCTGCTCGCGCCGCCGCTGTGGGAGCGCGCCGCCAACGTGCGCCCGCTCGTGCGCCTGCTCTGCGCGCTCGTCGCCGTGCGCGCGGACCTCGTGCTCGACGCGGGCAAGCTGGTGAGTGCCGGTGCCGGTGTGCCCGCCTGCTCGCGCCGCCGCTGTGGGAGCGCGCCGCCAACGTGCGCCCGCTCGTGCGCCTGCTCTGCGCGCTCGTCGCCGTGCGCGCGGACCTCGTGCTCGACGCGGGCAAGCTGGTGAGTGCCGGTGCCGGTGTGCCCGCCTGCTCGCGCCGCCGCTGTGGGAGCGCGCCGCCAACGTGCGCCCGCTCGTGCGCCTGCTCTGCGCGCTCGTCGCCGTGCGCGCGGACCTCGTGCTCGACGCGGGCAAGCTGGTGAGTGCCGGTGCCGAGTGTGCCCGCCGCCAACGTGGGGTATGGAGGACAACCACAACACACAAACATTTGCTGGATGTCTTGCCGAACAGTGACAAATGTGTAAACCCATTGATTCTTACTAAAGAACCGACGTTCGTAGAACGACAGGTATGAACAAATATTGGCCAAATATCTTGTCTAATATGTGAACACAGCTCACAAGTATAGACAAATAATCGATTGAATCGCGTTAAAACTGATATCCCATGTGAAGAGACCAATTTCCATGACGATTCCAATTTCAATTTTGATGGCAAGTACCGAATAAACCAGATGCTTTTATACTCATATTCGTGTCAGTTCGTATCAGCTAGTATCTTATGTAATATTGTGATGTTTCAGAACGCAATGCTGGGCGTATTCCAAAAGTTGATCGCGTCGAAGACAAACGACCACGAAGGCTTTTACCTCGTGCAGACGATGCTATTCAAGTTTGGCGAGTAAGTAACATATTTTCTTTACCACAACCTTCAAATCATAGCAGCACATAAAACTGATATTTTAAAGTAAAGTAAGGTGGTAAACTCTCAGAAACCTCAAATCTTTATTTATCCTTTCCAGGTCAGTGATGCAACCGTACAACAAACAGATAATAACTCTGCTATTCCAACGGCTGTCCTCATCGAAGACCACGAAGTACATAAAGGGGCTCATCGCCTTCCTCGGGTTCTACGCGGCACACTTCGGCGCCGACAATCTGATCGATCTCGTTGATTCTGTTCAAGCCAAGTGAGTTTTAAAATGTATAGTGTTTGATGCAATTTTAGTAACTCTTTCCTTTTTTCATTTCATACGACAGAAAGAGGTCACCGACTGAAGGGACTTTTTATGTTATGGCTTTGAAGCTTTGGGCGAATAGTGTGGGGTAGCTCGGATGTCGAAAGCATTTATCTACATATCTGCCCGGGCAGTCATTAAGGAGGTGAAAATTAGTTGATGACAAAGATATAATGCGACAACAACAGTAATACGGCTGGTGGGTGAGCGGGGGGGAGTGGCGGTTGGGGTTATCAGGGTTTACAGATATTGTTCTACTGCGCTTAAAGGCGCGCGCAGTGATCTCTATACCGATGCGTACGCTGTCCGTCACGCGTATGGGGTCGTCCACTTTGAAAGAAAGAAATATTTATTTGTAAAAAATACTACAACATTATGAGACATAAATAAAAGTAAACATAACTTAAAATCAGAACATTGCTGCAGTAAAATTTAACAAAAGGGTCCACACTCAGCCTCACCGCAGCGAACCACGGCCACTGATTTTCAGTGTGTCCCAATTCGACGAGTAGTTCGGTCGGGTGGTGGTGGTGGTGTTTGCTAATATTCTTGTGTGTTTGTCAGCATGTTCGCGATGTACGTGGAGCGCGTGCTGGTGCCGGAGCTGCAGCGCGTGTCCGGCGCGCTCGAGCGCAAGGCGGCGGCGCTCGGCTGCGTGCGGCTGCTCTGCGACTGCGCGCACTTCCGCCGCGAGCCGCTCGCGCCGCTCTGGCCGCGGCTCATGCAGGTATAGTCCGTGACAAACTGCTAGTCCGCTCTTAATATGGATATGAGTCGCGTCGCCTTAGATAATTGTATGACTACACCTGTGAGCAACAAATTTAGAGCGGACTGACAGTTAGCGTGAACTATAGCGCGAGTATGGTACAGCGTGTGCGGTGCCGCGCGTGAGAGCAACTACCAAGCAGTTCATCTGATCGTAAGTGGCTACTGCCGATAGGACACCTGTAATCAACGCCAAATATTATTAGATTTATATCCGAGGTCAGCCACAGATGCACCGCTACCCCTAAGGACTAAGCTAAAACGCCTCGGAAAAGTAAGACATACTTTTCCGAGGCGTTTTAGCTTAGTTTGCTTTCCTTACCACAACTTTCAAACTAGAACACAACAGCGCTTAAGACTACTGCTGTTAGATAGAAATAGGTGTGACTGTGGTGCCACCAGAATCGAACCACAAAGGGAGTAGAATCTACCACCATTAAAGAAATTGACAAATGTGGATTTGTGGTAACCAAAACATTGAAAAAGTTAATTGAGGCTGCTAGAACCAGAGTGGCCTAACTGCATTTTAGTAACTTTTTACCTATCTGTATTTTCGTTATTTAAAAATGTTGCACACTTTTACTTATCTCCATATTGTAAATCTTGTTTTTTGTAGTTTTATTTATTTATTTATTTACTCATATCTTACAACTAACATTACAGGGTTGCCTAATGCGTTAGTGTACCACCTAATACCTAATACCACCAAATAATCACCTAATACCTCAACCAGTTACATTTCTCTGATACGATTATATATTATTAAATTTAAAACAATTACAAATTAAATCAATTACAAAACCAAATTAAATCAATTACAAAACCAAATTAAATCCAATGAAATACTTAAAATCGATTAGAAAAAAAATAATAAGTCAATGTCAAATAAAGTAAAATTAAAAATAAAACACACCCCACATATAAAAATAACAAATCAAACAAAATAAAAAATGAATAAATTACAAGTAATAAATTAAAATAACCTCCAAATAGTAATAATAATAAATTAATTACAAATTAATTAAATGTCAAAGAAACAAATAATAATCCAATACACACATATATCAAATAAATTCCGATATTAATTAAATAATTAACAATTTTCAACTATATGAGACACTACTTCCATGAACTCACCCAGTGTGCAACAGAACAGATCGTTTTGGTCTGCTACCGTATTGAGCGTGCGCAAAGCTCGCGTTAAAGGGGCATCGCGCAACAAGTTAGTGCGTGCTTGTGGTACTGCCAAAAGGCGCGGGCGTCGCCGCCGCTACACACTGTTATTCGGAACACATAATTTAAGCTCTTGAAGGATAGCTGAGTTATCAAGTTCGCCCCGTAGCCCCGTTAAACAGTTAGATTACTCTGGTTCTAACAGCCTCAATTATTAACGGGGGTAAGTAGCACACATAATAATTTCTGAATCTTTATGTCGCCAGGCATTAATATCGCTGTTCGAGCTGCCGCCCGACGAGACTACGATGCCGGACGACCACTTTATAGAGGTGGACGACACGCCCGGCTACCAGGCGCAGTACGCGCAACTCACCTGCGCCAAAGGACCTAACTCCGACCCATTGGCTGGTGAGTTTCATGCACAAATATATTATCGATATCTGTCTATGGTAATTGTCATTCCTGTTCTTACTGTGAACCTTAGCAATTTTAATATTTAAAAAAATAACGATTGTCTATGTCTTGTCAAAAAACGCAATAAAGATGACAGTGCAGCTCGTAAAAGTTTTTTAATTACATAATCAAAAACTCGAAAATATCTAAGGAATCTCACAAGCATTCATCAATTACAATATCATTGTTACCACTTAAATGATTATTAGCGATGGGCACGGATTTCATGTCGGTGTGAATTGGTAGACTACACTTTCCATTCCTTTGATTGATTTGTAATAATTTGTTGTAATTAAAATTATTTCCAATAAATGTGTTTGTGTTTACATTGAAAATTATAAATGTTTGGGATTCCAAACTTGTGCAAAATTGTGACACCAAATTCAAAACACTAGACTAGACAATCACTGCCTTGGAAATAAATGATCTCCATAAATGATCCATATATCTTGGAAATAAATGAACTAACTTGAACAAATATAAAAGTATACTTCAAGTTGTAAAGTACAAATCATTTCTAAAATAAATTATTAATCATTGAAGAACTGAAGTGATATATTTCCTCATGATCATCATCTTTGTTTACCTAAAAACCGATTCTTGTGTATTTTAAGGCTTTGCAAACCTTTGCATAAATAGTTATCTTATATCCGCCTTGTTCACTTTAAAATATATTTTTGTACGGCTGGAAGCTTGGCCTAATCAGTTATATTGCATTCCCAGCCGTGGAAGACCCGAAGCGCTACCTGGCGGAGAGCCTGGGCAACCTGTCTCGCGCGCACCCAGGGATATTGCAAACTCGCATCGCGGCCATGGAGGAACCGCACCGCCGCCAGCTGCAGACCTACCTCGCCGCATACAACGTGCAGCTCTGCTGACGGCAGCCGCTGCGAGCACACACGATGCAGGACAACTGCACGACAGACACCCACACGATAAAGTTTCCAAGATGGAAACACGTTGGAGTGTAGTGAAGCAAGGGACATGTTATGATAACAGTGGAAAATACCATTTTGTCGAAGATCATCCCTATGTGTATAGTGCCAGGACTGTGTATTCTCGATTCGGTCAGAGAGAAATTGTGAAAACAGTGTAGCGATGAAGTGAAATTGTTTGTGCGGGACCGTGTTTAGTGATTGCATAGTGCTCTGTTAATGTTGAAGATGAAAATTCAAGAGTGTGTGAAGATTGATATTAGGAGATTGTGTGTGTGTGTGTGTGTGTGTGGGTGAAAGATTGGAGAAACTTTAACGAAAGCAAGTGATGTATGCTAGGAGAACTCTTTTGTTGGGTTAATAACCGAAAAGTGTAAAGTTTAAGTCATTGTAAAAGGACACTGCTGCTATTATTAATATTACACTCAAGTTACTATATAATAAAATATGTTACTAAAATGTGTACTTAGATATCAAATTTCTGTACTAAAAGGAAGATTGAACCAGTGGCTATAAACTTATAAATGCACAAACATAGAATGAGAAATATGTTTTATAATATGCATAAATATAAATTATTGATTGATTGATATTTTTTAATAACGAACTCCATAAACTTTATAGATATTTATTGTACATTATTATTGTGTAATGAATGTATTTTCTTGTGCTTTACAATATATTATGTAACATATGTTACTCACACCTCATACTAATAAATATTTCTTAATGAAACAATTTCAAATGCAACCCATTGTGTCCTTAAGGAGATGTTTTATAATAATATACATTATATTTACTAGTTTATCAGTCATGTTATATATTATTAAGTGTGTGTGTGTATGCATGGATGGAAGATTGAGTAGCTCCCGTTATTATTATTCAATCGATCGAATGTTTTGTCTACAAAAAATCTACTTTGACCATTAGTTCGTAGTAGTAGTATTCGTAGTTCATACTAGAACTTGTCAAATTTCGATTTTTAATAGGTAAAATGTATATTAGTTGAATAATAACGGGCATACATGAGTTAAGCAATAGAATGCAAGACGGCAATAAAAAGTTAGCAAGAGAAAAAATAATTTATTGTCTGTGTGTTTGTTTGTATGTCTGATGATTAAGAATGAATGACACATGTGTATGATAGTGTACGGAGTATGTTCTCATTCTGAAATGTAACAGACCACTCCCATTTGAAATCAAAAAGATTCAAAATAATTTGTTATCGCGCTGAGCGCTTTTCATTCAGTGTTGTGGTAATTTTTAATGTTGTATGTTTGTGTAATATTGTATGTTAATTTGGTGAAAAAAGGTCGGAGTGGATGTTAATATTTGATCATAATATGTATGTATCTTTACTACTTCATAGTACTACTTTATGTAAATAACTAACGCTAAAGGTACACAGTGAAAATTTGTTTTGATGTTAAGTATTTATACCAGGATTATTGTAATAGTGTCTGGAAGTATCATTATGTCGGTATGATATGTTTATTGTTAAAAGTAATAAAGTATGATGTGGGATTATTGAAATAATGAGATATTTGAGGGAACTAATCAGTTTTTTTTTAATAATAATGAGGATATGTCACCTGATGGTAAGTATTCTTTGTTGTCTATGGACATTTGTAGCACCAGAAGTCACTAGTATTGTAGACTCAAGTCAGCTTTTCAATAAATTACTAATACTAATTAGTAGTACTTATAATTATCAATGCATATTCGTTTGTATGTATACTCGCATATACAAAAGTTCTGTTAATTTATGTTCACTTCTGGAAATTTGTGATGTTTGTAATTAAAGAATAAACGCCTTTTTCCTATTTTTACCAAGTTTTATTTAAATTTCCTTTTCCGGGTCAATTCTTGAAACTGAAATTTAAACCAGATAACTCCAACCCACATTTATTGAAATATTGCAACCGTTTGGTTTGGATGACAATGTATGGTTAGTTCAGTGACGTCATTTTAAATCCAATATGGCGGATGCACAAAGATGGCAGACCAATTATTTTTACGCGCCACCATTATGAGTATCAAATAAAAGGATTTTTTTATCAATATATTTGTTTTTTGTATGGGGTTTCAGGAGCGAGGGAGTTTCAGGGGCATTGAAATAAAAACATTACATTTCAGCAATTTAATAAGCAGGTCGGTAAATACATTTGCGAAAAAAATGAGAAAACAAAACAATTTCATTGATTAACATAATCTTATGTAAGCTACGTAAATGGGAATGTATTCTCTACATTAGCAAATAATTGAAAACCGCAAAGGATTTTAAATACAATTCGGCAGTTGAGAAAATGAAGATTATGTTAGTATGCGAAGAGAGTGAATATTGTTTATATCGTAACTTGAACCGCATTAGTTAAATCGACATATGTAAATAAGACTGCCGGTGAAGTGTAGTTTGGCAATCTACATGTATGTAGAATTTGTTACATATTATAGGATAGTGTGCCGGTAAAATTCTTATGTAGTAGCAGACGAGCATACAGTCCACTTGATGATAAGTGGCTACTGCCGTCCATAGACATGTAATCAACCTCTGATAGTCTTAAAGGACCACCTGAAATCGGTTACAGCTGTGTTGCTACCCCTGAGGACAAGTTGAAACGCCTCTTATAAGTATGTTTTCCTTACCGCAATATTTTACTAAGTTTTTAAACCAATACGGTTCTGTAGTCGAAAAACAGTACAGTGACACACAAAACAGTGAGCTACTGCTATATAGAATTACATTGCATAAAATGTATTTTTAATGATATTTAATAATGCTGCTAAGTGTTCACTACGGTAGACAGTATTGTTTCACTACATATATATTCATTAAAAGTTCTGTTAGTAAGTACATTTGACATAGAATGGAATATTAGTAATTTTGATTTGCAGCCGGTAAAAACTACATAGATTTATCGGAAGTATATGACCCATTACTATAATGTACTCACTCATATGTTCAAGATTTCATTACATTTTTCAGTAATATAAATAGTCTTGTTTCACTATTACAATTTAAAAGGTCCCGATATAAAAATGTTAGTACTATGTTTGAAGTTACTCAGCTGTAATCGTACATGTTCAATGACAGAGTTTCAGAATACATACAAGTTGATAGATATCTTATAAAAATAAATGCTAGACTGCAGAAAGGAGACACTGCAGCCTATTTGATGTTAATGATGACCCATGGGTTGTGCAATCAACATTGAAAATTACTTTTGCTTAGTTATCGAAAATTTGGCAATATGCAAGGTCTCAGGATGATTCACAGACACTGTACACAGTAACAATCTCGTGTTTTAACGGTGGAAATTAATTTCAATGTGAATTGTCATTACCATGGGTTGAAATTTAGTGACTTTATGACATATAATGAAACAAGTTTGTGTGCAGACAACTATGATAGTCGTTTTTGCTTCGCCAGCGACGGTGGTTGCAAGTTCCGCCTTTGGAATGTAGCGTTACCATATTATTTATTAAGATGGTCGTTATAGTAGTGTAATAGACAATGGGGAGGGCCACCATTAGGCGATATGTGCCATGGCACAGTAACATGGTGACGTATTAAAATCAATTTACCCTATTTTTACCCACCAAAGACCGAAATTTGACAAATGTATTGTATGACAAATTGTTAAATGTCGATGTTTGGTAAGCAAAATAATGGATAGATTGATTATTGAGCGTCACCGATTTATACTTATACAATGACACATAGTGGCACCATCTATAGCTATCAACACCTCCACATTCCCATACCTCTTACTTTTTACATAGTTCTTAAGTGGTTATGCAATTTAAAAAGTAATTAGTAACGTTTTGTTGTGTCGAGAGCAAAAACGACCGCAGCTCGTGGGTACAGTGGCGTCTAACGAGGTCGTCGGTAGCAGCGGGGGGTCGCGAGAAGCCCGGAGGTCACTTGAGCGCGCACTCCACGAACACGGGCCCGAGCGGGGAGGCCGGGCGCACCGGGGGCTCCGGGGACTCCAGCGCGGGGTACTCCGACAGCGGCGGGGACTCCGCGCGCGGCGGCGACGCCGGCGGGGACTCCGCCTCCCACTGCGGCAGCTCCGCCGGCCACACCCGCTGCAGCATGGACCTGGAGACGATATTATTATTATAATAAAAAAAGACTTACACAAAATAGTCACGATCATTTTTTGTCTACCGTTATAACTGATTTTCTTCTTTCTTTTTGTTTGGTTGGTAGCTATTGAAAAGGTTTTTGTTTTACACAAACCGTATTTGCTCGCAGTGTCTACATATTCGTCATTATTCGACAAGTATTTCGACCACACTCCCTCCCTTACATATTCATTATACTCTTCAAACTACAACACAGCAGCGTTTAACACTGCTGTTATTAGGCAAAAAAAGGTGTGGCGGTGGTGACGCCTGAGTGGAACCACTGACAGTTCTGCTATCTTTAAAATAAGATTTTATGGTGGTAAAACCCTTTGTGGTTCGACTCCGGCGGCACCACCGCCACACCTATTTCTACCTAATAACAGCAGTGTTAGGCGCTGCTGTGTTCCGGTTTGAAGGGTGTGGTAAGGGAAACAGACTTATCCGAGGCGTTCCAGCTTAGTCCTCAGGGGAAGCGGCGCATCTGTGGCCGACCGCAGGTAGGAATATCTAATCCTATCTGGGGTTGATTACAGATGTCGGCAGTAGCCACTTACCATCAGGTGGACTGGAAAGAAAAATAGGTATCTCACCACAGCTGTTCATCGACGAAGGGCCGCACAGTGGGCACGGGGAAGCCGTTGAAGGGCGAGGCGACGGGCAGCGTGTAGGCGCCCATGTCGCGGAACACGAGCCAGCCGCCCACGCGCTGCGCCGGCAGTCGGGCGGACGGCAGGACGCAGTCCAGCGCGTCGCACGACGGACCCCACACCGAACACGCCTCCGGACGCGAGTTCTCCACCTGGAGCACATATTATTATTTTACTTATTTTTATTAATTTAAATTTTCAAAGAAATAAAGTCTCGCTTAGTATGTAGGCCCCGGTATAAGCTTTTTCATACTACACTACCATAAATGTACATTTTTACAAAGCTAATGCTTGAACTTACAATAATCTAAATTAAAAGTTTTATTCCCTACAACCGTACACATGTCATTCGAATATTTTGGAAATTCAGATTGTTATCCAATCCTAATCTCATTCAACAACTTTTATATCTTCTGGAGTACGCTAATGTTTGCTACTAATCCTCCTCCCTTTGGAATTAAACAATATCTAATCATCTCTGATGTACATTCACAAAGTTAATAGCATTTTTAACATTAAAAAAATTAAAAAAAAAAACATTGTTGTAGTCCAAATGATATGCATGTCAAATGAGTGGCGACTGACCTCGAGCGGCTGCGCCACGACGTGCTGGTGGTCGTAGAGCACGCAGTTGAAGGAGCCGTACACGCCGTCGTTAATGAAATACATCGTGTGCGGCTCCCCGCCCTCCTTCGCCGGCACCTGGGTCACAAAACATTCTTTGTAAAAATGGTCCTTCGAGCTGAATGAGGTAAATTCTGAGGTTATTTTATGATTTTGGCTTTAGAGTTACAAATTTATATAAATGGAGCAAACATTTGATTAAAGACAAAATGCACAATCTATTGTTTAGTTTAAAAAATGTGAATTATTTATATGTAGTTTTTTTGCGCTTTCTTCTTGCATCTTCGTTTTGCGCCTTCTTTCTTCTGTTCCAAAGCAAAATATTTTTTGAACTTTTTTGTTAACTTATTTCTACTATTTTTAACGATGAGTTACAGCTTTTTAATTAAAAAAAAATATTTAAAACAAAAAATATTCAAAATATATATACAAGTTATATAATTTATTTGGCACCACGTAGGAGGGATAACCTATGGTCCATTTCCAAAGCTGAACCTGTGTTTATTTTACAAAACGTCTATAAACTCACCTCGCGCTTAGCGTATATCATGGCGGCGAGGGTGTACGCGGCGGCGGCGAAGTAGCGGCCCGGCTCCGCGATGACGCGCACGTCGCGCGACGGGAAGTACTCCTCCAGGGACGCGTTGATCACCGCTGCCACCTGGCGGGGATTGGGTCTGTTAGCTTGTTGCAGCTTATATTTGTTGGTTGGTTTACTTGGTTTAGTGTCTATAGTGAGTGTTATAATAGTTGGTCTTTTATTCTTCATATTTTAATATGATTGTAGTTTATTACAGCTGATTGGCTTAACTAGCCTTTCAGTTTTTATTAAACGGCGACTTTTAACCAGTGGCCTGAATGATATCCAGCCATTTAATCAAACAATTGGACAAATTACTCGAATTAATGTCGTTAAACTATTTGCCTAGCCTAGTCATTTAAATTTCATGTGGTTACATGCCGCGGGACGTGCGGGCTACAATAATCAATGTTGATTACAGATATTTCATGGGAGGTTTAAACTCCCAATAATTGCCCTGATTACACCTATTGTTCACACACGTTGTGTATATACACGTGTGTTTGCGTGTGTGTCTATTTGGATGTTTACGTGAGTGTAAGTCTGCGGGTGAGCGCGAAATTATGTTTTTATATTTGAGTGTATATCTATCTGTATGTGTGTGTGTATGTGAGTAAATGTTCGCAGACGTGTGTGTTTGTCTCTCTCTCTCTCTCTGTCTGTGTGTACGCACCTCCCGCACGGAGGTGTGCGCGTTCCCCGGGAAGCCGCCGCCCACGTCCAGCAGGCGCATGGCGTGCCCCGCGGCGGCGCCGAGCCGGAACAGCTCGTGCGCGTGCCGGATCGCCCGCGCGTACACCGCGGTCTCGCCCGCGCCGGAACCCACGTGGAAGGAGACGCCCACCACCTGTGAGAAGAGAAAACGTCGTGATAAAATAGACAAAAAACCTACCTAGGGGGTTATAGTGATATAAGTAAAATACACAAAAACCCTACTTGTGTACGTAAGGGATGTCTTTAAAGGGAGGAGACAACATACGAGCGACAATAAGCTAATACACGAGCGATAGCTCGCACTAATAACCATCACCGTAGTCGGCGACGAAAGTTCGTTAGCGGTCATTAACAGTCAGCGGCAGTCGGCGGCTTTCACAGGCGATACTTCGTGACAATCGGCCACTATAAGTGACAATAGTCAGCGACCGCCGGCAACTTCACCCGACTGTTGCCGCCTGTCGTTTACGACTCCCCAACCGCCTACATTCATCGGCGTACACAACAAATAATTTGAAGACGCCATTAGAAATTGTACTTGTACCGTTGCCGCAATAGTGCGTCGCCGTTGCGCCGACAACAACCGTCAAAACCTTTGCGTTGCGACGACGTAACGCTACGCAACGCGCCGTGTGGACTGGCTCAAATTCAATTTCACTATGTCGATCATTGTACCTATAGTCTAATTCATAATTAGGTGTCCAAAATGTAAACAAAGGTGTTGACCTATCAAGAAAATACGTTAGAAATGGTAGTTTCTTATTTTTGTCGATATTAAAATAATACAACAATAATAAAATAATAATCTAAATAAATTAAGATTAATTCACATTTTCTAATATTTATATCACCTCAATTTCGTTCCATACAGTAATAATAATAAAAAAAGTTTATGGTAGAAAATTAAAATGTGATAATGGTAACACAATCGAAATCCAAGACATTTCTTGTGCTGTCATTTAGGGGTGTGCGAATATCGTTCGAATCGAATCGAATCGAATATCAATATTCGATTCGAAATTCGAATCGAATAATTCGAATTTTCGAATTATTCGAAATTCTTCGAATAATTCGAAAAATTTCGAATAATTCGAAAAATTTCGAATAATTCGAAAAATTTCGAATAATTCGAAAAATTTCGAATAATTCGAAAGTTTTCGAATAATTTGCGAATTAAGGGGGTATTCTAGTCTAGAAGCATGAATTTCAGGTAATTTTTTGAAGTGCCGTAAAAAAAGGCAATCAATATTTTTACCATCCATTTTTTTATAAGTTATTTATTAACATTACAAGGATAGGATCATGCCCAAATTTCAATTTTTACTATTTTTAAAAAATTCGAAAAAGTTCGAAATTCGAAAATTCAAATTCGAAATTCAAATTCGAAATTCGAAAATTTCGAATTATTCGAAAATTTTCGAATTATTCGAAATTTTTCGAATTATTCGGGAACCTTCGAATAATTCGAATTTTCGAATTATTCGATTCGAGTTTCGAATCGAATATTAATATTCGATTCGGAACGAATAATTCGTAAGTTCGAATTATTCGCACACCCCTACTGTCATTTTAAGTTTCGTAACTGATATTATTCATTTTCGTGATTGTGATCGAACTCGAATATTTTTTCGTTTACACAACGCGTTTGTTAAATTGTGTATATTTGTTAAATTTTCGTTTTTTGTTGAGTTTGTTACAATTTATGTTTCTTGTTAATTTTGACAGTGACATTTCTTTGTTTACATTTTGGACACCTAATTATGAATCAGACTATAGTATTACCAATGTGGTCAATATGACCAATGTGACTCGTATAACCAAACTCACTATAACCCTTGTGAATCGATTGAGGCTACTTTAGCTTGTATGTTCTGAACACTTGGCTTGTGTAAATCCACTAAGCCCCCTATGTCTCACACGTGTACAAACCTGCAAGCCAAGCACAGCGGCCAGCTTGATGAGCCTGGGCGCTTCAGTCACGGGGTCGCAGCCGAACTTCATGCCGAGCGGACACTGAGCGCTCTCCGCGTCGCAACGAATGCGGATCACCAACCTGACGACAATAATAATAAGCATCAAATTCTAATTATTTATTCCCTAAATCACAGTTATTACAGAGATATTATGTACATACTATAGTCCAATATGTTCTACCTCTATAAGGTGAAGTCTACCAATTCGCACTTGGCCAGCACGGTGGACTTTGGCCTAATCCTTCTCAGTTGAAGGTGGTAGAATCCTTTGTGATTCGACTCCGGTGGCACCACCGCCACAACTATTTCTGCCTAATCACAGCAGTGTTAGGCGCTGCTGTGTTCCGTTGTGAGCTTTTCCGAGCCGTTCCAGCTTAGTCCTCAGGGGTAGCGGCGCATCTGTAGCCGACCTCAGATATGAATATCTAATCCCATCTGGGGTTAATACAGATGTCCATGGGCGGCAGTAGCCACTTACCGTCAGGTGGACTGCATGCTCGTCTGCTACTCCTATATTTTAAAAAATATGGGAAGAGACCTGTGCCCGGTGGGACAGTAATGGTTGACGAGTCATGTGTGTGGTTATCGTACTCACTCGGCATGCGGCATACACTGCAGGATCTTGTAGAGCTCGGTCTCGCAGTCGACGGTCATGGTGAGGACGCCCGCCGCCGACGCATAGCGGATGTGTGACGCCAGCTTTGCCGGGTTCGCGAAGATTATGCGCCTGCGCAGATATTATGTTCAGTTTAGTATAAAAGTTACGATAAGGTTGGAAGGTGTGTCTAATAGAAAGATCTATAATAGATATAGAAAAATGGTAAAAGATATAGAGATGAAAGAATAGTTACGTAGAAAGAGATAAATGAAATCAATGTTTAAATTTATTTTTGGATTATCATCATGTAAAATGATGATAATCCAAATCCATTGTACCATTGTACCTAAAACTTGTACATATCGGTTATTTTTGCAATAAAGAAATAAATCATAATAATAGAAAATAACGTGATAATGTTAGATCAAAAAGGAAATGAATTCATTTCAAGTACATTAATAATGAAACTGATACTTCATCTAAGTAGTAGTACTTAAGATGAAGGTACATAAGTATGTCTATGTATTAACTTAAAATAACTGGATTGTATCTGAGGGTTGTATATAGGGTGTATACTAACTCTGGCGCGACGCCGAGGCCGGTGACGAGCTGCATCTCGGCGCGCGAGGCGCAGTCGAAGCCGCAGCCGAGCGCCGCCAGCGTGCTCACCAGCAACTTCTCGTCGTTGCACTTCACCGCTACGGAACATACAAAATTATAATTAAAATGTAATCAATATTGTTTTATCAAGGCTATAATGTGCCTTATAGTATATACTTCTTATGTAACAAGCGAGAATAAAATTAGCATATAGCATCACGGATATTTATATCTGCCTTATAGTGTTTTACAGATCGTGTATCCCAAAAGTCAAACGTAACCACTTCGACAAATCTTTAAATATACGACTATTGATTACCTCGTGTCACCTTTTAAGCACCTTTTACCCTAGAGCTGTCGCGAGAAAACCTTTTTTATTTAAGTTTAGCGTTATAGAATTAAATTGGCGTTAATCTGAAATGTTCTTAGAATATATTCTTAAAACTTGAAATATATCTATGAATCAAATGTTCACTCCATGGCATTTATGAAGCTGAAGATGTTACATATTTTCCACATAATAATTATTGAAACCAACAGATTTTTTTTACCACCCCGTGACATTCCCACAAGCCAAATCATAATGCTTCCATCTCCCCTCAGGTAGGTAGAAACGTCCAAAACTGACCATAGAAGGGCTCGACGCGCGGCATGACCTCCCTCCAGTGGTTGTACCGGGCGACCACCTCGCCGATGTCCATCACGTAGAAGGGGTCCTCCTGACCACTCGCGACCACCTCCCGCACGGCGGCCAGCGGCGACCACGGCCCTGACGTCACGCGCACGCGGCTGTCCCCCTCCACAACCCTCATCGTGATACCGGGAATCTTGCGCGGTTGATGGCTACTGCGAACTGTGACACTGGGACTTGCCCTGGAAAAGTAAGATCGAATTAGTCATCGCTAATAATAAGCCAAAATATATTATCGTTACTATGCTAACCTATCCTAACCTCACCATAAGGTGAGGTTAGGATAATAATACCCCAATGTTAAGCTATTTGTTCTGATTTCCCATTGGTAATATTTCCTCAATAAAAATCAAAATGTGCATAACATATTTATTCATACTCCAAAATAAGTAACAAGTTACAGAACAGATGTATCTCAGATATCTTTATATCGGAAGGATATAAGTTGGAAGATGGATAATATCTGCTAAGTACAGCAGATATTATCCATCTTCCGATTCTATTCTACAATTTACGCTTCCCAGCCCCCCCAATATTAGACAAATTATGCCTTAAATATTAATCCCCAACTCTAAGCAACAAGTGTAGACCTGAAACCATCTCCCCTTATTTTTCCCCTAATCCTATTTCCCATCTGTATCTGTTGGGGGGAGGGAGAGTGTGACCACGTGAGCTCACCTGATCGCTCCCCCAATCCGTGTGTCCAACCGACGGGCCCGGCAGCGCCGGCGCCGGGTCGGCGGCTATGCTGCGCGCGCGGGCTCCGCGGGGGGCCGGGGTCAGGTGTTGTCGGGGCCCGGTGGGGGGTCGCTAGTCCACAAGTGTCAGCTGGGGGGACGAACGAGATTTTAAGGAATTATCACAAAAACGTAAATAGTGTAACGAGAACGACCCAAAATTAACAACACTATTGGGGGCCAAATAATAAAAAAGTTAAAATTTTAAAATATTTTTTTTGTTTTCTTTTTTTCCAGTAAATCAATTTGTTATTAATCTTATCAATTTGTTACGTATTCAGTTTAATACTGGAGCTGCCACCGCCACGCGTATTTCTAACACGAAGCAAATCTTGCGTTTTGAGACTAAATAAGATGTTAATTGAAACTTATTCGCTTCAGGCTTCAGTAAAACCTACGATGAGTTGATTACAGATGTCCAGGCATGGTCGGCAGTGTCCACTTCTCATCAGGTGGACTGTATATTTGAATGTCTGAATCTTATAATAAAATAATACCTGTACAGTATGGTGTGGAAAGATAAGCATACTTATGTAGATAGGATATAGGACGGGTAGTTGTAATATGTGAAGAGATGCATACCTGTCTTATAATTGGCTTGTAAGGACTTATAAGGAATAAGTCAATATCTGTCTAGGACTATGCCACTTGTACAGTATGGTGTAGGGAGTCGGTAGTAAGATGCGTACCTGTCTATTATGGTGTGGGAGAGACGCATACCTGTCCAGTATGGTGTGGGAGAGATGTATACCTCTTTAGTACTATGCCACCTATGTAGTGCGGTGTGGGGAAGATACGTACCCGTCTAGTATGGGGGCACCTGTCTAGTACTATGCCACCTGTGTGTATGTGTGTGTAGGGGGTCGGTGTGGGGTGATACATACCCGTCTAGTATGGGGGTAACTGTATAGTACGGTGTAGGGGTGTCGGTGTGGGGGCGATGCGTTCCTGTCTAGTATGGGGGTAACAGTGTAGTACCGTGTAGGGGTGTCGGTGGTAGGGAGATACATACCTGTCTAGTATGGTGTGTCGTCAGCGGGCGCGGCGCAGCCAGGGCGGGTCGACGTTGAGCGCGCGCCGCCAGCAGCGCGGGGGCGGGCCGTGCGCGTGTCGCCCGGCGATGCCAGACGCGCCGGACGAAGCCGGTGCTCCCTACAGACAAAACGAAACGGATTTTTTAAACTTTTCCATAAGATAAGGTGGTAGAACCCTTTATGGTTCAACTCCGGCAGCACCACCGCCACACCTATTTCTACCTAATAACAGCAGTGTTAGGCGCTGCTGTGTTCCGGTTTGAAGGCTGTGGTAAGGGAGACAGACTTTTCCGAGGCGTTCCAGCTTAGTCCTCAGGGGTAGCGGCGCATCTGTGGCCGACCTCGGGTAGGAATATCTAATCCTATCTGAGGTTGATTACAGATGTCCATGGGCGGCAGTAGCCACTTACCATCAGGTGGACTGCATGCTCGTCTGCTACTCTTATATTATAAATAAAAATAAATAGTTAACCACCAATGTTCACTGCTGTTCGTTTCTTAGGAGACCGCCTTTACTTGTGATGTTATTTGGAGTATTGTTAGCTGAGTGTTTGGTTTACGGTTACAATAGAAAACGATAAACCTGTATAGTTAGGTAGGCCGTTTGCTATTCAAGAGTATAATTACGCAGAATACGTCCTAAAGGATTATCTTTTTTCCTTTTAATTAGTATTTCTTAATTTCCTTTTAATTAATAATATAAAACATTCAAGGTCAAAGATTAAATATGTATGCACCTATGAAAATATGAAATTAATTTATATAAAATATTCACAGGACTAAATATTTTAAGTTTAGTCCTTCGAACCGGATAAATAGGTACAAGATAAGTTTTAATATACTAATTTAGTATAACATATATCTAATACGTCAATACAAGTTCTATAGAAAGGTTAAATTTATATAATTTTATTTATAATCTATTGTTTTCTTATTTACGGCCCACCTACCTATAAAACCCGCCGATTTTTGTAGAGAAGTCCTTTACAAAGAACGTACAAATTATGAAATTATAAAAAATATTATAAAAGGAATTCCTTATAAGTCAATATTTGCCAATACGCCACGATCCGGTCAACTCATATAAACACTAACAATGAACTGAAATAAGCCTCCCCCACTTACGTTCCACCTAGAATTGTTTCGATTTCCACCATGAAATCTTTATGAAGATGCCGCATAGGACTAACTACATACAACATAAAGCCCTCAGAGCGAAACCCCATCTCGAGCGATGAACGATAATTGGAAAATCGATAAAATTTCGTAATATTTAAAAACAGCTAAATTTATTTTAGATAATAATAAGGCGATTAAATATTTCCAACTTATTTTTAAATTTAACGACATATGTTAGTGTATCCCATAAAATTAAAATAATTTAATAAATAACAAATTAAAAATATACTTGAAAATACTCTTTACTCTTGTACATTACGATAATGCGTTAAAAAATAAAGAAACAGGACGACCTTATTTTACCTATATGTAACAACAACATCAAGGAATAAAATAACGAAATAATATCGTTAAGAAGTCATGTAATTCGGCTTATTTTATAAATATGTAATTGTAAATAGGTCAGGGTTTATTTCTAGGACTGAAGGGGGCAACCTACCGCGAGGAGTGGGGGAAGGGGTCGCGCAGGCGCAAAAGCGTTAGCACGGCCGGTCCGCCATTTTGTGATCGGTTCATGGCCGAATTTTAATTGCTATGTACCTAAATATCTATACTGTAATGTACATTGCACATGTTGAATTATTTTGTAACTTAACTAAGAATTCTGATTAAATATTTTATGTAACTATCCCTTTAGTTTATCGACGGTTTCAATATATTCGCTATTCGCTTATTCGTTACTCAGTCGCATTGCAGCAAGTGGTTTACTAGGCATTTTAAATTTATAATAGACCAGCCCAAGTTTCAGTCTGCTAATGTTACCCCCACTGCGTTGTATTTTACCGATGAATCAATAAACACATATGCATATAAAATTGGCATGTCTGTCATGATTTTTTACCTACGTTTCGACTAAGTTGGATTAAAGAAAGACATTTTTGCCAAGATTGACGAAGGTCGCAGGGAAATGGTAGGTAAAAAATCCAAAAAACTGTACTTGCGTAGAGCAGCTTAACTAATTTAACAAATGTTTACAACATCTTACCGAGAGAAGTGCTCGCAAGTCACCACAAATACCAATGTAGAAACAGTCCAAATACGGAAAAAAGTCACTAAGCACGAATTAAAAAATGCGCAGGGTAAAGAAAAAAATGCACAAAAAATAAAAAAAAAGACTCAAAAATTGAAACTGCGGCGTCTAGGACTCGTTGTCATCAGACAACTCGCCCAGATCCTGAGGGATGTTGTAGCCGTATTTCGCTTGCAGTTTATCCAACTGCTTCTTGTAGTACTCCTCTACAAGGTTTTGGAGTTTCACCATCGCCTCTTCATCGACGTCGACAAACTCGCCATCGGATTGCTCGTCTACAAACGCCATGATCAATACAATGGAGATCGAGAGTCTGAGCTGCAGTACGTCAGGTCCTTGCGAACGCGAAGCGAGCACTACCGGGACGCCAGCCTCGCCCGGGCCGAGCTCCCCACCCACGCAGCCTTCAGCCAGACACCCTAACTCACTCCCTGCCCTACCTAGACACAACCCCCCGCCGTATATAGGTCTATCTGTTTGATTCGACGCCATCCCTCACTATCGGACGGGAAATATTTTATTTACGTGCGCTAGTAAATCGATGTTAACCAACCTTTATCTACAATAGTTCGAAGCTTAACAAAGACCAAAAAATTACCAAATAGTAAAGATTGATAATTAATAATGCGTGTTTGTGAGACTAATTTGAGGCTTGATAATATCTCACGAAGATTTTAATAAAGTTTGGTAATTAACATTACCGGCAATCCTAATGTTTAGTCGATCTATGATCAATGATCATAACACACTGCTGAAACAAGTAATATTACCACAGACAGAATCATGGAGTTTTACAAAACAAATAACTTAAAGCTCATCATAACAATCATATTTTTCTAATATTGTCGAACTCCGCCCATTATGAATATTCAATCTATCCAAATCTCTAAAAAATCAAAATTTCGAAATTGCTGCCATCAAAAAATATAAGTATTGATTATTAATTTGGTCTATTGATATGGTTCTGGCCAGAAATAGCACTACGACTTCCCTTCCCATTAATATCAAATAACAATGGGATAGAACCCAGAGGATAGGTAGATGAGACAGGTAGCTGACCAAAGTTACAGAGTGTTTTATCAACAAGGAATATTGCTGCCGCTCATTCTCTCAATGCTGAACACAGATGTAGCGATTGCAAACTAGGGCATAATCATCATCATCATCATCATCAACCCATAACTGTCCCACTGCTGGGCACGGGTCTCCTCTCAGAATGAGAAGGATTAGGCCATAGTCCACCGCGCTGGCCAAGTGCGTATTGGTAGACTTCACATACCTTTAAGATTTTTTATAAATCTCTCAGGTATGCAGGTTTCCTCACGATGTTTTCCTTCACCGTTTAAGCAAGTGATAATTAATTTCTAATACGCACATAAATTTGAAAATCAGAGGTGCGTGCCTGGGATTTGAACCTCGGACCCCTCGATCGAGAGGCCGCGTTTCTTAACCACTAGGCTATCACTGCAATGCAAACTAGGGCATAATTTCTGAAAATACCTATGAATCGATTGTCATTCGTTTTTCGAGTGTTAAAATTTTATAAACAGCTGTTAAAACAGAGGCCAGCTTGCTACTTGCCGATGTGAACTCAAATTAGGCATGTTATTCAACCGATTCCAATAATCCGTTCACGTATACGAGAATTTATCATCAATCCAATTGCAAACTATCTAAACTAAGTTCCCATAATTTTTTGTCCATTTGTCGATAATCATAGAAAAAATAGAGCTGGATTACTGAATATTACTACTATGATGTACTAATGACATAAAAAGAGATGATTCATAAATATTTAATTCCAAATATGTACAATTGAGCGACTACTCATACATATTAACCTGCCTTCTTTCATATACGAAATCGATCAAAAATAACTAAGAATAAATATAACATTGGCGGCACATTTTTCAGTCACAAGCGCTCACCCATCAAACTGTGATCCGTTAGCGACGTTGCTTCACATTTTTAGATTAGTTACGATGCACGTAAGCCGCGGGACGGCGCGCACTTTGACATTTACAAGTTTTATAAGTATTCTATATAAATATATAGCACACTAAACTCCACAAATAGTACTTACGGTTGGCAACTCTGTAGAAAAAGCTAAACGTAGCGCGGAAAATGGCGCTAAACAGAAATTTCGTGGGCAAGGCCAAGGCAACTAACACTGAGCCACTAAATTTTGACGGAAATAAGATAAGAGTCACGTGTGTGCGACATGGCATAATGTCTTATGTAAGTTTTGTAATAATTTCGTTGTGTGTCAAGACTTTATCTTTTAAAATATATCCGTAAAATTAATATATTTAAAATAAATTTCATATTAGTTTTATTTTTACAGATTTTTTAATTATTAGCAGAGTGAAAAAGTACATTACAAAATATTATCTTTAAAATTATATGCTACGAACATGAAAAATGTTTTACAATAAAATAATTATAATAATTTAAGTGAAACTAAAAGATCCATCAAAATCTTTTTCCATTTCCTATACAAAATAAATTAATTAAACATACAGTAAAATTATTGTATGTGAAATAAAATTCTAACCATGAATCAAATTATTTCCATGGCATCAAGACATGAAAACTCGTAATTTTCTATTTTATATTTATATTTTTCATCCTACTAGTTAATATTGTAGGGACAGTCTAAATTAAGGAATTTCAGACGCGTATTTACCCGGTTTTTACACGCTATTCTGGCTCAAAAATATAAAAAAATTGTATATAAAATTTAAAAAAAAAACATAATTCGCGTACCTACATCCCGCACTTGAACGTACCTTCGGTGAATTTATCAAAAATACATGACCAAAATAAAAATTCAACTCAAAATTTTAAAATAAAAAATCTTACCTTTAATTGCGTAATTCTCAAAGCTTTTAGGGACCTTTAAGCAACAACCGTCCGGTTGCTGCTAAACAGACGGTCGGATTTTGAAGAAACTCGAAAACAAATCGTAAAGACTGCTTCCGAGCAACATTCAGTTGCAATAACAAAACGCGAGAGCGGTGTCAGCTGTCAGCTTAGCGGGAAACTGATCAAGATGGCGGGGCGCACAGAGTATTTAAGCGGCGTGTTATCATTCGCGGGATGGCCCACCAGTTATCACTAGAGATGTTTGGTTTGTTGTAAATCCTACTGCTGTGTCGTAGTACGGGAGGACTGCCGCGAACCGCTTCAACGCGTCATGAGCTACGCGCCACAGACTAAGCCGCCGCAGAACTTGTTTCTTAGTCACAGATTAATAAGGATGTTTTTTTTTTGGAAAATGAAATTGTAAACTATTATGCAATTTTCGAGGTTCCTATGTCCGAAGAGAACAAACCCGAACAAAATTGTTGAACCGATCACAGACCACGGCAAGTATCTCCCATGCCACACAGAACACAGAAGAGTTTGATACTACTATTACCTACCTACCTAAGGCTGAAACAGGTGCTATAGGTTTAAACTATGATTGTTCAAAGACATTTTTTCTTGTTTTATTGAGCGGTTGATGAGGTAAATCATGAAAACCCAAAAAGCAAACGTGTTTAAAATAGGAAACAATATAGATTTAATAAGCGCGTTTTGCGTAACAAATTCCCAATTTGTTATATCATAAAAGGAAGGAAGTATTAATAAATTGAAAATAAATTATTACGAATAAGTTATATTATGTGATAATTATGTATTTTTATAATATAGGAGTAGTAGACGAGCACGCAGTCCACTTTTATGGTAACCCCAGATAGATTTAGATTTCAACCTGAGATCAGCGACCGATGTGCCGCTACCCATGAGGACTAAGCTGCAACGCCTCAAAAAAGAAAAAAGGGATACCCCTTACCACACCCTTCAAACCATAACACAGCAGCGCTTAACACTGCTGTTATCAGGAAGAATTAGGCGTGGCGGTGTTGCCACCGAGTCGAATCACAGAGAGATCTACCATCTTCAAGAATAATTTCATTTCTCATGTGTGTATGTTATATATTTCTTGTGTTTTTAATAAATACGGCAAAGAAATAGTACTTCTTACGTGCGTAGTATAAGTAGTACACTTTATAACAATATACAAACACGCTAGGCACGCTAGAGTATTGTTTACGAGAACAAATAGTTCTACGATTATTGTTTCCGTGGTACAGATAAGAAAACGATATTATTGTAAATATTATTATGTAAATTGGACTCACAAGGGGGCACGTGCTGATAACGTTATTATTGAGATATGAGCTCCCACGCTGTCACGGGTTCGAAGCTGACACCTCTGACTTTCTTAAAATTGTAATCATAAATAATCTTAAAATTATAATGTTCAAGTATTGACCACTTGTTCGTGAGGAAACCCATATGATTAATTGGGTTTTTTTTAATATAATATAAGAGTAGCAGTAGAGTAGATTTTTATTATAATATAGGAGTAGCAGACGAGCATGCAATCCACCTGATGGTAAGTGGCTACTGCCTCCCATGGACATCTGTAATCAACCCCAGATAGGATTAGATATTCCTACCTGAGGTCGGCCACAGATGCGCCGCTACACCTGAGGACTAAGCTGGAACGCCTCGGAAAAGTCTGTCTCCCTTACGACGCACCGGAGCACAGCAGAGCTTAACACTGCTGTTATTAGGTAGAAATAGCTGTGGTGGTGGTGCCGCCGGAGTCGAACCACAAAGGGTTCTACCACCTTCAATTGTTCTCAAAAAAATGTAACAGACCTGCAGGCTATCCATTCTCATGGTAAGTGAATGCCGCTTATGGGCATCTGTCATCGATAGGCGATAGACCTTAGGACTCTAGTCGTATTAAGGATACTAAACCCACACCTATTTCTACCTAATAACAGCAGTGTTAGGCGCTGCTGTGTTCCGGTTTGAAGGGTCTGGTAAGGGAGACAGACTTTTCCGAGGCGTTTCAGCTTAGCCCTCAGGGGTAGCAGCGCATCTGTGGCCGACCTCAGGTAGGAATATCTAATTCTATCTTCTATCTGGGGTTGATTACAGATGTCCATGGGCGGCAGTAGCCACTTACCATCAGGTGGACTGCATGCTCGTCTGCTACTCCTATATTATAAAAAAAAAATACTAAACCCAAGATCGGCCAGAGTCGGCCAAAGATGCTACCCCTGAGGACTAAGTTATAATGCCTGGAATAAGCATGTCTCCATTAAAATATTTTTAAAACTGTTACTAAGCCGAAAAAGCTATGCAGGTCGTAAAGGCGCACGGTAGGCATAATTCATATCTATATGTTACAAAGATTAGTAAAGATTAAGTACCTACTCACTCCTAACAAGAAAATGTAACCAGTTTTGAGAATTGAAATAGTTGCGTACAAAAGTTTTGCCACGTCTCCGTGCTAAAATGTCCCTAAAATATTTGAAATAATTATATATTTATTGTGTAAATTACGCAGTATTAGTCATTTATTCGTAAATTTTCTCTAAAAATTGATTTTATTTGTCAAGAATTAAAAAAAAAAGAACTTACAAATAAGCCGTTTGTGGCTTCATTCAATTTCAAGGCGGCGAAGTATCTTTACTAATCTATGATATGTTACATAAAATATATTGTTACAGTATATAGTTAATATCTTCGATTAAAAGCATTATATTTGGCATATCATATTAAGCTTTTATGAATAACACATGTGTCATACAGTCCAGCGGATATAAGATCGTACATAATCTTAGATTTTATGAAGTCTGACATAGATGCTTTGTTAACCTTTATGACTACTTAAGCGTATTTTATAAGTCTGCTTTACAGAGACCAAATCTGTACACCGCTTTAAAATTCAAAACCTATGTTGTTTGATTTTAAAATTTACCTCGTGCTCAGTCAAACAGCGATCGATCCAGCATCACCACCCTTCAAAGGCCGGCTGGGTTAATATTAAGCCACCCACCACCCAGTCATCTACATATCATAATAATTGCTATATGCACTTTATTGATGCATCGGGAGGCTGCGCTGGACCAATCTCCGCTCGGCGAGATCGCATGCGTACAGCGGTCCTCACCTGGCCCGACCTAGCGCTGCTAGACTTAAATTGGAGCTATGCGGATATGTATAACTGTATGATGCCTACGTTGTTATAAAATGGGTTGCGATGAAATCAAAATATTTTGTTTTGATGCTTTATAGATTTTTGCTTTTTGGGGCATTCGGGAAAGATGATTTTTAGGGTTGTATGGAACCAAAGGGTAAAAAACGGAACCCTATTACAAAGACTCCGCTGTCTGTCCGTCGGTCCGTCTTTTACAGGGCTCTATCTCCACAACCGTAATAGATAGACACTTGAAATATATATAATAATATACAGAATATGTATAAAGGTGCCCGCTATAACAACAAATAATAAAAATAAAAAAATGTTGAAAATAAATGGGGGTCAGCATACAAGAAACCGCAATTTCTCGACATTTTTCGCTTTTTCTATTGAACCGTAATAGGTAGACAAATGTAAATGTTCACTATGGATTTACTTCAGTGGCTGCTATAATAACAAATACTAAAGATAAAAAAATGAAAATGTTGTTTGTACTGAACCCTCCGTTTACGAGTTCGACTTGTTTGGACAATTATTTTTTTAATAAACAGACTACATAAAGTTGCCTAGTAAATACCACAAATTATGCTCAAAAAGCTATAATTAACTAATTTAAAATATTATTTTCTTCACGTATAGATAATACATATGACACGATGACACGAAACGCTACGTATTAATAAATTAGTAATATTTTCTTGTTTTGTAATAGTTTCACATTTTTTACTTCTTGCGTGTGTGTAGGTGTTAACACTACGATAACGTGACGATGCCTAAACATACACGCACCCTTTTTTGAAATAAATATGCCATTGGAGTACCTATCATTAGGGTAGTACGATACTTTAAACCTTTTATATTATACGAGCTTTTGCCCGCGGCTTCGCTCGCGTTACGAAGTAATATTTTCATCCCCTATTTTATCCCCTTTGAGGTAGAATTGATAAAAATCCTTTCTTAGCGGATGCCTACGTCATAACATCTACCTGTATGCCAAATTTCAGCCCGATCCGTCCAGTGGTTTGGGCTGTGCGTTGATAGATCATAACGTCAGTCAGTCACCTTTGAGTTATATATATTTAGATATATATTTAGATTAGGGTTGCAATATATTCAATTACAGGTGTCAAGCGTCAACACTACGATAACGTGACGATGCCTAAATCGATGAGATTACGACTGAAAACGGATTTGCAACTGGAAATCAGTGTTTACACTAGAAAAATAAACTGATGCTCCAACGTGCTTATTCCTAGATCGCATGGATTAGTCTGGATACATTTACATGGACACAATCGCTGTAGACCTATGAATGTAATCTGGATTGTTTATTAATCTCAATTTGTTTGCACCTGGAATTACAGTTCTGTTTTACAAGCTTTTTACCCGACAGTGGAAGGTAATGTTTTAAGCCATTTACAATTCAAGTGATAGAGCCTTGTGACTTGAGCCTTGTTTTGAAGGTGGTAGAACCCTTTGTGGTTCGACTCCGGCGGCACCACCGCCTCACCTATTTCTAGCTAATAACAGCAGTGTTAGGCGCTGCAGTGTTCCGGTTTGAAGGGTGTGGTCAGGGAGACAGACTTTTCCGAGGCGTTCCAGCTTAGTCCTCAGGGGTAGCAGCGCATCTGTGGCCGACCTCAGATAGGAATATATAATCCTATCTGGGGTTGATTACAGATGTCCATGGGCGGCAGTAGCCACTTACCATCAGGTGGACTGCATGCTCGTCTGCCACTCTTATATTATAAAAAAAAAAAAAACTCTAACGCGTCTAGTTTTGACCTTTCGGATAAAGAACAAAAAAAAAACATTTCAGAAGTTAAATTCAAGCTTCAATTTCAGTAGCTCCAAATGAAATAATTCTATTACTATATGGATCTAACCCTTAACCCTTACTACAGACGTATATAAAAAATAAAATTGTTAAAACATGTTAATAAAATTTGCCTATTAAAAAAACATTATCGCGCAGATATGCGCAAATTAAACATCGAACGTTATCTGTGCAAATACAGACAAAACATGCCATTATCTTTATATAACTTTTGCACTCCTCTCAACAAAAATCACTATCATATTTGTTTTGGCTGACTTATATGCTTGTAATTAAGGTATCAAGGTATTAAGAGCACTAGACAGTGGTGTGGTATGTTATCTAAGTTGAAATAATCTTAGCACATAAAGATGTATAATAAATCTATGTAGTAGTGCGAAAATATCCATGTACAAACATTTACATAGTTTTTTATGGCGATACGTTTTAATGTCCCTGTAGTCCCGGGACTGTAGTCGGGACTAGAATAGGGCTACGGTATCCCCTGTCTGTCGTAAGAGGCGACTAAAAGGGGGCTTCCGGGGTTGCGGCGGCAAGAGGAGTTCGAACCGTCCAGTAAGCAAACCCGGGAAAGACGGCGGTTTGTGTGGTCGCAAATCGCTGTAACCAGGGGATGTGAGAGAAGCGTAAATTGCTCCCCCCAGGGCAGAGCCCGATAGAAGGGCAACGCGTTAGGAGGACTCCGGTTATGTTCCATTAGAGATCCCGGAGTACTCCACCAAACGCCGACGACGGCCACCGGGGGGGATTTTGCTCGCCGATCTTGCGAATAAAATTAAAGATTTTGAATCTGTCAAGACTCGATGCACGATCCCTCATAGTCATCGTTTTTGGCGATCCTGCATTCTCCTTTTTAGACTAATGTTGATTTTAACACGATCAAAGCATTGCTCCAACATTGGCAAAAATTGGCTCATTCCAAAAGTCGTAATTTTTCTATAATCAGTTTTTCTCACAAACTTTTGACTCGTAAATCCCAATTTATACTACAATAGGAAAACTTTATAACAAAAAAAAACAACAGCGTTTCGGATTCTTCTTAAAATCCTATCGTTTGATACTTATATCATTGGGGTGCATGAAAAATAATTGACCCGCCATATTTCAGAATGATATCACTGAAATACTAATAATGTACGCGAAATTTCAGCTCAATCGTTAGGGATTAACTGTTTTAAAAGCAGTGATAGCCTAGTGAGTAAGAAACTCGACCTCCTTCGGATCTGAGGTTCAAATCCCGGCACGCACCGCTGACTTTTCAAAGTTATGTGCGTATTAGAAATTATTTATCACTTGGTTAAACGTCGAAGAAAACATCGTGCAAAACTTGCATACCCAAGAAATTAACAAAAAGCTTTCAAAGGTATGTGAATTCCACAAATACGCACTTGACCAGCGCGGTGTACTATGGCCTAATCTTTCTCATTCTGAGAGGAGACTCGTGCCTAGCAGTGGGGATGGGTTAATGATGATGATGATGAACGGTTTTAAATTTGGTTGCAAGATTTGACCCTCACATACTAGCGGACTAACAAGGAGAGTTAAATAAAATACTATAAAGGGTGGCGCAAAATTAATCATCCTATTTTGTTTTTGAATAACTTTTGGACTGAATAAAAAGAAGTGATTTTGAATAACAGAAATCTTTACCAGGACCTGTAACTTTTTTGCTAAATAGAAAAGATGATATCTGTCAAATGTTTGACAGATATCATCTTTTCTATTTAGCAGCGACCAGCTTTGACAAATATTTGTTACCGTTTTATCATATTTTCCATGACTTTCCTTAATTCCCGCCGATAACTCTTTGCATTCCAGTCGAATATTCTCCTTAAGAGGTACAACCACATCCAAACAAAGCCGCAAATCCCAATCGCATCAATCAGACGAAAGACAAAACATTTAACACCGAGGTCGCGCGTGCTCGCTACTTAGCAACTGTCACCTGATAAGGAATCACAAAAATATAATAATATTAAATAACTATCGCGTCATTCGCAGGGTCAGTGATATCTGTGTGCGACAGCGCTTCTCAACTAAGTCGCGGATGGCGAAAATTCTGTTTTTTTATAATATAGCAGACGAGCAAGTGGCTAATGCAGCCCATGGACATCTGTAATCTGTAAAAAGTTATTTTTAGAGATTAATGACATTAGGATGGCATGTGTCAAAATGGGCCTATTAAATTGTGACGACTATAATCCCCTAGGTTTTGACAGTATTATTTTAGTTACGAGGTCGCAACGACTAAAAGCGATGCAATAAATTTGATCAAGACATCAACAAACAGAAATGCGCAGAAATTTTCTTCAACCTTGAACTTGCATTTTAAAATTGGAATCGCTTCAAATTTTCCACCAATCACAAGCGAGGCGCGCTACTTAGCATTAAGCTTACACAAGCTTTTTCGTATCTGTGGAGTTTTATCACCATGTTTATTGAATCATAAATGTTGAGAACATAGACGGAGGAACACAATAGACTGCCAAGTAAAACACGGCATAATATGTATAATTTCCGAAGACGCCTCAGTTAAACAGATCTTATGTTAAGCTAAGAACTACTTATTATGATTTCAATCATAAAAAAGGAACCAAATAAAATAGAATTCCAGACACCACGCGAGACAAATAAATCTTATTTAAATTTCAATTTACATTCAAATTACACAACGGCAATAAAAATGCAATAAATCCCTTAATTATGAAATGAACTATTGTTATATTACACAATTTTGCGTCAATTTTATCAGATATTTTTTTAATTTTTACCCGACTGCGGAGGTAATATTTTTGGAGCAAATTTTATTATACATGTAGATTAGTTTAGTTTTTTTTTTTTGAAGGTGGTAGAACCCTTTGTGGTTCGACTCCGGCGGCACCACCGCCACACCTATTTCTACCTAATAACAGCAGTGTTAGGCGCTGCTGGGTTCCGTTTTGAAGGGTGTGGTAAGGGAGACAGACTTTTCCGAGGCGTTCCAGCTTAGTCTTCAGGGGTAGCGGCGCTACTGTGGCCGACCTCAGGTACAAATATCTAATCCGATCTGGGGTTGATTACAGATGTCCATGGGCGGCAGTAGCCACTTACCATCAGGTGGACTGCATACTCGTCTGCTACTGCTATATTATAAAAAAAAAGTTAAATTCATGTAAATTATGGGTGTGACAGACGCTACATTTTTAAGTAATTGGTTTGTTTTTATAATTATTTTCTAGTTATTATTTACATAGTTACAACAATACGGAGTCTATTGCGTTTCCTCCTCTGCGTCAGTTCAACGCTACTGATTTCAGCAATTTACACAAGGTTCACCTATCTGCCATCAAGTCTACTACAAATTATTTAATCATCATAATTTCTTAAAGTCAACATAACAGCGAGATAACACTGAAATCGTAAATCATATTTAATCCTGCATCACGTTGTAAAATGTAATGATTTTATTGTTTCGTGGGCTTTTCCAGAAAGATATCTGTCTTATAAAGAGGCGACGCGCAGGCTGATGTTAATTTCATTCAGATTTACTTCGTAACGTTAACAGTTTGAAATTATTCTTAAAATAAATGTTAAAATATATTATACAAAAATGCATTTTCATTTATGCAAACGGCGGAAATTATTTGACGACCCGCGTGACGGAGCGGTCACCATACCGGTCTGACGCGCTGAGGGTCCCGGGTTCGATCCCCGGCCAGACAAATATCTAAATGATGAATTTAGATTTCTGTTTCTGGGTCTGGGTGTTTGTGTATTTGTCTATGTGTGTGTCCATGGCACCCACGACACAGGAAATCCTAGTGTGGGGCTGTGATTTTAGAAAGCGTTTTTAAAGCGTTTTATAGCTTATAAAGTAATATTTATAAAATTATTATTTAACTTACGATGTGGAAAACAGGGAAAACTTAAAATCAGGGGAACTGCAAGTTTGTTTGGGACTTAATTTTCATAAAAAAATCAAGTTTGATTTTGGTCTTAAGTGGTTATTGCCATCCATAGACATCTGTAATCAACCGTCAAATAAGTACCTATGCCTCCCTTACCTCCCCTGTTGTTATTAGGCGGAAATAGGTGTAGCGGTGGCATAGTTCGCGCCAAACTGCTCGTCCGCTCTGAAGTTGTTGCGAGCAGGTGTAGTCATACAATTTGCTATGATGACGCGATTCATTTCTATATTCAGAGCGGACTAGCAGTTTTACGCGGACTGTACCGCCGGAGTCAAAACAACAAAGGGTTCTACCACCTTAAATCTATGACAAAATAATTACATGACGAGCTATTATTATCCTGGACCCAGATTTGTGCGTGTTATACCAATTATCGCGTATGTGTTAAACTTTCGGAGTGGGTGCAAATTTTTAATGCAAACTTTTATCAATTTACCCACATGAGAACTTACACAGGCTTGTGTTCTTTATTGTTCCCAAGTCGAGCAGGAATATCCGAATTTTGGCTTTTAGTCTGTCCCGCAATATGTACGATTGCCAGCGAAGTTACAAGGTTAGGGCATAGATTAGTAAAGATACTTCGCCGCCTTGAAATTGAATGAAACCGCAAATGGCTTATTATAGTAAGTTATTTTTTTGAATTCTTGACAAATAAAAACATTTTTAGAGAAAATTTACGAATAAATAACTAATACTGCGTAATTTTCATGATAATTAAATAATTTATAATAATAATTTCAAATATTTTAGGCACATTTTAGCACGGAGACGTGGCAAAACTGTTTTACGCAACTATTTCAATTCTCAAAACTGGGTACATTTTCTTGTTAGGAGTGAGTAATCTTTACTAATCTATGGGTTAGGGTCGTAGTACCTTATTAAATCGCAGTCCTATGATGTTCTAATCAACCCGATACAGAGGATAAACCACGCAGTGAAACCAAAAACATAGTATGTATAAAAAAAAATCTGTGAATAAATTCGTATCAGTATAATATTATATACCTAAGTAGGTATAATATAGGTCTATTGAAGTATAGTCCGCGTAAAATTGCTAGTCCGCTCTGAATATAGAAATGAATCGCGTCGCCATAACATATTGTATGACTACACCTGCTCGCAACAACTTCAGAGCGGACTAGCAGTTTGGCTCGCCAAACCTAGCTCTCGAGCTATACTTACTTCGTCTATAACTATAGTTTGATTAATTTTAATCTTTTACATTTTTCATCTTTACGCGCGCTTCGATATTTTAAAAACAATATTCAGTCTGTGAATTTCTAATAATTCAACATTTTTAATCTGTTGAAGACGTGGCCGATATCAAGTTCACTGATAATGGTCAACGTTCGATGTTCAAATATTTAATTGTTTATCTGTAGGTCACGAGATATGACCCGTGTCTTGTTCCGCCATATTATTTTTAATGGCGCCAATTTTTTATCTATAAGATTGTATTGTATGCCTCGTAATTGAACTATGGTCGCCAATTGTGGTGATTCGAAATTGAATGAAAACATTTTAATGTTATGTATGACTCGGTATGAAAACATTTAAATGATGTGAATTTAGATTTCTGTTTTAAATCTAAATAAATGGTTCCACAACGAGATATGATCCTTAGACAAAGTAAGATTTCCGACATAGCTCTAAAAATTAGCAGACTGAAATTGCAATGGGTTGACATAGATTAGTAAAGATACGTCGCTTCCTTGAAATTGAATGAAGTCACAAACGGCTTATCAGTAAGGTCTTTTTTTGAATTCTTGACAAATAAAAACATTTTTAGAGAAAATTTACGAATAAATAACTAATACGGCGTAATTTACATAATAAATAAATAATTATTTCAAATATTTTAGGGACATTTTAGCACGGAGACAAACTTTTTTACGCAACTATTTCAATTCTCAAAACTGGGTACATTTTCTTGTTAGGAGTGAGTAATCTTTACTAATTATGTGGGTCGACAACAAAATCTATAATAATCAATGAAATACTCACTTTTTGTTGTCAAATGAATAAAATAGAAATCGAAATAAAATTGCACACAGCAAAGATATTGAGCAAGTCACAAAGCGTGTCTACTGGTATAGACACTAATGCAACAAAGACAAACAAAGTTATGGCAATTTTCAAGCTAAAATTAGTATGATCTTAACAACTGTACAAAACTAAAGTGTTTGTCAGTACTTTTAAAATGGCTGTAATTTTCTGAACTCATACATAATAATTATGTTTGTTCTAGCTATGACAAGGGGACATCCTATCGGGTGTTCACGCCTGAAAAGCAGTAAGGCTTCAAATATCGTAATTCGAAGTTTATAAATATGAAAAAGTTGAGAAAACTTTAATGTCGTGATTCAGAATACTAGTGGCGCCATCTCTGGATGAGTTGCGGATAGTTGGCAAAACCGTTAAGGTATTTAAATAGCTTTTAAAAGCCTATTGTTAAACACAAGTCTTTCCTGAAAATTGGTCCTCTTGAAAATTGGATGTATAGTCACTGTTAGGGTCCTGGGACTTAAATGAGAGAGTGGACTGTATTTTGCTGGTTTAATAGGCCTCTTAATTACATTAGGGTTTCCCGGTCAAACAATATTTAAATAGAAATCGTCCGTGGCCGTCGGAGGTGGCAAGCGTGAGTGATGTTCGGCTCGTACCACCACCGCACCGCCCGCGCCGATGACGTTGCCCGCCTCCTCCGCCCGCGCGTCTCTTCCCGTGCGTGTTACGTAGGTATCTTAACAGTCACGAAGTTTGGCTGCACATAATATGCGGCCGAAGTAGATACATGATTTTACGGGAAGAGCCTGACCATCTCCTAGTAAATCACTCGGTCACCAATGACATTTACGGGAGACACCACATGACTTTTTCACCACACTGGGTACCATACCATACCACCATATTTACCATAATACCATATTTATATCATAACAAAACCAAAACGATAGGATTTCTATGCATTAAAGAAGTAGACAAAACCGCGCGAAGAAACTAGTCACCGATATGTAAATTAAAAACGAACATTATAAAACAAAGGAACAAAAGCGACTCATTATGATGGTGTAAAAATTGGCTTGGTAATGACGTGATTAAGATAAGCATCTGTTTAAAGATTTATGTATCACGAGATTTACGGGGCCGGCGTTGGGATGGCCGATCAACGCGAAATAATTAACTGAATTAAACGTAATTGACTTTTTTTGTATATATGATATAGAAGTAGCAGACGAGTATGCAGCCCGTCTGATGTTAAGTGGCTACTGCCGCCCATGGCCACCTTCAATCAACCCCAGACAATACCAGATTGCCACCTGGGTTGGCCACAGACGCGACAAGACCAGATCGCCACCTCAGGACAGCCACAGATGCTGCGCTACCCCTTAGGAATAACCTGAAATGCCTCCGAAGAGTATGTCTCCCACAATTTTCAAATCACAGCAACGCTTAACGCTGATGATATCAGCAATAAACACGTGTTGCAGTTGAACCACAGTGGGTTCTACCACCTTTAAAATCTTTTGAATCCTTTAAATGTTTTAGAAATGACTACGGAAAACATCTTGAAGTAACCAACATACATGAAGTACTTCTATAAAAAAAACTTCAAAGATTTGAAAAGTCTATCAACCCCTACTCGGCCAGCGTCCTAGACTATGGTCTAAGCTCATTTATGAGAGGAGTTATGTGTAATAATAACAAAAAATCTATCTGCAGGGTTGGTCGCAGATGACTTCGGGTGGCAGTAATCACTTATCAGGTGGACTGATGTTTTTTACTACTTGCATATCACTAAAATGTTAATAAATACCTTTAACAATCACAGTGAAACTGTACTTTGGTTTGAAGCATTTTTTCCATGGTAAACACTTAACACATAATGTGTCCAGTGGAACAATACATATAATTAAAATTTTAAATGTAATATTAAGGCCGATATAAGTGTGTACTTATGTAAATATGTACAAGCATAGATTAGTATAGATTACTCACTCCTAACATAGATTAGTAAAGATACTTCGCCGCCTTGAAATTGTATGAAGCCACAAATGGCTTATTATCGTAAGTTCTTTTTTTGAATTCTTGACAAATAAAAACATTTCTAGAGAAAATTTACGAATAAATAACTAATACTGCGTAATTTACATGAATTTACATAATAAATAAATAATTATTTCAAATATTTTAGGTATATTTTAGCACGGAGACGTGGCAAAACATTTTTACGCAAGTATTTCAATTCTCAAAACTGGGTACATTCTCTAGTTAGGAGTGAGTAATCTTTACTAATCTATGACTCATAACAAGAAAAAGTCAACCAACCAATTTTGACAATTGAAATTGTCACTATCATCTATTTTCGTGTTTGAAAAATATCAAAAACTAGGTTTTAGATCATTTACGAATGAAACGATATTTCTCCGCACTTATACTGTGAATTCGTGTTTTTGCACCACTTACTGCGCCTGTCGGCATTGTTCCGCGTAAATTACACCATGATAGTCATTAAATGACCGATAACCGGTGGCGTCGGAAGGTCCTCGAATGGAGACCACGTCTCGGCAAAAGGAGTACAGGACGCCCCCCGACCAGGTGGACTGACGACCTGAAGCGGACGGCGGGTAACCGCTGGATGCAGACGGCCCAAGACCGGTCGGAGTGGCGCAGACTAGGGGAGGCCTATGACCAGCAGTGGACCAGTAAAGGCTGATGGATGGATGGAGTCATTAAATGACTGACAGAACTGTCAGCCGTTTAAGCCATTTAATGGCCTCCTTCAATTACAAGGCGGTGAGATATCTATACTTATCTATATGTACAATAATGACTATATTTTCAAAAAATTACAAAAAATAGAGGCTATTGTTTGTGTAGTTGCTAACAAGAGCAATGGAAAGTATAGTTATGTTATTAAAGTACTATAGATCATGCGAATTTATATGTAGATTATGAAGATTTTTTATGAGCTTCTATGATAATTTGTTTTCTTTAATACTTGAGTAACTAACACAATATTATTTGCACTCACTGTAAAAAATATATTAATTTCAGTTAACAAAGTCATTGAAATCATAATGCAATCGTATTTTCCTTCACTTATTTTATTATGAAAAAAAAATCAGACTTATAGATACATAAGTAATATTACTATATAAATGCACATTACAAAATAGTAACATTAGTAAAATCATCATCAAACTGAGCAGTCTAAATTTTAAAATCCATATTGGCAGTTCAGCTATGCTTCGACGGCAGCTATGCTCAAAAGTACCCTAATTACATTTTTACTTCAACCATTTAGTAAGTAACACTTAATAACATTCACAATTGATTTCTAACTAATGGACCAATTTTAATATAATTTATTGATCTTGAAAGTCTTTTATTATTATTATTTACAAAATATATTTAGAGGGGGTGACGCTCATTACTGTAGAAAGGTTTGGATAAAGTATATTCTATCAGTAAGCCCATATACAAAATAATGAAATATACTTAATTTTATGAATACAAACTCTTATGTAAACTTATATAAAGTTACACTATGGGACTCTCAAAAAACATGCAAGTTCTCTATCAAAATCGACAATTCATTGGCAATTACTGTTGTAAATATAAAAGGCTATAATGACATACTTTCTAACATGAAACCATCTGTATTAAAACCAGCATTTTTTATAAAAAAAATAAAGTACACCTGCATAAGCCAGCTTTACATTTATCAAGTATATTATGAGTATGTAATAACCATGCTTAAATGTTCATGTATAAATATGCTTGCTTGCTTTGCTTCCTTATGTAATCATTGTTAAAATTTGGCACTACCCAAACATAGAGATAATCTATTATTGTCCTAGGAAAATCCATTAATCTTGCCTAAAAACACATGCCTAGCAGGAAACATTTTAATTCAATACCTAATATTTATTGCTAATTATTCTCATTTCCTTCTCATATTTAGAAAACAATTCATATTAGATTATGCTTTGCTATCCTAACGAGATTCTTGTATTCAATTAGAACCCGATTGCAATTTATTTAATAACATTTCCATTCTAGCAGCTAGCACAGGCTGTCCCTTCTTATTCTTAAAACTCAATTTCTTGAATCTTTCTTGCTTCTTCTTCTTATATTCTGCTAACTTCTGTGTTTTTTCTTGTCTCACCTTGTCCGCTTGTTCTCGTTTTTCCAGTTTCTCTTGTTTTATCTTCTTAAAATACTCCTTTTCTTTCCAAAATGGTTCCTTTTTGGGTTTTTCTGTTGGTTTATTTTCTTTCATCAGGTCTGGGTGTCTCACGAATTTGCCTGCTTCGTGGTTGGAGTCTGTTGTGTCTTCATCAAAGGCTTTCGGCTTGTAAGAGCCAGCCAATTCCTCTTTCAAGGACTTTTGATATTTGTGTAGCATTCTCATCTTCCTCTGTTCTTCGAACTGCTGCAATTTGTACTTTTTGCTGTATTTCTTTAGACGGTACGCCTTTTTATCGAATGGTTTCTTGCCACCATCCTGTTTTTCTTCGTGCTCCTCTAGTCCATCACGATTCTTGTCAAAGTTATTTTGCCTTTTATCTTTCCTCTCAAATTTTTTGTCATTTTTATCCTTATTCAATTGTTTCCCTTTCTTGTCAGGCAGGAAGAATGCATCCCGCTTTTGTGCCATTTTTCACAATAAAAACCTCAGACCTATAACGACACGAAAGCGTGTGGTCACGATAACGAGCAGAGTAACATCAATAAATTCCATGCATTTTTTTTATTAAAAATAATAGTACAATAAAATTTAAGTAGTCATTTCCGTTTGTTTTTTTTTTAAGATGAATAAACAAATTTTATATGTACACATGAGTCATAGATTTAAACACATTTTGTAGAATAATTATCAGAGATTATTAATATGATATGCATCATTGCATATTTTCAGACAGTATTCATAGCATAAGGATTATTTTAAGAGCACCATGTCATACCAGCTATGGAGCCATACAAATAACCTATACTCCTATAATAATTAATGTATACGTATGCCTACGTATAAAATAATACTATTATTCAAGATGTGAGGCTAAAAGTTGAGAAAACCACATTCTAGAATATTCTTTGCTTATCTGTACAAATAGTGTGTGAAATATTTATGACGTAAAAATCGTCATAGCGGTAATCTGAGTCAGGCGTGCCTGTTTCAAAACGTATGACTTAACCTTTGACCTTGCCTATATTTATGAATAAATACAAATTGATGGTTAGCTAACGGTTTAAATTGGTACAAAAACCACGTATTGATTCGTATACAGACGATTTCACAATGTTTTTTACAGGTGATGTGGACGAATGACATATTGAGTAAATGACTCAATAAAAGGTGGCAAGCAGTAAATATTTTAGCAAATTAAGTGTAAATGAAGGGATATTAATTGGAAAACTCACCAAAATCAGCCACCCACTGGGTAGGCTTTCAATTATCGGCGGAATCTTGATAGTTTAGTTGCACTTGGCACGGAAAAATCTAACCACGGTGATAGATTTTATGTCACGGTTTTTCGACTGAAAAACTTTACCGACCATGCCCTAATGTGATTTTTTGGAAAAATTTCACAAGGAAACGCGCTAGACGTTTCGCAAAATGTCACAAAAGGACAGAAAGTGAGAGAAAGACAGAGAACGTTACTCGCGCGTTACGCCCTCTACTTACTCTGAAATGTAAAATGTATTGTGCATGGACTTCGATCGCTAAAATGGAACATGCGTATGAAGTTTTAATTCAATTATAATTTATAATGAAACATTATTACATTATTTTTAACCACAATTTTATTATATATTGACACAAATGTATGTTTGTAAGACCATTTTAATAAAAATTGCTATTGAAATTAAAAATGTGTTATATAGATATGGCGCCACTACGTAAAACGGAACAAATTTGCAAACTTTAGTTCTGTAAGCCAAATGTAGATGGCGTTTGTTAGGCGGTAAGTTTAAAAAGTTTACATGAACATTTTAGTGGCTTCTAACCATAGATATATTATACTAACGTACAATAATATATCTATGCTTCTTACCAAGATTTTATTGAAATAATTCGAGTAAATTAAGAAAGATCGCTTCTTGCAATTCTGATACGTGTTCTAATTATTTGAACACTGGTAAACTAACTGCATTTCAGTAGCGTACTGAAATAATTCAATCTATGTATTTAATTCTATGCATTTAAGTTCTTTTTGGAAAACATTTAGTACATCCAAACGGGATCTGAATTTTCAAATAATATCTCATTTTTTATGGTTTTATTGTTTTGCCAATGAAGCATATTAGCATGGCTAGTTTTTATTTTGTGGCTCATGTCCTCAATAGTACGGACGGTGTACGGGCCACGACCGTACATTTTGTAGCATCAGCAGTTGATGCATTTAAGTTAGTACGCTAACAGTATCATCTATGTACGCTAATGACCTCTATCAATATCGGTCGCGTGCTCCTCTATCATTCACTACCATCTTAGCAATAGCAGTTCGTAATAAATCAGTTATTTGTATCAATCTCTATCATTTTCTATCATCCAAATATTGTATTGGGTCACGTCTCAACCCATACAGACGGCCTTATTTCAAATAGTAAGTATACGTTCTTTTAATTAAAATAATGTAAATGTAAAAATGTAGTCATAAGCGCATACATTCTTAAATTGTCTCATGTGAGTTGGTAGCTCTCGGAGGTCACATATAATCTAATAATTAATATTATATGTCGCAATACCGGCAAAGAAAGGCGCGTATTAGTTACGCTGTGTCGCGGCTTATCCGTACTCAACCGAAGCGTATTGAATTACAGTAGGAGTACACTCGTGCACAATATTTATAGACATAATGTTTTGTTTTGATAATAAAACGTTCTGAGGTAAACACACTGATATATATATATATATTTTATATAATCTAGGAGGAGCAGACGAGATGCAGTCCACCTGATGGTAAGTGGCTACTGCCGCCCATGGACATCTGTAATCAACCCCAGATAGGATTAGATATTCCTACCTGAGGTCGGCGATAGATGCGTGCTATTCCTGAGAACTAAGCTGGAACGCCTCGGAAAAGTCTGTCTCCCTTACCACACCCTTCAAACCGGAACACAGCAGCGCCTAACACTGCTGTTATTAGGTAGAAATAGGTGTAGTGTGGCGGTGGTGCCGCCGGAGTCGAACCACTAAGGGTTCACCTTCATATAACCCAGTGTTGTTAAACTTGACCTGTCAATGAGGTCCGAATTAAACACCTTTAATTGTTAGAGCTATTATGAGCGTATTAGAAATTAATTATGACTACTACTACATGAAAACATCGTGAGAAAACACACACGCATCAAAAATTTAAGTTGCGGGAACTCCATCAATACGTACCAGCCAGCGTGGTGGATTATATCTGTCCAGTAGTGGAACTATAACAGCTTTATGACGACAAAAATGTTTCATAAATTTATATCCAGCATTTTTTTATATTGCTAAGAGAGCGCGAAAACAAAAGTGTCTGTAAAACGTAACCAAAATAAACTACTTTATAACTTTTACAAGTAGGTACTTAGTTTAATTAATTCTTAATCTTTATACCAATTAGAAGAAGTCAGTACAAATTTTCTTATCAGTCGCAAGTCGTAACATTGAAAAATATTCGTGAGTACTTAATAAAATCTAGCACTGCGACCAGACAAGGTATAGCTGGAGTCTGGGCTAAGTTTAAGTTTTTAGAAACATGTAATTTGCATATGGGTTTTTTATATTATTGGTTGAATGTCATTACATCTACCACCACTGCACAATTTCGTTATGGAGAAGAAGCGTAGCGTAACATATGTAAATACCTCATAATGTCCTAAAGTTTTTCTAAAACCGTCTAACAGCGACTGTAGTTCAGTGGCCAGTAAGTGGTAATAATTAGGACAGGGCCGGCGAGGCCGTCGTGTACTTAGTAACGGACACAGTATCGAACCACGGACCGATGCAAATTGACGCATTTCCTTGCACTGAGCATACGTTGTTGGAGCAGTGCGCAGTTTGAAAATGTGCAGTTTAAGATTATAAGTTTTGTGTGGATTTTTAAAGTTTGTTGTGTTTTATTGAGGTAAGAGAATTTTGTGTTTTTTAAATTAAGTACTAATTTTTATTATTAGTACTTGTGTAATTATTATTAATAAAAATAACTAACATACAAAAATAGAAGCCACATTTTGTTTCGAAAATAAAACGTACAAATGATTTCAGCGTTTGTCATATCTATTTTCATCTGTCCTCGTACCGACATATATATAATTTCTAAAGTGCTTTTCGTAATAATTATTTCTAATTAACGAACTTATATCAAGAATAGAATTATTAATTAATTTATGTCTATGTAGGTATTAATTTTATTTAAATTCCTGTAAGTATTTTAACAAGACAAACTACCTAGTACCTAATAGTCAAACAATAAACAGTTTGTTCTTTTTAAATACTCATTGTAATATAATTATCACGTAGTCATGTTCTAGGTTTAAAACATATTTCTAAATATAATCTGCCGTTACAACATAGCAAAATCGAACTACATAGCTAATAAGTATCAGGCGTTATTTTTTGCGAAGGACCATGTGTTGATGGTTGATGGGATAAAAACTACTTCGCGACAGTCCGTTACCAGTTTTTATCTTAACTTCTAAACTAGTTGGCATTGTAAGTTCCAAATGAAGCCTCACGCTTGTCACTTAAATGACCACAAAGTGATTTATAATTATAAAATAATTATAAAGTAGCTACACTTTTGAGAATTTATCTTTTTCTTATTAAAGAAAATTATCACTCTGAAATCAAAAAACATCTACAAAACTTTACTTATACTATTTCCATTTAATTATTTTCTCGATGACAGATCGACGTCTATGTAATTTTGTGTTGTTTACGTTAAAATGTCACATAGATAATACTGTACTTCATGGACATGTACATTGTACATGACATATAGTTTATGTACTTAAAAGAATTGTAGGACTAGTGATCAATCTAGAATACCTATTGTGGTTACCTTCATTAGTTGAAGCGTTGCTGTGTACCATCCGGATCCATTAATAGATCAGCATTACTCGTATATTATCATCATTTTTATATGTATTATTTATTATTTATTTGAAGGTGGTAGAACCCTTTGTGGTTCCACTCCGGCGGCACCACCGCCACACCTATTTCTACCTAATAACAGCAGTGTTAGGCGCTGCTGTATTCCGGTTTGAAGGGTGTGGTAAGGGAGACAGACTTTTTCGAGGCGTTCCAGCTTAGTCCTCAGGGGTAGCGGCGCATCTGTGACCGACCTCAGGTCGGAATATCTATTTCTATCTGGGGTTGATTACAGATGGCCATGAGCGGCAGTAGCCACTTACCATCAGGTGGACTGCATGCTCGTCTGCTACTCTTATATTATAAAAAAAAAATGTATGCATGCAGTGCAGTCCACCTGATCGTAAGTGGCTGATGCCGTCTACGAATATCTGTAATACCTGTAGATAGGATTAGATTCCTATCTGAGGATGACCACAGATGTGTTGGTACCGACGTTGACTAAGTTAGAACGCCTCAGAAAAGTCTCTCACTACCAGTTGGCCAGTTGGTACCACCATATTTTAGATACCATCATAGTTCAGAAAAGTTTTTTTTCCTCCTTAAAACAGTAAAATATTCCGTCATACACAGTTGAACAAACATAAACCCTTATTAATTTTTCGCTTATCTAATGTATAAAACCAACTGAAATTGTCATATTTGGTTAAAAAGTTAAATTTCCTGCAAAAAACGTAAAAGTTACGTTTAGTTAGTTTAACATACTTAATATTGTTTTAAGAGATGGTAGTAACCTCCAGGCCCTTCAAAGCGGATCTCACACACTACTATTATTTGACATTACTATTAAGTATTACTAGGCAGAATTAGATACTAGGGAGTGCCTCCGGTTGTCCCTGTAGTACCGGGACCAGAATAGGGCTACGGTATCCCCTGCCTGTCGTAAGAGGCGACTAAAAGGGGGCTTCCGGGGTTGCGGGCGGCAAGAGTGAGAGCTCAAACCGTCCAGCAAGCGACCCGGGAAGGACATCGGTTTTGTGTGGTCGCATATCGCTGTAATCACCAGGGGATGTGAGAGGAGCGTAAATTGCTCCCCCCAGGTCAGAGCCCGATAGAAGGGCATCGTGTTAGGAGGACTCCGGTTGTGTTCCGTTGGAGATCCCGGAGTTGTCCACCAAACGCTGTGGACGGCTACCGGGGGGGGGGTTTTAGTGCGGTAAAAATCCCACATAACCCGGCGTCACTCCCATGGCGTCGGGTACCTTTTGAAGGTTTCCCCCTCGTCAACAAAAAAAAGGGAGTGCCTCCGGAATATAACTATAAAGGGTTCTACCACCATGACATATATTACAATACATACATAATATACTTTATTGCGTTGTAATGCAAGCTATTGAAGTAGGTATATCTTTCAGCTCCATTGGTTAAGTGGGATTAGCTTATATAACTGCAATTATCTGACCTACACATGCTAATGTAGTAAATAGATAATAACTATGTCTTTGAAAAATATACTATTAACAGTGGTGCATAATTATACCGTGGCAAATACGTAGCATGGGGTTCTAAGAAAACTTATCCAATTGTAATTTAATGTTACAATTAATGTCTTATATACATTTTTCGCTCACGAATACGTACTTTAGTGACTTGTACTAGCGACTTTTGTTTGAATTTCGTTGATTAATACACATTTTAAAGATTTTTATGATCAATTTTGAGATCACCGCCTTAACCGGTCGGGGCCCGTGGTATTTTCGCCAGTCTTTTCTCCCTATAGTTACGCCACTGACTGCTAAGTATTAATTATTTATCATTACCATTTTTCTTATTCGAACGAAAATTCTACTTACAAGTTTATTACGAACGAGCTTTTGCCCGCGGCTTCGCTCGCGTTACGAAGTATTATTATTAACTAAGAAGATTTATACAAACTTTCATCCCATATTTTATCCCCTTGGGGGTAGAATTGACCAAAATCCATTCTTAGCGGATGTCTACGTCATAACATCTACCTGCATGCCAAATTTCAGCCCGATCCGTCCAGCGGTTTGGGCTGTGTGTTGATAGATCACTATGTCAGTCAGTCCTTTTGTTACCTTTGAGTTATATATATTTAGATAACAAAATTGTTCTGTCGTATATATTTCATCGATGCAAATTTAAGTCAATTCAGGTTTTAAATCAAAAATGTAAATGTTATAAAAAAAGTCTTATGACCAAAACAATTTTGGGGCCCGATTGAATTGACGCAAACGCAGCAAGTTTCTTTATTGAAGCTATGCATGGCAATGACTGTCCATCCTAAAATCAATTATTTTTAATATATATAGTATACTGGTTCGATGTTCCTCTCAATCGGTAATTAGAGTCAAATTTTACATATCGTATCGTCAATGCAATATGCGTATTAGAAATTATTTATTTATTTATTTATTTATGCACACAAAAATACAATACAAAAGAGAGCTTATATCTAAAATTTAGTGCAAATTAATTATCACGTGCTTAAAACATGAACGAAAACATCGTAAGGAAATCCGCACGCCTATAGTTCTTAAACAAAAAGTTTTCAAGGGTGTGTGAAGTTTACTTCGCATTTGTCCATCGCGGTGGACAATGACCTAAGCCTCTCATACGAGGCGAGACTATGTATAATAGTGAGACAGAAATGGGTTGACATAAAAAACCTTCTTAACCTGAATAAATCTACTTACTTATTGATTATCTGCACTGCTGTGTTGTGGTTTTGAAGAGACATATCTACACGGTACACTAACTAGTAGCAGTGTTGGTTAGATGGATCTTTTTTATAATAGGTGTAGGAGCAGATGATGTCTATGGTGGTAAGTGGCGTCTGCCGCTTTGCACATGTGTAATCAACCCCGTATAAGATTGCAGTTCTATATACCTGGAGGGTTACAAGCATCTCTTTAAACAATATTATTTTAATCATACATTGAAATTTCGTACAGCCTCGTTAAAGTAACATTGTTGTTATAATATTATAATCAGCAGTTTTGTATTCTACATCACTCGGTAGGAATAAAATAAAACTATTTTAAGCAGGTCGTGGTACGAAACAACATAATGTTGATGGAATATTGAAATAAAAATTTCCTGAACTATGATGGTTTTTAAAAGATGGTGGTCTATGGTCTATGCTCCCTGAGGTCGGCAACAGAACGCCTCGGAAAAGTATGTCTCCGATCCCATAGTGTTAAATTACTGTGTTCTATTCAAAAGATGTGTTATAGTGTTATAGTATACCTTTACGAGGCTTCCAGTTTAGACTTCCAAGCGCATTTTGACCCGACTCACGGACGACTTCAGTACCTGCCTATTTAATAGCAATCTTTGGTTGATTACTATACCATGTTGGCTCTACAGGTGATAGAGCCAAAATTGTTTGACAAGGAAATATCACTTCCACGCCTATTTCTAGCTGAAACAAACAAACGCTTTCTACACTCACAGCCTCACACTAGGATTCCCTGTGTCATGTGTGCCATGGACACACACATAGACAAATACACAAACACCCAGACCCAGAGACCCTCTGCGTGTCAGACCGGTATGGTGACCGCTCCGCCACGCGGGTCGTCAGTCGACAGTGAAACAGTTCTGCATTTCGGGGGAGGATTGTAGATGCCAGCTAACTCACATGAGGCGATGATTTTCACTATTTCTTACGTTTTCTTATTACTCACATACAGGAAAAATCCCACAATTTTCAACTTCCCGGCGCTCTTTATATATTTAATTAATATTTTTATATTCAGAAATTAAAAGCAGTCCCATTAGTTTACATATTAAATAAGCGACAATTTTATGCTAAACAGAGGCATTAGACCGGCATCCAAAACGTACCTGTCAAAATTAAAAATGAGCGCCTGTCTCGCTGATCTCTGACAAATGATGTTGTGGGATATTTCGTAAAAGTTTAAAACACGATTACGTCATCAATATTCTATGAAATAGAAGTTAGCTCGTCTGTCTTACGGCGCTAATTTCTGGAACAATTGATTTAGATGCAGTTTTTTCATCATAACTTATAAAGTCTTTACCCCAAGGGCACAGAAGGGCCGCGCTCAGGGCCCTCGATATAAGAAGGATCCAAAAACGCAAAATTTGCTTACACGACACGCTAAGATTTACGTTCAACATTTATAAATTGAAATGTGGTTAATTTGTTACCCTATTTATACCCCTCTCTCCCCTATGGGCCCCAAATTCCATGTTTTTGCTGGGGCCCCGGCATTCCTTAACATGGCCAGATTATAACATAAGAACGAAAAACACGAAATGTATGTGACGCAGGGTTATTAAATATAAAACATCAATTTTATCCAGGCTTAAAAACTGAAGGAAATTTATAACAAGTACAACAACAAGAATGTATAAGTATTTATGGAAAACAATTAAAAACTTGCGATCAAAACCGCGGGCAACAGCTAATGATACCTTATGGCCGTTCTATGTAAGAAGATTAATTGTTTCAATTAAAATCTACATACATGAACACGACCTTACATGGATTATAGATGGAATCAAAAAGTCTTATGTAATGCGTTGGCAACTAAGGTCCCGCCATTTATTTTTCAATACAATTTTTTTACTAATCACCTAATAATCTTGCTTATAACTTTTTGTAAACTAGGAAGTACTTATATTTAAGTAATTTTTAATATTGATTTGGTAACAATGACTCGGTTTTGACTAAAAAATACATTAATCTTAGAAATAGCATCTTAGAAATAACCTTTCCATCGCGTCACAACGTGACATTCCATTTCAATGATTACCTAAATTACTTAATTCATCGTCAAGCCTACTCCTCCTTTTAAAGTCAGAGGAGTTTAGGGCATAGTTTAGTCCACGGCGCTGGTAAAGTATGAATCGACAGATACGTCTTTGAGAACATTTTTTTAAAGAACTCTCAGGCGTATAGGTTCTCACGATGACAAAACATTAGAATGATTTACTTTTTTAAATCATTTTAAAACATAAGTTAAGTCTTGTAGAAATACCGTCAAGCTTCCCGAAGTGGTATCTTAATTCTGGTCCCTAATTATAAAGACTAGCTAGACTTTTTTTTTATAATACGGGAGAAGCAGATGAGCATGCACTGTCCACCTGATGGTACTTGTCGCTTCTACCGCCTATAGACATCTGTAATCAACCCCACTTAGGATTAGGTGTACCTACCTGAGGTCGGCCACAGGTGCGCCGCTACCCCTGAGCACGAAGCTGGAACGCCTCGTAAATGTATGTCTCCCTTACCACACCTTTCAAACCAGAACACAGCAGCGTTTAACACTGCTGTTATGAAACAGAAATATGTAAAGGTAAAGACTCTAGCAAACTCTAGTTAGAACTATGACGTTCAAAGAACTGAAAAATAAAAGCTCTTAAAAGAGGAATTTTAATTTAATTTTGAGAGATTCTTTGACCAAACTAGGTATAGTTTTAACATTAACCCATAGACAAACATTATGCCAACATAATTTTATATATACACAGTATGATTTAATACGGAAATTATAATATGTGCATGTTAATTATGATTTAAGAGCTTACCTATGATGGCAGGTATAATTTATCCGGTATAATTTATATCCACATTAGTTTTTTTATTAACGAACTGTGCCCCGCTGTTTCATCTGTGTAAAAAGTACAAATATTAAATACTAACTCTGAAAACTTCAAACAGTATTTTTTTAATCCTCCTCCTTGCTTTATTTCCCTCAATTCTAAGGGTCGTGGTCTCTATTTGTCATCTTTTCTTGATGATCTCTCGCCATCTGCCTCTATTTTTACACAAAAGAACATTTTTTAACCGACTTCCCAAAGGAAGAGAGGTTATCTATTCGACACGTATATTTTTGTATTTTTTTTTACTAAAGCTACTTAAATTACTCCTTAAAGCATCAGCTATCTATTGGAGTAAGTCCCATCAAAATTGGACCAACTGTTTCAACTTAGGTGGAACGAACAGACTTACATAATAATTGTAAGGATTGTTTTTATGTTCTAAGTTTTATATTTCCAAATGCATTTATTAAGATGTTATTTTGACAGTACATACAGACACTTTAATTTTATTTATATAGTTTGAGAAGTACATACCTAAAGATTAAATTATGGTTCTATCACGCCATCTAAATCTGGTTTAATGGTAATGGTAATTTAAATGGTATGAATGTATGTTTTGTACGACCCCGATTTTCGCAAACACTACTGATTTGATTTGGATGGGGTTTTCGTTATTTGAAAGTTTTGTGGTTTTAGTATTAATATAATATTGCTCATTGGCGCTCATGAACGTGGCGCTTGTAAACTATAATTTTGAACTAAGTAATTATGCAGAATATTGGTACATTAATTTCCTTGGATCACACCTACAGAAACACGTACTGGTTAAGTATTTAAATTATTTTTTACATTGTAGTGATATAACTTAAAGCCGGCAATTTTTTTTATTATATTCTTACCTTGATTTATCAAACTACTATAATTAATACAAATGAATAGTACGGTGTAAACGTAATCATTATTCAACACACATTCTTATTTATTTCGCCCATTCATTAGGTATACTCAATATAAATAGACTGCATAGTTTATTTTTCATATTTGATCGGAAAAACGCGGTCCCGTGATTAGGAAAATGCCACCTGAATGTTGAATCCCTAGCAATCAACCTTCCAGTCCCTTAGTTAGATGTTGGTGGTGCTCTAGATTCACTCCAAATTTGGGAAGAACGCGTCCAGCAATGAGACTTTGAATCCCATACCCCTGATTTTTCAAAATTATGGGAGTATTAGAAATCAATTATCACTTCCTATGACGATTAAGGAAAATATATTAAGGAAACCTACATGCCTGAGCAGGGCCGGATTTAGGGGTCTAGAGGCCTTGGGGCAACAATGGAGTGGAGGCCGCCTGGCCCCAAATTATTTTCCGAATAAAATGAACAATTTTTTCAGTTTAGTTTTTCAATAAATATTTTATTGTCAAACGCAGGTAGATTCTTCTAGTATTCATGTTTGTACAAAGTACTGTAGATAAAAGTAAAACAGCGAAAAAAATATCAAAGGAAAAGATTTATATATTTACTAGTGTTTACTAGTCGGAATAAAAAAAAATCCGACGTCTCTATTGTGGGGGCCCCTCTTTTATGGAGGCCCCGGGGCTGCCACCCCGGTTGCCCTCCCTTAAAGCCGGCCCTGTGCCTGAGAATCAGGGCCGGCTTGAGGAATGCCGGGGCCCCTGGACACACACGAAAATAAGGCGGAGGACTGATTTAAATTTAAAAATGGTGAACAAAAATCACAGTGTATCGTGTAATCAAAATATTGGCCTCTCGGGGGGCAGCTCAAGTCGGGGGCCCGCTCATGTCGGGGGCCCTTGTGCCCTTAGGGTAGAGACGGGTATAGCTGAGAGTTTTTTAATTTAAGTTATATAAGTTATGTGTATGAAGTCTACCAATACGCACTTTATCAGCGTGGTAGACCTAAACTTCTCTCACTCGTAAGATAGTAATAGGTTGACGATGTTATCTAAGTTCATCATCTTTACAGCATCCAAAGATAATGATAACCTGTGCTATTATCAGTACATGGCGACGACTTCTACTACTTAATTACTTATCTCTCTCAATTATCATATTCTTGTAATCATACGCAGGATAAGGTGTAAGTTAAAGGTTTATGTAAATCTACCTATTAAGTGAAGTTTGATTTTATTACAAGTTACATTCAATTATTTACAATATTAACGTAATAAAAAAAGTACAAAATAATATATGAAACAGGCTATAAAAATACTTATAATAAAATAGTTAAATATAATAAGCTTCATCCAAATTGTTGTCTCTTGGAAGAGTCCCCAAAACGCTGGCGACATTACCTCGCTGAATAGCAAAGCTAATTCTTTGCCCGAGGTAAGCGCCAGCCCTCTGGTCGTGGGTGCACTCGATCAAACGCCTTGAAAGGTGTTTAAAAAAGATCGAGCGTCAGAACCCCACGGCCCCATCGTCTCTACACCAAACGGCAGAAATATATAGTCTCGACTGAGACTAGCATATTTCTGCAGTTTGCGTATTTCCGCATCGGTAGCCACAACACCAGCTGCCCTAGAAGATAGTTGAAGATGGGATGGTGCCATTGTGTCGACACACGTAGCATCCCACACAAGACACCTCCCATTCTTCCAAGGAATTAAAGTCAAGCCGTCAGGCCTCTTACCATCGTCTCGTACAACACCGTTCGGCTCTAATTGTGCCGGTACGTTGACGGTAGCAAGAGCCCTGCGGATGACATCATTGAGGGCAGCATGGCGCGATTGGCGACCGGCGCTACGACGACAAGATAGGCCGTGGTGTCCCAAATGGTCTACCTGAACTCCACAAGGGCAACAATGTGGATGAATTAAAGGTAAACCTAGTCGCAAGCCGATAGCAATGGTAAATGATGTATTGTCTAACACTGACCCTAAGTTGTTGGACGGTGTTGCATGAAGCCAAAATCCTGATTCCTTAACAGAAACGGCCAGGAGACGAGCACGCTCAGCAGAACTGACACTTGAGTTTACCAATGAGGTGTGTGTTATTCTGCAAAGCGGCTCGTCCCAAAGCCTTTGCACATTCAGATCTACAGGTAGAGATACACCTGGGCAAGCTGTGTGCCAAGCATTCCTGGCTTCCCCACAGTACGAGATTTCTGTAAGACCTAATGAAGAATTCGTTATTTTTTGGAACAGAGAACTCGTACCGTGCACAGAAGACAGGAATGCCGGTAAAGCAACGGATGTAGCTTTCCTGATACCAAGACCTCCAAAACGTATAGGTAAAGAGGCCTGGGACCAAGATCTATCATCCAAATTGCAATTCAATATGTTTGATAATATCCTCAAAATATGAGAATCCAATACTGACAGAGAATTTAAAAACTTCCATGCTGGGCAACATCTTAAAAAGTATGTAAATTTGGGAACAAAAATACAAAATCGAATAATGTGATAAGCCATGTGTATTTTAATTTTGCCTAAACGTTCAGAAATTACATCAAATTTTGACAAGAGTTCGTCGAAAAAAGGTTGAATAGAATCTTCTAAAACGGGAGAACCGAGGAGGCGCAATGATTCTTTTCCTACAATTTTTATATCAGATGACAAAGAAATTTTTGTAAAATCATTTCTCTGGCAGGAACAGATAATAATTCATTGATAAAAAGTTCACATTTCGAAAAATTCAACTCAAGACCAAATTTTTTTTAAACCATCTAATAGGAAGGTAAAATCATCAAAAACGGTAGTTGCATCGCCTCCTAAGGTCCCGTCATCCAGATACCACATGTTCAATTTTGAATTTAGTTTCGAAATAATGGGATGAATGGCTAGACTAAAAATGGCTGGCCCAAGTGGATCTCCTTGTTGACATCCGACCGCAGACTCAATTAAGTTGTTCTTATATAAAAGATGGGTTGGAGTACCATAACACTGAAATAAAAATGGAAAAACTTCTGGGACAATTGTTTTAATTTCGTGGAGTAGAGTGCTGCGGTCCACAGAGTTAAATGCATTTTTAACGTCAACCTTCAATATAACATCACCACTAACCTTAAGCAAAAAACTTCTAAGGCTGTGTACGGCTGCCTCACAACCTCCCTTCGACCCGAAACCCAACTGAATAGGTTGAAATTTTTGTTTCAGTGAAGGGAGGATATGCCTACAACAAACCTTAGAAGCTATTCTTCTTAATGTGTTTCCAATAGCAATGGGGCGGATACCCCCATCTTTCTTCTTTAGGGCACACAAATTTGCACCATAAAGAAGATTCGTTACATCTGGATTGACTTTTCCCGCAAGCATAAAGTTTATAAGATTAGTTATATCGTTCAACAATGTTCTGCCAGAGTCGCCATTTGCGCCACACACAAGATCTTTAAAATGTTGTGGCGTTAAAGCATCTAAACCTCCGGCAGAACCATTTTTGAACGACATAATCGCTCCATAAACATCTTTTGATAGAACAGTTAGGTGCGAATCATTACAATCGGGAGAAAGTCCAGGAAGTAATGAAGAACCAGGTGGTGGGTGTTTATTCCGTAGAGCTGAAAGTGTTTCTGGGGAATCAGGGGCGACCATCATTTGAAAACAGAAGAGTACCTTTTATAAGAAAACAGAAGAGTACATTTTATAAGCACCTTTTATGTCTCCATCACTGCTTTTTCTCTCAATAGACCGAAAAATACATGTTGGGTGAAATTGCTTCTTATCTTCTAATACATTTTCAAAGGGAAGAGGTTTAAGGCAATTATTTTTAATTTTTTGTGTAATGGATGTGTGTCCAGACAGAGGATCAGAAGACGCATGTAAAATATTATAAGAAAATGTAAAATACTGCTCCCAATGATCCTTAGAGTTATCCTTCAAAATACAGTTTATTAGTTGAGACAATTTGTTTGCAACTAAAATACGGGCACCTTTTGGTATGCGTTTCACTATTGGAATGGAAGTTTTTAATTTATATAGATATTTCCAAAAGGCTCTTTATCAGAATTTTTATTTGGATGTGTTTGACTTAGTGGATCAATTGGAGACGTAATCAAAAGCGTATTACTAGATTGGGACACTTTATGAGATTTGCCTATATGGATATTAAGGCCTCTTTGACCTTTCAAATATTTAGGATGGGAGCAGTATGGACATTGAACAAAATCAAATGATGAGTCGCCAGATTTGTTACCAAATACCAATGCATTGCTTGTACCAGGCACCTGTGACATGAATTAAAAATATATAAACACTAAAAATAAAAAGTAATTAATACAACAAAAAAAATTAAGCAATAAAACTAGGATTAAAAAACTAAAACTATATTTATTTATTTTAAAATATAATAATGAAAATTGTTTAGCACTGAATTACTCCACAGTCTTGAAAAAGGAATAGCGATTATGTGGCTTATATTATTAAAGACAAACATTTCCATAACGAGTAGCCATCCTCAATAATCTTCACTAGTTATAATCTTTGCTATTAATTTTGAGGGCGGCGCATTTGATAATGGGCCAATGTGTAAATTGCTTAAAACATTAACTTTTTATAAATGAAGCACTCGTGAAGACTCCATTAAAAACACATCACAGTCGTCATTTAGTAATAATCACTCGTCCTTTAGTAAAAATAGGTGATAGGTATAAAACCAAAACACCGAATTCTAGAAATAAATAATATTTCACCACATTTTCGTTATTTTATTATTTAAAATAGATTTACAATCATTGACATGATAATGAAATTTTTCTACTACCTATTAAGTAGTAATATATTTATTAGTTTGTTTGTTAAAAGATGCTCATTCTATGCTGGCATTTGGTCGCACAAATCAAAAAGGTTTTTAGGTAAGTTGAAGGTGGTTTGAGAACGCTTTGTGATTCGACTTCGGAAGAAGCATTGCCTATTCTTGCTTAATAATAGCAGTGTTAAATGCTGCTGTTTTGCTTTAAAGGGCGTGGTAAGGGAGACGGACGGACGTAGCAATTCCTATGACGTCAGATGGGATTCTTATCTTGTCTGTGTCTGATAAGAGATGTCCATAGGCAGCAGA